>CM075185.1:23563373-24763373 GCA_037577475.1 Chaunax sp. Z400
CTTGCTCTTTGGAAATCCATTTCTCAGGTCTGATTGCAGTCTTACCCACCATGGAAGAGTTGTAATGCTGTTCAGGGTTGCTGAGGCATGCCTTCATTCTGCCCCTATATATTATTTATTTTAATACAGCTGAGCCATAAAATGGTGTATGCCTAGAGGCACAAATATGACACAATCTCTTCCATCCAGTCAGTCTGAGGAGGTTAAATTTAATGTGGTGCACTTATGTCTCCATGATACAGTGCTTAGCAGAATTTGATATTCAAACTGAGAGGAAATTTAGTTGGTTATTGCATAAGTTCTAGCCTAGTTCTAATATAACCTTTCCATTGGCCTCACTTACTCCTACGCTGTCCTCTCTCTCCCCCTTCCTCTATATTTATATCTTTCTCCTTCCATCTTTCCTCCATGCATCAATTAATAGGGATCATCATGACAGCAGTGGCAGATTTGGACCGTGAGACACAGGATCGTTACGAGTTGGTCGTCAAGGCAACAGACATGGCAGGACAAATGGGTGGTCTCTCCGGATCCACCACAGTGACCATAGTGATCACAGACGTTAATGACAACCCACCGCGGTTCCCGCAGAGTGAGTGTCCCCCACGCAGTACCTAACTTAAGACAGAGATAGAGATGGTGAGCGGGAGGAATTTACAGGGCAAAAGGAGTGAGAGTGTAAAAGACTGAAGTGAGAATCAAGAACTGGTGGGAAAATAATGAGCAAAGGGAAAGCCGGGACACAGAAACACTGAGGAGATTTTAAATGACACACAGTATACTTAGCAACCTGCAGGCCGCTAACACCACTAAGCAATGGCAGCATCGGCAACCATGCAGGACGGCCTCCATGTAATCCAAGAAAATCACCTCACTTCGATTTATTGGCCTATTAAACCTTCAGCCTATAACAAATGTGGAGAATTGATGCGTTCCACTGCACGTTTTATCATTCTTTTTGAGCTTGGCTCAAGAGAGGACTGAATCAATACAGCTGATTGTTCCCTCATTGTAATACTATGGATTTATGACAGTGAGGTGGTTTTTGGGCAAAATTGTTTTCAACTCGTGTACAACAGGTAGAGTTAAAATATTCAACAGAAAATGCAGTCTGTCTCAACTCATCAATTGGAAGATACAGCAGCTTCCTGTGAAGCAAACAGATAAAAACTGGTAGATTTTCCGACATATTGTATATAATTTACCCAATAAAAGGAAGTAAGGCTTCACACCTCTGAAGTCAAATTTCACTAGCACCTAATGTTGTGTGTTTCCCAATCACATGCATATTAGCATGCTAACATGTTATTCCTTACCGAATTAGATTTATGAATAAACTGGTGCTACCCTGTTTAGCTTTCATTGCACCTATTTATTTTGTCCCCTTTTTTGGAGATGAACCATAACACCATTACTTCTGTTACAGCTGGAGGAACACCATCTGACAGCCTGGTTGATTGTATTTGATATGTCTCCAGACAACATTTCTCACTTTTGTATAAATCTTTTTTTCCTCCCACAAAAATATATTCACCCAGTCAGAGGAATAAACACTGCAGGATTGCAGTGTCTCCACTCTATGTGGCGAACAGCATATACCGACTTTAGAGCTTCATAAATAAAATGCATAGAATGATGGCGTACTATAAACTTATGGATTCCCTCTTTGGAACAGTAAAGTTTTATCTCCTTACTTTTATCTTTTCATCGTGTTCATTATGAAATCCGGCAGATATTACATACATGTTTTTTTTCCCCCGGTAGTCTGCCACTTGAAATTTGATGTAAAATTTAAGACTGCTTAATATAATACATGTTTTAAAAAAAAATATATTATTACACTGTACAGAAAATTACAGTTACATATAATAATGTGTTTATATTGTTCAAATGTTAGTGTTGTAGTTCTAGGTAGGCAAATATAAGGGTAATGTCAACTTGTGTTGTAAAAAATGTTCTGATGGGGGAAATTGTTGCATTTGGAGAAAATACAAATTATTTGAACACTATTTTATACAAATGCTCTGTTGATATTAACCACCTGAAATCTCTTTGTTGTTATTTCTCATTACAATCCAATCCCATCTTTGTTTTTCCATTACCTGTCTTTTACCCTCTTGACCCTGCTTTTATTTGTTACTCTCTCATCCCTTCCTCCTCCCATTTTTCTGATTCTATCTCTATACATCTCTTTGACCAATATGCTCATTGACCACCTTCTTTTTTCCACCATCCATCTTTCCATCTATTTTTCCTCATCTTTGTTCCGTTGGTGTTTTTGCCTTTTCTCCTCCATGTTTCTGCTGTCCCACATCCTCCTCCTTTTGTTGTGTTTTATATGGCTACACTCTTGTTTGTTACTTCATCCCTGTCTTGCTTTGCTAAACCTCAATTTTTTATATTTCCATATGATTTGTACCACCGGCCACCGTCTCCATACACCAGAGATGTACCAGTTCTCTGTGTCAGAGGGGGCGGCTTTGGGGACACCAGTTGGACGTGTCATCGCCACGGATGCAGACATGGGAGAGAACACAGACATGAGCTATCTGATTAAAGAGGGTGGGGAGCTCTTCAAGGTTTCTACCGATGTTGAGACACAGGAAGCTGTCGTCTCCATCAAGAAGGTAAAGTTAACTAAAAGAAAATGTTGTGCTGCTCTCGTCTGTTCAGCCAATGTTAATTTTTACCACCAAAAATTCATGCAAATACACTAAAATTTGACTTCACATATCAACTCTTAAATAGCATCTACTCAGTGCAAACACAATCTTTGGTTTGGTGGCTCAGTCTTTCTTTAATCAACAGCACGACACAAACAAGCTTAATGAGGTGGCTATTGTTAGCTCGCAAGTTATTTTCTACTTGAGCCACATAGTTTCGCATGCATCCTTTTTGTGAATATGAATCAAGAGATGACTATGCTTTGTGCTGGAAAGGTCAAAATAAAAGAAGCCACCCGTATCAGGTATTCACATCACCTGTGAGCATTTTTTTAAACTCATGCTTTAGAAAATATTTGATAGAATATTTGATAGAATACAATAAATTTGGATTCTGTTGGATTGAAATGAAATGAATGTAGTGAACATTCAGCTCGCAGCTCATTTGACAGAGTTACATTTTTTTTCATTCATTGTGGTGAATTGTGGTGATTTCTTTCAATGGTAAGTGCAACTGTCAAAGCTGGTTTCAGGGGCACATTTTGTGGAAATAGACATTGAAACTTCAGTGAAATACTGGTATGATATCTAAATTACTATCCACACATTATTTTCAGCTCTTTTTAAGCTGAAATCTGCCCATGTGACACGGAGACACCTTGAATCTCTGGATGATGTGCTGCTGAAACACGTAGCTCACTTGGGCTGTGTGGGTGCATGCTATTATGTTAATATATAGTATAATAAGTATATAATAACATATTAAAATATGTGTGCTTAATTGAACAACAAGATGTCCCATAACATACAAGTGCTGCTCACATACCCTGTGTGTCCCGGCAGTTTGGCCCTGTTCAGACAGAGAAACTCAAACTGCACTGAAAAACAAGAAGAAAAAGAGATGACTGGTCATCAATGATGGATAACCATTATTTGCACACTGGACCTTGACAGGCGCTGCCAATGTCATGTTTCTTCAAAATTGTTCACTTTTCATTCAGTGACAAAAAAAAATTTAATACATTATGCTTGCAGTATTAATAGTGTCTTGCAGCTTGTAGTAGTATCTTTTCATTCATTTATATGTTTCTCCTTACCTCAGAAACAATAGACTTGAACTAAACCTAATAACAAGGTGTACATGTACACATATGGCTCACTGTTGTCACTGATGGCTTGAATTGATATTCATTCATCCATTTGTTATCCATTACGGCTTATCCTTGCAGGGTGGCAGGGGGGTTGGGGCTTATTCCACCTTATATTTGGTGAGAGGCAGGGTACACTGGTTCAAGACAGGGCCAAACAATAGAGACAAACAACCGTGCACACTTCCATTCACATCTGTCAGCAATTTAGAGTCATCCGTTCGCCATATTACATCACTGTTGGAGGAAGCACCTGAATGGAGCCCACACAGACATGGGGAGAACATGCAAACGCTTCACAGAAAGGCCCCAGGTTGGGATTCAAACCCAGTGCTATCCAGCACTAACTACCATACCACCGTTCCAACCTTGGAATCGATATTGCAACAGTCTGTGTCCATTCATTAGTAATATACTGTAGCCCTTGGCCATCAATTATTAGCACAGAGCATGGTTTCACTCTAAATAGCTTACTGTGGAATGAAACAGGATCTTGTTTTTCTTTCAGTCGCTAGACTTCGAGAGCAAGCGCACACACAATGTCGTGGTGGAGGCAGTAAATAAGCACGTTGACCCACGCTTCGTCGACCTGGGTTCCTTCCGAGACCAGACCATTGTTCGAGTCAGCGTGTCAGACATAGATGAGCCACCCATCTTTCAACCAGCAGACGGCACTATCATGGAAGTGCAGGAGGATGCCAAAGTAGGAGCGCTTGTTGGCATCGTCACTGCCAGGGATCCGGATGTGACGAATAAACCTGTCAGGTGCGGAAAGCGATGAAATGCCTACTTCACCAAAACTAAAAATGCATTGTACGATTGAAAATGTTATACTGTGCATATATCAAACTACATGTATCAGAAGAAAATGGGCATGGCTTTTGCATGACATTTACTTTGTCTTCTCCATTTTGTACTTTTTACTCCATGACATTTATTTGATAACTAGCAGATTCACATTAATGATACAAAATAATTGAAAAATAAATTATGATGTCATATTATTGACAAGCGAGTTGATCCTCAGGGTTTAATTCCCAGGCTACCCAGCAGTATATATCAGAGTAGGAAAAATTATTACTCAAAAGAAAAATTCTTAAATTTCTACATTGTGGTATTGTTACATTTACTTGAGAAGTACTTGAGAGTACTCTACCACCACTGAGTAGTACTGAGTTTGTGGTGGTATACATGTGTGATCTGATTTACAACACTACTTTGATAATGTATACTCAACTTCTTTTCACAACAGTCTGACATAATAAATATACCAAAAACATTCGAAATAAATATTACTGTGAAAAATTTAGCGCTCGGTATGAATAACGACATTAAAAAGTATGACAATGAGTAATACGCCGAGTGCTACTTTTTATATGCATGGGTTGAATGGGACACTGCTGCACTGCAAACTAGGTATTCGATCCCCAAACCCAGGCTGCACCCACTGTATGTTACTTTATTACCGTAGATACATTTTTACTAGAACTAATTTTGCATGATGAAGAGATTGAACTTTAAAGAAGCATAAATCGCCAGCAGTAAATAGATACAATAGCAGCTGGCCCAAGAGTGTGGCTCTTTTTTTTTCTTCTCTCTGATCAGTATGTGTGATAAAAAAAAATATATATATCATCAATATCACAATCTTCTGTCTGTGGTTTATATGTCCTCAGAGGGGCAATATCAGTGTGAGAGGGGAATGTAGATAAAGGCTAAAACAGTCTCACTGACAGAGTATACATCGACACATGCAGTTCCTGTGCAAATTACCTCGATTAAAATTGCATGAGGCTCAGAGTTCCAGGTGTAATAAAGTGCAACACAATGGCAGCACTGTCGTTCACCAGTGTCTTGGCCGCCTGGAGCTGAAAATGTGTGATACGTGTCCAAGCATACTTAAGTGTGTGTAGTTATGCGTGTGCATGTGTTGAGTGAAGGAACTGGTGACTGGGTGAAAGGAAGGGAGAGGGTTTGGCCGCGAGCCACCTACTGGGCAAAGTTAGCGAGCTTACGGCCTTTGGCATTAGGCAGCATGCCCTCTGCCAAATCATGCCCCCTGAGTGACGATGTTTTATTGCAAAATATGCATACACTGTGGATTTATAGGCAAGAACATGCTTCATTGGTGTGAGAGTAACTCTGCTACAACAAAACAAGCTGCAAATGTAACCAGGCCTCATGTAAAAGCTTAAAATACAAGGTTCAGCCCAGTTATCAAGCAGCTAACAGACAGCTTTGATGTATTTCAAAAGATGCACATTAAAAGATGCTACTAGATACAAAAGAGATACAGCGATTACTGTCTAGTTTTAAGGACTTACTGCTTTGCCTCAATGATAGGGTTGTGGAAAAGCATCAGCTGCAGCAGCCGAAATTGTGTTTTGTAATGCAGGCAGTTTGTTTGGAAAGGAAGGAGTTTTGATTCTGAAGGTGTGAGACTGCAATGTGATTAATTATTAAGACACTAAAACACGGTGAGGACACCATCCCACACCCATCGCACAAAAACTGACCTGCGCTGCAAACCAAAGGTTCAGTTTTTGTTTCCCTTTTGTAAGTAATCATGGTATTGATTGATTGATTGATTGATTTTTCCGTAAAAAATCATGATGTATAGTATATATAAATATAAATGAATACCAAGGATGACACATAAAGTATCACATACTTATTTCCAATGTGGTCCTCTGTAACAAATACATAATAAACAGGCAACACATAATAAATGCAACATAATAAACAGGCAACACATAATAAATGCAAAAGATTAATAAAACACTAGACATTAAAAAACTACTGTGTAGCACAATTTAAAATTTGGTAAAGGAGAGGAATGTAATATCCATGTTTATGCAGGAGACATAAATGGGATGTTCGATGTAAGAGAGCTGTATACTGAGAGATACATGAATGCAGACATACAAATACACATGCATGTAGTTTATGTGGCAATGTATAACCTCTCTTATCTCATTTCAAACATAAGCTGTCTTGAGGTAATTCTATCCAAATCTGCTCACAACATGATTAACAAAGAGGTGAGGGAATAGTTGTCCTCCTGGAATTAATTATCAGAATTTCAATTATTGACATCGTGTCACTCTAAATGAAGTTGATACAAATGCAAATGAAATTCTATGCCCCGCACTACTTAATACATCAATTTGTTATCAGAAAAGGATTTAATCTGTGTTCTATTCAGTTTAACAAATGGGTCTCTTGATATTATGTTTCATATCTACAACATGTGACCACGATTCTCATGAGACCAGAGAAGGGCTGGCATGTTTGTCAAAGAGGCCCCGAGATCTTATAATGCCCATAGTACTTTATTATGGTTTATGTGGGCATGTGTAAGCCAGCCAGCTGTGTGTATGTGTGTGTGTGTGTGTGTGTGTGTGTGTGTGTGTGTGTGTGTGTGTGTGTGTGTGTGATGGAAGAGAAGAACAAAGAACAAAAAAAAACCTTTCAGCAGAATTTTGTTGACTCACCATTTCAGAGCAACAAGCACCCTAAAGAAAGAAGGATGTATATGTGTGTTTTTTTCTAGAGTGTACAATGAAATTTTAATGTTTATTTTCTTACTTTGAATTGGCAAAATAAAAAGTGACTATATGGGGCTTGCAGTTATGGGACACAGTGCGATTAGGATCACAGGAGCTGTGACAAACCTCCTCTAACGGCCTTTAAAACCTCATTATTTTAACCCTGTTCGCTTTGTATGACTTGGTATGCCTCCAAGTACTTGTTAAGTTTTTAATAATACAATTACCTCATTTAAATTACTTCAAAGGTGGAATTCCTGTACAATCACTGACTCTCTCACTTTCCTCTCAATCACTGCTTCTCTTTTCATGACATCTAGAATTTTTGTTGCACCTGTTGTTACAGGTTTTCCATTGACCACACCACAGATCAGGACATGATCTTCCATATCGATCCTGATTCGGGTGCCATCACACTGGGCAAGATTTTGGATCGAGAGACTGCAGGCTGGCACAATATCACTGTGAAGGCTGTCGAAGCAGGTACGTCGCTTTCCATTTCAATTTGACCATATGACACATTGGATGTAACACTGCTGGGGGAGAGTGTTTATTATCTATTATTGAGTGACTCTTTCACCTTCCCACAATTTCTGAAAGGTTACCAAAGCTACTCTGTCTGTCCAGACTTGTGGATGTTAATATGTGAAACAAGCCTTGTAGAAACAGACCATGAAATTGAGACTAAAAGAGCAAGTAATTGAATACAAATTTTAATTATTCTTACTAATCTTTCACAATTACTTTTCATATCACTGGAAAAATAAGGGAATAATAACAATATAGTTGTGGGGCAACTGAATTAGCTCTAGAAGAATGCTTGTATTTCATTGCACGATTCACGCCCATGTTTTTCAAACAAATTGCTCTGATGATAGGCACGCTTTATCTCCACCCATTGCATGTCAGTGATGAGTACTGTACAAGCTGAATTAGCTGTTCAACATTTGCTGACTCCCACCAGGGGTGATAAAGGGTGACAGACAACCTCACACTGTTTTTCATCATTAGCTACTAAAGCATTTGGCACATTTTCAGCAACAGTATTTTGCCTTTTAGCTTTTTAGAAAGACAAGGGAAGTAAAGAACAATAGAACAATTTCAATGGACGTAGTAGTTTTTTTGCAAACCAAATAATTTGAGAACAGGATCCAAGAGTCATGAGATGAAAATGGATTAATAGACCATAACAAGACAAACATCTGTCACAACCTTAAGGAGATACAATTTTACAATATTGTAATGATTATTCTAATCTGTATGTATTCTTTACAAATATTATTATCAAGGATTAGTTAACAAACACACTTAGGAATCAGAAATAAGTTCCTTTTAGTTTTGATTTATTTTTTGTCCAACCAGTTTTCAGCCCTGTCAGTCAATGTGTGAATAACAGTTTACAGTCTTTCAGTTTTAGCCCTTCCGTTGTGTTCCGTTCAAATCTGACCGATTTAAAAGTTTTCCCTCTAAAAAATGTAGTTAATTTCATCTGTTTGACATAAGGTTCTATGACTTTGTTCACACATGGCGTCTGATCACACAAAATACATTTAGAGAATTTGTATTAAATTCTGGGTGTTTTATTGAGTGTTTGTTTTTTTTACACCCTTGGTGTTCTTGGTCAAAAAATGGTCGGCCTTTAGAAACGTCCTTTTTTGGCTTCCATGGCAACCCGAGGGAACCTATCCCCAAAATAATTTTTATCCCATGTTTGCAATTGTCAAAAACAACTGCAATATTGTTTCGATGATGCATACAACTTTCTCACAGCTCTGGTATATGAAGCTTTTTTGAGGCCTTGCTCACAGTTCATTCTGTGGCAGCCCGATGGCAAAGTGATATGAGCTCAGGTCAATGAAGCCTACAGGCCATAAATAGCAAAGTGACGTTCACAACAACTTAAGTTGATAGAAAGATGAAACACAATATTAGGGGATAATATATGTATTATTATGGATTTAAAACTAGTTCACAAGAAACGAAGCAGGGTCAATTTTGGTGGTTACATACTTTGGTCAGCTGGAAACCTACACTGAGCTGGTTTCCTTGTGTTCTATCATCTCATCAGGGTCATCATATTCTTCAGTAGTAGCCAGCAATGTCTTTTTCTGATACTAGAGAGGAAATACAGTCGTGATTTTATCGCTTGTCTTAGAGAAGACAAACTCATTACTGAAAATGAAGAATAAGCTTACATTTTACATCTCATTGGGTTCTCTTTTTTTTTTCATTGCAAAGAAAATGAATAATGTAATAACTTGGGGGAGCTGGGAAGTTATTACGATACCATTAGAAGTTAACTTGGCAAAGGAGGAGGCCTGGTATACCCCCTTTTTCAATCTCATACAGATGAAGTGATTTTGGGATTGCAGTGAAAGCAAAGATTGCATTCTGCATATAACGGGTATCGGCTATGGCAAACAAGATGGAAGACGAAAACAATTCACATAAACAAATCCGATTTTAAAATGGCTGCATATTTGTTCTTCTCTCATATAGCCTCAGACTGCAATTACTCCAATAATCAATACAGCCTAAACTGAATAGTAAGCCATCTCACCTAACACAAACATTAAGACAAAATTAGACTGGAGTATTTTTTTCGAGCTGTGATTCCCAGAGCAATTTGGGCGCTTTTGTGCTCTGCCTCTTTGTGCTTGGCATTATGTCATAGGCACATTTTAATGTTAATTGAACATTTAAAGTGGCCATAACCCTTCCAATATCAGACATAAACACATGCCTGCACTCAATAGATAAAGCCTCTCACATTGCCTTCCAAGGAAACATCCAGACAGGAAGAGTCAGTGGTCAGCGCCATCAGAATTCCCATCCAGAATGATTCTTTATCGCTTGTTAGCTCAGGGAGTCCGGAGAGCTGTAAATGCAGACAGTAGACAGAAAGAGAAAAAAAAACACAAAAAAAAAACACAGATGAGGAAAAAGGCTACGGGAGGGATAGGAGAAGGGGTGGGGGGTGGGGAGGGGGGGGGGTGGACTTGAAGTAGCTAGCTTGAGTATTTTAAGAAAGGACTTCATTTTCTTTTTAATGATTTTGTTCTTTTTTTTGTCGAGTCCCTTGGCTCATTAAAGCTGGAGAGCCACAAGGTCGACTTGTCTGAGGACGTTGTTGCAACTCGAGTTCTTTGCCACAACCCTTAATTATTCCTCCCGTCCAATATTGACCTTTGAACTATCGTATTGCCACTGTATCTGTATTGGACAAGTGACAACAGCTTTCTGACATACTCGCAGTCAGTGCCCTGGGATTAACCCCAGCTAACAAAACTGCAAGAAATACACTAAATGTCAATTGCTAAGCATGTGTCTGTGGACCGAGGGAAGATGTTTTACTTCAAGTGTGGCTATGAGCAGACTGCACTGTGAAGATACCCAACAAATCAAACACAAATACAAAGGAAACACAAAAACATGCACACACTGAATGTCTTTGAATTCATCCAATTAAAAGTAGCACACATTAGTATCTGCAGATATTGTTATAGAGGAAAAAACCTCTCATTTGTTTAATACTTGTCTCTCTTCCAGAGAACACAGACTGCCCTAAGTACAGCAGGAGCATTAAATGCCCTGTCACTGGGGCACTGACAGGGTACTCGTACTTTCTGACAGTCTTGTCCGTAGAAACATGTCAGGGTAAGTTAGAGTGACATATAATTTTGGAAAAACTGATAGCAAGTATGATATAACCTTCCAAAACTTCTTTTTACCCAAACAGGTAGGAGAAGAAAAAAAAGAGCATCACCCGAGGGTAAAAAGATACCGAAGGTGGAAAGTCTTTATCGTTTCACTGTTGCACTGAAGACACATTTTCTACAGCACAAATTTTCTCACTTGCCGTCTGGCAAACAAATGCACACCGTTTGATCTTTAGCAGCATTAGAACATTATTCTCTCTGACACCAAATGAATCACAGACCTCTTACAACATTGTGACAGGCGATAAGTGTCTCTTGTCAATCAAAGTTAGAAAATTAGGAAGGAAAAATGGATTAAAAAAAAAAATGACCCATTTGCTGAGTACAATAAGTGGTTCAAATGAAATTGGGAGTCAAAGTGATATGACGTTTGACAAGAAAAAACAACAGGGGATGTTAATGTGCACCATAGATAGTTTTACATGCTCATGACTGTCAGTGTAGTATATGTCAACACTCAAACAATGTGTTTTTTGTATGTTAACATAAACAAGTTGTTGCGAAAACCTCTAAACCCTTAATGTGCTCAACGTTATTACAGTAGGAGGCAATACACATTTAAATGTGCCAGTCATGTTGGTAGCTGATAACAATGTTGAAGGCAACTTTTGCAGCATTACCCAGCTCTGTAAGAATGATATTGACAAAACAGTCTTGTATTACATTGTGACATGTATCTGGACAGCAGCAAACAAAAGGACATCTCAGTCGAGACTTACTAAGACTGTGCTAGTACCTCAGAAGGAGAGTGAATAGCTGAGGAGCATCTCTACCAGTGGTCAGAACAGCTGATATATCCGTTGAAAGCTTTATTTAGAAGCATTTTCTTCATGAAGACCTAACATCAATGCTAGTAAAGTGCCTTTTTTTCAATAATCTGTTCTTTGATATTTGTGAGGCATCACTTAGTGTCAGTATTTTTCATATGCCGTTTACACTGAGCAAGTTTCTGGGTCCCTCTAACTGGTCTCTTGCTTGATCTGATCTCTTATGGTTCATGTTAACATGAGTAGAATTGAAACCAAGTTGTTTGTGCTCAGTTTGTGTTTAGATGGGAACATCTTATTGCATGTTTTGTATGTTTAGCCCTTTTTCCACTGTGTAGTACCAGCTCGACTCGACTCGACTCGCCTCACTTTTTTTTGTGTTTCCACTCTGTAAAAAGTACCTGGTACTACTTTTTTAGTACCTGCTCTGCTGCGGTTCCAAGGGAGCCGAGCAGATACTAAAAGGTCACGTGAAACGTTACAGACCACTGCTACGACCAGCAGAAAACCAAGCCGAGTCGAGAAGAGCTGGTACTACGCAGTGGAAAAGTACCATTTGTTTGGTGCTATAGGTTTAGCCAGATTGTTGTTTGCATTCATTTTATCCTAGTTTTTTTTTTCTCATGAAAATGAATGAAAAGAGAAAATCTATGCATTTAGAAGAATGCTTGATTCTCATCAGTGCATCAGTCGTGTGTATTCCCAGTTGCAAAACCTGTTTAATATTGATCGTGATGAAAATTATTTTCTCTATTTGTTGGCTGAATATTGTAATGGAAATGAGTGGCTGTCACTGCATAAGGGAATTAGCACCTGAATCTTTTGTGAAAACATTTGTCTTTGATAAGGGATAATTGTGGCTTGTTTATTTTACCCTGAGGCGTGTGCCATGTAACTTGGCAGTTTCAGTACATGTTTTCAGGTATTTAGTTTGTTTAAAGTGTTTTGTATGCATGGGGAAGATCTTAAAGCCAGCTGTACATTATGAAACACACAACAACTCAAGCTGTAATAAGGAGATTTTGGTTCAACAAAGGTGAGGCTATATAATATTGGAACCATGCAACTGAAGAAAAATGGCCATAATAAAAAAAAAAACCTCTAGTTGGGCGAAGAGACCAGAGGGAGACACATTTAAAACCACCACGTTTCCCTACAGCAAAAAAGATGAACCATTTAGTCACAAGGAGCATGACACTCATGACACGCCCACACAGGCACATGCAGGCACTCACATGTAAGCAAAGACGTGCACACACACTCTCACATCCTTTATCTGTCTTCCCTGAAGTTATGTCAGTTTAATTCAGTGCCTAAGAGATCGACTATGCTGTCGTACTGAAACATTCGCAACAGCTGGTGAGTGCTGCACAGATACAGAACATGCCAATAATCTGTTGAAATCCTTTTATTCTTCTCCACTATCTGCAGACAGATTTAGAACAGCGCCACTTGGTCCAGATGAATGAACCTGTCTCACTGAATAACTCCTTTTCCTTATGGAGGGAGTTTGGGGTGGGTTCAATGCTGGGAATTGAAATGTAAAATGTGTTACATCTGATGATTGCCAGTTTTCATTCTGGCAGAGCGGGGACAGCATAATGTGAAGACAAAATTAGAAGAAGTAGAGAGGAGATATATAGCACTGGTGGAGCTCTCTGTGCATTTATGTCCTTGCCGCTCTGGCAAAAAGCGGTCAATTAAAACCCTGCATTGATGTAGGAATTACGCTATTAGATGAGACCGGCATATTCATTAGCAGCTGTGCCACATGTGGGCAGAGCTGTGCAGACAGAGGCAGAGCTTTAGAATTTGTCTACAAAGGTTGATTGTTCATTATTGTTTTGCCTGACTGTGGTTGACAAACCCCTCCTGTGGCTCACCTGTCTGCTGTTACTTTATCTGCCGTCTGAGTTCACCCATAATTTTCTTTTTTCTTTTTTTTTTCTTTTTGAATATATATATACTGTATATTAAAAAGATTATTTATACACACACACACATATATATATATATGTGTGTGTGTGTGTGTGTATTTAGAACTTGGATTAAGGTTTAATTAAATTAAAAGAAGACTGTTGGTCCTTGGTGGTGGCAGGCCCTAAACTGAGATTGAGATTCTTGAGTTAAGGCCAAAAACATGTTTTATGACATTACTAATCAGTTCATCCTTTAGTCCAAGTGGGCCTTTGTGTCATATGTAATTATATTCCCTCCAGGCAAGCCTGAGCTATTCTGTTCACAAGAATGAGATGGACAGACACCCCAAAATCATAATGCCTCTAGCCATGGCTGTCACCGGATCAGACTTACAAAGGTTTCCGCTACTAAGAACTACGACTCATAACTAACTCAACATTAATATTAATCATAACATTACCCCAGCTCATTTGAACAGTGCACTGCAAAAAATGAAATCTAAGTAGGATGAGACCTCTGAAAACTAGGCAATAGGCAATAAACTTGTTTTTTGTCTGACAAAATATTTCTTCTTACCCAGCAGGTTTTACTGTATGTTACAATATTTCGCTTGTTCTAAGATATATAGTCCTTAATAATCTTAATACAATTTTTATTTTTATTACCTAGATTTTTTTCCTGTTTCTGAGTAATGTAATGCTTGAAATGAGAATTAACAAAAAGTAATAATAAAAAACAAAAAACAAAACTTGTCAGTAGATGCATGTTGTTACTTCTCTTATTGAGTGCATGATCTGGGTAGTGACATCTGTGTATACTGACTGTATCATAAGCTATGGACTTAAATTTACCAGGTTATCCTGCCCAACACTTGATTTCACTCATTTAATACAGAGATAATGTTGTCTCTCTTTGTATTTCTTTCTCACTCACCTCTCACAGACACACACGCATACACACTTGCACTCCCTTCTGTACTGTACATAGTGTTTTATTAGTGTAATGGAAGCTCCATCAGAAATTATGTTATGATTAAGAATGGGACCTAAGATTCAAAGAGATGTCTAGCTAATTTGGAGTGGGTTTTGATTGTACAAATTACATAATCTCCTTCACTCCCACATTTGTATTCTGGCCCATTAAGACCATTAAGGAAATATCTAGAGAATGCATGGTGCTGTTTTTCTTCATGTTTTATCTAATTGAAACTGGCATAAGAAATAAATTCACAGCACTACATTTGCTATTGTGTCAAATGCATCCATTTTGTTATCATTTGTCTTGTGGTGTAATACTTGCCTACCATTAAGAAGCTAAACACTGGAGTGTCATTATCACATAGTGGGGACCTTGAGACAAAAATGGAATCTTTGTTACCATTTTCATGTCACTCACTGGTGCCAGAGTGTTATTCAGGTAATGGGTGCAATTTGCAGAGGCACTAGATTAAAACCCTTAAGCACTTAGACAAAATGGTAAACCAAATGTCTGCTTTCTTGTGGAAAATTGCATCCATCTGAGTCTTTGAGTCTTGTCTCACTATTACTGGAGACAGACAAGAAGAGCATTAGGAATCACGTCCAACCCTGTATATACCCAGCGTTGTATGGGGAAACGAGTATGTCGGCAACTTGCCAACATATATCTGCAGCTCCCTGTTAACAGCTACACTGAATCTGTCTGCTCAAAGGACTGCTGTGTGGTCAGGTTCATTTTGGCAGCGCTCACAGCCCCATAAACTATCCTTGTAGTTATGTACATAAGGTAAGAAAACTGAAATGTAAAAACATGCTTTGGATGCAAGTGAAAAGCAGGTCATAGAGACTGAAACCCCTCCAGTGTAGACAGCCTGATTTGAGAAACCAGTATCCTGGTTGGTGTTATGTATGGTGGTCTTACCCCTGCTATATCCAACAGTTTTACTCATTATGATTTATTTCACACTTTTCTATAATTACCATTTTGTTGTTGCCAATGCAGCTAAAATATCATGCAAAGACAAATCTGTCACAGCTCTTTACACTTTAAAATATGTGTCTAACTGATGGTTTATATACTGTATATTCTTTTCCATCTGTCCTGTAGATAATGACACCATGGCATCCCATTCAGCAGTGAGTGTTCGGATTCTAGATGTAAATGACAATCCTCCTGAGCTGGCCACACCATATGAAGCCTCCATATGTGAAGATGCCAAACCAGGCCAGGTATGTCTTTTATTTGTTCATTTATAGATGTCAACTGAATATTATGCTGATGAAGTTACTGTGGCCTCACAGACTGTTCCTCTATTTCATTACTGATTGTTAAAATGAAGGCAGGAGGAAGGGCACTGCATGACAGTGTGACAAAAAATAATAAAGTTTAACAAAATATCCAATTTTTAACATTTTTAATTGGTATCTATTCCAAGAAGCCATCATTTTGAAGCTCATGAGGAGCTATCAGCCAAATTGCTATGTAAATTTTTCCAGAATCATCATGCATATGTACTTTTCCTCTCAGATACACAAAATCGTTCACATGCACAGATACATGCAGTAGAAGTGAAAATAGATGTGAAATGCACCTGAACACAATTTAAAAATATGCTCACATACAAAACTGAAAAGCTCTCATGAAAACTATTGAAAGGCTTACACTCATACTTTATGTAAACTACATACTTAGTGATATGTCCATACATCTCTCTAACATACAGTACATGTTTATTGATGTAATATACATACAAGACATCATATCATATAGTCATCTATATCACTTTCCATGTAAAGCCGGTCTATACTGTTACAATTTACAAAGACCCAACAATTTCCACAAAATTGTGAATGATAGTGGCCAGGCCAGTGCAATAACTTGGTCAGGGATGTGGAGGTGGAGACACGACCCAGTAAAGATGTAAGCGCAACAGTCACACACCCCTTTCATTTTCCTGTGACCACACATTGGCCAACCTCAAGTTGGTGGGCTACCATGGCTCTTCTGCTGGATCTCTGGTCCAGGATGGTCTGGGTTCGCCTAGGTGTTCAATAGGTACCTTGGCCAGTGACTAAATCCCAACCTTCTAAAGTCTCCTTCTCCAAAACCGATGATAGTAACTGGCTTATAGACAAGTTTCAATAATAAAAGTTAAGTAAAAATGACAGATCGGCTGCTGCATCTGCATGCATCAACTTTGCCATGGTATTGTAATTTCTAAAACTGGAAAACAAAATTGACCAAATTAGAATCATTTAATGTGCAGCACAAATAATACAGTGGCAGATTTGTCTCATGTCTCATGTCTCAATCATGACAAAAGGCAATACCATGGTACCAATGCAACAGGAGGCTTTTTCTTTTTCATTGATCATCATTAAAAATGGACAAAGTCATTAGTGTTTTATATTTGTTACATAGGCAACAGGCATTTGGGCTGAGTTAAATCCAATTAACGTGAAAAGCAAAGGAATAATTTAAAAAGCTAGGCTTTAAAATGGAGCCTCCATGCTGGAAGCAGCATTTACATGTGTAATAAGGCTCAAGCCTCTCCTCCCGTTGATCCTCAGACTCGAGCATTTATAGTCCCCCTGTGCCTCTGCAGCACTGCCTGCCTGCACTTTTCCAGAACATTGTCTGGTCTGATCTCCCTCACTCCCACCTCGCTCCCTCTCCCATCTACGTGAGCCCACATTAACCTTCAGCTCCTAATCACACAGAGATGATTAGTCTTCTAGCGAAAAGATCATTGCTTGCTCCAAGCATCGTGAAAGAAAAGGTTTTTTATTGCTCACATTAGACAGAAAGTGAAGTATTTCATACGATATTCTATCCATCTATCTGTCTATCTGTCTGTCTATCTTCTTGAATCTTGAATCATTTTTTTCTCTCTCACTATGTTATTTTGAGAGATTGAATGAAAATGTGTTAGCTCACTCATTTTCAGTCTCAGGGGTTACCACTTGGGGTGTGGGGCACACAATTTTCTCCTCCATGTTATTTTCAAATTAATATAATAACAGGTTTCCACTAGTTGTTGTCAGGCACTCTGTCCTTAACCTTGAAAAATAGAGTGAGTAGTGTGAAGAAATGTTTTGGTCTGGGGTTTTGCTGTTTCTATGCTGGTGCTGAGAGCTTTAATATGTAAAAGGAAATTCTATAGCATGGACAAAAAGGAAATTATTTAAAAGTTAATGAATAAATCAATTCACTAATGAGTTACTCATATATTGTGCACTATTTCTAGATAGAGGAAGGAAAAATAAAAAGGTTTAGGCAATGACACAATAAACGAGGCTGAACTGAAAAAAAAGCATTGTTATCAGAAATCAGTTTAATTGAATTTCTCCCTGTCAGTAATTCAAAATACTCTCAGAAAATCAGATATGCTGGCAATCTGCCCTCATTTGAAACCCTTTGCTCTCTTGAGTTAATCGAGTTGTTTGGCAAGTGTCCGATCAGAGCAATTTGGCCACA
Source organism: Chaunax sp. Z400 (assembly GCA_037577475.1). NCBI lineage: Eukaryota > Metazoa > Chordata > Actinopteri > Lophiiformes > Chaunacidae > Chaunax > Chaunax sp. Z400. The sequence goes on from CM075185.1 coordinate 23,581,594, forward strand.
TCTGATGTTCAAGCTGTCATACAGCCTTTACGAATCTCTGCCATTGATAAATCTCAGCCAGAAACGCACACACACCTCTAAGCACTTATGCAACAATCCTAATAATCAAGATCACATGAATACATGTTTAGTTCATTGACCATATGATGCATACAGTATAAGCAGAAGTGTCAATAGATAGTTTGAATCTTTTAAAGTTTGTCATGAGGCAGTATGTTAATAATACTGTACTGCCAATTTTAAGAATTAAATACAGGCAGTGTTAAATGCAGTGTGAAATAGAATGAAGTGTGCTTTTCTAACTCAAATCAAACTAAAGCAGAGAAGAAAACCAGTGTCCTGACACACTGTAACATATCATCAATGAACATTTCAAATATATCAATGCAAAATTATTCTATAGGCTATAATATAATAATATTGTATATTATCACTGTCAAAATTATTAGCCTTGTAAAGAACCATGTTTACCATGTTTACTGCTTGGAATAAAACTAATAATATCATGATTGCCACATTAAATCTTATTTAATTGTCTCATTAATGAACAGTATTGGTGATAAAGCTTGTGATGTCAACAGAGACTACAGAAGCTGTCCTTTCTTCAACCTGTTTTTGCGTGAAAGTCACACATAAAAAGAAACATGCTGGCTTTCATTTAATCATAAGATAAGATAAGATTAGCTGCTCTCTCACCTTGTACAATATCAGATCAAAATTTCAAAATTATAGAGTTTTATTTAAGCAGAGGACTGTTGTGTCAGATGTTGGAACACACTGATGTCGTCTCCTGCTTCCCAGGATGCACTTTATTTAGTAAAATATGCAGCCAAAGGAGTAGCCCAAAGATAATAACATCAGCCAACAGATGTTTGCATCTAAAACGATCTTCAATTTTGTTTCAGTACCCCCAAATGTTGTTAATATTTTTTTAGTATTTTAAAAAAAAACTTGGGCAGGCAAACAGCTCTTCGAAACAATTCATAGAAAAAGTCCGTTTTTCTTTCTTTTGGAGCAGCTGTCAAACACTAGCGAGCTGCCTTGCTATTCTTTATGCATAAGCCTGCGGACGCAGAGAACAAGCTCTTTGCTCACATCATCTGACCTCTGTGGGAAAGGAAATCCAGAGTTAGAAAGGACTATTTCTGCTTTGTTCAGAATCTGACCTTCTTCACCCTCATTATAAGCCTGCTTCACCGGCAGAATTAATTAGAGCAAACAGAGCACCCAATATTCTCCAATTCAATTGAATCTGCTGTCAAGTTGCTTGGCTCGAGATTCAAACTTCTTTAGAGAAGAGTGGTCTTTTAGCTCCAGGTTGCCTTTGCAAATCAGCTTAAACCCACTCTTGAAGAATAATGAATATCACTTGATTGATAGCAGGACCTGATTTATACCTAAATCCAGTTTTTTTGTGTGATGTGGGAATGAAATAAGACAAGTTGTTGCGCTGACATTCGAGAGACTGACCTCCCATCCTTGCACAAAGAACTCCCTCCACACAATCATCAATGAGTCCATCTCATCTGTTTGTTTGCTGGTACATTCACTCGTCTTCCCGTCCATCTCATATGAACTGCCCGGCTCTTCTTTTCACCACTAATCAGATGACAAATACAATCATCCTTGCCTGTCCCTGCTCTGTTGTGCGCTACAATAAAATAAAGGCACGCGTACACACACCCGCACACACGCCGTATACACACAGCTTTCACTGTCACACTTTTAATATGTCAGATCAACCCCCGGTTTACTAAGCTAATGAGGAGAATTCCATTGTCTCCTGTTGTGTGCTTTGTTATCAGCCAGTCTGGTTCATGGAGTGTCATCCCCCCGGCTCAGGTCTAGTTTTTCGGCGGAACCACAGAGAAAATCAGATTAACCTAAGCCTTTTAACTGTGGTTGGGTTTGATCCCATTTGCGTGTTGGCAACACCATCTATTTTGTTTGTGTTTAGAGGCAGAATACATGTGAAGGCAGGGGGAAAGGTTGGCTGAGAAGTATATAAGAAAAGGGGTGACAGAGGCTGAACAGCCTTTGTTTTGAGACACAGTTCAAGCAGGAGCCATGACAAAAAGTGTTAAGTAGCATCTTACCTTTGAGTTAAGGGGCCTTTTTGGGGCCCTGTGCAGGCTGTGCAAAGACGGGAAAGGAAATCACAATAAGGGACTTTACAATAAGATAGAATGGGAGAGAAAGAAATGCAAGGAAGAAGCCACGTCTCATGTCTCTTGGATATGTTTATATTTATATCTTGGTATTATATGTCTTACTTCAAATTTATTTTTTGTATGCATGTGATTGCATACGTTATATAGTCACACATTCCCATAGACAATAAATAATATTTAGCTATTATATTTGGCAAATAATTCTTTGTGATCCTTTATCTTTTTCCTGAGGCTTAGTTGTTGTTTGCACAAATCCCACAAAGTTAACTTTAACATCGACAGCAACATGGAGTTTATTCCTAGACCTCTTTTTTTTGTTGTTGTCTTTTATCCATTGTAACAATGACATTTTAAGCTCTCTTTTCACACCTCACAACCTGCAGTATGACTACCGGCCTGTTTTGAGCACTGCCATTATATAAAACAGATGCTTTTAATCATACCAAAAATAAATGCATTCTTAATCCCTTTTTTAGCATCTTTTTTATCCATTGATCTGCATAGAAAATGCATTTATATTCACCTCTTTTTCTATGAAGTTTTGTTCTTTCTCACACACACACACACACACACACACACACACACACACACACACACACACACACACACACACACACACACACACACACACAGGGCATGGTGGCGTAGTGGCTACAGGAAGAAGGTCCTGGGTTCAAACGTTTTTCCCCTTGTCTGCGTGGGTTCTCTCTGGGTACTCTGGCTTCCTCCCACGGTCGAAAAACATGTAACGTAAGTGACTTTACAACTAACATAAACAAACCCTCATCTTACCATACTATAATGGATTACTCTTCCCTTGACCTTATGGCAAATGTCTTATTCCTCAACAACAACACTTCTAGAACATGAGGATTGAACATGTCGCTTTCAAAAGGAGGACACATTTTCAAGATATAAAAAGGAAGATGAGGGGTGCAGGTTAGAGCACGCCCCATGTACCGAGGCCATAGTCCTCTAACGGTCGGCGTGGGTTCGATTCCGACCCGGGGGCCATCTGCCGCATGTCTTCCCCCCACTCTCTTTCCCACATTTCCTGTCACCTTTATATCAATAAAGGCAAAAAAATGCCCCCAATAAATAAAAAGGAAGATGAAAATAAATGTATGATGATTTACAATAAACAGTTTAACCATTGGAGGACTATTGGGCCTCAGAGACATGCAACATAACATATCATTCAATCTTAATGATGGGAACATAAGTCCTGCACCCGTAGGTTTCATATTCTACTGTTAATACCATGTTAACAAATCAATTATTCCTTAAAACTAATATTGTACCGTCATATACTTTGGTTCAAGGCTTGTGTCAGAGGGAAAATGTTACCATATCCGGCTGTTTCAGTTAAGTTAATCTGGTCAAAGCCACCTGAAAATTACACCCAAAAATTTCAAATGAGCCTTAAAAGATTTTAGATGCAGTTTAATTACAGTATTAACATTCATGTATTGACTCAGATAAAAATATTACAAAACTTATTTAGAAATGTTATTGAAATTATGCTTCACAAGATCTAAATATCCTCTTTTTTTTTTCTTTCTTTTTTTACAATTTTGGATTCATATCCAGATTTGCCCATTTTCCTAATCGGCTGCGCCCCATTGTGCACACATTCTTTGCATCTAAGCCCATTCCTCGCCCACCTTGTGGCATTTATCTGACTGAATGCAGAGGGACAGATATCATATAGTGCCATGTGAGGAGAAAAAAGGCTGGGTGGAAAGCCAAATACTAAGTGTGGCCTGGGGTAACGGTGGCCTGTCAGCTCTGCCCTGCCGTCTCACAGCTGGCTGAGTGGGTCACTGCGACAGATCACCTCAGTTTAGCCCCGGCACTGACAACCTCTAACCCCTGGAGGGTCAGTATGAAACAGCTAAATGCTAAGCCTGTCTGAAACACACATCACATCATATATGAGGCCAGCACTTATTCACCTCAAGCACATACAGAAAATGAACTCACAGCCGCACATTAGACATGAAACAGATGAGAAATAGAAGAAGTCGACTAACAAAGACTACAATATGTTCTAATATTTCATAAGTAAGGGACTTAGTGAGTCATCTGGTCTACTCATGAAAAACCTCTTCCTTTTGTCAGTGTCCTGAACTATACATAGTTTACAGCATAAAAGGCTCAGGTCTAGTTGATGGGACTTTTGACATGTGATGTTTGATGGAGCCCATTTTCAGTGGTTGTTCTCTGCTGGTACAAACTCCTCAAGTCTATTCCTAAGTCTTATGTTTTACTGTATGAACACTGGCTAGTTCCCCTACTTCAGTCTGGAGAGCCTACCTAACTGCAGACATTATTCAATGGTTTTATTACATAATTGCTAATTAGAGATCACTCAAATTGTGCATTTTACCTACTCTAGTATGCGCTTACCTCTTAAGATAATCACAATTAAGCATTAAGCATTGAGGGCTTTTTTGAGAAATCATACCTTTTACTCTATTTGACCTCTTTTCTTTTAAGACTGTGCACATCATAATTTGCCTGTCCTTTTTGAGATATATGCAACTTAAAAGAGTATAAAGACAATGTATTTAATGTTTTCCCTTATCATTTCCATGTATGTACGTTTAACAAAAACCCAGGTAAAGTTGTGGATTGCTCAAAAACACCAGCTTGGAACATAACAGATATATAGTATCATGGTTGGTATGAAAACAGCATCTTGAAAGGCTCAATCGCTCACAAGCAAGGACAGGGCAATGTCCATCACTTTGTGTAATGCACAATTGTTTAAATAATATTATTGCATGGGTTTGAAAATGCTGTTTTTGGCAAACAGTTTAATTGCAAATGAATTGATTTTATTTTCATCTACATTTTGCACAGTATCCCAACATTTTTTTTCTGCTGTGAATGGGGAAGCCGCCTCCCTCTCACAACCTTGACCTTTCAGGGATGCACTTTTATGCGAGCTTTCCAGAGATGCGAGAGATTTAGGGGGGTCAGGGAAGGGGACTGCTAGATAGAAATCTAATTAGGTAATTGTGCTTTAGGGAGCTTCACTAGCTGCTCAATAAACTCCCACACACTTGCTCTCCCTCTCTCTAATATCCTATCTCTTGCTTCTTACTTTCTCTAACCCTCAGCAGTTTGCACTCACCAAGAGATGCCTCCTGAAAGCCTCCCCTGCTGAGGCCACAGTCACAGGATGCAGATTGTGGCTCACTTGCTACATCTTCATGACTGTTCTTACTTCTTCAAGGAGACAAGTAGAATCACCGGTCAATCAAGCCTTAAGTGTCTTCTCTTAACTCCTTATTCTTTTACCTTCAGACTGAAATAAGCATGAAAATGATTCAAAAAATGATGAGATAAGATCTGGGCCGTTATGGCATACAACTCACTCAATGGCATGTTCCATAGATCACAGTGTACTGGATGCAGAACAGCCTCTGCTAAATGTTTCTGCATTTATAAGCGAGGACAAGCGCACAAGTAAAGAAGTAGGATTCAATTCAAAATAGTTGCCTCCTACAGAAGAACTAACACACTGCAATGAATTAAGTTGTTAGCCCATATGTGGTTTGTTTAGCCTATACCTTCCTTCCCTTTCTCCTATCAAGCCAAATGAAATATATATATCTGGTTATTTAAAATGCGTTTGGCTGTTTTTTCTTTAAATGCCATCTCCTTTAAATACAATATAATTTAGTTGACTATAAAATCCTGTGTTCAGAGCTGAGAGCAAGAAGCAGTGTGATCTGCCGTAGCATTTTTAATTACAAAGTGAGCCATAGTATCCAAAACTGCTTCCCTGAGTTCTGGGTATGACATGTGATGCAACATCAATGTTGAGGATCTGTTCATTGTGACAGTGCAATTGTGCCCTGGAAGTCTGCTCGGCAGTAACGTGGTTGAAGTACTGCATAGCCACTGCTAATAATTAACTGCTGGTTAATAATAAGGCTGCCGATATCTTCATGTGCGAGAAAGGTGTAGTGTTGTAATCTATTTGGAGGAGGATGATAAATAATGAACATGTATAAAGAAAGGACAAGATTAAGAGTAGATGCTTTGAAAAGATGAGTACAAAGGACAAACAAGCAAAGGAAGGGGAAATCTCAGTCATGAAAAGAGAAAGCAGGCTGAAGAGGGTGAGAGATGGTTTCATTCCAGGAAACAGAGCCATGTTTAACATTTAGAAGTACCATTTTTAGGAACTGCTGATGTTAAGTTTATTTTGAAGGAATGTAGAAGTGTTTATATATTCAGAGTGAACATGTTCTGTCTGCTGCTTAACAAATAGTGACTAAGACATCAAACAAATAAACAATATAAAATGTGTTTCATTATGTGATAGACACAACATTACGAGATTCATACTTTTGAATATATTTATATTTAAATAGTTTATCAATCCTGTGTTTTTGTATTATTCATAAGGTCGTAAAGCTTTTCTTCATTGTTTAAAGTTAAAGCTTGACATTTTGGGAAACACCAATACCTGTTTCATCATACAGTATGTGTCCATTCAATATACTGTAAGACTGGAAACACATGGAAACAGCTAGCCTGGCTGTATCTGTTAGAACTAACAAGTAGAACCACTAAAGCGCCATAATCTCCACCCCCCCCCCCCCCCCCCCCCCCCCCGTACGGTGTACATTTTAGGACATCCACAGACCTCCAACAAAAAGGCCTCATTCCTCAGGCTAAAAGGCTTCATTTCGCAGAAAGAAATCCCTCGAATGAAACTACCTACCTACGCACAAAACTCCTCCAGACAAAAGTCCAAGGAAAAGAAAAGGCACATGATTCTTAATTATTCCATTTTATACTTACTTACTTAATTAGCAGTAAGCCCGTCCTCTCACCCTCCTCACTGTAGACAAAGAGTGAAAATTACTTTCTGAAAACTGATGCCATTATCACAGATGAGGCATCAGAGTTCGTTGTAATTACCAGTTAAGGATATTGACATGTTTAGCGTCCTATTTGTTTTTCCTCATCGCAAAGGATTATTTCAGCAAGCTGTTGCATCAATCTTAATTTTGTTTCGCATCAGAGACATTATGTTAGGTGGTGCATTAGTCGTTCTCCTTATGTGAGAAAATCAAAATAAGAAGAAGTATGTGGGCTACATACTGTATAGCATGCTGGCAGAGGAGGAACCAACAGACAGATGTGATGAGAAAATATCATTTATCAGCTTGTGGTTTGACGCCGGCTGCAGATTACCAGGATGAGAGAAGGATGAATTGTCACAGAGAAGTCTGTGTTAAAGTGAAAGGATTTCCAGGGGGTGTTTGATGTCTGTTCAGCTCACGGTGAAGCCTATCTCACCTTATTGTGTCCGCACAGGGTTCTCAAAATTGGATCACAGTTGAGTTGTATCTTTCAATGCTGATCACTTTGATTGCACTAGATGGAAGGACGACACCCTCGCTTACTCTTTCCTCCTGTTCTTTTTCACATTTGCCTTTTTCACATTTTCACATTTTGTCCTTGGCTCCATCTGAGAGAAGATATGGCAACTTCACACAATATCTCTGTCCTTTCCTGTTTGAAGAAAAGTTTTTGAATGAACCATTTTATGATGCAGTTTTGTATTTCTAACATTAAGACATTTTTTTTGTACTGCTATGTCAACTTCTGAAGAAAGGAGATTTCATTTATTTGTGACCGTAAGCCCTTTGAACTGCGATTTCCTGGGAAGCCTTTGATTCTGTTGCATCCAAGTATCTTCATTCCAACTCACTTCCTTCGTCATGAAAGAGGCATTTGAAATGTGAAGTTTAAAGTGTTTTTTTATATTAATTTTCTTTTCTCACTGAATAGATCTAAGCACAAAATCTAACCCCTGTTTCTCTTCTGTCTTGTTCTTTCTTCTGCCCTTAGCTAATTCACACTATTAGTGTGGTGGATAGAGACGAGCCACAATCTGGACATCGCTTTTACTTCACCCTGGCTCCGGAAGCCTCCAGCAATCGACACTTCACCTTGTGGGATGTCAAAGGTGAGAGGGAGAAAAGGTCTTTTAATAAAGCATATTTGAGTGGCTGTGCAAATGACATTATCAGCATAATTGGATTTTTAGGGTATAATGGTACAAGCAGGAGTCTTAAAAACTGGATGATATATTTTGTGCGAGTGGGTGAGTGCACAGGTCAGCAAAATTAGGCTTGACTTACAAATGAACACGATCACGATGAAGCTCATGAAGATGGAATAGTTTAAGATGTGGATATGATTGGAAATATAACATCATGATTCCAAAACATACAGTATAGCGGCTTTGCTCCCTGCTTTGACCAAATTTCCACACAGCCTCAAACCTCAAAAGCATCATTTTAGAAGCAAAGTTTTTCCTGCTTGAGTTTTTGTGATTAAGTAAGGTATGTAGTTTATTTTTCTGTTTTGATGTGACGTGTCTCAACAGGGTGTTTGATTGAAAATCTACCGGATTAAATAAAATATGGCTTTTCATGAAGTACCAGAAGATGTTTTTCAATTGGAGGAGGCTTTTTCAAAAAGAAAGCAAAATGTCTTATTTTTTTCTAACAACCGATCTTCTGATAATCAGGCAGAATGTGGATAAACATCACCTGTCCTGGTGCTTTAAGCAAAGTAATGTTATTAGAAAGTATTGATGCTACTGCTTGTCAATGCTCTAAATGCAATAATAATAATAATAATAATAATAATAATAATAATAATAATACATATTTTTTGTATAAAGTAAAGTATAACTTACAATGCTAAATATTAGTGTTTTAATACAAATATTTTTGAAAGAGTATGTTAACAGCTTTCACAGCAATTACATTTTCGAAAATTACATAAGCTTTGCATAATTTGCTCAAGCTTAATCATGAAAATTGCATGTTACACCAACACAATATTCACACATATTTGCACACTGTAAGGAATCATTAAAATCACTGTGCCTCAGAGTAATGACTTCGATTTGTAGGGAAGACATCTTTTTTTTCATGCATGCCGGTGTTTTTGCAAACACACATGCAGATTCCTCATTTAGAGATGCGTGCCTAAGTGAATGTGACATCTGGCTAAATCAAGATTGATCTGACACCAGGAAAATGTCAGAGGAGCAGGCCATGCTGGGGAAATGTCAACGTATGAAGGCAGTTCGGTCTGCTGCAGCCCCAGCATGTGTACAGATGGACAAGAAGGAGTAAAACAGAAATGCTCATCTTGCTCTTTTTCTCTTTTTCACACAAATAATGCACATGCTACACAAACCCACTTCATTTTACCTTTCTTTGTGATTGTGTCTGTATATGTGCATGTGAGTGAAATAGTGTGTATGTTAGTGATTAGGGAGAATAATGAATGAATGAATTTATGCTTAAAGTAAATATTCCTTCTACTCAAATTCATTTCATGCAATCACAAACACAAACACAACTGCAGACACTGTATAGTATATTTTTGGTGAAAGACAACCCCCCACCCCACCCACACACACACACACGCGCACACACACATATACTTTTTATCCTCCCACCTCTCTTTTTTGCACCATAGTGTCTCTTTTCATGGACACATTTGTCAAACTGTCACTTTCAATCTGTCACTTCTTCTTTTCCCCATCATGGCCTCACATTGCTTTATGTCTCCAAGCCTTGACACACAATGATGAAAAGGCTTTTTCTTCCCATGTTGCTAAACTTTTTGAAGCCTCCAGAGCACAACATCAGCTTAACCAAATAAACTTTGCTGTGACGTGACAAACTGCCATCATTTTACCTGGAAAATGTCCAATATTATACTTAAGAAGAAATCTCATATGATATGAAGCACAAGAGACTGAAATATCCCGAAGGTTATTTCAGTCAGACAACTCATGTTTGAATTATCACAACAGCAGAACATACAATAGTTTGGGTTTGGCGTCATGGCTCCGGCCTTAATCACTCCCCACAGATGTGTTTACTTAAGCCCCTTTTCCACTGCATAGTACCAGCTTCTTCTTTTTTTTTTGCGTAGGTTAAAAGTACCTGTTACTACTTTTTTAAAAGGTCACGTGAAATATTACAGACCACTGATTGGTCAATGCCCGGCATGCCCGGAGTATCCTGCACAGCACATATCAGTGGTCTCCACACTCAAACACCGAAGCTACTTTAGTGACCGTAACTTTTATTTAATGCAGCCTCTATATTGAGGAGGTGCAGACGTTCCTGTCTTAAACAGCTGATGAGACCAGAGGTGTGTGTCGCGTTAAACACTGCCCCACAGCAGTTTCGTGCGGCCCCAATCTACCCTTAGGAGGTATCATTGGTAATGGAAAACGATCGGCAGAAAACCAAGCCGGGTCGAGACGAGTGGAGTAGAGCCCAGTAGAGCTGGTACTACGCAGTGGAAAAGGGGCTATAGAGGCATTAGGGAGTGATGAGCAAACTTCATGAACCCCCTAACTGGAGCCTACAGGTGGATGCTGGGATGGTGGTGGGGCTGGAAGTGCAGATCTGAACCCTCGATCCAATAAATTGGTTTATGACCAAATACCTGTGAAACTGCTGACATTTCCATTAGCATCTGCTGTACATTGTATTTTCTGCTAATTAGCAGATGTTAGAATGCTAATCTAAGATGATGAGCATGGACAACATCCACTGTATATTCTCAACCTTGTTCTAGTTATGACCATGTCAAACAATGCCAACCCTTCTTTTGGTTGGCACTCTGATATTTATGTCGTTCTGGAAGGCAAAGGCAAAAGAAAACCCAACATATATTGTTGTATAGTTTAGAAATTGGGACATGAGAAAAACATGGAAGTGGGAGGCTGTTCTGATCAACTAATGTGCCAACTTTTTAACTTTCTTATTTTGATACAAAACCACATAAGATGCCAAGATGCCTCAATCTACTGTATATTAGCCTGTCTTCTTAGAATCTGTTCCACAGCAGACAGCCGTGGAAGTCAATGCCATGTAAAAGTCAAAAGGACAAACTCAGGGGCGTAATGTTTCCGTACATAAACAGTAATATGAAAATTGTTCTACATGTGCCAGAAAAGCTCTAGGGTGACATGGATGAGGGTGATATATGCTCTGGGAGATGGATTGCTTGCTATCCTCCGTGCAAGTCTACCCACTAAGCTTCTCTGACTCTATTTGTCAAAGCCTCCTCTTGTATTCCGTGCTACATTTATCTATGTCTCCGGGAGAGCGCTCATATATATACCGGTGACGTTTAATTTCAAACAGTGTCTCTCTAACTCATTTTCTCTCCTGTTTTTGTTTGCTAAAAAAAAAAAAAACATGATAAATGTTAATCACACATTCACATTCAGCTCCATGGTGGAATCATTAAATCCAACCCACCCTTTGTGGATGGACGTGTCCATTTACGTATGCAGAGGGAGCATAAATGGGCCTGCAGTAATGTCAAAGAGGGCAGTATTAGCACCACTCCCATTTTTTCCCCACTTCTTCTATCAATGCTGTCTTCAGTTCAACGAAGGTAAAACAAAGTTGGTTAATAAAAGTCCCACCGGATAGAGTTTCATCAATTTTGTTGAAGTTGGGTAAAAAACAGACATCAGAGCAGACGAAAAGATTGTGTTCTTCCAATATCAAGTCGCTCATTTGTAATTCTCTGCTTTACTCTGCCTCTCTGACCCACGCTCCATAACACACTCACAACGCCCTCTCAGACAACACAGCTGGAATCCGGACCCAGCGATCAGGCTTTAACCGCCGTGAGCAGAATGTGTACTTCCTGCCTATCCTGGTGGTGGACAGTGGGCCTCCCTCCCTCAGCTCCACAGGCACCCTAACCATACATGTCTGTGGCTGTGACACAGGTGAGAGCTACTGTAGGAGCTACACCATTACTCACATTATCATCAGTGTCACCATTTGCATCAGCAGCAACACTGCTAAAAGGTCACCTATGCCATTGGTTTGGTAAGCAAATAATTGTTATCAGCTTATATTTGAGGAACACAAAATAACACAAGACCCGGCATTTGGTGACAAATTGCCCAGACTGTGATTTCAGCTGTTTGAAATACATAAAAAAAAAGGCTTTCTCTTGGGAAAAAAAAGTGCTCAATCCTTGTCCAAATACATTAATTCATAACTACTGTTGAATGTATTGTAAATACTAATTTTCCTTTGGCAACACAGAGGGAGCCATCCAGTCCTGCAATGCCACAGCCTATGTAATGAGTGCTGCTCTCAGCCCTGGGGCGCTTATAGCACTGCTGGTCTGCATGCTGATCCTCATAGGTAAGCAGATGGATGTACTAATGCATGTATGGATGGATGTACGAGGAGATAAATGTATGGATGTGCATGATGGATGGCTAGAAAAACAGGGATGTCCAATTCATTAATATTGCTTTTCTGGGGTCATTGCTGAGTTCAACTGTTCCAGCAAGACCACCAGCAGCATTACATTCAATAGTGTAATGTACTGTTAAAAAAGGCAAGACTCGGGGCTGCACCTAAAGACACAACTCCATGTCCTCTGCTCATGAAATCATGCAACCAAGCATGTGTCTTTTAATGGAACGGCCACTTTTAGAAGTTATCTATATTTCACGAATTAAATTGCACATGCAGCGGTGGAAAACTAAGACGAATGACACTAAAAACTAGATCAATTTTTCATCTCTCTTTCATTCAGGGGCTTTCCCATTTGACATTTATGTTGCTGCCACAGTGACAAGGAAGCTTTTGTTGAAACAAGAGCAAAGATGATGGCTGGGTTTATGAATGATATCAAGCCACTTTGATCCCTGGAACACAAACAGGCAAAAGAGCTGTCTCAGCACTCGTACACCCCTGGAACAGCAGCCTTTGCATAGACCAGGCTTTCCAGGCATTCTCTGATTTTAATACATATATACAGTACACATGTGCACACTTACATACACATGCATGCACACCCTCAACCTCTCAGAGACCGAAGAGGTTTAGTATTGTCATATCTGAAAATTTTATGACCCTCTAGCTCTGCCGCTGCTGTGCGTCTTAACATCCCACTTCTCTGTGACAGAAAGAAATGACTATGCTGTGACAGTGTTTTGTGTCCTACATATATTTTACTTTGGGCAGCGATGAATGATAGATGAGGTTGACACCAGGCAGCCCTAGCTGTGACTTAGGGTGACAGTAAATATTTCTTTTCAGACATTCTCTAATGAGAGCCGTTAAAAAAAGACGTCTGCCTCCGTTAACCAAACCATCGACTGGAGTGAACTTCAAAAGCAGGACATCATTTATTCATCGTGGTTTTAAAAGCCTCAACAGAAAAGTGTTATCTACAAATCTGAGGCTATAAATAACTGTGTTTGTCTGCGTATCATGGTTTTCGTGTTCCCCTCAAAGGCCAGAGCTTCAGTTCTCTGGCCTTTAAACCTCTGGAAAGCTACTGTAGACTCTGTGAGGAAAAACGTTTTTCATTGCAGCCTTGGTGGTTTGGATGACGTTTTCATTTTGCATGTTTACATTACAAAGAGTAGCATGCCTATGTCGATGCTTTAACTGTTTTTGTTATTCGATGCTAGATTGCACTTGTGAAAAGAAGTCATTTTAATTCAATTAGTGTGAGTACATCTAATCGATGTGAAGATGATGCCACTTTGAGTGACTGATACTGATTGGTAGAAGATGGACTGAACAGCGTAAGTGCGAGTAGCTGCACTCTGCCAGTCATCATGTGGACAGTAAAATCTCAGAGCTGGAGCTGGAGCTGAGCTGTCTATAGGATCAGAGGGAGGAGCAGCGTTTTCAGAACAGTATTGTGGTGTGAATTATAGACGGGGCAAGGCATGAGGCAGCAATCCTGTTGACTGCACACTGCCCAACTCCTAACCCTCCTTCTGCATGCATGTGTGTCTCCTCATGCATGCTAAGCACAGACTCATACACATAGTGAAATCAATCCTCACAGTTTAATTGTAATGCAATCCGTTCCCTCTATGCAGTGCACAGAGAGAACGCATCTACCAAACCATCCAAGCAGCATTCCCTCTCTCTAGTGGCTGGACCACCTTTATTACATCAATTGTTGGATGATGAGAGAAATGAAAACAAATTTCTGCCTAATTACCTTACAAACAAACAGCCCTTCCATCAGTTCATTTATTGGCCTGATGTGATGAATCCATTCCACTGTGTCACAGCATCTGCAGGCATTCATTCCAATTACCTCCCATCTGCTTGTGATGAACCCCTGGGTGGGGCAGCCAGCGCAGCTCAATGGCAAATTAACCGTCTTGTCAGGAAGGCTTATCGCAACATCTGCACACATGGGGACCGGCTTTGTATGTGTAAGAGGTAGCTGCCTTAGACAAAGCTAAATTCTGCACATGGTGTACTGTATTAACATTGCCTAAGATATGCTAATCTCCATGTTAAATAGGTTTTTCTACATCTTACAGTTGAAGCATCTGTGTACCTAAAAAGGTGGTAATACTCATGTTATCAGTAAGGGAGGGTTTGTCAGAAGTGAGGTTATCTGATCATGTTTGCTTAAGTCTGAACTCCTGCATACTATCACATACCCTTAAAATACTGTTAACTGTAGAAGTATCTGATTTGCACATATGAGGGGGTTCATAATGTCAAGTTCTCTACCTCCTACTCTCCCCTCATTAGTGGGAATTTAGAGTAATTGTCTGAGCTCTTAGTAAGCATAGCAGTGTGAGCTGCAATTTTCCACAAACCTTGACTGTTTCCTCAATCCTGTAGCGAACAATTTGCCACATTCGTGGAAGGGATGAATAAACACAATGGTTAGAGAAAACGCTTTCCCAATGAGCCCAGCAAACAATGTAAGAGGAGAACTAATGTACATAATCAGTCAGATATAGTGCATAAAATACCAATTTACGATTCACAAGGCTGTTTAGGTTGGCATAGCTCTTTAGGCAGGGAACACACAGGGGGCGTTTTTCACCCTGCAAGTTATTTCCAAGGCCATTTACACCAAATGAAGGCGATTACCAGGAGCAGCAACAAGTTATTTGCATAGAAGAACAGATTTTTTTGTCAGAAGGGGATGCAGGAAAAAATAAAACATGCTGATCCCTGATTTTCAAGGGCACTTTGAAGGAGTGCGTCTGTCCATAGTTTTTTTTTCATGCACTCTAATATACTGAATGTGATTTAAATGCGCATTTCTTGTACACAACATATAATGTCTTGACGTTGATCTAGTTTGAGTGTGAAATGGTCCATGCATGTCTCATTTTTAAAATGTGTGGATGGCTATTCTGGTGGATTCAGAGTATCAAGCAATCTGTGTCATCCCAGACAGCACAGGCCCCATTGTAAGTGATAGTCTTTTTATCTCTGTGGGCTTGTAGGCATTTGTTTTAGGCAGCAGGCTATCTGTTTCAGAAGATGCATGGTACCTACTGGTTAATGATCTATCTAAATGTCCCTTTGCCAGTATCCCTTTAGAGTCGTTTCTCATTCTCCCTAAAGGAAAGAAGAAAAGGGGTTTGTGTCACATAGCAGCACAGTCCATAGCTGACTGGCCACAGGAAGCACCAGATTTTAATCACCAATATTAATTATTTCTCTTGATGTATGACAATTCCTTAAAGTTATCTCATGAACAATTTTGATGATATTGTGAAATCTAGGCAGTCAGTGTATTTTGATCAGTCACCCATTTTAGAGCAGGGCAGAAATGAGCTAAACCACAATTTACCCAATGACAAAGAATGAAAAGTATTAAAAGTAATCATGATATCGTAACTGGAACTGATCACTTTCTGGCTGTTTGTAATAATGTTCCTTTTTTGTTGTGTTTTTGATTTAATACATTAATTTCTCCATCAGTTTTGTGATGTAAATATAATTCTTTCGGCCACTTCATTTTTATTTTATGTTTGTATTTGAGTTTGTTATGTAGAATATGTGAATCCCTGTGCAGATTTTTCTTTACTTATTTACTTATTAATTAATAAATCAAAAAGATGGCTTAATTGCTGTTGATCCATAGAACTTGTGTAAATGGAATTGTTCATTACCTTTTTGTGCGCATAATTCTTTCATGACTGCCTGTCATATGCTTTCAAAATCACTGAAAATGGTATTTGATTGTGCCGCCAGTCTGAGACAAATCTGATAGAGATTTCAGAGGGAAAGATGCAGCTTTGAGAAGGGATGGTGAACTTAGGGGGTGAGTGTCTGAGCTAAGTGAGACTTCTAATTACAAATGTAGTCATTAATTAAAATAACTAAGCTGACATTAAACCCTCATTAATTAATCTGTGCATACAGCCTTTGTTTTCCTCTTCTTTCATTAATCCATAACGTGATCCGTCTCAATAGTTTCACTTTTTTTAATCCAGACTTAATTTTCTGAGGCGTTTCTTTCTCTTTGTAGGAGGTTGCTCTGGTTTCAAGTCATGATGGAACCCAAAACTCTTTGGACTTGGATTAGTATTGATATACAGTACAGATTGGTCTCCATTAAGCTTTTCAATTCATATTTCTAGGCAAGGCAATCAGGATGGGAAAAAAAAATCAATGTTCATGCATTTGAAATGTAAAACTTGGCAATATCTTTAATCTTTGCCTGCTGTGCTTTTTGTCCTGAGAGTTGAAATCAAAGTTATCATAGAGGTACTTAAAAACTTTCCCATGGAAAGTTTTGTAAATCCATCATTGGAAGTGCATGTTTAATGGTCACCACTACACAGTATGAACACATTTAGTGTAATGGTAATTGTTTTCCTCAGTACTGACATTCCGAAATCTGAGTTTGGTGTGCCATTATTCTAAGTAATTCCATTTTTATATGTAAGATCGTTAAACTCAGGCTAACAACTCTTAATTTATGTCTACATTGCGAATGCTCTAAAGGTACATATTTCACTTGTTCATAAAACGTCCTCTGTTCTTCTCTGTCTTGTTCCCTCTCCTTCTCCAACAGTCCTTGTCTTGCTGATTCTGACCCTGAAACGCCACAGGAAGGGCCAGAGGATGACAGTGGATGAGGAGGACATGAGGGATAACGTTATCAAGTACAACGATGAGGGCGGAGGGGAGCAGGACACTCAGGCATACGACATGAGCACCCTAAGGAACCACTATGACTTCCCAGAGGCCAAGAGCTGTGACTCTGGCCCAGACATCCGCTCACTGCCACAGTGGATACAGGCTGGTGTTGTAGAGGGACCTGCGGCAGACTTCTCCCTATTTAAAGGCTACATCCGGAAGAAAGTGGAACAGGCTGATGCTGACCTGTCGGTGCCACCGTATGACTCCTTCCAGACATATGCCTTTGAGGGCACCAGTTCACCAGCCCTTTCACTCAGCTCCATCCACACGCTGTCCACCACCTCAGAGCAGGATTTCTCCTACCTCAGCGACTGGGGACCGCGTTTCAGGCAACTGGCGGGGTACTACGCTCCAGGAAACCCTGAAGAGGAGCGGTCCTAGCACAGATATTCTACTCTGCAGAGAGACGGTTAACCTCCCTCTTCTGTGTCCTTCTTTGCCTCCTCTTCCCACCCTCTGGCACTCTGAGATCATCAGAGCCAGCATTGTGTACTCTGTAAAGACAGGGCACCAACTCTTTATCTCTTTGAAAGAAAATTCAGTGTCAAACTCTGATCTTAAGTTTTTTTTTTACACGCCTTTTTTGAGAGTTTTTTGATGTGAGAAGGAAAGCTCTGGTGATGCTATCAGAAAGAGAGAAAAAAAAAGATACATCCAGTCACCAGAATTGCTATTTAAATCACAAATGAGAACTTTTATTTTAAGCTATGAGACTGTTTTCAGAGCATCAACATTATGTAGGTAAAGTAACACCATGCCAAGGCAAATTCACTGAAACCCATATTTATTTAAGGAGGTGGTATTTATGTATTTATTTGTTTTTATGTATTTATTTATTTATTTACTTAAATCATGATCACTATTCTCAACCGCAACAGTGAACTCTGCTTAAGAGCGAAGAAAAGGTAAGAGGAGGATGGCATTGTGAAAAGAAAGAGACATTGTGGAGAGAGAGAGAAATAAAGGACTGCAGTAACAGAGGAATCTAGAGAATACTGACACAGAAATGACATCTGGGTCATATAAAAAATTGCATTCGGGAAAATACAGAATTTGTATTTATTTTCTATGACCACTTTTGTAAAATAGCCAACGTACTACAGCTAGTTGAGAAGTAGAGGCAAAAGAAAGAATGGAAAATGTTGTGACAACTGCAGAAGAAAAGAGAAATGCCAGGTCAATCTGAACGGTTGAGCCTGACATGGTTTTGCTGTATTTTAGTAATTTATAAATGTTTTTGGAGGACACAGACTGAGGACAATTGTGTGTCAACAATTTCTTTTCTTATCCTTTCCACAGCCACTTATAAGGCAATAAGGCACAAACAGCAACAGCGATTTAACACTAAACAAAATGACTGTTCCATATCATCAGCTGGGTGCCACCTTTGTCCTACAGAGATTTTTCATTCATTCCAGATTTGTGTGTGAATTTGTACAATATGTTTAATTTATTTTATTTCCTAAAATATTTGTCTTTGCTTTTAATATTTTATTTCCTTTGAGGGAGGGAGGGGGGGGGACAAGTGACATCTGGAGGGTTTTGTCTAATTAAGAGGGACGGAATTAACAGTACCACATCATGAATGGACTGGTCACATCCACCTGATATCCACAACCTATTAAATGTTGACCTTAACTTGCAAATGTATGGAAAATTGATTAAAAAAAAAGGACGAAAACAAATAAATATTTAATTTTTTGGTAAAAACCTACATCCTGTTGTGTGAAATAAACTAATTTACTCAGCAAGTGAGTAAAGTATGTAAATGGAGCATCCTGGTTACTAATTATTGTTTGCCACTGGTTTGCTGAAGAGGTTTCCTAAATTATGAATAATTGAGGAGCTCACTTGTGTTTAAACAAGGGTAGATTCAGAAAATGGTCCTAGATGGAAACAGACTATATGACAGACCACAGCTCAGCAAAACTCCTCTCAATGTGACTCCCTCCTGGCTGCCTTCTGCCAAATACTCTAACTAGAAAATGCTGAGGTATAAATGTTTCATCTTTATAATCTTCTGCTAAAATGACCAGTCAGACAGTGCCTGGGATTCATATTTAGTTGCTTTCATATCTTTTCAAGGAAAACGTCAGCTTTTTTTTTTACCTGGGCATTATTTGTTTCACTGTTTCCACTGATTTCTGAGAGCCAAAATTGGACTGTGTTTCAAATCTAAATTATTTATGACTGCTAAGCAAAAAGAAGCTTTCTTGAGACTTTTAGTGTTCTGTTATAGAGCTGAAGTGGCAGGAAGTTGAAAAAATACAAGATATTGCAGCTGTCGCACCCCTTTTTGTCCACAAAAGTGTAGGAGTGATGTGATTAGCAAATTGTGTATTTGCTCATTTGACAACAGTGTTGAAAACACAGTGTAATAAATTTACATTTTATGATTTCACTTATAAGAATTTATAATCTGAAAATAAGAACTTAATTCACCAAAGGCATTGATAACTTGTCTGGATAAATGTGGAAAGAAATGAAATGTGAAAGTTCAAACGTAAAATGATTTCACAATTTGAATGACATTTTACATCACAATATGCAGCATCATTCATTATATTAACCCACACTGCTTCAGTGCATGCATTTAGTTGTGTATCTTTGCCAAGGACTGATTTGGCCATCCAATATTAATCACAGCCGTTAGCCCAAGAGCATTTCCTAACTGACAAGCAAATGTCATGGTCTGGATGGATATACACAAATGTAGGTCAGCATGAGCGCCACAGTCATAGGCATACACGAGGCAGTGAATACATGTGCCTTTAAAGAAACTCTGTACAAAACAATGTCATCCAGATGGCCATAGGTCATGTGACTAATGCTGTGAGAGCTGAGGTTAACGAATAAGCACTTGTTTGTGGGAACAAAGCCCCCCAGTCACTTCAATCCTTTTCCCTGCAAACGAGCCTATTAATCTTCCATCATTGTCAGAGAAAATGCCATTGCTTGGAGATGGCCTGCACACGTGAACACAAGAATCCACCTCTATAAATCAGATAATTTCCCCCAAACTCCAAGGGCAACATGAGGCCCATCATTAGTTATGCAGATAGATGCCTGGTGATTGACAGCTCTCTAGGGGGGCAGCTGTGTGCACATAATGTACCCTCTTCTCTCTGTACTTGGCTGGGTAATGACAATTGATTAAAAATGGGGGAGAAATATGAATGTGCACTGCAGAAAATATCAATCATATATAGCTGAAGAGCATTAGGTATTTACTTTGCAGACACGCTTTAAACAAAGCTTTTGCTTTCACCAAGCAAACAACAAATCCATTGAGCAAAAATGCACTGCATAAACAAACCTGGTTTTACCACAATAAAAGCAAATGCAGCACTCTGACAAGCTGAATTAATGAAGTGAGATGACTATTATAGCGACATGGCCATTGATTCTTTATAAAATCTGTACTCAGGAAGAGAATTGCGTAAGCGTGTGTTTCATGCACCATGATAACCTCTCCCATGTCCAGACAAGCACTTCTGAATAAGCTTGCATAATGACAATGGCTCTCTTGTTATTTTGTGACATTTCTGTGAAGATCATTCAATTTACTTTCAATAATATTAAATCAAAAACAACAGCGCAATTTATTTGTATAGTACTTGAAAATCTCTGGACTTTAAGTGCTTACAAAATCAAATGTGGATAAAACTACATAACACAAAACACAAAGTAAGACTAAATAAGGACAAGGAAATAGGATAACGGAATCAAATATCTTAAAACCAGTTAGCTTGTTTAGGGTCCAAATGAAAAAGGAAATTTTCCCAGCATGCATCGGGCTAGAGACAGGCTACTCTCTGCCCGGGCCTATAACAGGGATAGCACATATAGATAGGCCTGCAGGCAGCTATGAACACAAAATACAACAAAAAAAAAAGAGTGCCAGAATCTTTTTTCCTTTGAGGCAGCAGTGGCGCCATCAAATAAAAACACATCTAGAAGAGTACATTTTAAGCTGTTATGGTTGTATTGATTCTTTTACAGCTCCTCAGACAGGTGGCCCTTGTGGAAGAAGCCTGGCTACTCCTTCACTTTAACTCTAAATGTTGAATTAGCCTGTAGCGTATCCTGTTAAAGGTTCAGAGGCTGTGGAATGCACTGGAGGCATGAAGGGTATGCAGTATATTTAGTGGCCAGACCGAACTAACTATGCTTTTAAGATGATCAATCAAATTGAGGTTAGAGTTGTTTTGATAGGCTGGGCAATTTAATTTATAACATAACAAGAGATACATTAGTATTAAGGAGGAGTCTAAACAAGGATTGGAATGTCTTATACCTCCATCATGGTTGCAGGTACTGCTGCTGCACAGAAATCAATAGCTTCATGCAGGTTTCCTCTGCTTGCTGTTGTCTTCATTTGGTTTACTGGTGTGTGTGTGAATGATTCCCCCTGGCAATCACAAGTCCCACACACAAAGCTCTACTCTTCAGTCACTTGCAGTCCAGAAGTTCCCAAAATGACTCGCAAATGGCAGAAAGCCAAAGTAAGCATGACCAAGAGAAATGAGATACACAGAGTCAAAGACACCAAGACATATCTCTTAGGTGTGGAGTGCGGAGGAATATGTAAACATTTGCCTAGACGTGCTGTTTTTTTACTCGTGTTCAAAAATCTTCAAAGTTGAGAGCTGAATTATTAGACCATTTTTTTTCACCTTTTGATAATGTGTTGTGTCTTTCTGTCCTTGATCCTTGAAGGTTGAATCTGAAGCAACTGGACTTCTGTTTAAGGTTTGAAGAGGTTTTACCTCTCACCTAAGAGGCCTCTTCAGTTCTAACAGGCTGGTGGGGGGGTATCGGATATTTAAACTCTTCTGAGGTCGCCAACACATTGACAGTCGTTAAAGTCACCCATTTACATTTGATTCAAAAGCACTATTATGGGTTACAGTTGTTGGAAGACACAAGAGGTTTGTTTGCCTAATGGGGCATCATGTCAGTCATTAGCATTATCATCATTTTCACTTGACTCAAAGTGATTAATGGTGGTGAAACTTCCTGGGGAGAGATGCCAAGACTGCAGTGTATGCGGGTGAGACGTAGTGGCGTAGACCTCCACCTCTGTTAAGAGATGGTTGTTTTAGTTTGACTTCACCAACATTTCCACTGCATATTACCAGCTCTACTCGACCCGACTCGCCTTAGTATCGGGTACTTTCCTGCCGGTTGTTTTCCATTAGGGGATAGTACCTCCTCAGGGTAGATGGGCGCCTTGCAAAACTGCCGTGGCTTAGTCTTCAATGCGACACACACCTCTCATCCACCTCTCCTGATCCTCTCATCACCTGTTTAAGACAGGAACGTCTGCACCTCCTCAATGTAGCGGCTGCAATATGTGCTGTGCAGGATATTCCGTGTGTGCCAGGCATTGGCCAATCAGTGGTCTGTAACGTTTCACGTGACCTTTTAGTACCAACGTTTTGAACCGCAAGTGAGGTGGTACTAAAAAAGTAGTACCAGATACCAAGTATTTTTTACCTAATGGAAACTCAAAAAAAGGCCAGTAGAGTCGAGCCGATACTATACAGTGGAAATGGGGCTATAGATGGCTTTGTTTACTCCCCTCTCAAACCATCTGTCTTCTCTATCCAAAATGTGGACATTGCTGTCTTCAAATGAGTGTCCCTTGTCCTTTAGATGTAGGTGGACTGCTGAGTCCCTGCCTGAAGAGCTGGCCCTCCAAACGGTCTTTAATGTCTGGGTTCAAATGAGGTTCTTGCCACTGTCCAAAGACCCCTCAATTTACATTTATTATTCACATTATTCAGACATTATCCATCTGCTCTGAATTCATCCAAATTATTTTCGCTGATTTAAAGAACCCCACCTGCATGGACATTCCAGTCTTGCCTTTAACAGCTTACTTTAATGATTACAAAGACAGCTTTGACTAATTTTGTTCCCATTCGCAAAGTAATGTCACTGCAACAAATATATCTTGGGACATTTAAGAAGCAAAATTAAATGACAGGTGTAAATATTAAAGCCATCACTTGCAGGACACATAACGGGACAGAGAAAACCCTGCAGTGGAAACAAACTTTCAAACTGCTGTTTAATAAAAATCATGATTATAGGGGATTGTGAGGGAGCTTTTCATTCATTCATTTTTTATCCACTTTTATTCTTTCAAATGTACCTTTGTTGTCTTGCCTGTGAGTGGTGCTCTAATTAACAGGTGCACATATACTAAAGCCCTCTGTAAGGTTTCAGCAAATCTCAGATGAGGACCCAAAGTCCAAACAGTGAGGATGCAGTTCAAAGATTTAATAAACAGGTAAGGTAAGATAGTACAATACAAAGAAATCCAAAAGAGTAACAAAAACAAAGTGCAAAAACAGGCAAAAATCAAAGAAAACTTACTGACAAGCACTGGGAGAAACACGGGAACCACTAGGAAAAGGCTGGGACGTGTGACGAGACATCATGACGAACTGGCAACTAACAGAGGAAATCACACAGACTGGGATAACGAGGTAATGACAAACAGGTGACACAGGGAGGAGGAGACAACCACAGGTGGAAATAATCAGACAATCACACACTGGAGGGAAGGGGAAGACACAAGGAGGATACAATGATAAACTCACATGAAACAGGGTCTACAATGACACAGAGGGAGAGGGAACAAACCAGGACTGAAAACAGAAGACTAAAACCGAGACAGGGGAAACAAGAGGTCAAAACAGATCACAAGATAAGACAAGAGGAAGTGCAAAGCAAATGACACAGCATGGAATAAAGCTTACAAAATACAACAGGAAACAGGAGCACAAAATCATAACACAAACCTTCCAAAATAGGAGGAACCAACAGACTAGGATCTGATCCATGATGGTTTTCTATCAGATGGCAATTTTGCAGAAGAGGTGAAGCCATATGTTCTTTCCTTACATTGTGAATAAATGTTTCCTTCCAGCCCAATTAAATCTCTACTCTTAATCTAATGTTTTAGCGTAATTGTGCAGTGACACTATTTATGTAGCCAACTGCTTTAGTTGTTTGCTTTGTCTGACCCTTGCTAATGTCATTGTGTTTTTTTTCTATGAGGTATTTATAACTTCTATTTAAGTCAAGGTTTTTGCTGTTGAACTGAGAGAACTCCTCTTTGTCCTTGTGTTTTTCTTTGTTCAGTCAATCCCACAGTGAAGGAACCAGAGTGAAAAGACAGATTTCTGAACTCAGTTTCTGGATGGTTGGTCTTATTGTTGCTGCTCAAAGCGTAACAGATCTGTAGCCACAAAACCATGTCAAAAGGTTTTATTGAGTTTTGAGATTCAAACACAAATTAGTATTTGGTATTAGAGGGATCATTCCAGTGGCTCTCGAGCTTTTGAAATTGTCACATAAACAATTCCTTGCCTAGTTTCACTTTGTAAGATATGGCTTGAAAAGAAAGTTTCACAAGCTCCCTTTGCAGGAAACAAAACAAACTCACAATGTCACAAATCCACACTCTTGGACCTATTGTCCTTACTGAAAAGAAAAAGTCCTCATTTCACCAGGTAGGATGTGAAAATATATCACATAGTCATGTATGCCCTTTTCACAAAGAGATTGTGCAATACTGTAGTGATGAAGACCCTTCTCTATGCTGCCTTTCTTTATTCACACTCCAACAAACCAATGGCTCAACAACGCCACTCCAGTGAGTGATTTTAGATACCGAGCAGGCATTCTGCAAGCAAATTACATGTGACGTATAATACAGCAGTGTCGTTGTCTAGTGTAATGTTTCAGATAAGCATCAAGCAACATTTCGTTAATAACAAATTAATATGGCAAGAAAAAAAATCATATACCTTCCCTGTTATATGGCGGTTGATCTTAGTCCTCTATTTGGAGGGTAAGCAGCTCCCAGACCTCTTGCTATCTCCCCAATTTGGAGACAAATTGGAGAAAAAAAATATTCCTCATCTTTGAGACAGATGTAAAGTGCTACTAGTGGCCTCTTAAATCTCCTTGTTGCGGGTCACACACCTGATGTCATAAGAACGTGACGACTGCTAACTGTCATACCGCCTTGATGGCTTGCTTTGTTTGTACAGATTTTCATTTGGCACAGTTACACTACTAGCTCAGATGGAAAAACATTCACCCCAATATGTCTTTGCGATGTTTATACAGAATCGTGAGGCGCAATAAAGGTGGGATGAATACAGTATCTAAAAAAAACAACAACTGAATAACAGATTAGCATGATAAATAAAGTATAGCTTAAGTGTGCAAAGGTCTCGTCTTCCTGACTCAACTTTCACTGTTCCATTTAGTTTGTTTTGTAGCAGTCAAACTGAAGTGTGCAGACCTTATTTGGAGGTCAGTAGTGACTCTTCTATAACTCAGTCTACATTGGCAGTGTAGCAGACAATTGATTTGACGGTGTCTTCGTGTTTCTACATTTGAGTGTGCCTCTACAGCATCTCTGTCACTTTAAATAAAAGCATACATCTCACCACGGCCCCACTACACAGCACAATGTGGAGAACATTAGTGCTGTATGGTCTCTTGACACATATGTGGCTTGTGTGGGTGCTTTGAAGTGCATATTTCCACAGCTTCAGATTCACAAGGGGGAAAGACACTTTTATTAAGTGTATTATATTAAACCTGAATATCATTGAGGATAAAAATTAAAATGGATGTCCTGGTCAAAGACTAATGA
The DNA here is from genome assembly GCA_037577475.1 of Chaunax sp. Z400. NCBI lineage: Eukaryota > Metazoa > Chordata > Actinopteri > Lophiiformes > Chaunacidae > Chaunax > Chaunax sp. Z400. Next base: position 23,607,483 of record CM075185.1, read on the forward strand.
ATCTCCCTCGCATACTGTAATACTGAAATATTAAATTATTTCAGTATTACAATATTATGAAATATCGTTCCTTGTTTTTGGCAAAGCAGTCAAATGTTTCACTCTATACAGTTAAAAGTTGGCTCTCATGTCTCTTTATAGATGCCCTTGAAACCCTGTGTCTTTGGCTTTTCACTCTTTAAGGCTCTGCAGAGCTGTTAGATGACCATCCCCGAGAACATCAATCTTCCTTGAGCTGGCGTCAACCGTCATCACACACCTACGATAAATGTTTTTTTTTAAAAATCCCTTGTCACTTAACTGGAACTCCCATGAGACATAAAATGAAATAAAATGTCACGTTCAAAAAACTGAAAACAATCATGTTTGTCTGCCCTTCAAGCTTCATGCAGCAGGAATGAGACTACAGATTTAGATGCAGGCCTGCAACACAGGGTGCATACTAATATTATTTAATCCAACTCTAACTAGCACCACTTACTCAAGGAGACATACACACATTGCAAAACTGGCCCTACCGAACATGCAGCACTTCATCAATGATGTTCACATTTAGGATTTATGGGGGAATTAATGGGTGTCCAGGTAGTTGATCTCTCTACTGAGAGGTGTTTCAGGCATAAGTCTTTTTTCCCATAGGGAGGTAGACTGAGTCACTAATGCCTCACGCCACACTATTGGTCTCTAAAGTAGGAACACAGATGGAACATATATCACCTAATGCATATGTGTTCTTACACTACCCTCCACCATTCCTTGCACCGGTTGGATCAATTGTCCTCTAAATGGAGATTGTAATTCAGCTCTGGGTTGACAAAGTACCAAACTTGTCAAGGTCAAGGGGGAAGAGTGTCTTATTGTGTTTCAAATTTCTCTTTCATGATTATGTTTTTTATCATGTCAACCCTTCAAATTATTTTGTTGTTTCAGACTCAATTTGTGGATTTTTACATTTTTTAATAGGTTTTTTTTTTCAATTTTATCTTTATGTGTGTAAAATTATGTCCATAATGTTCTTTTTTGCATGTCCTTGCTCTTGATTGACAATTCAAACATTAATGGATGGCCCTGCAGACATGAGCTATATAAAAAAAAACAATTAGCAATGAATCAGAATGCTATATTACCTATAAATGGGAACTGAAAAGGGATAAATAGGCTTGTACAGCCAGTTTGATATGATCACCAGCACTGTTTTCATAATTGCACCAATATTGGCCACAAAACGGCATTTGTCACAGCATATACTGTGACCATAAAGGAAATGTCATGTACAGGACATGTGACTCTCCTTTGTGTCTCACATGAATGACCATTGTGTTGTCAAAAATGTGCAGTGACTTTGTAAATAGAAATCAATGCTTATAATTCATCCCTGTTCATGAGCAGAAGATGTTGTAAGGTCAACTCAAAATGATCTTGAGTCTCTGAAGAGGCTACTTCAACAATGGATTTAGGAGAGCTGCAGTCTGGTATCGCCTCACTCTTTGATTAGAAATCTGTACCTGCATTAATAAGAGAACCCCTAATATAAGTATGGTCATTCCAGTGGCTGAACAAGCAACATGTCCTTTATAATTAGAAGCAGAAGAAATCCTGTTCAGTGAAAATATATAATAGTTTAAAATGGAGACATAGGAGATCAGACTCACCTGACAGATGGCTATTTCTGTGTAGAATTTAGCATGTTCTCCCTTATGTCAGTGTAGATTTTCTCTCACAGTCCAAGGACATGCAGGTAATTAAACTGGAAACTATGTTGGCTGTAGGTTTGAAGGACAGTGAGAAAAAGGGTTGTCCGTCTACTTTAATGAGTTAGCCCTGTGATAAGCAGGCAACATATTCACAATACAACTTTGAGCTGAATTGTTCCTTAGTTCACAGAAACATATGGAGGGATAAGGCAAAGCAAGGTCACTGAGAAAAAAGTCTCTAGAAGATTTAAAATAGGCCTAACACTAAGGCATTGGGGAAACATACATGTTTCCCATTTTTCAAAGGTTTAGATGAGATTTCACTATTATGTATGTCAACATTACTCTGACCACAGGCTAAATATGAAGCTACCCTCATCATAAAATTTGACTGCTTTAGCACAAATACTGGGGAAAAAAATGAAATAGGAAGTCAGCCTCTGTCAAAAGATTAAAAGAAAATTGCCAACCAGTAAATCGAAACCTCACCAAATGACATGTCAGACATGTTAGAGTAAAATAGATAAGAAAGCAGGATATGCTTTAGAACATAGCACCTTGTAATATGTTGTTAGTAATGTGTTTCCTCCCCAGCTTCATCAACTCGTCAGATGTGCTCATTTCTGGTTCCAAAACAGCGAGATGGTGATGGCAATGATGCCAAATTCAGTGCCCATAAACCAATGATGTGACATCACAGTGGGTTTAAACTTCGTCTTAATACATTGGAATTAGCAGATATTATAACCACCATGTTCAATCTAAACTCAGGCTGCAGAAATGGACATGAACTCAGTGTTGCCAAAATGAAGAACCTGCAGACTTTATGAAGAAATGGGAACATAGTGGACGTGAGGGATGATGAGTGTAAGGTGAACACATCATTTTCTGCCAATTATCTTGTTCTGTGTTGCTTTGTTTCTCTGTGCTGTTCTATTTGAGGGACAGAGGACTTCACTTCAGTGTAATGTACAGAATGTATTCACATATGTGTCAGAGTGTGATGGCAGTTTGTGGGTTGCTTGCTCTCTGTCAGTCAAATCTGATAAATCCACCCTCACATCACTGATATCAATCCTGATGAAAGAGATTAACTTGAGTTTTTTGAGTATTAAACTATTTGTTTACCTTTGATTCTTGCTGTCGTGAATGATCACTTACAAATAAGGAAATAGTAGTCTAACTGGACAACTAAGATTTGAAAGCAAGTTTAATTGGGCTTTTCAGGAAAATGTGCATGCGTGTTTGTGTGAATGTCTTTTTGTAGATATGAAGCATGCATTGATGCTTGACATTGTGTTGTATGTGGCAAAGAATTCTTTGGTTCAGATTTACTTTCTACTCTGACATTTCAGCAATGAAGAGAGAAAGCAGACTGAAGACTTAGCCTTCATATATTATTAACTGCATGGCAGCACAGAGGAGAGAGCGTGTTAGAGACAAACAGCAGTAGTCTCTGGATATCAGCTGTCGGAAATGTTTTAAGGTCTATTCTTATTGAGTTGGGTTGAAGTCTGATGTTTATGCCGAGTATATGATCCATTAACGAACTCCATCAAATATTCATTGGTTTCATAAAAAGGCAAATAGCATATCACCTATTTTTGGTATAAACTGGTCTTTTCATGAAGACAATATGTTATTATATGCATGTTATTGCACAAAAACTAATTGAACTAATTTACTGACAAACATTTATTTGTGTTCCATGCCCGTTACATTTATATAAACATTCGGGAGGCCAAGGCCTGCATGTATCAGAACCAAATATGATCCCACATCCCAGAATGGTACCCAGAACAGAGACCTATGAAATTACAAAATAACTGGAAGATATTCTTTGTTGAAGGTTGCCAAGTATTACCATGATAATATAAATGTATTTAGTAATATCATCTAGAAACTTGAGGCTGTCACAAGGGTTAGTAAAATTCTAATTACCTTTTTTTTTAATACTAGCGATTAGACAATTTGTGGTGTTGTAAGGCTCACTGAGGCTTTGAATGAGTCTTTATAGCTTTGTTGAATGAAATAATGTGAACCGCCTATCTGGGTATTTTTGTACATGCTGGAATTATAAGTTTATTGAAGCTGTATAATTGCATTTTATTGTTTCTTTCTTTCACCTCTCCTTTCTCTTGGGCCTCTTACCCCATCCACCCTCAGAGGAAAGTCATTTTTATGTCCGTTTTATTTCTGTATGGTAAATTTGATCCTTCTTTCATTATGCAAATCAATTTAATTTCATCTAAAACCTGGACAGAGCAAGTGAGTGAGACGAATTAGAAAAGGATGAAAATAAAATATGACAAAACTTCCTCTGAATGAAGCATTAGATTCTCCCTGGATGTTATTCCAACAGATTAAAACTCCCATTTCCTGTTTGTTCCTGCTTGGCCCTTTTATCCATGAAACACTCAAGCTGATTTAGGTTGACACCTGCTTTACCCTAAAACAATTGCACTCCTTGCCCAATGTCGGAGGGTGAGAGACAGATGGAGCTTCAGGATAAACTGTCTCAATGATTACCCTCTCTGTCTTGTACAGTAAGTCAGCATTATAAATCTCTGCAGAGACAGTGAAATAGTATCAGCCACCTTAAAAAGCCAATTACCTTCTCAATGACCTGACTCATGTAATATTTACAGCAATATAGTGGGTCCTACTTACTTCAAGTCTATGAAATTCTGATGTGGAGGTAATAAAACTATTACACATTTCCAATATTGCTTTGTGTCAAATGAGGCAATGGTGTGACAAAGAACAGTATAAAAATAGAGATTTTTTAAACACTGTATGAATAAAATTTACAAATAAAATTTAGAATATGAATAAAATTATGAACATTGAGGATTTGCTGAAAAGTGTTTTTCCTCTGCTATGGAGGGGATGCTTTTGGTGGAATTTGTCTATTAGTCTATAACAAGGATTAGTCAAAACCTTATGAATGGATTTTGATGAAATTGTTTGGAGAGGTGGTATGACCCAATGAAACACACCCAGTGGGATTACACAAACCAGTGTACTCTTGCTCCACCCAGTTCAACAATGCGGATGAGCCAGGTGAAATGGAAAACTAAAATGTGTGTGTTGACCCTTAATATGGAGCAGCCAAAAGTAGAAGAATTGGGTATGTTCTGTAAGATTCTGGTGGTGATCTGGATAATCATCTGGATTCTTTTTTTAAAATTTATTCTTTTTTTATTTTTTCCTAATATCTTTCTGCACGAATACTTATGGTTTGTGCCAAGATTAGGTAAAAACCATTTCTTTAAAATACATGCAGTTTGATCTTGCATAATTAGTATTTCTGTGCTTGTGAGTGTGTATGTGACCTACACCAGCCCTCTTTGAAATACTAGCCTATTACATTTTATTTGGAACGGTTGATCTTTCCTCCTGGTTTGGAGGGTAAGCAGTTCCCAGACCTCTTGCTATCTCCCCAATTTGGAGACAAATTGGAGAAAAAAAAATATTCCTCATCTTTGAGATAGATGTAAAGTGCTACTAGTGGCCTCTTAAATCTCCTTGTTGCGGGTCACACACCTGATGTCATAAGAACGTGACGACTGCTAACTGTCATACCGCCTTGATGGCTTGCTTTGTTTGTACAGATTTTCATTTGGCACAGTTACACTACTAGCTCAGATGGAAAAACATTCACCCCAATATGTCTTTGCGATGTTTATACAGAATCGTGAGGCGCAATAAAGGTGGGATGAATACAGTATCTAAAAAAACCAACAACTGAATAACAGAATAGCATGATAAATAAAGTATAGCCCAAGTGTGCAAAGGTCTCGTCTTCCTGACTCAAGGTAGCCAAAAGTAGAAGAATTGGGTATGTTCTGTAAGATTCTGGTGGTGATCTGGATAATCATCTGGATTCTTTTTTTAAAATTTATTCTTTTTTTATTTTTTCCTAATATCTTTCTGCACGAATACTTATGGTTTGTGCCAAGATTAGGTAAAAACCATTTCTTTAAAATACATGCAGTTTGATCTTGCATAATTAGTATTTCTGTTCTTGTGAGTGTGTATGTGACCTACACCAGCCCTCTTTGAAATACTAGCCTATTACATTTTATTTGGAACTAATACCTATCTCTCATCAAAGAGGGCGTGGTCCACCATGAGTGAAACAGAGAGACAAAACAAGACAAACAGGGACAGAAGGACAGGCAGTAACACCAATGAGCTGTGTCATGGGTTGTGTTCCATGCACCCCCAGCTAGCCCAGAGCCTAAAGAGTCCAGAGAACTGAATACAGAGGGGTGATGTTGGCCACAAACACTAGCTCAGCAGCCACTGGTGGCCCCAATCAACACTGAATATTGGGTCGTAGTAGATGCTGGTGTGTTGGGCCGGGATCATGCAGCAAAGCCCACACCAGTGCACAGGACCCCCCTCCAGAGTCCAACAGAAACCAGATAGTCCGGTCAGTCACCCCAGCCGTGAGAACATCTGGTACGCAGAACCCACAGCACCATAGGGGCCCAGGAATGACGTATGAGCCCAGGGCACAGGAAGTTACCCAACCAGCTCCGCCAGAGGGCTCAGGCGCGCTACCAGGGACACAGGGCAGAGGGGGCCCCAAGGGATCCCCCTCCGCTGGTCAGATCTTGATCAAAGTCAGATCTTGATTCAAGCAATATTCTGGATCAAGTGATCCAAGGGACTTTTGTCCAAGAGACTTTTGTCTAAAGGAGTTTTGTCCAACAGACTTTCATCAGAGGCTGTTCTGTCCAAAGAAATTTTGTCTGAGGACGTTTTTCCTCCGGCCTTTTAGTCCGAGGAATGAAGCCTTTTTGTTGGAGGTCCAAGGTCTGTGGATGTCCTAAAAAGAACATCGTACCTCTGGCGTAAGGGATGGTCGGCCAGGGTTAAAGTCATTCACGCTGCCTCAGCTCCAGCCACTCTGTCAAGTGGCTTTAAATTAGAGGCCTGAGTTAAGTAATAGATATTTACAGCCATAAAGCCACGCCAACTCGAGCTCCTCTCCTGCCATTGTATGGTCATATTTCATGGATTTGTGTCTCATACAGGAGAGGGTGAGGACCAGCGCCAAGTTACAGAGTTGCGAGACACAGCCTGTTCCCAACCCCCCATCCGTTTCCGGTCTCCTGCCATTGGATGAAACATCTACCTGTAACATAAGCCCAGCTGTGAGAGTCATGGAAATGGATTCTGTGCCCATACACCTTTGCATCGTGTTCATAATATGTATCATTGTGATGGCTTTTTGCATGACCACATTTCGCCATGTGGTGTATTTCGTGCTAGGAGAAATGGCCCGTGGTGATGTGTATTTGGATGATGTTGTTGGGTACTCTGATACCTGGGTGGAGCATGTTTCAACCTTAACTAAACTGTGTTGTCCTGCGATTCCTTTGGTGTCAACATACTTTTGATGCTTCTTCGTCCATTCTTTGCCGTGCCCCTGATCTGGCTGCTCCTAACTTCTCTCATCCCTTCAAATCAGAAGTGGATGCTAGTGCTTCTGGAGATGGTGCTGTAGGTTGGTGAGGGTGATGTGTGTCCTATACTTCCATGTGAAGTTCAAATGTCACCAACTTTGGAGAAGGAGAGATTGGCTGTGCTCCTCGCCCTCCAGCATTTTGAGATGTATGTTGATTCCAGCCCAGGCCCAGTTGAAAACAGACATAACCCTTTTGTATTTTTGTCTTAGATGTATAACAGCAACCAGCGGTTGATGCGTTTGACCCTTTTAGTGCAGGGGTTCAACATCGCAGTCGGACAGAGAGGGTTGGAAAATGTGGTGTCTGATGTGGCGTCTAGGAGGTAAGAATGTTTTTCATATTTGTTGTATATATTTGGTCTTGAGGATTAAAGAGCAAGTTGCAACATGTGTTTCACAAAGAAGAAGTTTTTTTCTTATGTGTTGCGGTCCTAATGCTGTGTGTTTTGTGCGTGTTCTCCTCCGCCCCTGCAGGTTACGCCGCCTCTCCTCTCCACCTGCTGTGGAGAGTACCTGCAGCTGAGGCCAGTATGCAATCAGGGCACGGACTTTAAAAGCTGATTGCCAACAGTGTGGTGCCAGTGGGCCAGATGGCAGCAATTGTGCTGTGTGTGGTAAACTCTTGCTTAAGTGCAGACTGCTCTTTAGAAGAAAGGGTGATGTCTGTGTTGACTATAATGGGCAGAGGTTTGCACTCTCTGAGAGCTGGCTAGCATTCTTTCAAGTGTAGATGCTAATTTAATCATTTAATGCAGAAAACACATTCTGTCTGACATGTTACACACTGACATTTCCTCTAAATTGCTGCTGTTCCTCCTACACTCTTGACAAATGGAATTTCTGTTATGAGTTCACAATCAAGCAGTTTGCTAAGTGATGTCAAGGCAAACAGGCCAAACCCCATGGTGAGAGGGTTACAGCTCTTCCCCACATGGAACCATCAGATGAGTGTGTACATGCTTTGTGCACAAGCTGTCTCAGCTGAGCAGTTGCAGCCCAAACCGACCGAGTGACTGCCCCAACACACACACAATCAAAACACAGATAAAGGACGATGAAGGCCATTGGCGTTGTTATTATGCAGTCTAATTTGTCTTAATCACTTCCCTTTCTTCTGTACGTTTTGATCTATTCTCTTTGTCTGAAAAAATAATGAGGATGTCATTGCAGATACATCAAATAGGTCAAACGTCATCTTCATGACTAGTTCATATTTTAGTACACTCTTATATGTGACTTTTGGTTCTCTCATTTGTCAAAATCTAAGTAGAAGAACAATGTTTTACTTCCCGTTAAAGAAATATGTTTTATCGATCAAATGAAGGATACTTCTTTTAAATTTATGGTGAAAAAGCTAAAGGTCAGCTGTAGTGAAAAGGTAGAGAAAACAGTGTTTGACAGACTGACTTTTTAAGATCAATAACCAGTCTGTCTGTCTGTCTGTATGTAATTAGCCTACCTCAACAATCATTCTCCTGATCTACTTCAAACTTGTCATATGAGTTTCTGGGGGCTCAAGGAAGTGCAATGTTGAAAGGTGGTGCAATTTGGATGTGACACACTCAATATTAATACATTTAGAGTAAACAGGCAAACAGCACTCTGGGCATAAAAAGCAGCGACTGGGACATATCGACGTAAGTGATGCCATAGATCACGACTATAGCGTCTCAAAAACAGCACATGTAAGGGTTAAAGCATGGTTCCTCTGGAGAACAAGCTGCAGCTAAAAGTGCTCGCCCTCGATCATCTAAAGTGTGGAAGAATTTTAGACAGAGACCGCACAATGTGGTGCTGTGTCAGCTCTGCGAACTGGACTTATCTTATCACAGCAGCACAACTGCTCTGCGCAGGCACTTGAAGTGAAAACACCAGAGCACTTTATCAAGAGAGACCGCACAACACCATAAGTCCTGTTTACTTTTCTAGCATGCTGAAAGTGTTTCTGGGTACAGTAGTCACTTGTTACTTGAAGCAATAAAATGTTCATGTCAGCTTTTGCACCAACTCTTCCATTGCTAATGCAACTATATCATGGCAGGTGTACTGGTTGGGGGCCCAAGAATGCAGGTTGTTTTTGTGATTGTTTCTCAGGAAACCGGCAATACAAGCCAAGCAAATGGCCCATTCTGAACAGGCATGTTTAGAACGGGCAGTGTACTAGTCTTAGAAAAGGGGATGTGGTGAAATTGAATTAAATGAATGGAAAGTTAAAACTAAAATGGTTACAACAATTTATACAAAATATTGATGGATTCTGGTATATTATAAGATAAATGTGGTGGGATGGATTTTTTTGATGTGATGGTTGTACTGCTAAACTTCCCATTAAGATGTGTTAATTTCATCAGTAAGTCTATTATTTTTTATCTATCGATTACTGTTTCTCTGATAGGGAATCACAGATCAATCTTGTTTAAAAGAAAATCTTAATGCTATTGAGATTGGGTGAAGAGAGGCATTGGGTCTATCTTACATCTGATGAATTCAACAGGGGATCTTCTCAAGTTCAATTAATTCATTGATACATTTCATTTGAAGAGCACCAAAAAACAACACTTAATGGTTTTCAATGGAATTCCACAAGAAATGATAAATATGGTGATAGGCATGTTGCTTTATGATATGTTAATGCAACAGATACCGTCACTTCATATAGACAAACAAATATGGAAAACAAACACTTCATCTCTAAATTTGCATTGTAAATAAATGCCTTTCAGTCCATAGACACATAACATACTCAATAGAACTAACTTTTAATGACTTAAAAAATAAATAAAAAATAACCTTTTTGTGTTGTTTTTTGTTGTTTTTTAGGTTGAAGCTTAACAATTAAAAAGGGAGAGGGCATATCCCAAATCACATCCATGTGTGCATTCACATGCATTGTCTCTTTTTGGCTCAGGAAAATAAGAGCTATGCCATTAGATGTGAAGAACTGTTGAACGGCAAGCAGCTGTAACTGTACGTGGCATGGCAGTGATGATGGACACTATAATGTGAAAGCACTTTCTTTTTTTTTTATAGCTCAGGTGGAGTTAATGGGAGACAACATGGTTCTGACCAGAGTGTTCAGCACGGCAGAGTGACTTGGAAAAGCCGATGAAACTGTGTGAGAGCAGGAGAACAGTTGAGAAAGAAAGCTGAGGAATCTGTAAACGTTTGATTTTCGAGACGCTCTCAAATGGTCAGAGCAAAATGCAGCGAGGAACAACACGCATAACAGCAGAGTTAATTAACTAGAGGAATAGAGAGAATCATATATTTAAAAAAAACAGCAACAAGATGATAGGATTATAGAGAGAAGGTGTGTCACTGTAAGCTGATGAGAACAGCATCAAAATAGATGGCCCCAGACCATCATAGCAAGAAATCAAGCCTTAGCATGTGTGATGAATGAATGGTGTGAATGGCATGAGAAATAAACTATAGCCCAAGTGTGCAAAGGTATCGTCTTCCTGACTGACTTTTGCTAGAGCTTAATTTTAATCCTACATTTCTGAATCAGACCCCTTCTCTTTTGCTTTGAATAAACTGTAGACTTAAAAAGCACCGATAAACGTTTAGTCACATTGTAACCTTTGTTCTCTGAGGGAACAGACTATGTCTCCACACAGTTACATAATACATACAATACAGCTTACCCCTTGGCAGCAGCAGTTGAAGTGGATACTCTTTAAGGCACAACACCTGTGGTGGCGAAGCACCGATTAACAGCATGCTGTTATATAAAGACCTTGTTTGAGTAACCTTCACTGGAACCAATGTCGGAGCAGCTTGTGGCAGGAAAATTGTCTCTTAACTTTGAGATCAAAGGTTATTATGTAACCACACATTATCTATTGTATCGAGGCTATCCTATATATTCCATACGTCTGGGGACTCTGTATGACACACCGCAGGGAAATAAAACAGACACAGTTGCTCCTGAAGAAGCAAGGAGCCTGAAATAGCAGTTGAAAGAGCCAGCATTGTTACCAGGTTGCTCACTGATGTGTTCCCAAATAAAGGAGCTATATGTACAATTATACACATTGTACACAGCCATAGGTGGCACAGGTGGAGCCACCTATATATTACAAAATGTAATTTTTCTCACACCAGTATAGGTAGATAAAAGTATCAAACCACCTAAGGGAAGGCATCAGAAAGCAGGAAATAGCATCTATGCTATTAAAAATTTCTTAGACCCCAGTTAGATTGTTCAACCACATTTTCAGTGCTTGAAACACCCATGGTCACAGGTCACATTGTATCAGATGATGCTCATACACTCATACTCATACCTGCAGAGAGAGAGGGAGAGAGAGAGAGAGAAAAACATAAGGTAGATCATTGTTTGATGCAGTACAAGGTTTCAGCTTTTGTGGCTTCTGCTTTACACTGCCGGCCCTCAGCCATGTCTGCATAATGTCTCAAAGTGATGCTGACGTCAAACAAAATGATGCAAACAAAACAAAACAGTGACCACAACTTCAACAGCCTACCGTTACTCAATATCAGGTTAATCCAACAGGTAGAGCCAAAGATTGAACACTTTCAATCCACAGAATGCACTCCATGTACTTTTTGATACTTCTTGAACCGAAAGCGGTACAACGACAATATATGTAGTACTTTACCCATCAACTTTGTTGATTTGTGTAAATATGTGATGCTAGTAATATATTTCAAACAAGTTGGGACAAGGGTAGCAAAAGACTATAGGAAACTTGTGGATTGCTCAATCATCATAGTATCATGACTGAGTATGAGGGTCCTTGAAAGGCTCAGACAAGTTCACTTCACAAGCAAGGATGGGACAAGGTTCACCGCTTTGTGAAACACATGATTGTATAAAGGATATTGGGCTTAGAAACACTTAGTAAAAACATTGCCAGTAAACATAGCTCAATTTGTAAATGATCAGATTCTCTTTTTATTTAACTTTCACGCTGCATCACATTTGTTTGTTTTTTTTGGAATCGAAGTTGTATACAACCCATTGCCACCTCAGATGACATTCTGACATGAGCAGAGAATTTAAAAAGAGGGGTAATAGCTTCAATTCATGGAGTGGAAAAATATCACCTCAAAAAAGAAATCTCTAATGCCACAGATAACTGATTTTTAAACATGTCTCAAAGATGAGGACAGGATTTGAGACACCAACTGTTTGATGCAAACCCTGCTTTTGAGCTACATCAGCTCAGACACAGAAAATAAAGTCCCGGTCAGGTCATTAGCTTGATTCTAATAAGTTCATCAGAATATGTTCATCAACAGTCTGATTAAACATGATATGACAACATATGTTTTGATAGTGGTGACACTGACTCAAACTCGAGGAGGCTGGTTTTAGACAATTTTGCCACTAGTAAGACTTTTTTCTCAAGGTCTCATTTTTTCTGTTTTAGATTTTTCCAGGACAGCAGCCTGCACTTAACACTCTGATGTGTCTGAAGAGCCCTAAAACAATGCTGCCTGCCATTCATATGACTGTCCTATGCACAAAGTTGACAGCACAATGGCTGCACGATGAAAATGGAATTTAAGTGTAAGGGTAAATGCCCAGGCGGATGTTAGCTGTCTGAAAATGGCAGTGGGATTTTCTTCACAGCCCTTGAACAAGATGATGCTTCACCCTCATCCAGGCAGTGCTGATGATAGATCCAATGGAGGGTCTAAGAGATGCATCTTATTTACCACTCAATATTTTTGGTTGTGCAAAGAGAGTACTAGAGTATTGCAGGCATCGCCTTGTCTCATCTTTATTGATATGATTGGTGTCTGGAGTGTATGTTTGACAAGGAATCTCTAAATACGTTAGGGTAATGCTTCATTCATATGTGCAGATTCACTTTTGCCTCTCATAAGTCCACAGCTTTCTGTTTTGTTTAACACTGAGTATTTCATTCTGAGTGTACACAATCCTTAACACATTTCTATCATTTTTGGTTCTTTGTTTTCGTAGGACACGAGGGAAATAGTGTGAGAATTGCAGATAAACTCCATCACAGCTTTGCCTCCAACAGTAGATGAGAACAAATAAAAGGTTTTGCTGTGTATGTTCACTACATCCTCCCACCTACGTGTACCTGCTGTTTGTGAGTGAAGGTGTGTGTGTGTGTGTTTGTTTGTTTCACAGAATAAACATGATCCTCCTCGCCCTTTTACATGCATTATAAGCTTTCAGCATATCACTTTCTGCTCCTGCTATTCCCACACTCATTTATTATTTTATGTAAAATACTGCATGTACGTTTTTCACTTTCTAATGTGTTTGATTCAAAGAAACAATAAACCGTGAACATAACTCTTTCCCCCTGTTTCTTGATTATTCATAAATGTATATAAATATATGCACTGTATATAAACAACAGAGGTTAACCATGTATGTCGTCTATATTGCTTGCATTTGAAATAAAGTCTACATCTGTTTTTTGGTCCATTGGTTGGTTTGTTTGCTTGTCAGCAGGATTACACAAAAAAAGTACTAGAAAGATTTCCACAAAACTTGGGCCAGGAAAGCATCTTATATTATCTTTTTGAGCCTGAACGTGTAATGGCTAAATTGTTATGGACACTAAATGTCAAAATATGTGCTTATTTTGTTGGAATTGGGGGGGGGGGGGGGGGTGACTCATGAGGCAAGGAGTACCGGTTTGCTAATCTTCTCTGTCTTTGTGTTGGATCAAAAATCACCCTCACTCAGTGCCTTTCATGTCTTCGGTCCAGTGTAAATTCAACAAGACATGTTTATATAAACACAACCGACACATACAGTGTTTGGCCTGTACTTTGCTGAGTAAGCTGGAACTGCAGGAAAGAAGATATGCCACACAATTAATTAGCAGTGTTTGTACATCATTAATTTTTATTAATCCCAGCTGCAAGCGTGAGCATGCACTGATAAAAGAGATAAACAGATCACTGGGACATTCAGTGTCCATCGAGGATAGATAAGGATAAATGCTTGCAAAATCATATAAATGAAATCACGATCTCTAACCAATATTGTGCAACGTAAAGACTTTGAATAATTCTGAAATGAGACGTCCGAAAACAGACCCCAACTCAGACAGACAGAGTGGACCTCTTAAATATCAGCACAGGCAATCAATAACAGGCTTGTCAAAGCAGAACGGTTGGTTAAATCATGGAAATGTTCCAATCATTACCATAAACTGTGTGGTTAATTGGCCAGTATCCTCCATCTCATTTCATTAACGTAAAATATCATTAGTACTTGTACTGTAGTGTGGTGACCTTAATCAGCTGTCTCTTAATATTATAAAGTCAACTATGGTCTAAGATTTTCAGTCTAAAAATCATTGAGCTTGCTAAATATTACTTTTAATTATGGTCTGTGTAGATGGCTGGCGAACAATACTTCACCACTTTGCTATTGTTCTGTAAAAAAGTTGGAGAAGCTGTCGTTTTATAATGTAAATATATGATATGCTGATGGTTTATCACTTCAGAGCAGATATTCATTGCTTGTATGACAAGGTACAGCCAAGATTAAATTAAATTATTTAAATTATTTGAATAATTGCATAACAAATGCTATGAAATACTGCCAAATTCTTCTATCCCTAACCACAAGAGCAGTTCAGAAATTTAAATCATGTCCTCAGTATCGCCATTTTAGTATTTGGCCTGTTGTTGCAGTGATAAATGCAAATAAGTGCAAGTAACAAAGCATGGTAATTGCCTCTCCTCTTTTCACTCTCCCCCCCTCTCTCTGTTTTCTTTCTCTTTCTTATTTAATGAAGCTCTCTGTTTGGTAGACAGATTGGCTACAGATTAGAATCCGGGACTAGGACGACAGTAGAAATAAATAATGGTCATTAGAGTCTGTTCAGGCAACGCAACACGGGAAAGCAACTTGCTCATTTCCTGCGTATGCAAAGCCGCCATGGCTCCTTTGCATTTTTTTTTCCCCAGTGAGATTTATAGATGAGTAAAAATAGGGTTGTGAATCTGATTTATCACAACGAAGCTCTTTGCCTGGATCTCTCAGCCACTGTGCCCATGGTCCTCTCAGGAGAGCTTCACCTGGCATTCAGCCACCAGCTACTCCATCTTCACCTCCCTCCCCTTCTGTGTTTTTTATGGTTCTGTGGCACAGAGCTAATTTCAGTCAATTTCTGAAAAGCACTCAGTTACACTGTAAAATGGGTCTCCAAAGAGGTCATAAGGATACGAAGTTTCTGGTTGATATTATTCTATGTTGCAGCAGTTTTGAGATTTATCGTTTGCCAACAAATAAATTCAACCTTCCAATATTTATCATTTCAGCAAACCTGATTTCACATGTTGCTGCTTTCAACAAGCATTGGTAAAGTAATGACTAAAACATGTCCTTGATAATGACAAGGATAATATTTAATAAGCCTAAGTAAAATATTATAGATTGTATCTTAAATCTAGTAATAATCCCATGGATGGGTAGTCTTTCACTGCTCGTCCGTGACTCACATTTTCCAGGTGTCTCTCTGTGTTTTTCCTGTTTTTCCCCCTTGTATTCTCCTTCTCCTTCCTTGTCCCTGTCCTGTATGTGTGTCTATGTGTCGTAGGCCTGTGTTTAATTATCTCATCAAGAAGCAATACAAGAATCCCAGCTCTCCTTATACTAATGGTCAGATTATTCAGCTCTCTTAGTGGTAGCTATACTCTGGGCCCCTCATTATTTGATTATTTGAGTTACTCCTTGTGTTACATGCTAACCTGTTGCTCTCCTGTGCCTACGACTCCAGTGCCAGCTCTAAGCTCCAGCCACCACCACACATGGCCGACTAATCAGCCTTCAGCCACCTCTATCCTCTACCTCTACCCTCCATCCTCTTCACAACTCACCAGTCTGCCCCTTGCTTTCAATAGTACCCCCATTTCTTCACCAAGAACCCTTTATAAGAAGTTGGGTCAAAGCTAAAACATAACCATGATTATGTCTGCCCAGTAAATTATGGTTACAGAGCTATGAGTTTGATTTTGGATAAGGGTTATGGGGACTCTGCAAGTTTTAAATGACACATTTTATTTAATCAGACACAAAGGAAAGTTTATCCGATACTTGGACCACCAGTGTGAAAAGTTTATCACCCCCTGAACTTAATAGCTAGTTGTGACTTTACCAACAACAACTGCAACCAAATGCTTCTGATAACTGGAGATCGCTGTGGTGGAATTTTGGCCCTCTCTTCTTTGCAGAACTGCTTTAGTGCAGCCACATTGGAGGGACTGCTCCTTTCAAGTCCAACCACAGCATGTCAATGGGGTTCAGGTCCGGACTTTGACTACGCCCCTCCAAAACATTAATTGTATTCGTTCTGAGCTTCTCAGAGGTGGACTTACTCTTGCTGCAGGACCCAGTTGTGCCTGAGCTTCAACCACACTGACTGATGATCTGACAGTATCCTTCATAATCTTCTGGTAGAGAGCACAATTCATGTTTCACTCAAGTATGACAAGTCATCCTGGTCCTGAAGGGGCAAAACACCCCCACATTACACAGTCAACTCCATGCCTGAGCGTAGGTATAATCCTGTTTTGTGGGATATTGTGTTTGGTTTTTGACAGATGTAACGGGATGTAACGTCTTACAAACACTTCAAGTTTTGACTCAACTTTGACTTTTGCCCAGTGTCTTTGAAATAGTGGAGCCATGAATACTTTATTGAGGTCAGAGGTCTCCAGTTCCTTGGGTGTTTCTACGGATCTTTTGTGACTTCCTGAATGAGCCTTCGCCGTGCTTTTGGAGGAATTTAGGAAGGTCGTCCACTTGGTTCACTGTTGTTCTAAGTCTTCTCCATTTGTAGATGATGTGTCTCACTGTGGATCTGTGGAGTTAGAAATAGCTTTGTAACTCTTCCCCGACTGATGTACATTGAGCAACAGTAGAAACGCATAATTTTAAAAACCCACTATTTTCTTTCACTAGCCCTAATCTACTGAAACAAACAATCATGTGATTCACTGAATAGACTTTTTTAAGTACCTACAACCAAAACATGTTAAATCATGCATAACCATCATTCTATCATAACATAGAAATAACAGTCATTAGTGCATTTCACAGTAAATTATGGTGTTGATGAGATTTATTTGTGTATGATTGAAAAGACCTGGCTAAGGCAATACAATCCCAGGTCTAATTAATGCCCTACTGCTGGAATGAGATGTTGCACATTATCTTTTATAATCACACACAGGCCTGTTAAATATCTCCCGAATGTGAAACATCACTGTTGGTGCATGTGCTGAATGCACAGACAGCTGATTGTTGGTAACTGATTGTCAGCATGAGTTACACTAAATCCAGACTCCTACAAACCACAGCACTCTCCAAGGAAATTAAGAAAATGACACAAGAAACCAGCAGGAAAATCAAATTGTTAACTGTATTTTGCCTATTATTTTGGTTGGTGAGGATTTTGTCTTTTTTAAAAAAAAATTTATAACAGATTTAGCTGCCGGATTAAATTACATTTAATAAACCTACTCAGAAATCAACTATTATACTGTAGTTTCCAGCATTTAAGTATCACTGTAGAAAGGGAAAATGAAGATCTTAATATCAGAGCATAATGTCAAAAATGTAAACATATGTACGTATTGCTGTGGATGGTGATGCACATCTGGCGAGGAGATTGCTATCAGTTTCTCCTTGGTATGGCTCCAGGTGTGATAGTTTCCTCCCTTGTTTAACACATGTTGGAAGTGATTTTCTCAAAGGCTTTTTACTGATTACACCATCTGCCGAACATGTATAAAGCTATGAGCAGAACCAGAAGAACAGAAGGTACAGAAAACACTCTGTTTTATGCCAGAAATAATAAATAAATCTAGACTTCACCAAAAATCCAGCTCTGTAAAATATAGACTGGAGTAGCAATAGTCTAACAGTCTGACTTTTCCTTTTTAGTTCTACAGACTATTTGTCATCTGAGTAATAGTTTGGCTAATTTGTGACTTGGAAAGGACGAGCTGTATGTCACCACACAACAAGCACAGTACTCCAGTCACATACTGACCCAAGAGAGTGCAGCAAGGATGAATGACTGTGATAATACAACTGGTCTCCCAGCAACAAGGAGGCAGTTCCCTTTGACTAGATAGAAGCCAGGGGATGAAAACATATTAAGCAAATTAATTGAAAAGACCCCAAGAAACAGAGGATTGAGAGGTATGTATGCAGACACCCCATGGGGGGATGCATCAAGAAAACAAGAGAAAAACTCATTTTCTTTCAATTATGTATCAGGCTATTGTTCCATCAACAATTTCATTTAACATTGGAAACTTGGGACTCAATAGAACATGGAATGTCTTCAAAACAGGCATATTTTCTTTTCTGACAACATTATTTTTTATTATATTTCAGCAGGCTTCAGAATACATGTGACGACGTTATGAAATTAGGATACCAAAAAAATGGTAACTGTATTCTGTTACAGTTACAGAAAAAAAAGATGTAATCAGATTACAGATACATTTACTAAAAATGGGGATATTAGCAGGATTACATTTTTAAACAATTTATAATAAAAAAAACGATATACTACCAGTCCCAGTGCCAGAGGAAAATTACGGTTGAGTATTTTATTTTAATATGCGGGCACAGCGCACATACACACATACAAACACACAAACGCACAAATCCACCACCCTCAACATCACTCTGATCTGCACAAACATCAGCCATGTCAGAATGTCTCGCCACAATATTGTGAATGCATCCTTCTCTCCAATACTCACACATGGTGCAATCATCAGAATAACATGAATGGATTGATAACCGCAGGTACTGAAGTCTGACCCTTCCTTCAAAATGTCTTCCTACTTTCATGTGTAAATGCAGAGGCTGCAATGTCACTCTCTAATGGCATGTTAAGTCCAGTATCATTCAGTTTAATTCAACTTAAGATAATTAGTTTCATTAACTGTAGCTGCGATCAAACTTTCCGCCACCAAACAGAGTCTGGACAGCTAAAAACTCTGAATAACAGTTAATTACGGAAGCTCAGAGTGCTAAACTCACTTCATACAATCAGAAAGAGATGACAAAAAGATGAAATTAGAAGTGTTAAGGTGACAATCCATGACATTATAACCACTCTGCTGCTTTCTGACAGGAGCGATTCTAGGATCAAACCTTTAGGGGGACTCAGCCTGTAGTGAGAATGTGACATACCCTGCCATGCAAAAGTGTTCAACCCCTAGGTTAAATCACTAATTCTACTGGATAACAATTGAACATTAATACTTTTCAACATATGATACTTTGTACACACACCTTAGGTAAATTAGAGCCCAACTACAGAACACATTTGCTTTTGCTCTCATTTTTCATGAGTTGCAGTAAAAAAATCTAAAACTTTGTCAAAAGGCTTATTCCCCTGGGGATCAAACTACCCTCTGATGAGTGGACAACCTCATTAACACCTAAGCCAGCGCCACCCATAATTGGCATGCTGACTGCAGGAATGTCCACCAGAGCTGTTGCCCTTGAACTGAATGTTCATGAATTTGCACTGCATTTTGAATGTGTTCAGTTCCATGCTATGCTATTTTGCCTTGCCTAATGGATAAGGCTCTGGCCCCCTAAGCCAGGTATTGTGGGTTCAAGTCCCATCTGGGGTGTCTGATAGCAGCGTGCTGGGCCTATAACCCAGAGTTCTATGGATTGAAACCATCCACTGCTATCCACATTTTGAAGACGTTCTGACCACAACCTTAAGTTTGCCATAACAATGCTGCCACAAAAATGAATCCAATCCATTGAAACGGAAAGACTTAATTCAGATCACATAAAATGTGAATTACTTGTACACAACATTATATTATCATTAATTCAAATCATATTTCTCACAATATTATTGAAACAGGTTGGGAGGGTTACTTGAAAAAATAGGATGTTCCTAATACAATTAAAAAGTCCCTTTTAAAATGTATTTAGTAACTTCATCCAATTACCATAATATTAAAATAAGTTAATTTGATTATTTGCCGTTACTTTTGGATTACCTTAATACCAAATATGCAAATAAATACATGAGAAAATAAATGTTAACAGCATGGCTTTTACTTAAGCACATTCTCTAAGACAACAGAACAGTATAACATTAGAAAAGAAAACAGGGAAAGACCTTTAGCATCAATGACCACATAGTGCAGTTCACAAAGCAAATTATAAAATTTGCCACTTTACAAGGCAAACAGAAAATGCTCTGCTTTTGTGTAATACATAGATAGAGAGCACCCATTATTTGTTGACATATCAGGTGTCCACCTACTTAATAAAAAAAGAACAAAAACATAAAACAAATCCTGGCAGCTGGTGTCTAGTATTTCTACAGATATTCAGTAACTTGTCTCTTATAAAGCACATTTTATATGGGTGATGTCCTGTTCTGAGTCTGCACAATAAAGTCATTGTCTGTATGAACTAAAGTGAAAAACTTTAATGTATTGTTTTCCGACCTCGGGTGGTTTGGCACACAGATCTTTGATGAGTATTAATTAGTTTGCTTCTGAAGGTAACATTGTGCAGCTAATTGAACTGAGGTTTGCCAAAGTGAGAAGGGTTTAATACTTCTGCAAAACAGCATGTTCCATTTCTCATTTTCATAAACAAATATTTTGTGAGGTGAAACTCCTGCCACTAACAGTACAAGTAAATCATTAAAAGTGTTTACTTGAAATTGGATTTTCAATAATGAAGAGATGCCCAAAAGGCATTGCAATTCAGTTGGGTTTTTACCAATTAAAGAAATGTTATCAGCCATGCAAAAAAGAAGCAGTAGCAACAACTACAAAGGTGAAATTAGAAATTGGAAATTATCATAGAAATTTGAGGTCAAGTCAGCCCCAGTTTTTTGAGTAGCCTTGTCAATTCAATACACAAACAAAAAAATATGATCAACTATTCTTTCAATAAGCTGTTGGAATAAAAAGCTTGTGTGTGTCATGTTGGCTATTTTCCCATTTAGATAATGGCTTCCTTTTGAACTTTGTCACTGAATTCATTAGTACAACACCTCTACATAATGCCAGTCCTTATCAGTTGTTTTTTGTTTGGGGGTTTTCCATTAATATTACTCTCACTACATTAATGGTCTGATGGAAATTGGTTTGTGTTGTGAAGCCATGAGTACTGCTGTATGAATTGCAGTTGATTCTAGTGTTGCAAACTTTACTTTTCCAGACCTACTGTACTTTTTTTAGCACAAATAAATCAGTCAACCTATCTACAGGGTTTGATACAGATGCAATTACTAAAAACCATCTCTCCAATCTTCATTTAATCATCATGATATCTCACCAGGCCTTCTCTTTATTCAACTTTGTTTATAAGTTGCTGGCACATGCTGTAACACTCCATACTTTCTAATTTCTCCAGCCATCTAACATGAATATCGTTAAAGCAAAAAAGCAGCACAGGACAGAGAGCCTGAAATATCAGTGGTGAGCTCTATCATTATAATTTTGCAATCACTGCGAAGACTGATATGCTAGTGGAGAAAGCTGTTTGTCTCTCTGCCTTTCCTTCTCTTTCTGCCCTCCAGGCCTGACTGAGTCCTTGGGCACATGAAGAGGATGAGTGGCCCCTCATTAAGCACATTCTGGATTACAGCTTCTAGCCAGGTCTATTTCAAACAACATGCTAGTGCATTGTAATGAGCCTCTGCATATGTTGTGCAAACACGCTCAATCTTCAACTTTAATCACAAAGAAGGAGATAGGCTACTCCTCAAGCCCTCAGCCCGAGCAGTGAAAGGAAAGGAGGATTTACAAGTTCCTCCATACCCTAATGACATATAATCTCCTTGGGAGATGAGTGTTCTGTCTTAAAGCTCTGATTGACATGTCTAGCATTATGATGGAGTGAATTTCTAGCAAAAATGTGAGAAATGTCACAGCCGGAAAAGATGAGGCTGAAATGGTTCACAGTGATTCTTCAGCTGTCTGGTCATTCTGTTGGCTGTGTGGCAACAGATCATCTGTTTTTCAAACAGTTTAGTGGACATTCAGGACCTCAAAGTTGTTGGTGTGTCATCCTCTGTAGATACTGCTTGATTATATACATGGATTACATTAGTGTACAATTTCTCTCATTAAAAAAACTACATCAATAATATAGCATATAACTTTATTTGTGAATCCCCAAATAAGTTATGTGCTTTCAGGGCACAGATAAAAACAACATCAAATTTTAAAAAAAAAATCTAACTGCAGTTAAATCCTCATGATTTATGAATGAAAATCCATAAAATTCTCTTTTTTCTCATTGTGCAAATTCAGTGTAAAAATAAAAGGAATCCAAATCCACAATTGACATTAACAGGAGTAAACATGCTACAATGGTCCAAAATGTTTCCATTAAGAAGAACCATGCTGCATATGATGCTTCAAATCATGCAGCGAAACCTAATGCTAAAGGAAAAAACTTGTTGCAGAAAGCCAAAATAAATACATTAACTGCAAGCATGCTACAAAGTCATAAAACACCCAAACCCTGAAGACAAATGCAGCAGAAAAATACAAGTTCCTTCCATTTGTATTGACTGGATATTGAATGGATAGTGCTAAATTGAACAGTTGATTTAGAACTTGAGAGTGGCTGACCAAGAAGCATGAAGAAAAGATATAACAAGAAAATATTTTAAAAAATAAAAGAGCTGTCTCAGAATGTACAGCGATAAGCAAAAATAGGTCTCTGCTCTATCAACTCTGTACTGTAAGCACGTTTGACAGTTTATCCAAGTAGCAGAGCCATACAGTAAGGGTCTATAGGGTAATATTTCATCACACTGTGGTGATGTGAGATGATGTCCCCGAACCCTGGCCTTATTGTTTGGTGGAATAATTCATGGTACCATGAGTGGGTGGTGTATATAGAAAAGGAAATATTATGGCAGTTTTATCAAAACAGTAAATCAAACTATGCACCCATGGTTGAAAAACCAGGAGGAAAAAAGATAGAAGGAGAGCAGAAGCATGCTCATGTCCATTGCCAATTTGCTCTTCAGTTGACGGCAGGTTTTGAGTTCATTTACAGCTTGTTATGATACGGCTGAGGGTTGTACGTTTTGTGCGGTGAGAGGAGGCCAATATAATCCGTCTTTCAAACTGAGACTGACATGGGGAGGCGGGTGGAGGAGAGCAAGCAGGAACAGGTATGCAGCCTGTCTAACTGGTGGCCATATTACATTCCACACAGGCAGCGCTGCTGATGGATTGATGCCAGCTGGAGAGAGGCAGTCCTGAATCAATTAAGGTGAGTTCATGAAATTGAACAGAGTTAAAAACCTGGGGGTTTGTCTTTTTTATGGGTAATTTGATCAAACCTGTGTTCACCTTCAAGACTTCAAGACCTAATGGCCAATAATGGATTGAAATTGTATTACCTTGTGGTGACAGCGGAATATACATTCCAAAGGTTATGACTCCGTCTCATTATGAATTTCCACTTCATTATCGTATGTCCATTGACCCTGACGAGTTTCCGATTTATTTGTTTGCTCAGTAATGATAATATAATTAATTAAATACGGGAGTAATGTAAAACATAGTAAAGTACAGGAATAGGAGCTTTTCCTCCCACTACTCTGTTCCACTCACTTCCAGTCCCTTTGCCCTCTGATGAGAGGATAACATTTTGATCGACATTTATGAAGGTCATTGGTTAATTATCAGTAACTCTTCACCTTTAATTATGCATCAGTGGTATTATGTACATGCTTATTTGCTCAAGACCCCAATCAGTTCGACAACATTTCTTATGCAAATTGGGGAACAATTATCTTCCCCATCAATGATGGAGGAGGCAGGACTTGTTTGTTCCTAACGACATTGTTTGTGATATTGAGCGTGTCATTAAGTCTTTGCCTGCATGGATGCTGTCAGGGTGAACAGCGTTTCATCACCTCTGTACCCTCCTACCCTTTACAGAGCGCTCAACAGAACAAAGTCAATACAGACTCGACCTTGACTACTTCAAAAAACTGAGAAGGGCATAGTTTCCTGCACATGTACTCTATTTGCACATGTGCACATGCAGTATATCCACAATAATGCGGCTGTCAATTGATTCACAGCCAAAGACGTCACACTCTCGACATGCTAATATGTGAATTGTCAAGGATGCACAGCAGGAAAGGGTATGAGAGTCGTTTTCCATATGAAGCTCAGTATCCATTAAATTCAAGGAATAAAATGGGTAAACATTGTGAAATAAATGTAATGTTCTCCTTTAAATAGAATCTTTGTATCAGGTGATAAGGTTGAATATGATGTGACTAAAAGTAAAGCAGCGCTACAGTCATTCCTCTTTCAGACACACATCTACATCACAGCTATTATTTCTTGAGTATAGTTAAAATTACTCTAAGCTCGGTTGGCAGTGATGTCGATATATTGTATTGTCTTAATAATAAAAATAAAACACATAGTCTGTCTCCCACTGGCTGTATGCGTGGATAGCTAATTATGAATGCCAGTGTAGGAGCCTACAGAGCTTGCCAAGTTGACGAGAGTTCACTGAGCTCTCAGCAGTGCCAGAGCGACTCACATTCTGCTCTGAATATAAAATGTTAATTCATGCTGCGGGGAATCCAGAATTGGGTGAGAGAGCAGTAATATTACCATCATCTCTCCTCCAGTCCCTCTCTTTCTTCGACTCCCTGTTTCGCTCGAACTGCATGCACTCCTTTCATAGTTTGTGGACATTTGCGTTGTCGTACACATTTCTTGTTTACTTGCTAGCTACTACTGACCCAATGCACTCCTCTCTCTGAGCACTGCCCAGGCTGATGAACCAGAACTCCTCGAGCCTTTATAGTCGACTTCCACAGAAATCTGTATAATTTACTTTGAAATGGACTTTTGAAAGGCTTGTTATCAACACAGTACAGTCTGCCTCTACTGCCTTGAGCTTTGCCCCGGGCAAATGAGGCATTTTACTGTTTAGTGGTGTAAATAGTGCAGTATGTTTCTATTTGTTTAGTCAAATAGTGTAGATGTATAATCTGCTTTGGGCAAAATTAGTTTTTTTTTAACTGAATTGGTCAACTGTAAATTTAAATCAACACGTTCTTTGTGATCAGGCCCACGTTCTTCCATGCGATTGGATTTATGTACAGTAGCAGGAATATTTGTTTTGGTACAAAGTGTCATCATTCCAAGTTAAGTCATCATTCGATTGAACTGGGATTACAAATAAAACTCTTCCTGTACCCTCTCATCCTTCCACACATACATACTGTGTATGGCATGTGAGTGTGAATGATTCAACTCAACCCTCTGGAAAATTGCAACCCTCTTAACGTGAGTGAAAGTGAATTTCATGGTTAACTGTATGCCAATCTCACACCTCTTTCTCCTTTCAAGAGTGATGGATAGGACTCAAGTCATCCATCCTGGGACATTTTTTGGGTTTCATTAATCTTTGCTCCCGTGTCTGCTTGGGTTCCCCCCAGGTTCTCCGGCTTCCTCCCACCACCAAAAACATGCAATACAGGTGAATTGGTGACTCTATGACTGTACTATAGGCGTGAATGTGAGTGTGAATGGTTGTTTGTCTGTCTATGTGGCCTTGTGATGAACTGGCGACTTGTCCAGGGTGTACCCTGCCTCCCACCCAAAGTCAGCTGGGATAGGCTCCAACCCCCTTCCACAACCCTACACAGGATAAGCGGTTACAGACAATGAATGAATGAAAAAATAATCTTTGCGTGTTTTTGCATGTACTGTGTGTGGGACAAGGTCATGTCATTCATCAGCCATGCATGTAAATACCAAAACTGCACACATGTCATAGTTGTACCTGTGCCTAACAAGAGCAACTATTACCAGTGGTCATGAGTAGGCCTACCTCTTTTTTATTTTGTGTGCATAAATGTATCTGCAGAACTCACATGTGTCACATGTGTATATTTATCTAAACATACCTGCAGTAGTAGGGGAAGTACTGGGAAAGCATTTATGTGCTGTTGCTGAACATCTTTGGGTAATTTCAAGATGACATTGGTTCCTATCATATTATGGCAGGTAGAGTTCCGTATAAACACCATCCATAATCCCCAACAGAGCTGCACTAACTGTGCAAGTGACAAAGTGTTGAGTCTGCAGTCTTCTGACAATGGTAATCAGCCCTCTGCTACTATGCGGGGCGAGTAAATTGTGAGGGAGTGTGTGTGTGTAGTCTGTGTGTTCTTGTTAGTGTTTGGAGGAGAGTGTTTGTTGAGATACACCCTGGGATACTTTGGCTAATGGTTTCATATGCATTATAAAAGTGGTAAAGAAGGGGAATTGTTTTGTATCTACTGTGCTTTCACATAGCTTCGGTTTTTTAATCATTGCTAATCAGAATCATTGTAACAACCATTGTGTCCCTTTTTGTGTTAGGGCACGGAAATGAACAAATGCACAATTGCCTGTAATGTTGCAACACCAAACAACCCATCAATAGTTACATCCTCATTATAAAGATATTAATAATTCAATACATGTATGTGGAATACATTCATACTAAATACAAATGGAATGCAATACAATGCATGAGAGACAATCAAAGAAAACACATTCACCCTGCTCCACCAGCCACATTCATAAACTGTGCAAAAGGGACCAGCTCTCTTCTTATTGTGCACTTTTCTGCATATAGTTCCACTTTTGTGTCGCATAATAATTAAACGCCATTTCCTTTTCTCATTATTAATATGTTTATCACATAGTCTCGGGATATAGTGCAGAGCAAATTTGATCTATAGTCCAAGAGATATGTAAGATACCCGTGAAGGAATGTGTAAATGTGCTGTTCTCTTCTCACTGCCAATGATGGCCGACTTTCTCATACAATAAACAATAATGTGCTCTAAAGCAATTCCTAGGAATGAATCTAAAGGTTGGATGAAATGATATGAGTATCGAAAATGACTATCACTTGAAACCCAAAGCGCAACCTCAGCTCTGAAAGCATAAATTTATTATACCCTAGATAGAGAATATGACAAACTCATTCAGTTTCACAGTCAGTTCACACAAAAAAATTATGTACATCCGATAAGGGCAATCCATTAGCACTAGTATTTGCAAGCTGCAACTGTTTTGCTTTCTAACTCAGTTCCTGCAGAGTTTCTTTCAGTTCGAGGATCCAAGCAACTGCAACATTTAACCAAGGTGAGAAGTAAGTTATCAACTGAAAAGTGGCATTCAAAGTGTCAACAACAGTTACATTTACCAGGAGGTTTTGTTTAACCTCAGGGTCACTGGTAGAGTCTCTGAAATCCACAGGCAATACTAGCCACTTTGGCTCCCATTGAAACCTTGGGCTCATTCTGTTTTTGGTTGACCAGATTTTCTCCATTCTTATTGTAGCAGTATTGTCAGGGTTTTGTCATGTGGGGATGTATTTCCACTGTGAAACATCTGAGTTGTCCCTTAAAGCATACTTTATTTGCAACAAAGGTTTGGAACCTTTTGCCCTCATTTTAATGCACTTTGTAAGTGATGTGCTGTCAATCCAAAAGTTTAATCTCTTCAAATTAAGCTGCAGCTTGGATTGAAGCATTTTGTCAGCTCAAATAGCAGCTAATAGCTACACAATAGCTCCCTAACCTTAACAACATTGTTTAACAATGATGACAAAGTTTCCCTAACTACAACAAAGAAGTAATCATTTCAACCCAGTTGATGTTTTGCCCAAACCAACCAAATATTAGCTATTGTCTTGTTCCCTCATACACAATTGTTCAACAGTGATTTGTAATGGTTTTGGAAATTACATAAGCCTCCATTCTGATAGGTGCACAAGATCAGAAAACATATTTTGTTGTTTAATTTGGATGATTTGTTCCTTTATGATTATTTTAAGAGTGATTTTCTTGAGACAGGTCTCATCACTGTCGTATTAGTAGCAAGGATCATATACAGTTGGCCTGAAACACTGTCAGTGAAGTGATCCTATGTATGATCACTTGCATGATTACAGGGGATATGCATTATTAAATGAATATCCCTTACTTACTACTTCCTGTTTAGCCAATTTGCCCCCCCTTGTATCTATCTCTTTTTTTCTGTACCCATCTTCTCCAGTCTTCTCTATTTCATGTAGATTTTATCCCCTTTTACTTTTTGCTATATTCCATCTGCTTTCTCGCTCTCCTCTCTCTCTAACTCGCAGTGTCCTCTGTTGTCAACCTTCCCGCGAGACAGTGTTGTCACTTCTCTTTAGTCTGGCTACTCACTTACTGTAGGTTGCACAGCTGTAATAGCTGTTTTAGATTCCAGCTAAACCTTTGGCTAACTATGTTCAGAGATGAATGGGTGAGAGCGAGAGGGACAAGTGGAGCAAAGAGGGAGGTGTGTGTTTGAAGGGCACAGCAATCCAAACAGGCAATTAATGACCTTGTGGACAAACCTCTGTCTTCTCCCTTAGACAATGGGATATGCATTTTCTTCCTTGTCACCCCTTTTCATCAGTTCCCGTAGAGACTCTTTTTCCTTCATCTCTTTTTTATGTCTTTTCAAAGAAGTGCATTAAGGGCACATACTGTGTCGCTACTCAATGTATCCCTACCCCTCTCCCTGGTGTCTCTCATACAATATTTCCTGTGACAGAGAAACCCTTACAATGTAGCTTTGGGGCATGGTGACTGATAAACAGCCCAGTCTGAATCACTGGCTTTAGGCTTCAGAGCTGTGGGTGATGAGCTGAGGGTTATCCTGTCAGAGGCTTTAAAATACAAAAAAAAAAGCTTCATCTTAAAATGAGTCTCTTCATGACGTCTGCTGTCAATCAGCAAACATAGCATCTAATGAGGTTTTGATTTGAAATGATAGTTTATAAATTGTGTTTCTCAGAGCCATACTTCTCCACAAAGAAGGATAGTCTTTCAGGGTATCAAGGTGATTTTTCTGTCGATCTGTGCAACATTGAATTTTAAAAATTTTATATAATCTGCAGATTCAGTCACTGAGGCAGAAATGCAGCTATCATTTATTAATTCCATGATATGTTTTTCCCCTCAAAATTGCATAATAACATGTTATGCTGTTAAATGTATAGTATATCAACATGTGATCTGTTTGACATTGAAATGAAACTGAAGGCATCGATCAACTTCTCCACAACCCTTTAATTTCAAGTGTCAAGCTCAGCTGATTGAAGTGAATTTACTTATTGGAGCAATGAAATTTCATATTCACATGTCTCCAGTGCAGATACAGGAACAGGGCAGGTAACAGCAGTTAAAAAAAGTGCAAAAAGTAAAAAAACAATCAGCGCAAGATAAAGATACGGTGCCAGGCAAAGTGAGCGTGTGCACAGACTGATCAATTAAATAAACATATTTACAGGTATAGAATGAGACAGCAGTCTTTATGGTTGCTGCTGATGCCACCTCGTGTATTTTTTCCAGCCTTAAATGCCAGGTTCACAAGATTTTTGAGAACCGAGGAATACTTGGTAGTCTAAACTCTTCGCCCACGTGATATAATTTTTATTACAATTTTTAGAGCAAACAAAAAGTATGAAACATTATGAATTGTGAAATGATTTGAGTGTAACGATAAAAATAAAAATTGTACAACTTAATTACAAATCGGTGTTGTGTTCATTCAGTATCCTTGAAAATAGAATGCATCCAGGTTCCATATTTTAGATAACATGCACGCCATTTCATGAATGCTGACCCGAACAGAGTATTACCAAAATTATATTTCATTAAATCCAATGCCTTAAATTCAAGTACCTTTTCATCCAATAGATCCTTGGTATTTTTAGAGAATAGTTCATATTCATTTTAAATGGAGTGTTTATCCGCGAATTTGAAGAATATCCAAGGCACACTGTTCCATTTACAGTATAAAAAGCCGTTATTCTTACATGGCACTAAAAAACATACTGCTGACCTATGCGTTTCAGCTCCACGAGCCTTCATCAGGGTGTCAGAGAAACAAGTGGCGATACACATACGTCATTAAACAGCGACATCAATCAGTATATACATAACTTTACATTACACAATAATTAATATTACGGAGAGGAGAATTTTAACATTCCAAGGAATGATGTGAAACATCAAATATAAACAACAAATAAAGAAAAAAAAGGAAAACAAAGACTATAAGGCAAAATACTGGATGCCCAATAGAACAAACAAACAAGTAATAATAATAATAATAATAATAATAATAATAATAATAATAAAATTGATGTGAAAATTGAAAATTGATGCAGAAGTGATACTCTCCGGAGTGGGATATATATGTGTACACTTTAATAATTACCCACAATACATAATATGTACACCACTTAACCCGTACATACTGTTCATATTTTATGCCTTCACAGTCATAGTAAGTGTCTATACCAAGTTTTAAACTACACATCTATTTAGAATGTCTAAATAGCCTATGTCACATTAATAAATGTATGATTAATCCTTAATAAATGTTTCAGAGAGCAAGGAGAGTGTATTTTTTTAGTTTTACAACACTCGTTTTTGGAGAAAAACATCTACTATTACACAGTATCATGTCCTGTTTTACACAAGACATAAAAACATAAAAGCCATAATGATTTAAATATATTTTATAGAATTTGAAAATGGCATGAACATTCTGGAACTGTTGGAATTCATAATATAACTATGTTTTCTTCCACGTTGTCTTCCTGCTCTGACACATCCTCCTTCAAATCACCTTCAATCAACCTCCTCATCTTGGAAGATCAGATTAAGGGCCTGTTGCACTCTAAGTCTTGCTGCCATGATGTCAGTCAATGAAATGGCAGCTCAGGTACCTTTATAATGTTATGAACCCCCCACCACCACCCTCCCAACCCAAATTGATTCAAATTTGTTACTTTGTAGATTATTTTATTACATTGCAGGTGTTTGTGCTTGCAGATGCAGATCTTGTGTCTGTGTCAAGGCTCTCTCTGACCTCTGGATGACTTCTGTTCCCTTTGTGCACCATATATGATCACTCCTATGCTGTTTTACTATTTCACTGTTTCCAGATTCCCCCATGCCCCCTCAAAGACCAGCAGGTGTCTGTCTCTGTGGGAACCGGGGCAAATGTGGTGGGAACACAGACAGTTCTCTTGACAGTGTCGAGGTCAAATTTGACCCGAACAGTATGTAAGGGTTAATTCATTTAATTCACTTAAGTCATAAAAGACCTGAACAACTTGGTTTATTTTTCTCTTGTCCATATTGTTGAAGATCATGTTCTTTATAAAACAGGAACAGGCCTATATTAAACAATGTTCATTAACATTATATATTATTAAATATTGAAACATATGCCATTCAATTAAACTATCTTAGTCTAATCTTACTCTAAGGCTATCAGCTTATTGGCTTTAGCTGAGTCATACTCTCGAGGCAAAATTGTTTTAACCCTTTGTTCAGGTTTAAGACTCATTTTCACATTTCCTCCACTCTGTGCATGTTCATTAAACCCAGCAGAGTTATACTGAAAACTCAGCCAATTTTACCATGCAGCTGTAAAACTATGAACAAGGACGATGATTTTTTTTTTTAGAAAAGACTCAATCGTTGCCTCATAATCCCCCGTGTTCCTGGAAATGTTTGGGACCTTGCTAAGCCTTTAATTTCTGCTTCTCACAATTTAAAAAGTTAATAAGAAAGACCAATTACCAGAATAAATACTACACATTTACTGTCTTAGACATACAATAAATTAAATAAAAAACCCGGCAATTGTGTAAGTGAATGTGGTGGAAACGGATTTCAAAACATGCAGACGGAGCTGTAAAAGCAGATGTCTGAATATTTCTGCAATATGTGTGTGTGTGCATTAAGTTATCTCATATGTAATTGCTCACCTGCTGGGTATGCAATAGTATTATTTTATCTTCAAATAAGATTTAATTTATAGTCTTAATAGCAGCATTAATTCTCATGACTCTTGAACTTGTCAATATCTGATGTGATCATCTTGAGATGACGAAAATGGGATCCTATGTCCGTCTTACAATTTGTCATTTTCATCAGTGTGCATCTCCTTTGTTTTCATAGGCATCCTAACTCTGTCTGTTTAATAACGTTATATTTACGTCTGAACTTGAGTGTCCACATTACTTAAACTCTTTCCATAATGCAATTCATCCATACAAGGGCACCATCAGTAATATCCTTGCTGGTTGCAGTCTGCATGAGTTGTGTGCAGAGGAAGGCAGGACCCCAGAGGTAAAATCAAATCAATACCTCCAGGCAAGAGCTAACAAGGTCTATCTAGTGTTTGGCTCTGCTCCTAAGTAATGTCAGGGGACAAATGTGCAGGTTCTCACAGTTAGCCGGTCACATGTCCAATAAGTAATATTCCCTCTCTCTGGCCAGGAAAAAGATCCCACCAATGTAACCATTCCCATTAAAGCTTGAGTATCAAAGAATGTAAATAGATTGAAAATACCTTTATGGATAAGGCAGTGAGGTAGGAGGCGCATATACTGATTATTGTCTATTCAGATAAACTTCTATTCATTCCTATTCATATTAATTATTTCCTTACAGCAAATAATCTTCACTTGTCTAGCATCTGCAACTTATCCCGCTGGAAATGTTCTAAATTCTGTCTGATAATGAATTGTAAAAATAAACATCACAATATGCTGCAGGATCTCTCTTGGCACCGCCCAAAAGAATGAAAGCATGCTTAGTCTGTGTTTAGTGAGAAGAGGGGTTCTAGCTGTTGAATAAAAATATAATAAAAAAAACATTGTCTCTGCTGTGTACCACTTAGAGAGTGAACAGGAGTATTATTACACTCGTCTACAGGAAGGCAAGAATAAACACAAGAAAAACAGTGAGCAAGATGAATTTCCGCACGGTGAAATTGTCCTTTGATCAGGTTGATGGAAACATATCACCAGTGTTGATTCGGCCTCGGTGATTCTATTGTTGTGTAAGCCAATTCACTAACAAATCGAACTCCCGTTGGCTTTGTTAGCATGTGCTGGCGATTGCTGGTGCTTTTTAATTGAAGTGGCTTACAATTGAAGTGTGTTCATGTAATTGTTGATAAGAACAGAATATAGGGTTGTTGTCCACTTTAGAGAGGTACTAGCCATCTATTTATTCTTCTCCTTGTTGCTTGGCTTGATTCCAGTTTCTTGCAGTCTAAAGAGAGACAAAATTACAGAACTCATTCAAAAATACTTTGCTGATGAAAAACATTTAATGAGCTGAAATTCAGCAGGCGCTGGAACTTAAAGCTAAATTATGAATGGTGTGCAGTGCTCCATGGCGGATCCACGGATGGGGCCAGAGGGGCACTGGCCCCAGCTGAAATCTGATTGGCTGCTGAAGTGCCCCTGTTCTGCCACTCGTCTTTTTTGCTTGAAAAACGTATGATAAAAGTAAGATGGAAGTTAGTCCTGCATGCCTTCAATGATAATGCATGAATTCTGAGAATAAAGTCAGAATTCTGAGATTAAAGTCAGAATTCTGAGATTAAAGTCAGAATTCTGAGAATAAAGACTTTTTTCAAACAAAAAACAACAACTTTTTTTAGACTTCTGATTTGAGTCAAGATGGGCAAAGATACTAGATATGAATGAATGTGTGAGGCATTTCAGTTCTGGTCCTAAAAAATTACACAATTGTTCTACTTTGAGAGGAAGTCTGGATTTTGCTTAAAGTCAACATTAAACACAACATTCAAAGATCCCCTCACTTCAGTGGCTAAGCTAACTGTTAGTCTTTCTTTTCTAAACTGTTCTATATGCTGTAATAATATACATTACCTGTTTTATGTTCATGTGTCAGATACTGTATTTGGATTATGTGTGTCTTTTCTCAAAGCCTATGGTAAACAAGGAATGAAATGTATATAAATCTTATTGAATAAGGAAATGTTCATGGATGTTGGACATATACTCATATACTATATACCCTCTGTATAAAATGTGGCCTCTTTGTGGCCCCCGAGTTAGAAAAATCCTAGATCCACCCCTGCTTCACACACCTCAAAATCACATAATAAATGGCTTCCTGTATGTCCACAAATATGTATAGGATTTTTTTTGTTGTAATTTGCATTTATGTATATGTGATGTCAGAATCTTTGCAACACTTTCTTATATCATCCATTTTAATTAGTGCCTGTTTCAGGTCTTTCCAGTGGTTGCTATTATTTAAGCCATTCTGCGTTCCACAGCCACAACTTCTCTACTCTCCTTCTTAATTGCTTTGTTTAACAAAGTGGCAATCAATCATACCATTCACTAGTTACCTGTCATACTATCCAGCCGTGAAATAGATGAGGGACACCATTCCATCTTTTCTTTCAACCATAGCACTTTTCCCTTGCCTCAACCATTTTTTACAGTCAGTGAAGAGAAAATATGAGGATGTTTCATAATGCAGTGATTTTATAATCCGTCAATTTTCATCTTGTGTTTTTTCACTGTTCACCCTTAATTGATCATTCACAAAACAATTGAAAATTATTGAATAATCAGAGTCTTCACTATCAACTATACCCATATACAGATTCAACAAAATCTGTATTAACTGAAAGATGTCAAAAATTCTATTCATTACACCATGTATTTATTTTGTTTAAAGTCATTAAAAAAGCTCTCTGTTTGGGTGTGTTAATTATGGTACACATACATTATCTGTTTAGATGATAAGAGGTGAGATTATTTGAGTATTCCTGATAGAATACTGTTCCTGAAAAGGGAGGAGAAGGATGTGTTTCAGGGAAGTTTTTTGGGAACTTTATCATTTGATTAATGGGGCATTGATATGCATAGCTTATGAAATGAAAGGTCGGGAAATTGCTTTCCTATCTTGATGGGCTGATAATGTGAATGGGATGGGGTACTTGCCTAGCTCAGTCAACAGCACCTGTCATTACACCTTTGGTCCCTATCAGCACAGTGATCCGTCTTCTCCCGATCAGCTTCAGAGGGTAATCTCACAAAGCAATTAGAACTTTCTCCCTCTCTCAACTGTATTTAAATGGCAAATTATAATGTCACCCTCCTCTCCAGCTGTGGTAGATGCAATGGTTGAATTGGGCTGTTTGCACACTATGTTCATAGCTCATTTGTTTTGGGATTTTTTTAAGGGAGGGTACCCTGGTATGAAACACTATTCTGCCACATACTTAACTGGAACAACAGTGCCCTATTGTAAATGCACAAAACATTTTTAAGGTCAGGGCAGGTGCATGAATTTTGGGGCCATGAGAGTAAGAATGTTTGCCTGTCAATAAAGGCAAAGATTGCATGCTTTTATACTGCTGCTTAACGGCTTTAGTGAACTACAATGTCATATTTTGCAATGCAATGTGCAGAACTACTTTTAGAGGTTAAAATATTTACTTCTTTTTGCAAAATCTTAGTTTATGTTTGTTCTGCTGAATAGTTATTAGGAAATAGGAACAGCATTGGCGTTATAAGTTTTCGTTTTAATAGCTAATTACATATTATTAATTATATAAGAACAAAACATCATCACAGTAGTCTACTCCTGCCTTGTTTATTCTGACCTACAAAACTAAAGCGCAGTATCTGCAAAAATGCCAAACTGAGAAAAACAGCTTTTTGGGTTTTTTTCCCCTACAAGTGTGGACAGTAAATAATAAATTAAAAAAAACAATATCTAAGAAAAATACAGCAGTAGAACAACAACACTACAACTGATTGAAGAGAAGATAGAGAAGTTTCACCAGTGATTCATTCAGCAGGAAATAACACTGGAGCACAACTTAACCATAAATATTGGCTTTTTTTCATCTTTTTTAGCAATAATTGTTTTCAAGTAGCACGCTTTAAACATTCCAACATGAATGAAAATACACAGTAAATAGTGTTGTCATTATGTTTTAAAGTGAGAAGATACTTTTGGTGTCCATAAAGCTTGTCTAAAGTCTGACAGAGGAATGATCTGTGGCAACCACTTCATACAAGCAAGAACTTCAGAAGCTACTGTACTTTTAAGTTGTTAAATATTAAAGTGTGTGTAGAATAGAACAGAAAAGTGATTGTTAACAGTTGGGAATGTGCCTTCAACTTAATCAGAACATAAAGTTGGGAGTAAAATATATAAATGAGCCAGCTACAGTATATTAAACTGAAAGATGCGATGTTACCTCAGAGGAAGAGATGATAGAAAACTGTCTTGAACTGTTTTCTCTTCAGTCACTTTATAGGTTCCCCATTTTCACAGGTTTCACTTCAACACAGGAGAACCCACCATCTCAAGATTAAAAAAAAGCTTCAATTCAAAGTTTAGTGCTACTTCATCCATTTGTCTGAAGATGATGTAACACCTCCCAACACAGACAACACATAAGCAATGGGAGAAGAGAACAGTCATTCATACAGTTCCACTAAAGTGTGATGCTTTGTAAATATTAGCTGCGTTGCTGTGAGCTGACTCAAAAGGAGAGGTATTTCATTGTTGATTGTGTGGCGTCTCTACTGTAATAACACTATTAATCCTGGAGGAAGGCGCTTGCATGCCTGCAGATTGTTTTGCTGAAGTACATTAATTTCAATCCACTTTATCCAATTACCTTATGTTGACACACCAAGGATAACCAACTGCAAACTGAGGTGAAGTAATCAGAGAGGGAGTTTACCGTGTTTAACTGTATAGGTACACAGCTAAGGAGAGAGAGGCTTTTTTAGTGTTCATAGATGTTGCTGTGTGGCTCCATTTTCAAACAAGCTTTTTTTTAACAGGCTCTCTTCTTACCCATGCTGTGAAGCTATGCATTGACACTTGCGTGTAGTGTTTTGCCCTGACCAATCAGGAGTGAGTCCAATGTCATTTTCAGTCAACAGAGACGTGTGGTACAGTACCATAATGCTAGCAGTCAAAGCAATGTTTTCCAAGAAATATGTGAATTTAAATTTGTTCAGTTGTGTAAAATGAATACCAACAGCCCCCATCAAGATTATGAATATTAACGCACTTTTTGTGGCCATTTTACTGTCTGTATTTTTCATTGATATTGCTAGCGATCTAGTTAGCTATATGGAATGATGACCTCTTAATAACTTTGTCATATATGATGAAAAAGTTATCTATCTATCTATCTATCTATCTATCTAAGCTCTGATTTGCCGGATGTTTCTCAAACTGGTGAAGGTAGCAGTCAATGCAAAGCCATAACTTATATGAAGTGATTGGCCCAGATTTGCAATTTGGTATTCAGAGATTAAGATGGACCCACTGACTTGCCATTACTGCTTCAAACCTTTGTGACAAACCTTCCATAACCAGCTTCACAATCTCATTGTAACACTTGCAAAACAGCAACAGGAAGAAGGAGAAGGTACACTAAAATCATGGACATGCTCGCCCGTTCCAGTGCACCTGTCACTGAGGCAGTGGGTTACTCACCTCCGACTACAAAGACCTGGGAGTACAACTTGTTCTTGCTGGTGTTGCGACTGTCTGTGATGTCCGTGTCAAGCGCTGTTGCTCCCATAACGGTTTGTGGGTGTAGCCCACTACAGTATGTTACAGACTGGCCGTGTTGGGACTTGTTAGAATCAGAGTTGTTACAGCCCTTAGAATAACGGCCCTTTTCTCTAAGAATAACCAGAGTGGGCACGTGATCTGAGATATTCTCCTCTGCACTTTCTCCTCAGTGGGAATGTTGATGTTACTATGTTGTTGTCACTGCTCAAGAGGTTTGGTTCTCTTATCAGCAAAGTGCATGAGTTTGTTCTACATCCATGGACAGCTGACAGCCACATGCACCCACACCCCTTACCCATCCATGTCCTAGATTTTCCACATGCCTATATGTGCAGGTGGCTAAGGATGATTACTTGGGGTGTATGTTCCAACCCCAGCATTGCTCAGCTTTGTATTTCTCTTCCTGGTGAGTGTTGATTTGATTCACTTCCTCATCCTCCTCTTAGCCAGCTGGAATATGTGTGATTTAAATTTGACCTCATCACTATTGTGGTACTCCTGTCCTGCCATCATCCTCGCTAGCAAGCAAGTCTTGCGGTTGAGTTTTATCGCGTTCACCACTGTTGATGACCAAATTTGAAACCATCCTTAATGATTACTGTCTGACTTACTGTCTGACTTACCGTTTACCTTTTTTTTCGACTCAATGTAATTATTTTATCCTTTTGATGAAGCCCATATAATATATATTATTTGTTACTTTTATAGCCCATTTTCTTGTAATGCTTTTTATTGATTTATTTGTAACTATTCTTACGTTGTTTTTATCTTACATCTGTTTTTATTGACTGT
Organism: Chaunax sp. Z400; assembly: GCA_037577475.1. Lineage (NCBI taxonomy): Eukaryota > Metazoa > Chordata > Actinopteri > Lophiiformes > Chaunacidae > Chaunax > Chaunax sp. Z400. The sequence continues at coordinate 23,645,909 of CM075185.1, forward strand.
TGTTTTATCTGTTGCATTGTTGATATTTGATTGCTAAATTTATTATTGTTTGTTTTATGTTCTGTTGGATGCACAACAAGTTGCCCCCCAGGGAATAATAAAGTTATCCTTGTTCTTTGAGTTGAGATCTCGAACTTGAACTGAAAAGTACAACAATGTATTCAAACTACAATAAGTGTAGGAAAGGTTTTCAGGGGGAAATATAATTTCATTCAGTTCCGGAATTCTTTTGAATAAATTATTTGTTTACATCTTTCACCTTCATATATATTTTGATATTTGAGGTCTTATTTTTCCAGTCGCAGATTTTATATTTTCATATTGAGATCTTATTGTTTAACACATTCAAATGTTATTACTATGGTTTCAGATCTATTTTCACGTCAAATTTTTTTTTTCCATTGCAGATATTTTTCTCTCTTTCAGATCATATTTTTTTCAATTTCAGACTTTGGCCTTCATCTGGTGCGGAAGATGGGGAAGGCTGTGGCATTCACTGAGAGGGCCGTGAAATCATTAAGTGTCAGCATGACAAAGAAGGCCGAGGTCCTTCCTCAATTACGTTGCCTTCAGGGAACGTGGGCACAGTGAATATTATTACTCAACACATTCTATACACCATATTCGCATGATTGGCAGTTAAAAAACACCAGTGATAAATCTGTTATAGTCTGTACTTGCCACCCATCGCAGCATAAGAGCAATAAAATATGCCAGATTGTGCAGTTCAACAGCCACAGTTTTAGTATTAACATTTCCCACTTCCACATACTACTGTGAACGCAGCGTGGTATCCACTTGTTAGCAGAAGTACAATACATGACACATCCTGGTAGGGTTATACAGTATGTAGTCTATAGTTATAAACCTAGGCACATTTTCCATGCAGCTAGATAAATTTCCTGGGTGGAAGCTTAATATCCATGCAATGGAGAGGCATGACTTTTATGCTTGACTGATTAAGTCACAGCCTGCTGGCTCCAGTGTCTTCTCAGCTCCACAGTGCTGAATGTCTTGTTTGGAAATAAAGATGTTTGTGGTTATCATTTCATCTATTCTTCTGACATTGCCACTGACATCAAAGTCATTCCTTTTGACAAGCCTGTACCAAATGAAAAAAAAAGAGTTTTCATTTGGACACACGAGTGTGGTCCTGCATCCCTAAAAGCTGTTTACCAAGCTGCCTGAGCTGAGCGCTGTACAAATGCTCACTGATTGGACAGGATCATCTGTGTCATAAATAAACCTATTATTTCAAAAATAGCCTTTCGTTTAATCAAATAAATGATGCTGTCTTAATTATGGAATTGTCATTTTAATTTTACATAGAGGATAGAAAATGTAGGATAATGCAATCAGATAATTGGTCTGCAAGCTTGGAGGGAACTTTAGATGTCAATTTAATAATGCAAGATTTCTGCTCAGACAATTGGATTTTGATTGGCATAATTGGTAATTACTATTCACCAACATGTAGCACAGCCATGTTTGTGTATGATTCATTTGCTGTCTGAACAAACAAGACATTGTGAAAAAGAACAGTGACAACATCCTTGCCTTCATTTGCCATAGTTATAGGCTGAATGATTTGTTGTCATTAGTATTATGATAAGAGGTGTGTAGAACTTACTGTCTGAATATGATTAAGTAATCTTGTCTTGACACATCACATGATTTTAATACCTTGATAACAAAATATAATTCAATGTTCTTGTAAGGGAAAGTGTCACAGAGATTATATTTCTCTGTTTTAGATTTTTAGCATAATAAGAATGGCAACCATAGGTATTTTGGGACCAGAAATCCTTCTCATAGTTCGAGGAAACTTAGTTCTAAGAACCCTCCTTTCCGTTCTGTCTGCACTGCAAGAATGAGGCATAATTGTAGTTCTTTGAACGCAGTTTTCGAGAAACACTTTTGGCTGCTGCTTCAGAGTAGGTGCTCAACAAACACAAGAGGAAATGGATGAACACACGAGCCAGAACTGTTTAGTCCAAAAATACCTCATGTCCTCATTTACCTTTACCTTGAATACTTTGTTACATCCATCCATCCATTTTCTGTAACTTCTTATCCTGTGTCGGGTCGCGTGGAGGCTGGAGCCTATCCCAGCTGACATTGGGCAAGAGGCAGTGCACACCCTGGACAAGTCGCCAGTTCATACACACATGCTATCGCACTCACATTCACACCTACATGTAATTTAGAATCACCAATTGATATTGGTGGACTGTGGGAGGAAGCCGGAGAGCCCAAGGTTCTCAGGTAAATTTGAACCTTGGACCTTTTTGCTGTGATGCAACAGTGGTCCACACTACACCACTGTGAAGGCCCCATTTGTTAACCATGACACTTTATAGAACTGACTAATAATCAAAGGTCTGGGGTGCAGTTAGCGCAGTGGTTTAAGCACGCAACCCATGTACAGAGGCTGCAGTCCTCCCACGGTGGCCGTGGGTTCAGTTCCCGCTCATGGCCCTTTGCCGCATGTCTTCCCCTGACTCTCTCTCCCTATTTCCTGTCAGATATCTTCAGCTTTCCTGTCCCATTAAAAAGGCAAAAATGCCACACAAAAAAAAGACTGCTTTTAGGAACTGCAGTGTCCAGATTATCCAGTAGCACACACACACACACACACACTCACCAAGAGGCATTTATAAAAGGGTAGATTGCACTACTAACTTTCTCTCTGATGATTCAGTAGCAATGAGGTATAATTGTGCATTGGCATTCATTATAGATACAAGTTGTAGATGTTTATCAGAATCAGAATTATCTTCATTGGCATTATAAGCAAGTACAATGGAATTTTTCGAATGGCTTCTCTCCAGTGCAGATAGAAGAATAGAAACAGGTAACAGCAGTAATTAAGTGCAAATAAAAAACAATCAGCACAAGATAAACATAAGGTGCTAGGTAAAGTTTTATAACATTGTATGATGGGTAACATTCTATAATGGGTATTATATATTAATATGCAATCTGTTTGTATAATTAGCATTCCACAAATATAGAAGTCTAAAAAATAAATATCTATTAAACTGATGTGTTTCTTTCTTTGTCCCTGTTCTAATGAGCTATTATATCTCGAAAGCATACTTAAAGGGGAAAAAGAGACATGACATTCAGGGTCTGCTCCATTCTGAGAGTGAACGATTGGTAGAGTGAGGAAAATAAGTTTTCTGAGTTCCTCATCCTTTCCTGTGTCACCCCCATCAGGCCACCAATCTTTATATTTTGTTGTTCAGTGCTCGTTAGTCCTGCTTTAATTTTCTTTTCTCTGTGCCTGGTTGCAAAAGGCATCCAATTAGGTGCCATTAGGTGCTTGAAACTGTCTGAACTGGAATAAACTGTTGCTGATAAGAAAGCAGGTTGACTGAAAAACATAGGCTAATTGATAGGGAGCATAATTTTGAAGATAGCCTTTCTGAGTCTTTTGTGATATTAGGGGAAAATAATGTTCTCAGTTGAGTTGAAAGTTTGTTGTCTTGGTGACTCACTGTGTTTTTATAGATTTATGGGCTCATGTGTTGATGTAATATGACTGAAAATACAGTTTCCAGCTCATTTATTATGCGGCCTTTATCTCATCCTCCTATTGTGCATTGAACAATACACACTATTGACACTAGCTTTGCTGTTGGTGATATCATATATGCAGGCTGCAAACTCTTTGCAGAGAAAATGTCCTCTTGAGATTCTTTATAGAAAATAGTGATTATGTACTGGGCAGGAACTAATATGTACAATGTCTGTGGGATACAAGTATCATATACTGCACTTATTGAGAACATTTGCATGTTAAATAAAAGACAAATCTATGGTATGGTATACAAAATAGAACTAAGTGTCAAGTGATTGAATCAATAAGTTAAACTCTGCTTCCACTGCAAAGCTTAGTCAGCCACAGCTGAAAATACATCTGGAGAAATCACTGTTGAGAGCAGAAAGCACTGAGTGGGGAAATATTGTGAAATACACTGCGTTAGTTTAAACTTTGATTTAGTAACTTGTTTAATATGTACAATATTCTGCCAAACCAATGTAGACATAAAGCTGTGGCTGTATCTTTACGAATGCCTCAACTTCATTGTTAAAGTCATTACTTTTCAATATGAATCAGTCATGATTCAAATTAGCATTGTTTAAATTAATTGGATAAACATATTATGTGGATAGATAATTGTAATAATACTCATGGTTATGTTGAGTAAATAATCCAGATGCTATCACAAATGAGGATCTTCTTTAACAGTTAATAGGGTTGCTTTTCACTATTCATTGAATGTAATTGATTTTTTGTGTGCTTTTGTACAGTTATGATTATAGACTTTATCTTCAAACGCACATATTTTTTTTTTTTTACCGTTTGCAGGAATTAGTTAAAGTAATGTCTAGCAAAATAAATATAATTAGAATAAGAAGAAAATACAGGCACACGCAGGATCTTTTTAGTGGGTTATATAAGTGACGGCTGAGAGGTGATGATGCTTCAGGTACACACAACCATATTTTGACACAAGTCTAATACTTCTGGAAATATGTCCACATATATGTGGTTGTGCTTGCAGAGTTATTCCACCACCTTGGTCCAGACTGACAGAGACACAGATGGTTTGCTATCAAATATTGTTATTATTATATATAATATTATTATTTACATTCACAGTCCAGGGGATGAAATCTGCTGATTTTGGTGATCCCCAGACTTTAACTCTAAAAGCACTATGACATTTGTGGCACACAGTGAAATATACAGAGGACCTGACAGGTGACTATGCCAGAGAGATCAAACTATTGTTCTAATCTGTCTATTAATATGTTATAATCAACCCTATCAAATGGAACAATAACACAAGGGAAAAGACTTTACCACAGTCAATGGTGAGATTAATGTTATTAAGAACTGTGGTGTGGGAGTAAGACTGGAAAATGTCAAGGTAGTTATTTAGTGCTATTGTTCTTGCTGGGCTATCTAAAGAAAACCTCAATAATTTGACTGATGAATGGGGGATTTAAGTGGGCCTGTAGTTATTTAGTACGGATTCATCCAGAGTAGCTTTTCTATAAATTGCCTCATGACTGCCTTTTTCTTGGCTTTGGGGAAGACTGCAGAGAACAATGAACTGTTGACTGTATGTAATACATCTGTTGCCAGGCATCTAAAATCTTTTTTCTTTTTTTTTATCTGTGAAGGTAGTATCAAGGCAGCACATGGATGATTTGAGATTTGAAGCAATTTATTGATTGAGTCATCAACACAATGTGAGGAAACGACAATGTTGACGAATGTTAAAGACATCTATGTATTGTGTTGTAGAGATATCTACTGAAGTTAGCATACTAATCAGCTAAACCCAGTCCCTCCTGTGTCATAAAGCCGAATTTTAGCTTCTTCAGGTTCTCGCATAAACAGCTTTTTTTCGCCATGCAAGCATATGAACACACACAAGTCTTGTAGTCCTCTGTCAAAGTAGTATTTCAGCGAAGACAGCAGGCCTCTGACTGGTATTCACTGGAATTATAGAGGTCATTATAGTGAAAACTTCCATTTCACCACTTATTGCTTTTATAAAATCCTTTCAAAGTCTTCATTACACACAGAAGGGGCTATATATTGTAAATTTGGACAGAGATGGATGTAAAGATCCACTTGACTGGTGTGCACAGGCATACAACCAAGACGTTGTTTTGAATGTGTCAAAAATCTATATTACTTGCAAATAAACTTTCTTTTACCAAATCCAATTGGCTTTACGTTGCTTCCCCTTCCCCCGGTGATCTTTAAATTTTGAAGGTGACTTTTACCCAAATATAAGAAGTGTGTCAAAACAAACAAAAAACATACTGTAACTACTGTGTCTTCAGAGGCATACATGCAGTGATGCAGGATAATTATTATCAACTACTGCATAACCATGGATTTACTTAAGTCCCCAACATTTTCCAGCCTTTATGAGATATTTTAGCCCTTATTCCAACATATTCAAAACAGTGTAGCTGAACATGTTGAATTGGCTGCAGGTCACCTATTACCTAAGAGTCTCTGTCCAACTCATCTACATGTGCAAGCTACAGAAAAGATGTTATCTGGAGAGAAATGAAAGTCATTCTCACCTCTTACTAACAGTTTGAATAACGCGAGTGGGACCTCATCATTCATAATGACACTGATCATCTATAATAGTTTCAGATATGATAAAAACCCAAGCTCGTGTTGAAATCCCCTATTTTCCAATTCTGATTTCTATGGCTATGGATTTCTTCTGGCTTTAACCTTGAACAATGACAGATAATAGTTTTGTCATTGGAGGCCTTCCCCCTTCCCACATAAAGAACGTTTAAAAGAGATATATCACTGGCGCTCTGATGATGAAGTCTGCAGTGTTTTTGCATTTTATCTGGATTCTCATTTACTTTCCTGCAGGTCTCTAATTTGAATGGCCCTGTCAGGATCATTGAAGCAGAGGTTATTCAGCCTCTTGATTTAATATGACCTTCTGCATTGAAAAACTGTTACTGTTTTTCACTTTCACAACTACCTGTTAACTGTGTCCTTCCCATTAGCTGTAGGGCAGAGGGTGTGGCCATGGTTCTCTTCAGCGAGGACATAGGGCCAGGCGGGTCCTAAAGGGGAAAATGCATTTTTGATGCTACTTGAACATTTTGAATAAATGTTTGTTTTTGTGTCTGTGTGTTCTGTAGGTAGGGGACAAGCCAGGCCCCTCCAATAAAGCTGAGGGGGTTATTATCTTACGTAGTGAACACATACTAATATTGTGGCTTGTTTGTGTTGCTGTTGATTCCACCCCCTTTGTAATTCCTTCATGGCGTCCCTCCCACTCTGAGTCGACTGGGCTGCCTTCAGTTTTAAACGGTTGCAGCCTGCCTTTGTAAAGAAACATCAAGATCAGACATCATTATTCCTCATTAATCTCTCTCACTCTCTCGCTATCCTGTAAATCTCTTTGTCTATGCATATGTGTGTGTATAAGCATCAGACTTTAAAGTGCGGGTGCTTGTGTGTTATCTCTTTGACTTGTGTAATTTGTACACCAACCAGTCATATTCTGTCCATATTCTCGATTGCATTCAGACTGACAGCTGCTGGATGAAAAAACAGACAGACAGCTGCTATCTAAAAAGTGTCTTTGTTGCTGCTTGCATTCTGCACCAACATGTCCGCTATGGCTATATTGCTGTGTGACTGTGTGGACATCCAGCATCACTAAATGGCAAACTGCTACCATGACCGGAGCCCAGATGAGATAAAATAACATAAAAAAATTGACCTCAGTATTTTATAAAAAAAAAAAAAAAAAAAAATGAAGACTTGGTTTAGGAAAAGGTTACATTTAGGTTTAAGTTAAGGTGGTTTTGTGTGCACAACTGTGTGTGTTAAAAATGATCATTTTGGTGTGTCCTTACAGATTTAAGTCATAGCGAGGGAAAGAAGAGAAAAAGCAGTGACATGTTTCTTTTTTCCTCATTTTGTTTCAGTCTTTGTGTCATCATTACTTCTATGATGCAATCAAAACATTAATGTAATATGTCAATGGCAAATGCAAATGCCAACCTGTTCTTCTAGAAATTATGTTTATATACAAGTAATTTGCAACAGCAAATATATTGATAATATGCATGATATGAGAAGCCACTGCTTTAGTTCAAACTTCTGTCTGGGGTTAGAGGTGCTTTGATTAGGGTAGGGAAATAGTTTTTCAAAGAAAGTTCATATATATATATTATATAAAATATATAAAAGTTAACAGAAAACACAGTTGGTTGGAATTGCATTTCCCTTTTAAACATTTTGCATTTCCCTTTTAAACATTTTGCATTTCCCTTTTAAACATATTTGCTGTTGCAAATCGGTTTTATATAAATATTATTTCTAAGAGACGGAGCTGACTATAGCTCATCTCAGGCAGACCTTTGTTCATCTTTTCTCAGTCTGCCATATTGATTGACAACCATATATTGGAGGTTTTTCATTTGCTTCTTTGGATCAAAATGAAATGCTAACTTGAATTTCACAGTTGAAGTCTCACAGTGTTTGAGCCCTTGGCATTAGCTTCCGCCTTTTGTTTATCTCTGTCACATTTTGCTCCACATTTTGCTTTTTCTGTATGATGTTTTGTTGAGAGATGTGAATTTATAGCAACTCAGACACCTACCCAATCTCATTAAAATACTCGTAGATCACTCTGACAGTGAATTCATGATTAAAGAGTAAGGATATGGTGATTAATCTACTGTTAATGACTCAATCATCCTTGTCTGAAGAATCATGTGAGGTCAGAATTTTCTACCCTTGACGACAGGTTCATATAATGTTATTTCTCTTTGTGTTATGTGATATGAAGTTACGAAGTTAAGGAATAATTTTATAATTTATTTTAATTTATATGCTGGCATTTGAATACATATTTTCTAATTATCTTAACAGGTGATGATTATTACTCTATCTATATAGTTTATATCCATTTGTAATTGGCTCTGTTTCCAAATAATGATCTTTTTCAAAGGGTCACTTCTAATTTCAAAGTTTGTTTTAGATCTGAACTTCCATATTGATCCTACGCTTGTGCTCTTTGATAAAATTGCCACATTATCCATAGAGGTTTTTTTTAAATATATTTTTTTAAAATTAGTTTTCACTAATATTAACATTTGACTTGCTGTCTGCCTTTCTGGCCTTGCAGCAACTTACCTGGGGAGATGGTTTGCTATGTCTTTGTAATGCGATGACAGAAAGCCACATTTATTCATCAAAATGTTCTAATAGTTCCGTTATGTGTTGCTTAATAAATGCAGTTGGCTGGTTTATAAACTCTGCCCATAATGGAGTTGAGACTCTAACATGCCTCCCTTGCACCCGTGGTGAACCTCTGTTCCGTCTTGTTTTTAACTTTTGGACTTGCCCTCTTGATTTTGTGCTTTAGCTCTCTTTTCAGATCATGCACACATTTTTGTCTCCCTCAGAAAATGCCATTTTTTTTAGGTTGAGACAGTTACCACAACTTTGGCTGTGACTTGTGCTCCCTTGTGTTTTTTTCCTATCTTCGTTGTGTCTTCTGTTCCTTTGCCTGTCTGTCTGTCTGTCTGTCTGTATGTCTCTGTGTGTTGTGGGCACAACTTGCTGACACCTTGCTCCTAGTTACTCTCCACACCAGTGGTAGTCACCTTCTTAGCTGCTCACTCTTAGTGATACTAGATTTATTCCTTGTGTTGTTTCTCCATGTCTTTTGCCAACCCTAGTATCCTGTGCCTAGGATCACCCGTGTCAGCTCTACCATTCATCTGTCGACACCAATGCAGCCTGCAGCTATCAACCTCAGCAAACCTCTGCCGTTCTCCACCCTCAACTGCCTGCCTGCCCTCTGCCTTCATCAGCCTCATCGTCCTTGAACTGCATTATAATAAATACATTCTTATCATTCAACTACTGTGCCTGTGACCGCTTTGGGGCCTGGGTACAAAACTCAACCTTTTCAATGGTGTTTCAGTTCTCTGGTGACCCAGTACTTCTCATTATGATACAGTCTGACCTTTTTATTTGGAATGACACTGTATGACATGTACGAGCAGAATGAGTCCTGAAATATGTTCAGGTCAGCCTATCTTCTTTGGAAGATCATTTCTATGTCAGTGAGCTAAAAATACCCCCTCAGTAATCTCGGATGTGATCTTGGATGCTTTCTGTCAATTTCTGACCACTGTCCTGAAAAGTCAAATCAAACAGTAGTTATGTCTTGTATGAATCTTTAACATGAATGAAAATTATTTTTTCATAAATTGTGTGAAAAATTGTGTGCCATTTTGCTGTTTGCACTGCCGGCTCTCACAGCCCCACAGTATATGCAGCTTTCAGCTCAATGCTTATTGAGACGAGTATTGAATTCACTCTAAAATATGACGGAGTATTCAATGGCACACGCCTCACTTTTCACCCAGTTTCATGACAATCCATCAAGTAATTTATATGCAATTCACAAAAAAAAGCCTCATCTTGCAATGTTCAAAAAAGTGGAAAAAATTCAAGAATCCATCCTTTTAATGAGATCGACTCCAAACATGCCCAACCCTTCGAACAAGTTTTATCAAAATCCATCAAGGAGTTTATGCATACATAAAAGGTGAAAACAGCAAAAAAAAAAAAAAAATCCTGCATCTGTCCCTTTATCTTGATCCTCTTCAGAAGTTACACCATTTCCAAATTTACCCTCACACCAAATTTCATGAAATTCAATGCAAGTTTCTGTGTAATCCTGCAAACAGACAAACAAACAAATCAACAGATGGCAGTGAAAACATAACCTCCTTGGCCGAGGTAACAAGTGTCCCCTGCAAACAATACTGAACACACACTTAACTTTTAAGAGGCGATGAAAAGACGGATAATTAGTCTTTTCTTTCTTGTTGCTATCTATATTGCCAAAGACATGGATTGGCCTGTGAGACTGATTTGAGAGGCTTTCAGCTGTTTTAACATGTTTGGTGTGGTTTTTGAATAAATATGTAACATTTTACCCCTGCAGGCAAAGCCCAATTATCAGACCATGAAACTGATAACATAGTGTAATGAGCATACTCTTTAGCCTCTGCCCCAGTCGTATGATTATGAATGTCACATTAAGGCAACTGTTTTTTTAATATATTAAATTAATAGGGTTTAATAATTTGTCTACGCTTTAGGAGAAGGAGTACAAAAGCACATCTTAGATTCCCTTAGCTGTCTCTCCAAGCTGTGGGTAGTGATCTTAATTAGATAGGTGTTTGTGTTCTGGCGGTATATGGCCAATTACCACAGTGACAAAGCACAAACATTAATTGGAGACTGACTGCGACCAGACAGCACTGTCTGGCACTGCAAGCTCAAATAAAAACTCTTGAAGACAGGTCATAAAGCCAAAGGTGAAATCCAATTAATTACTTAATATCTGTGGTGTTATCGACTCTGGACAAGAATCATACCACATTTGTGCATCTTAATGAATGTGACTATAATTAACCTGCATTAAATCTCCCCAAATCTGCTCCTAATTAAAGCAAAAGGTCAAGTGTCTATCAAATCAACTCTCAATCACCTCATGCTGTGTTTACCTGATAGTGGTACATAGACAATGGTTTAACTTCAGTGATGAAGATATCTTCTTGAAAGCATAGCCCTGAGTTACATGTTATATTATCATCAAGATGGCCCAGTAGAATAAGGTCCATAGTGGGTAGGTGGATAAAGGGCATTTTAGGATACCATTTGCAAGTTTGGAGACAATCAAATAAAGCTCTGCCGAAAGTTCAGTCAGGAAGACCAGGCCATAGCTTATTTCTCATGCTATCCTGTTATTCAAACTTCTCATATAAGCTCAGTCTTAATATCCTGCTGCCATTGTCTGGTGCTGTCGATTGAGATATCAGCTCGTCTCATCAGCTGGTCACATCCAATAGCAGTGACACGCCTTCAATGTTAGCCTATCATCTTGCTGCTGTATTTTTAATTTTAATTCTCTGTTGCTGTTATGAGCGCCCTCCACCTGTTCTCTATATGCACCACTCACCATACTGAGGGAAATCCATGTTCCTTTATATAGAAAATAGTCAATACTAAATATTAGTTTTTTTTATGATTACCACTTTACAGTAATCTAAAAGTTATTTTTATATATATATATATATATATATATATATATATATATATATATATATAAAAAATATGTTTTTTTTTTAGTTTTTCATTCTTTTCACTCCGGTATTGGCTTCAGCAGGGTCAAAACCATGAGTCACACTTGAGCTCTACATGGCAAGACTGAAGAAAATTCTCCCACTGAAGATTTGAGTTTGTTTTTTTGTTTTTTTTTACGTGAAATAGACATGCAAATTCTGTGCCAATCTTCTGCTGTATATTGCAAAATGGCATGTCAGTGTCATGCACTTGAGTCTACTGTCCACTTACAAATGCACAAAACTCTTAATGGGCACTGTAAATTTAAATAGCTGTGCAAAACAAGGCTCAGTCTCCTTTTAAACACATCAGTTGAGCGTGAATGGAGGCTTGATGGAGTTACTTCAGAAACAGAATTTGACTCTTTTAGACATGCTTTATTAAAATACCACTGAACATGCAAAGCATTGCAACTGGTGTGCTGACTCTTTTTAGTTGGCAAGGTCATTATTCTGCTAGAATCATATTTTTATAATTTTTACTTTGAGCCTGATCTTTCTATTGGGGACCCATGTATCTGTTTGCCTGACTGCACAGATCTGGAATAGAGCAAGGTTATTACTTTCAATTAAAGGACTGCAGCTACAGAAATGAAAGAAAAAGAAGGAAAAATTAGTAAGTGATTAAAAATGGATTGATTAATTTATTAATATCTAAGATTAGATTGGAATATAAAACACTTATATAGAAATAGCATACAAAGTACTTTGTAAACAGCTCTGAGCCTTGACATGTCACCACAGCAGAGCTAGAGATTAGGCCTACAGTATATTATAGTAAGCTCATATGATGACTGCAACTCCACCTGGGATAAAATAAAATTCTAAATGAAATACTTTCAAATATTACAAATTGCAAGATCAATGAAAAAGAACATCTTTTTAAAACACTGTCCAGGTAAAATAAAACTAGATATTTCGAAAATGTAATAACCAATAGCAGTTTGGATTCTCCAAAACTCTGTGATCCTAAGACAACATAACAAGAAACTGTAAAAGAATGTAAATTAATGAAGAAGACTGTGTGACAAAGAGGGAAAGAGACTTATCGTGTCTCATTTCTTCCAGTCTTTGCATGTGAATGGATCCATGTGGGTCATTGGTCTTGTTTCCTCCTGGCTCGCCTGTCGAGTTGGATATATGTAAACCGGCCTTGCCTGCGGCAGCCTTTAAAGGATATCAGTTTGCTTGAGAGTGAGGAGAAGGGGGTGTGGGTCCAGCTGAGTGAGCAGTTGTGTGTGGGGGTTGAGGGGCAGGATGGGAGAACTGCGGGGTATTACATCCTCCAGATTGAGCAGAATCCCTCAGGTTCAAATTCCAGTGTCATGCGTGCCTGTTGACTCATGTGGACCTTTTCCAGTCGCTATTCCCTTGTAGATAGGGACATGTGATGTGTGTCTGTGTATATGCATGTGAACTGCTGCAACATGTGTATGTGTGCATGGCTCAGGAGGAATCTAGTACAACCCCTAGTCACAGCAGCATCTTCAGCTTTAGTAAATCATCATGCAGGACAGGTGTTTAACTGTGTCACTGTAGTTTTCTCAGATGAAAGAAAGCTGACAGAAGCTCTACTGTGGAAGCAGAAGAGGATTACTAAATGTAGTAAATGACATTTAGCATTATTATTATTATTATAATGCATTTAATTTATATTAATTAACATTTACAATACGTTTTGTGTCTATTATCCCTATAATATAGGCACACAGTGTAGACTGTACACTGTGTTGTGAGAAGTCAGATGTGTTGCATTGCATGATTTGAGATTAGGATTATATGTCATGTTACGTCATGACCACACACTGAATTTGGCTTTCCAAGTGTGTGAAAATTGCATCAATTGTTTATGATTGGCACTCCTGTCTGTAACTGTAACATCCCCAGAGTGAATATATGATGTTTGTGTTGTGTAACCGCCCCACTTTCTTTTTGAAAAGGTCTTATGCTATTGATCCTATGAGAAGTCATTTAACAAAACCTAATTCAACCAAATAAGATTGTACGAAAAAAGTCTGGCAGAGGACCTGGGACTTTTCTGTGTGGAGTTTGCATGTTCTCCCCGTGTCTGCGTGGGTTCCCTCCGGGTTCTCCGGCTTCCTCCCACCACCAAAAACATATAATATAGGTGAATTGGTGACTCTACATTGACTGTAGGTGTGAATGCGAGTGAGAGTGGTTGTCTTTCTATATGGCCCTGTGATAAACTGGCGACTTGTCCAGGGTGAACCCCGCTTCTTGCCAAAAGTCAGCTGGGATAGGCTCCAGCCCCCCGCCCCCCGCGACCCTACACAGGATAAGCGGTTACAGAAAATGAATGAAAGACTGTGGCAGATGGTGGCATTACTAGTAGCACCTTGTGGCAGCTAGAGGGTCTTGGCCCTGTAGGGTTTGGTTGATTGCTGCACCATTACGCTATTGCTTTCTTTTGCAGTTGTAGGCTGTAATGGAAATGCAATATTGTTTTGACAGTGATTCAGTGCTTTTAGTGCGTTGTGGCTGTATTATTTATTTCAGAAAATGGCATCCAAGAAGACCCAGAAGGCTATGGATATCACAGAGTGGCTGTCAGGACTGTGGTCATTTGCTTCTACAGGTGCCTGGCCATCAAGTGCAGGCAACAGGCCGGCTCCTTGGCAGAAAATAAATAAAAATGCGAAAACAAAATGACATGACGTTGGCTGGGAGAGGTGAAAATTGTTATGTGCTTTTCAGTGAATTGAAAGTGCAGAGTCGACAAGTTTTAAAAATAAAGATAGACATTGAAATGTGGAAAGTACTAAAAAGGGATGTCACAAGCATCAATACTTGTGTAAGTCAATACCAAAACTTTTCAGATGAAGCCATTAGCCATTATATTTAAATCTCTCTGGTCATAATCATGATAATAATTCCTTGTGATCACACCAGCAAATATTGTGTGTGGCCTGATTATACCGTGTTTCGTTTTGTTTTTAGTGAGTGATGAGTTCAGTGAGAAGCTGAACTGAACCTAAACACAGACACACACACACACACCCTTGATGTCTGCTGTGGCTCATTAGCTCATGGCTACTTACTGTACAGTAAGGTCCTCCGGCTGTTCGGGGTTAATAAACACAAAACTTGCACGAGTAACACGAGGCAAAGATTTATTTTTGCTTTGTATCGGAGCACAAGAACAATTTCAATTGTAGGAAAGGGGAATGATAGTTAAATGTTGAGTCTCATTCTCAGGTCACCACATAGTGATGCTTTGGGTTGCTGATGCAAGGCTCTGAGGATTGTTGTGTCGTGTATGTGTAAGTGTAATATGTGCTGTTTTATAATTTGGTGAATGTGTGACTGAACCATTGACCCCAGCTTATGTTTTGCTCACTCTCAGGTTGCCTGCTCCACTCCTCTGATTAGAGTTGCCAGCCCTGGCAGAAATCATGTCACAGTCTGCCTGCTCACAAATGTCACTTGCCTGTTTGTCACCCCTATCTCACAGTGTGAGGGGTGAAAAACTGGAGAGGTGACAAGTTCTCACCATCTCTGTTCATCACATCCCCTTCCTCTCTGTCCCTTCTCCCACAATACCTGCGTGTGATTAGCTGTGAAGAAAAGCTTATATAAAGGTGTGCGTGATTGACTCTGAAGAAACAAAACTAAAACACTCACTTATAAGATGCTTTAAAGCGATTCACTGTAACATATGTAGATTTGAAAGTTTAAGAAAAAAAACTTTAAATAAGGCCTACAAATAAATGAAAAATATTTATTTGTATACTACATTTCAAACACAAGGTCACAGAGTCTTTCATGGAGATAAAAATACAGGTCAGTTAAAAATGAAAAAGAGTTTGATGCAGTCAACAAACAAAAGAACATAAATTAATAAATGAAAACATAAAACAGATAAATTCTAAAACATTTTTGTGACTTAAGAGTCCAAATTTAAAAAGAAAAAAAGCCCAACTAATCCAGCGGTGCAAAGGAAATGATCTAGAAGATACAGTTTGACGCCATGGCTGCAGCACAGTATGCCCCACCGCCAGCCAAAACACAAAGCTCAGACAGATTCACAGGCTGGAAAGACACTGTGTTCAGTGTTTCAACGCCAAAGCCTGTCGATGACGAACTAGCAGAATATCACACCATCTGATTCTCAGACAACCCAGATCCAGACAGTGGGCTTCTGTGGCTCCACAGGGAGCACTTTTCCCGCACTCTTGAAACTCGATGACTTCATCTCCCGTATCCCTGCATCAAGAGCACCATCAGTGAGGACATTTAATCTCTGTTATCCAGCATGTGAAGTTGAACTTCCTGTTTGATGGTGAAACATCATAATTTGGCATGCCACCACACCAGACAAGCCTAAAAATATAATCACCTGTTCCCCTCTGCAGGGCCCAACTTCCCACAATATTTCATTGAATTCTGTCCAAAACATTTTGATTTATCCTGCTTAAACAAACACACACAGAGAGAGAGAGAGAGAGAGAGAGAGAGAGACACAGCACTGATCACTGAGGTAAAAATTAGTATCAATGGCAGGAGATGTAGATGAACCCAAACTGAAAGAGAAAGCACATGGACTAAGTGCACAGGAGAGTTATGCCTTTGGTTTTATTGTGTAATGTCAAGAAATAATTATATTTACAGTATGTTAGATGAGACAGCAATGATTCACTGTACATTAACTAGCCCGGTGAAGTTCTGTAATTAATTGACTATTAATTAATTACTTCTAAATTCTAAATATTAATGATCATATTGTGGAACTGCACATTTGTTATACTTCCAAGACAAACAGTCCAGTGTTATTATGCAGTTCAGTAAAACCTGTATACGTATCCTATATAGAAACATATACAGCATTTCAAACTAATGCAGCCTGTGTTTTGGTTATTTGCAGCTATTTATTGAAGACTGAAGGCCTCCCAGATAACTAAAGCCCCCTACCCTTATTAATGATTAGTTATACTGGGCCTCCCACACTCATGACCCCCAACTGACCCCAGAATTTTCTCATAGTGAGCCAGCTGGCAGTTAGGACTCTGAGAAATGATGTCAGGGTCAACATAAAACAGCATGGAAAAGGGCTTCAATGAAAAGGGATACAACATGCCCACATAACCTTGATGATGGACTGTGAAAACTGAAGAATATAAAGTTTGGTTTAAGTTCCTTTTTCTTCTTCTTTTTTTTATGTGCAACAAGCTGATGATCTACATTACATAGAACCTCTCTCCCACTCGGTCTCTCCTTATTCTCCAGCTCTTTAATACAGAACCTTTCTGTTCGAGATGTGGCTATAAGATGACCTTTATCCACTTTCCCTCCAGAACACTACAAGCAAACAACTTTGCAGATATGAAAGAGAAGCTTTCAGTATTAGCTAAGGAATGGTCGGTCTGTTGTGGAAGGATAGGCTTTTGCCTACTGACAACAATATCCTGCCGTTATCAAAGTGCTCAGACATCTCGCTTTCCTACCAGCACAGTTAAAAATGTTTTTTGTTTTTGTTTTGTTTTTCACGTGGGACAGCTGCCAAGGCCTCTAGCTCAGCCATCAATGCCCCTGATTCACATTCAGGAGTGCTATTATAGCTGCTAAATACCTAGATGTCCTTTCTCACAAGTCTTGTTTTTAATATATTACATTTTTCAATTTTGGTTGCATTCAACATGACTCTGGTTTGAACTTTATTTAAGATCTCCTCAGTCCCATAAATAGATCTGCGTTGTGTAATGTTGGTGCATTTCCCAATATACACAGTAAAAACAAACTATAGGAGAGCCACACATTTTTCATCTTATTTACTTTCTTTAATTCTCTTTTTCTCAATAGAGGTCTACTTAGGTGCCCATTTCGTTATAGCATTTTCTTGGTCTTGTTTTCAATAATTTCTTTGAGCAAAAGAAAACAAAATGGTTCTCCCATTTTCAGGTACAGACACATCAGATGAGATTATTTATTTTCCAGGTCATTCTGAAATAACACTATCAATTATTATTTATTGAATATTATACTGTATTAACTGTATACGGTGTGAACATAGATAAAGCTAGGATGTGCTATTTTTGAGTGATTCTTTCCAGGCAATAAGTTGTGATTAATTATTTAATCATGCAACAGTGGGAAACATAAATCAATCACAGATAGAGTAAACCACAATGTACAACATTAACTGAGCCTCTTATCTAGTGGGGAACAGACTGGAGATAGACTGGTGACCTGTATTTATGCTACTAAGCATTCAGTTGTATACATAGAATTGAATATGTGATTTATTTTTTATAGGCTATAATTTTGTAAGGCAGTTGAATATATAAAAGATACATATGTTTAAAAGATTTTTGCCTCATTAACTATTGTGAAACGTGGCTGAAAGCAACTCAAAATACAGTAAATATGAGCACCAATAAATGCCCAGT
The DNA here is from genome assembly GCA_037577475.1 of Chaunax sp. Z400. NCBI lineage: Eukaryota > Metazoa > Chordata > Actinopteri > Lophiiformes > Chaunacidae > Chaunax > Chaunax sp. Z400. The sequence goes on from CM075185.1 coordinate 23,664,037, forward strand.
GGCTCTTTGGATGGAGACTTCTTAAACGACTGATTGCAGCCTGCTGGGATCACAAAAGCAATTAATTATTATCCTTATTTATTATGAAATTTATCACATAGAGGATTGATCTCTTTTAAATGTAAATCGAGAAATACATTTCAACATACTTTTCTCCTATTTCTCCTATTATACTAAAACAAGTGTCACTTTTGTCACGGAAAATTTGGCACAATGATAATAAAAGATGGGAAAAAAAAGAAAAAAAGATGGATACTAAGAAAACGAAGAGCAAAGTATCTCATCGCCTATCAAACTTGTTCCAGAACTTGGCAGACATTAATACACACTACCCACTCATAGAAAAATTACACTTATGTTGGCAGGTGATCAGTCCACCTGTTGTGCTACTTTGTGTTTTTTATTAATTTTTTATTTGATTATATTTGTGTGTACAGTAGAGTTTTTGTTTGGATAGGAATGAATGTAGGAGCTGGAGATTTGTATAAAATGTCACTGTGTTGTGTGTATTGTGTATGCGCTTATATTCTTGTGCATGCATCTTACATCTAATGGGTGTCCTAGGGAGTTAACTTTATGATGCGTTTGTGTTGACATTTATACTGCCAATCTTTGCCAAGTCACCTCACAAGTGGAATTGGCTGCCAAATCACAGCTCTGACAAGGAAAATAGCCCCTCTGAATCAACACATGCCAGTGAGTACTGAGATACTCTTTGAATTGAAGATGGTGCCAAAGTTACCAAGCAAGGCAACAAAAGACAATAAAAGTATATTGTGGGCTTAATAAGTGTCAGGGGTGATCTCCCAATTTCTCCCTCATAGTCTTCGCCCATGTATGTGTTGTGAGGAACTCACTCATACACTGGTGTACTTCCCTGCACCCCATTTCCCAATTAGCCTTTTTATATTTGATGAACTTCAACCATAGGCTGTAGCCTTTTAGTGAACCTGTCAGAGGGTAGTAAGCATTTTAAAGAAATTATAGTTCCTCTCTTGGCTTTAGGTCTTTGCATGAGTCAACATCAGCAAAAACTAGCTTTTTGTAAGGTAGGGTAAAGTGAACATTATCACTCCCATCCTTCCAGACTCATACTATCTATGAAGAAATCACTTTAAGTATCAGTATGGATGAAAAAAAAACAGTTACTCAAATATATGTTGGCCTTCACGCTGTCCCAAATACTGATCCTGCACTTTGCAAACACACGTGTATATCTAGTGCTCAAACTCAAAGCCAGGCTGCATTCTAATGAAAGCTATGTGCTGACATCTCTATTTCATGTTGTTACCTTCCTGATTTTAAAATGTATGTTGACTACTCTGGTATTTTCATGCTGAGTGCAGCATTCAGTACACAATGGTGGAGGGAGAGGTGAAAGAGGATGTGAGCTGCATGCTACCGCAAACCAAGATGTTGGTGTTTTTTGCGTAAAAACTGGATTTTACTGCTGGATTTTGACCAGTAGCTAGTTGTAGCTAGTAATGATGATAATAAGGTAATCATAAAACTGATACATAAATGTTAAAATAAAGATAGATAAAGATAAAGAGCATAATAATAGTCAATTAAGGAAAACAGAGTCTCAAGAGAGTCTCAGAGTCTGCTAGACACTTTGTAACATGTGACACACTACAAGGACTATTTTACGATGCCATGTTTTTAAGTTTTTTTAAGTTTCAAGTTTTCCTCAGAGGTTTAGTTTTTCTTCTTTAGATTCTGGAGTCCAGGCTGATTTCACTGACTTCCAAATGAAACTGTATAATTCATGACAGCCTTTGTAAAATCTTGACTCTTTTATCTACATTATCAGTTCTTTGACTATTGGACATTTTCAATTATGTTGTGCCGACACTTAAAACCAAAAAGAAGGTCAACGTTCATGCTCTCATTTTCAGGTTCTAATTCAATCAAATTTCCATCTATAAATTTTGCCTTTGTGACTCAGAAAATTCAATCAAGTAAACTTAAATTGAGTTTGACCAATCTATCGAGTGTCTTGCGATGTGAAGTGTCAAGGGCCGAAAAATGAATAAGTAGTGAAATGATATTCTCTTTCACCTGATTCCCAGCATATAACAAATCCATCTATATTAATTGGAAATAAATTCTCCACGTGTTCCATAGAGGAGGAGTGAGGAATGGTTTTACCAAGACATACAGTATGTGCATCATTTACAAGTGCAAAATACAAACAACTCACTTTCATTATGTGCAGGACCATTCAGGAACTGTTGGTGAGATGAGATTTCTTCAGTGGCTTCAGTACCACAGAATGAGCTTGTTTCACTTGATTCAGGCAGGATATAGCAGGTCATCACTCCTCATTTCCATTTTGATTCAGATACAAAATAAAGACACTCATCCAGCAATTGAGCTCATCATACTGAAATCCATTTCTAATAGCTTCCTGGTTCAATAGATTTGATCATGAGTGACAATAATAATAACTAGAAAGCACTCGGGAGAGCGCAGACCTCCACCAAGGCTGCTCAGTTTCCCCATGTTGGCATTTCACTCCAAAGCAAAAGTCCCATGATGTAACCCTCTGAATTAAGTCAATAGAAATTTTGACAGGAAAAATTAAATCAAAATCTTTGCAATTTACTAAAATCTTTATTTATTGTGGCTATTAGTTGTTCATATTGTCATCGCACATAAATAAACTGCAATGCCACAACAGGTAATTGACACTTGTAACGTTTGAAGAGTTGTTACAAAGCCACACACACAGGCAGGAGAAAAGGAAGTATATTAAAACAGGGTAATGTTACCTCTGATCAAGAAAGATGCGGCTTTGACCAAAACACGCATGCTCGCACCTACGTGATCGCGCTGCACATCCACACACACAAAACTCCAAACCACACACACAGGCAGGAGAAAAGGAAGTATATTAAAATGGGGTAATGTTTTGTTGAAATTCATAAGCTGTTATATGGACATGAATTAGACATCAATTAGATACAGTTGTCAGGACAGAGACACTTTACATTACAAGTGTACATGTCACGGCAGTTTAATCCTATAATAATAAAAAATTAATAAAAAATTCCTCGATCCAGACGGTGATCTGGATCACCACCAAAATCTGATTGATTCTTCCGTGGGCCACTTCCGACATCTCCTTGGTTGGTTTGTTGGTTTGGGATAACACACAAAGTAGTGGATGGATTTTGATGAAATTGATGATTATTTGATGAAAGATGTCGGAGTAGAAATGCGGCAATCCTGAGCCAGCGCTCATACATTATGATGCACTATGTTTATGTAGTTTTTATTGTTTTGTTTTGTTTGTATCACCCATGACAAAAACACACAAGTAACTTGCTCCTAGTGCACACATGCCAAGCTGTTGATCATGCCTAGTTGCCGCTATGCCATGACACTGCCACTGGGGCTTGATAGGTGAGCTGAATGACAAATGTGAAAATACCAATGTGTTCATGGACAGTTCATTTGTGCCAGCGAAATATAGCAAGTTCCAAATTGATATTTAGGTCCATTAATCGTGTTTGGATAAAGAAGCTCAGATGGTCTCCAGAGAAGTTGTGCAGAAGTTAAAGTTCACCTTTAACTTCCTGGATAGTTGTAGAAAACATTGTGAATGGAGTATGGTTATTTTACCAGCATAATTTTTATTGCATACACTATAATCACTTCTCCTTTGCAGGCAGGCTTCACCCTGGGACAGGGTGAAGCCTGCCTCTCGGGGTGCACCCTGGACAGGTCAGCAGTTCATCAAAGAGAACATAGAGGGACAAACATCCATTCACACTCACACGCACACCTATGGGCAATTTAGACACTCAAGTACTGTACTGTAAATTGTTAACTGGATCATTAGTTTGAAATGCTTTCCAGGCTTAAGATCATTTAGAATAATAGAATAATAATACAAAAGATAATTTGTTTTATGTTTCTTGAGTAGTTGAAACTAAAGTGCTGCACTAATCAATATCTTTATAATAATGTGAAATGAGTTGCCCACAGTGACGCCCACACAGATTCATGATCCAGCTCTCAGTCTGCTGAGCTGCTTCATTCTTTTTTTGTTTCACTTGGTTGTGGTTTTCTTGTGTGCAAACCCTGCTCTCATCAACCCAGCACATGGCAATCCCAGGTTGTCAAAACACAACACTGATTTTGTCACGCCCTTCCGGTGTGTCATAAACCCCCATTTCCCCTGCGTAGTACCCGCTTTACTCTACTCGACTCTACTCGACTCTCTACTTTTTAGGTTTCCCATTAGGGAAAAAGTACCTGGTACCTGTTACTACTTTTTTAGTACGACCCCCATTGTGCTTCCAAGCGAGCTGAGCAGGTACTAAAAGGTCACATGAAACGTTACAGACCACTGATTGGTCAATGTGTGGCACAAACTGAATATCCTGCACAACACAAATCAATGGCCACCACACTCAAAAAGCCAAGCTACTTTAGCGGTCGTTACTTTGTTTTGAATGTGACCGCTATATTGCGGAGTTGCAGATGTTCCTGTCTTTAGCTGGGTTTACATGGACCTCTTTATTCTGGTTAAAATCAGTTAAAAAGCTCAATCAGAATGAAAATGCTCCATATAAACACCTCATTCAGAATAAAAAATGTCCAAAGCGAATGAAATTTCAATTGTACGGAAGCGCATTGATGCCACGGCAGAAAAGAAAGAAAAAAAATGATTATTACGTTATAACGTGAAAGTTTTCATGTTCCTATTCCTCAGTTTATCCGTTCTCTGCAGACTTAACTCATTCAAACAAGAATATGTTTTAACGTGATAAGTTTGTATCACGTTATAATGTGATAGGTTTGTATCAAGTTTAACGTGATAAGTTTGAAAATCACATATTGTCACATATTGTTGTTTTTTTGTTTTGTTTTGTTTTGTTTTGTTTTTCAAAAATCTGTGATTTTGAGATTTTGATACCAACCTAATTTAACTTTAATTAGACAGTTTCAGGAAGTTCCTAACAAAATGCCAATGCAAAATGCAAGTACAATTCCTCAGTGGGCAATATAGTAATATTTGTAAATCGTCAAGTCATTATTTCTATTGTGTTCACAACATCAAGGTCAATTGAAACTGTGCCAATGATTTTACTGTCTCTGATTTACTGTCTTGATTATCATGCCTCTTTGATTGAGACAAAGTGGACATAGTGCCAATTTATCACTACCTATTTACTACTTTCTTCTTTTGAATTTACAAACTACTGGCAATGAATGTCACCAGTGAACAGCTAACATTAAATAGTTGGATGTGAACATAATTCATATCAGACCACAGTGTTATTGAGAAGAAAAACAATTCCTTATTTCTGTATCTACTGAGGAAAGCAGAAAGCACTCTCTGCAAGAACAGCATCATTGTTATATTTCCATAACTCTCAAGACAGGCTTTCTGTAGTAGGACAAAGGTTGATTGATTACCTCTAAATTTGTGTTGTCATGCTAGTACAAGTATTCCAGGCGTTATCACAGGTACCCCTCACTAGACTTAGAGCAACAATACGCAGTTGTCAAGTAAGCCAAAAATAATGAAGTGGGCTTCGCAGCAAGATTCTCCAACAATCCTATGAATTTGTTGAGCTTGTATTTACACTGTTCACACCCTAAAATGGGCTCATCATTTCTACACAGATCATCACAGCAACATTATCACTACTGATTCTCTCTCACATTGCATGTCATTATCTCTGCTCCATGCATGTAAAACAATTGTAATTCACACAACCCTATCTGTACATCTAATTACAACAGCGCTGTGACTGTGTAATTTGCTATGCACATGCTCAATCTGGGGCAACACTATCATTTGAAACTGTTAGAGGTAATGATTTCACAATTCAGCCTTTCTATGAACTTTGGTACGTGCACAGAGTGCATCTTTTAAATTTCTCAACTCAGTGCAAGAAAAAGGTTTTATTTTATTAGCTTTCTCGATCTAAACACGCACAGTACCAGTCAAAAGTTTGGACACACTTCCCCATTCACTTGAAGCCCCACACTACTGCCAATATTTGAACCACTGATCGAAAACTGCTTTTGTCATCTAGTTCTTTCACAAAGTTTTGCCACCCATTGAAAGACCCCATTGGGAACAAAACAGTGGGTGAACCGTTGGTATTTGTCAGAAAATGCTGGAGTAGAGACACTTTTTGGAGGACTCTAATTACAGGTTTCTAGCCCCACAGTATGTCATACATATATGTGAGATTCAGCATGATGAAACGTCTCTTCCTACAAAAAGAGAAACTGGAAAAGGAACTGGAAATACTCTGTCCTATTGAGGAGGAGATAGAAGATGCCAACATGGCAGGGGTATAGGACAGCAACACTTTATTCCTCTCTCCATTCTCTGAAGAAGTGGCTCATGGAAAAAGCTCAGAAGGAATTCTTTATCAAGCCAGGGCAGTGTCAATGCTTTTTCTAAAGAATTTCATGAAACACATACACACACACACACTGCTCACATCCCAGATGAGTCCACCAAGTTCACATATCTTGTCTCTGTAAGCCATGGATGAAGATAAAACTGATTTTCAGAATTTGGTCCTGTTGCTTTCTTTATCTTAGTCTCATTGTAAAATGCCCATTAATAAATCGCCAGCTGATAGCAAGTTACAAACTTATTTTTTTCAACTTTCACGGTGGGTTTACTTTATTTATATATTTTTTTGTAGATTGTTATTATAAGCTTGCAGGGAGTTGACAAATCTCTACACAGCAGACTTGATGTCAAATACTCAGACCTGTTTCTAGCAGAGCTGTTGTCAGCTGTAACCTAAAAAAAGTCATAGAGGTTGGGTAAATAGTCTTTTGTGTGTGAGCCATATTGGTAACTGTCAGTATCCATTTCATAAGCGACACTGATGGAGGATCAGGATTTTGTGATTGGCAGTCTATACCAGCATAAGCTGGACATTTTAAGATGACTCAGTCAAATTTGCATTTATAATAATAATTATATATTAATTATATACACCCATAAAATGTTCCATCCTCTTGATTTGGATTGGATTTTTGAATTGGAAGGGAAGCAAGAGAAAGAGAGAGAGAACAAGCAAGCTGTACACACAGAGACTAAGCCAAGACGTGTCTGTCCATCTTTCTCTATTGCTTCTATTACACTGCTACATGTTAATTTGCAGTGAGTAAAGAAATAAGAGCAATGCATGTATTATTATTGGATTCTAGATGTCGATTATTAAAGATGTTCTGTATATTGGTCTGAATCATTTTGTTTTACAAGTGGATGTTGTATAAATATATTGACTGATATTATATTTAAAACTGGAGATTCAATGATAGGTTGATTTATGTAGTGTTCATTGAGATAAAATTCATGAGCAGCTATTTTGATTTTGATAAGTTTTCTTTGAGTAACTTTTAAAGAAATAATGCCAAAATTCTCAGGTTCAAGCTTCTTATATTGCTTCTTTATATTGTATTGTATGGACTGCTAAATATTTGTATAGCCAAAATGATCAATCTATTAATTGATTACATATTTGGTGGATAATAAATAAAGAGAGCAGTTTTTTTAATCTGAATTTGTAATTCTCTGTTAAGTTTGTGGGTGAAATGGTTCCGTTTTATATTACTGGTCTAACATAAAGTTGCAATTTGATGTTACTCATGAATTGCAGTATTTAAATATGATTTCTCAAATCAAAAATCAAACTTAATAATATGAAGTTTTCCCATAGAGCTGCACATACACAAAAACTGAACTGAAATGTACATATCAATCAAACACAAGTGCATTTGTAAGTATATTTCACATATTCACATTTATCAAATATGATAAATTGCACTTGGTGGCAGACATTCATCAATAGACTTTCCAAATAGGCATGTTGTTTTATTAAAGTCATGCTTTTGTGCTGCACTAATGATTCATAAGTTTTCATTCATTAGTTTTCTGTGTTTGGTGGGGTGATGGTGGGATCAGGGACAAATAATGTATACCTCTCCATCTCTTTTGTGGCTGGTGGGAAGAAGCAGCTGACTACAATCTCAGAGGCCATCTGTGAGAGATTGCAATAACAATGAAGGGAATGCATAATTACCCGTTTCATTTTCTTGGGGTGAGAATGCAGAGAGTTTCAGAATTTCCTTAAAATCAAATATTTGTTCTTTGCACTTACAAAGAGAATGCAGGCCTTTTGTGGTAAAGTCTGCTTCCTAGTATTATAACCGAGAAGTCAGATGTATGAAACTGTGTAGTAAGAAGTCACTGAAGGAAGGAGTTCTCCTTGCAGTTAGTTTGGCTCAAAATAGTTATTTTGACAGCTAATTTGGAATATTTGGATTACTTTTTTGTGGAATTAGTTGTTGTGGATACTCATTTTGATGATACGTTAGTTCTACAGTGGGATTCTACTTGATAAAATATTCTAGATGTTTAAAATGAGGATTATTAATTTCAGTTTGGAGAGAGACAATCAGCAAACAATATTGTTGTGACTCTTGTCAGTAATCCTTACATTTGAGATGGACACACAGTGAATTTGAATGATTTTGATAGGTGTTTTTAATGGTTTGCATCATTTTATCTAGTGTAAAGTTATTTGAAGGAAAGAGGTCCAAATATTGATGCTTGGGGAACTCCTCGAGTCATGTCGGTCTGCTCAGAAAAATGAGCCAAAGTAGATTTATAGATTTACAGTGTTCCTAACATGCCCATAGTGAAACACACAGTGGACATGTAAGTACATGTAAGCTCTCAGATGAAAAACTATTATAATTATTACTCTCATAAGATCTCAAAAATCAAACAACAGCAAATGTATTATTACAAATTCTTGCCATCTTTTAAAATATTTTCAATCAATGAATGTCATGTATTGTTTCCTGCCAGTTTAATACGTTTATCCTCTATGTCCAATATATACTCAAGCTGGGGATCACATTACAGGCTGATCAGCCATTTCAGAACCCTAAATGCTGTATTCTAGTATTTAAGTTTTGCATTTACTACAATATAGTGGTGTATTAAATGTCTGACAAACAATATGACCCCTGGGAACATACACTCAGGAATGCCTTTACATAGTAAATTGATTACTCTTGTGTAACATTTAATCATGCAAAATCAAATTCCTTTCCACCCTTTCCAAAAATGATTGTATAAATGAGACAAACTCATTCCCAGTCACTCTGACTCCTGGTCAGTGCTGTATGCCCTTTACACTGCATCAGTTATTGAGTACATTTTATGGGCCATTTAAACTTGGCTTCAGCTGTTAGATTATCAGTGGTGGAGCTAACAGATTTGAACTAAGTAGAAGTCACTCCAATCAGGATAAGCCTGCCTGCCCTTCCTGGCAGAAGAGGATTGAGATTCAATTGTGGGGCGACATTTGCATTATGACAGAGTGATCTTGGTATTCACAACCAGGCTAAGATGCCCTCCTACTTAAATAAGGACATTTTGTTAATTGTAAACCAGAAAAGAAGCAGATTGGCATTTGTCTGGTGAGAAGGAGGGCATAATCAGGCGGATCGAAGGCTGAGGAGAGGAGACAAGAGCTATTATGTTCTAGTGCAGACACTTCAGAGGAAATAATAACCCAGAGCTCAGAGTGACAGAGTAATATCATACACTCCCGCGCACGAGGACACACATTCCTTCACTGACGAGGACATGAAGTGAAAAAAAGGCTTTGAATTTAAAAGTTCCATTTGAAGGCAAATTGATGGCCTCTCTGAGAGCTGGCGGCTACTCCACTTCACCCCCTCCGACGATATTAAGAGACCGTAATTAATCAAAGTTTTCCTTTTTCTAATTCAACCCAACTTTCAAAATGAGAACCCCTGACTTTGGGTTGTGATGATTTTACATTAAGCCAAGACAATTACGTGCATGTCAAGAGTGTTGTATTACGACTCCTAATAATACCATGTTCTTTCTCAGAGCCAATGCGGTCTGTATATATTCTGTAAAGGATGTTTGGTCATCTTCCTTTGCAAAAATTCTCTCTAGACAGAAGAAGTGTGGGCAGCACAGATAGCAGGGAGGTCACTGCATTGGAAGCCATCATAGTCCGGCAGCATTCAAAAAGGAGCTCGAGTATCTGGTCAAAATAAGTGCGGGGGATGATGTATTAGTTCTTTTGCAAAATCATTAGCAATTAAAGTGGGACTTCAGTTCTGTGCTTTATTGAAATATTGTGATAACTTTGAAAGACAAAAAAATATTTTTTTTAAAGTCAAATGTTCTATATAAGTATACTACATACACAGCATTATGTAAATCAACATATTCCAACATTATTTTTTTCTCACTATGGGGGACAAGATACAATTCAATCAATACAACTTTAAGTTGTATCAAAAATTATGCAAATAAGACAAGAGGGAAATAGAAGAGAAGGAAGAAACTAGAGTCAGGTTTCACAATACTAAAATCAATTACAATATCAGCTGCCTGCTTAGAAGCTAAAGAATGATAGCAATCACAATGCCTTGAGGATCAATTTTTCTTCTGTCCATCAAATTGTTTCTGCCATTTAAAAATAAATTAAAGAATTATGTATATTCTGATTTGGGTACTTTTTGTATTTTCTTTAGCTACAAGCAATGTCGACTCTGGAAGGGCTTTAGCTGTCATTTGATCTGGCTGTCCTCTCTAAAGGTGTTTCTGTAGCCATCAATAAAACCTGAGAGTATGTGGCACTAAGCTGTGGACACTTGATAGGACAGTAGAATGTTCCAGCCACCCAACCAGTTAGTAAACTAAGGCCAACTAAAGTGTTGTAGAATTATGTTGACCATATTCATGTAATCAACATGATTTGAAATAAATCTGATATACTCTATTGTGTTTAAAGAAAAACTCAAAGTTGTTCTTATGTTTAGTTTGTGGACCTTTATGAGAGAATAAGGTTTGCTCTTGTCTGAAATGTCAGACAACACGGGTTGCAGTTTATTTTTGTTAGAAATGTTCCTCCTGAAGCACGGGACATTTTGAAATATTTAATAAGTATGTGAGAAAAGATTCTGCCAAAGTTACATGAATCAGCCTGTTCAACCGATCTGTTGAATTCGGCTCTACTGGCATCAAATATTAGCAATGTTGACTCATACAAAAAGTAATTACTGCATAATTTAATACTTTCCGTCAGTCAGTAGCTTCAGGAGGAAAATAAAAGTTAAAATATTCATATTACATTGCAGTTTTCGGCGAATTTTGAATAATTTAAATGTAGAAAATTCACTAAATTGTGGCTATGCCTCTAAATATCTTGATGAACCTTGGATGCTTTTTGTGCTTATGTCACAAAAGCGGTAGAGGAAATCTATCATTTCTGTAGCATGCAGGTTCCCCAAGTGATGGGTCCTTCCAAAGGTTTTCTGTTTCAGCGATTCACACAAAAAATAGCTCCAAATGGGCTTTTTGTGAGGGTTGAGGTCAACTCTTCATGTCCCAGATGGACTAGAAAACAGCCCAAATACAGCAAGCTGTGCCATGTGTGTTGTGATTTGCAGAACTGACACAAATGCAGACTCGGGAGTAGATGAAATACTGTAAAGGTATTTATTGTTATGGAAATAAGGAATGCAGATGGAGTGAGAGGGATGGCTGCTGGCTGATGAAGAGGGCAGAGGCAGTGAGGTATAGCTGCAGAGGGTAGGGTCGGGTGGACAAGCAAGAGGGATGCTGTAGTAGCTGGAGACTGCTGGTGGATGTTTGGCATATTATCATTATTAGTTCAACAGTAAGGAAGAATTAACCTCTGATTTGCATTCACTTTGCATTTACCTTAGACAGCTAGCATAAATACCAGCTTGGCCAGCAATAAACTCATTACAGATAAACTCATTAACATGTAAAATAATAATAGCTATCATACATTATAGCTGCAGTATGATGCCTGTCTCCACTCCCCGTCACTGAAATGTGTTATGTTTCTTATCAGCACAAATGTTGAATCTGGATAGCATACACAATCTCACTGAGAATAAAAAGTGCAGTCTGGTCCTGAATTACCATATAACAAAATTAGTCAGAGAGCTTTGCTAATGTAAGCAATTATTCCTATGCCTCTGAAATTTTATCACAAGCTGTCAAAAATAATTGAATGCAGTTTAAATATGACTCATTTTGAACACATGAAATGACATGTATCAGGCTTTTCAAACATTCACTTTAAATATTTTAATCACATGTAAAATTTTCCATATAATTGTATTGCATAAATTTAATGTAAATGGTCACTATATATATATATATATTCTCTATGCATATACAGTATATATGCGTCCAGTTTCATGAAACCAGCAATATAGATGTTCTATTGTATTGTATGTATAATTTGGTGTATCATAGGTTTTGCGATGTATCACAGGAAATCCTCAAATATTGCAAATACTTCCACGATGGACTCGCTATGAATAATAAAAGCCCCAGAGAACGTTGCACTTTCCATCGACACATTTTTGTCAGGTTCTTAAGGTCAGTGTAAATGAGACATATTAATGATCTGGTATTTTTGATCCAGGTCTGAGGCAGAGTCATTATATCCAACTACAGTACGTCATGTCTGTCATGGAGGAAACTGTAACATTTAGTTTTTTGTTTTTATTTATATTGGATAAGGCTTTATATGCTGAAGTATTGAAGTAATGTCTTTGTAAAAATAAAGAAATAGAAGCTTGACTTCACCATCGCATTATTCATTGTGAGACAAATGAATGAATGATAATAGACGATACATGATTTCCTCCGCTTCTTTGTTGTTCAGTAATAATAGTGTTTTCATGAGTTCAGAATTTCCTATTAAAGGCAATGACTGAAATATATTAGATAAACACACAGTCCAGCTGATGGATAGCTCTGTAACTGCAGGAAAAACAAAACAAATTAAATCAAGCTGTTTATGCCACACTTTCACCATTGATGCAGGTGGTGAACACTACAAGCGCAATTGCAACGACTGCAAATATTCAGATGTTCAGATATGTCATAAGCCTCATTATGACAGTGACTATACAGCATTTAGCAATGCTAAGTATCACAAACAAGAACAATTGTGTTCAGAAGCAATACTGCAAGTGCAGGGATGAGAATATTCATATGTGCTTGCATTATATGCATTTCATACAAGCATGTTATTGGAAACTTACCGGCAAGAAAACAATAGCACAAGGAAGCTTCCAGACTTCTAAGACAAGAAATTGGTCTGTTGTTATTGCTATGTGACCTATGCTGCTCAGTCAAGATGCACTCATCCACTACACATTGGATGTTTTCAGCTCAGTAGTCCTCCAGCATAGACAGGAATGATCAATAAGACCCTCTTTTACTGCTTCACTTCACAACTGTCTAGTTCTGCAGCTCTGGAATGGTTTGACATGCACAGACACTGAGGTAAACAAACTTACAATGGCAAATGTGAGTTTAAAGTGCTCAACGGGCGGTTTCTGTTTAATTTTTTTCCTTTGACTCTTCCTTCTCCTCCTTTTCAAAACTACTTTTTTTGTTTTTCTATGTCTCTCGGGGCGCGCACATTTTTAGCACATTTCTTTTTTATTATTATTGTTTCAGCCTTACCACCAGACCTCTCTTTTATTCATATCGACACTTACATTGGCTCTTCATAAAAAATATGCTAGGGATGGTAATTGCTCTGCACCCTGCTCCACCTTATTCTATTGGACAATTCCTCTGTAATAAAGTGCCATCTGTGATTTGCAACACCTTGTTCAAGCTTTTGCAGAGGGGAACATTTCAGTTTGGCTGTATAATCTTGCTGAGCTCACAACCTGAGCCTTTGACTGTTTTTGACAGAAAAAATATGTTTACAGGTTAAAAAGAGGGGTCGAGGAAAAATCGCTTGCCATAAAAATCACTAGGCTGTTCTCATTCCTAGGGCCATTTTGTTGCCTCTGCCTCTCATCCAGATGCAGAAGGGACCCTTAGCAACTGTATGAGATGCACCAGGCTCTCATCTAATGTAAGATCCAATGTCAATCCATGTACATCAATATGAGGCTATCAGAGCAAGTTCACAACGCAATGTAGTTTTCAAAGTGAGAAACTCTCAAGAGGGAAGAGGGGTGGAGATATCGTGGCAGGTCATTCACACCGCTTTAAGCAAGGAGACCATAATTTGCAGCCTGTTTGAAAACAACCATCATCAATATTTCACTAAAACTAACAAGTAGTTTTTGTGACTAAACTTAAAGAAAAAACTTGTAAAATATGGCCAGAATTCAAAGGTAGCTCCAAAAATAAGCTATAGGGGGCAGCATGTGACCATAGTGATTTGCTATCGTTATCTTTGGCTGTTTAGCTACCATTAGCTACCAATAGCTCAGTGATCATTTGAACTACTATAGCAAACAGCTGACTGAAGACTGCCTGGACTGTGACCTTGAAACATGGGGGGAGTTACAATGGGGTAAATGTAGCTCAGCTAAGCTGGGCTCCACAGTCTCACAGTGAATGCCACCAGGCACCAGCCTGGGAATGGACACAGCCTCTGAGATCAGTGGAGGTCAGTTTGACAATAGGGGATGCAATAAGGATGTGATTTACTGCAGCTCTGACAGCGACTATGATTCTGGGGGACGAGAAGACATGGCAGGCTGGGGAAAGGACAGAGGTGAAGCTATAAAAGAGTGAGATTGAGTCGAGCATCAGCAACGGGCAAAATGGCATGTCAAGTCAGAATATTTTCTCATCTTACTCAGAAAAATTGAGATAGTATTTTGACCAAGCCAGAGGTGAGTTTGGGAAGACACACCAAGACAGTCTTGTTAAGTTTAATTTATTGCATGTGTCTTTGAACGAAGTGGATTTTACAAAGAGTTATCAGTGCAGTTACCCTCTTCTAGGTTCAGTAAAAGAGAAAAACTTGAATTCAGCAGGTGTATGGATGTATTTTCTCTCTCTAAGTGAGGAAAATAGGTGCAAGGACATTCATTCTATTGACATGTTGTGAGTTTGTTTCGTTAACTTGGCAGACCAAGCGCTAACAGAGCTTGTTAAACTTAGGCCCCCATTTACATACAACCGTTTCAACCAAAAACGATAACGTTTTGTTGCCTATTACGGTTCCAGCCTTATACACGTATACAGATAGCATACCATGGGCAGAACAACAACAAAAAACAATGTCGGACTGTCCAGTTTTTTCCTCCATCACTGCTTTGGTCTCATTCTGTGGTGTTGATTTTGAAAGGTTTCACCGCCAACTGCTACCCTAGTATGCATACTACAGCGTTTTCAGTCGTTTTCATGGTTCCGTGTGTACAGGGATCGTTTTGAAATCGTTAGCCCCATTCAGACAGTGTTTTAATTCTGGGACTGTTGCGCCTTTATTCCACCCCGATGTGAGCCAAATAAATAAGTGAAATGTGAGTATTTTGTCCTCCTTGACTTGAAGACTTGAGATGTGCTACCTTTTCAATTTTTTTGGAATAAACTCACTGGATTTTGGGTTTAGCACTCCCCCAAGAATCCCATTGTTGAAGCACAACCTCTTTTTCTTAATACAAAGATCCTAAGGTCTTTCCAAATATTACTGTAACATTTCCTCCCTGGAGCCAGTGACGTCCAAGGCTACACTATGACCCATCATGACATTGTCAGTCTAATAAAAAGACGAGGCAAATAAGAAAAAAAGAATCTTGATCTTTGTTGCTGTGTTACTGAATCTGTTGTCAAAAATATTAAGGTCAATTAAGCTCAAGAAAAAGTAGCGTAACACTATCACAATGCATCTAATAACACAAAAAATATCTGTCAATGCAAACTCTCAACCTTTTGTAGCTTCCTTCTGTCCTCTTCTGACCATTAGATCGAAGATTGCTAAAAGAAAATCTGACATAAAGTTACTTTCATCCATGATAAAGCAAGCAATTTTCCTCCACTCTTTCTCTGAACATGCTGCTCTTACCTTTGTTATATATTGTTTGTATTGTGTTCTCTGTACATCATCCCAAATGTTTCCAACAATTTTCGACAGCAGAAAAATTCATAAAGTTATTCGAGGCAACAGTACAGTCACTGTCCTGTCACTATTATCTGGAAAATAATCCTAATCATCATGTTAACAATGAATTCCACAAGGGCATAAGATATGTAGGTGTCATAAAGTGTTTCATAAATACAGGTTTGAACAACAAAATACAAACCACATAGTTTCAAGATTGTAAAATCTCAACAAAATGTTTTGTTGACCATAATTCCCACTCTCTTTTAAATTGACAGAATTATCAGTTATTAAGCACGCTTGGATGCTTTAATTGATGTTTCTCCTATTAGTGACCCAAAAGATTTATTAAAACTTCTAGGGAACATTGGTAGATGGGCAGACTGCTTTCTTTCTTTCTTTCTCTTGAAAGTTGGCTCAATTAATCTTTACTCGTACTAATTTTTCTAATGTCTTTGGTGTTTAATGAGTGTCTTCGTATCAGTCACAACCTGAAATGCATGATGGGATTATACATACCATTCAATCACAAGTTGATGAATCAGACACAAGTATGACTTGTTTGTTTATGATATGCACTTGGACTATTGCCATATCATAGATTATACTGTATACATAGCATAAATCATGCAATGTGTGCGCAGGTAATTATTCATTCATTCATTCATTGTGTCTGTGTATTTATTTTCTTGGTGTCCAACTGTAATCCAACACTGTCTTTTTAGCATGCCACTATTTTTGTTGTATCGCTGGTTGGAGTGGAGCGGTGGCAGGCCCCTAAAACTGTTAACAGCTGCAGCTGCTTTGTTGCTCCAGCTGTAGCTATTTTTTTTCAAATGAGAAAAGCTGATAAGATAAAGAAAACAAAATGCACATTTCTTCGCAGAGCGACAACTGCCATTTGATTTAGTGAATTTATATATTTGATTATTGGTTTTATTCATTAATCTTTTACGTCCAGCTCACGTTGACCTTTTGTAGACGGTTATGTATTTATTTTATATTCTGATGAATGTCAGAATGATTTAAGAATGATTGATCCATTTGTCCAATTATACTCTATATACTGCTTTGAGCTACCTACTGATCATATGTCTTTTTTTAAAAAAAGCACTTCACGGTAACAAGGCCTACATATTACCGTATATGTCATTTTCTAATTGCATAGCTTCTACTTTCAGCTGCTGCACTGTTGCTACTGTTCAGTCTTTCATCCATGGATTCACACGGAACAAATTTAACATGATTTCCATACTGTTTGATTTCTATCTCCGAATTTGAATAGTGGAACGAAGGCACAATCACACAGGCCAGTTCCTCTGTTTAAACAACCTACAGACCCTCCCTTGAATATATCTCTCAATGCATGCTAAAACAGGCGTCTAGATTATCATAATATTCCAATATTGTGCATGTTTGTCATGTTAAGTTATGGGACACACAGAATAACATTTTGGGTTCTTGTCACTCTACAATAGGAGTGTAGTTTGAAGGGGAACAGAAACATTTTTTTTTTAGTGCAAGCAGCCTTGGGGTATTGAACAAATGTGTTTGAAGCTTTTGTGTTTCTGTGCATGGGATTGAACTGTAGCGTTATGAGAACACACTAAAGCAGAAACCTGTAAATTCAGAATAATAGGATTCCTCTCAAACGTAACTGCAAGGGTTTTCAAGTTCAAACCTTGTAATAAGATGTTGCCTTCTGCTCTGTCCTTGTGGTGAAAAAATGAAACTTACAACTATTCATTAGACGGTAGGAAAAGTTCTGTAACATTGTGCTTAGAATTCCCACATATGCAAACCCTTCTATAGACATTTCTTGATGGAAGACCACTGGAAAACCTAGTTTCCTACTGACAGATGTTGTAATTCAGAGAGAAGAGCGTTATTTCCATCTGTAGAGAGGGGTAGTCTTAGTGGAATTCTGAGTATGCATATTTTTCGGTGTGGAAATTAAGGGTTAGATTAGAGGAAGTTAGGTTTTGTATGTTTTGTGTACTTCCACGCAATAGAGTGCTATACACCATATTTGATCATGCATTTCATAATCATTACAGTAGGTGAGGCCCTGGCTGTGGCATTGCCCTCTCACTGGAGAGCAGCAGTCGTTCGTCTGCGTGTTCTACAGCAGACAGCTGCAGGGAAATGAAGAAGGAGCTACTCCTGAGGGATTAAATGGACACTTACATTCGGATTCGCTGACTTGCTTTGTCATTGCAGACTTAGTTCTGCATTTTTATTTCTCACACAACTTCTTTCCTGTTTTTTGCCCATGTTTCAATTATCCATTCATCATGGCAAAATTTCCTCTTACATTAATTCCAGTCATGGTAATAGAGTTTTTCCTGATTAATCCTTCACCCATTTTAGCCAGTATTGCAGTAGCACTCTACTTACTTAATTTGAGCAATGATCTGAAAGAAAAACTAAGGATAAAAAAAAAACATTTTCTCCTATGGGACATCGTTTTGTACAGGCAACATCCATCTTTGTGGAACTGCAACCCCCTCCATCTAACAGATCCAGTTACACATGTGTGTATTCATACAATGTTATTAAATTACGTTACTATTAGTCTTGTTAACATGTAAGGAAGACAGATTATGCTATACATTTATGCATATACATACCAAATACATTGTATTTGTGTATCTCCAAGCTACATTCATATGGCTAACATACAAAAGATGAACAAGAGAGGTCATACGATCAACCTTTAATAAACAGCATACAGTGAAGGCTACACTGAGCATATTCTGGCTCGTGGATAGAGGCATTCAATTCAAGCTACATCTGCACCCACACACAGATATTCTTCCTCACAATTAATTGCAAGGAGCTGGAGCTGATGATAATGTCTCTAGTACAGCAAACAGAAAGGCCCATTCAGTTATAGCTCCCACATTACAGTTAAGCTTTGCATATTCCTAATCCTCATTGTCTACAATTAATGAGTTTCTCTCATATTGAAAAACATGCAAATGGAGATTTCTGGGTTAGAGACTGCAATTATGGAGGAAGCTATGGCGTATGAGACCCTAATTATTTGCTATCATTATTGCCATGGCTACTGCTACAGTTGACTTTAGTGTGAAAGGGTGCAAAGAGGAGTATACAGTGCAATATTATGCAATCCAGTGGGTGCATGTGACACAATAACTTAATTATTAGAAGGAAAAGAACAGCACAAAGTATCAAAAGAATAAGCGTGTTGGTGCCATTCACCTGATCATATACAGTTCATCATGGCTTACCATTGCAATTAAATTATTAAGAAATAAACAATGCAATATGTTACACAGGAAACTGTGCTTTGCTTCAAGTATTTTAAATTTTTAGCAGGTTGTCTTAAGGGAGGAGGAAAGGACACAAGCCCACAAGGTGAGAGTTAGTCAGAAAAAAATGGTTGAATCAAGGAAAACAAGTGCAATGACAAAACTGATTTGGTGCCATACCACCTTGCACATTGCAACTCTGCACAAAACACAATGTCCCATTGTCATGGAAATTTTGCCGTATTCCATTTACCTCTCAAAACACAAAAAAAACCCACATGCCCAAGCCTAGTATTGTAGACACCACCATACATACACGCTAATATAAACCATTCCACATGGATGACTTTTGTCAGCTTGAGCACTGAATTCAATCTGCTTTGATTTTGCAGCAGACAGAACACACAAGGCCTATTCTGATTGTCATCATCTCTAAAGAGCTTAGTGGGCATAACTGCTTTTTGACAGAGGATAAAAGATGCACTACTTCTAATTTAGTATGGACTGTGTATCCATTCCCTGCATCTCTGTCTTCCTCGCTGTATTCAAATGAAAAGATGATGTCTTGTGCAGAACATCACCCCCACCACAGGATCTTCTTGTACCAGCTTTGTGTATGGCCACTGACTTCCACTCAAATTCATACACAGCAAGTCTATTCAGATATAATTTACAGAGCACTGTTGCCAAGTCGGCGTGCAGGTTTAACTTCAATGTCAACCACCAGTAGATTTCCCTTCAGGCTTAACTGATTTGTAAATGCTGCAGTTCGCCCCTTTTGTGCTGCTACAATGTGCTTTTGAAAAATGGAGAAAAAATAATAAGTGTTATTCTCTTTTATCCCATATTGTGCCACTCAGTGCACCTGGAGAATTGTAGGACTTGCATGACAAGAGGAAATTTGAAAGAGAAGCCGACTATTTTCATCTCCCTACTATTCAGTGTTGGAGCACACGAAAAAGTGTTTTACCAGACAAATTCAATCACACAGACGTTGTATAATGCTAAATATCATATTCTGCATGATGACTTACAGTTGACCGTTAGCAGCTCATTACAACACTGAATTTATAAATTCACATCCATTGACTATTCAACCACTTTTATGTTGATCTCATGAAATGAGTAACCTTGAGTAAGACCCAAGCAGTTTTGTAGGAACATTGTTCACAGGTATAATCCAAAGCTCTCACACGGCATTGTGTTGGCAACAGTGTTGTGAGGGTGAGACAGAGCAGGTGATTGGAGGTGTAGGGAAAATGAACCAGTGAAGAAGTCATGATGTTCGCCTCAAACTGTAAAAACTGCATCAAATTGAGCCTGGGTAATCGGCACATCCTTTTAAATGCCCCGTTGCTCCGCAAGATTCTCTGCTTACTATCTAGCAAACGCCCCCACAATCACTGGAGCCAGGCACGGTGTACAATTGCAGGGCCAGCTCTTTTCCCTAAGAGGTATGTACTGAACTAAGCCGAGTAACACAGCCAGAACCATAGGATTCTGGGGTAGTTCAAAGCAGCTTTTCTGTCACAGCTACCTTCAAAGACCAGGAAGCCATCCAGAACACAGGGACACAGGATCAAAGGCCCAAACAGCTCTTGGTAATTAGTGGACAGGGACCCTGTAAATGCAATACAAACTACTGTCTTGCCACTGTCACATCAGCGATAGCAAAGGTTGAGCAAAAGACAGAATAAGAGGATGTGGCAGGTACTTGCAAGAAAAAGAGAGAGAGACACAAATAGAGGGAAAGAGGGAGTTGAAGCGAGAGCAAGACAAGATGAGAGAAGGGACATGTAGTCCCATTGTGTTTTGTGCGTACATCGCTTTGTCCCAAAGTGAATGGCATGCACAGGTAGCTAATGCAAGCAGGGACTGCAAAGTCACAGCATCCTTTTCTCCTCGGTAAGAATGTCCCACAAGGTGACGGTGACCTCCCTCTTAATATCTCTCATCAGGCACCGCATCTGCTCCAATAGCATGATAGAAAAACATCATCACAGAATAAATACGTTGCTTCACACCCTTTATTTTCTTTTTGTGGTTTTTGCATATCCATCGGTTCCCATTACTGCTCACAAACCTAATTTGTAATTTGTCTGTAAAACAAAAAAACAGTAAAAGGACTGGCAGCAGAGTTTCCAGACAGATACCATCAAATTACTGTAAATAACCATACCACCAAATTACTTAAACTAAATTACTTGAAAAAAAAACTGCTGGCTTATTGATTTATAGACAATGTTGTAATTCTATGCAGTTTTGTATGAAATAAAACATAAACAAATAAACATCATTTGTGTTTACTGGTATTACACTTTAAAAAAAACACTTGGTTAATTAATTTACAGACAATGTCAGTAATTTTGCACAGTTCAGAAAAATACTGTAAAATATTCTTATTTGAATAAGCTGAACTACATACTTCAACCCACATAACCATACTGGTAAGAATGGTATTCATGCATGTTAACCCAGAAGCTGTGGGGAAAACACTTGGTTTTCATTCATGAAAAGATGTGTCTTGATTAATAGAAGTTGCCTAGAAGTAAATAGGTTTGATGAACTTGTAGCCCACTATCAGACTTCATTTTTGGTTTACTCTGAAGAGACTCTTTCTTCACACCTGAAGAAAGATCAGTCCACAGCCAGGGAGTGTGCAAAGCACACCTTCCCCTCATCTGTCTTTGAAACCATTGAACTGAGAACAAGGCGAGTATGCAGCCTGAGGACTCACAGAACTGTCTGACTGACCTGACTTTTATCCAGGTAGCTTTGATTCCTACTTTCTAGCACTAGAAGTTACTCTCTTGAAGTTACATGTCTTAGGGATGAGCTGCTTCTCCTTGCAGGTTCTATATATGTGATGTCATATTCAACCCAGCCCCTGATTGGATGGGAATGGTGATCACACAACAGACCCATACATGCTGGCCTGCTGTCCAACACACTCAAAGAGCGAAACGGCAGCTCTGAGCCAGATGGTGCACTGCACCAATCGAGCCACAGGTATAGGAGGAAGACCGCAGATAGATGTTTCTACCATGACACTGTTGTACAAAGCTGAAAGGCAGTAGCTGTTGTGATGTGAGCTCTAAAGGATGATCAGTCTTCATACACCTCTGTGACTCAAAACAATGACAAAAAGCTCAGACAAAAAGCCTACACCACACATGCAAGGGGTCACCTTCTCCTCCTCCTACTCAGACTCAGTTTTAGAGCGGGATTGACAAATTGTTCTGCAGACTAGTAGCTTCCACCTCCTCCCATCTCAGAAATGTGGAGTACAAACAGACTGGCAGTGCAGTGGTGAGCGTTTGTCAGCACAGATTGACTTTTTTGCCCCACGAGGTGTCGATATGCTGCACCTGACAGGACGCTGGCTCTGCACAGTTTGCCTGCCTTGTTAAGTCTGACACTTACAAGAGGCGACTGGTTGAGAACTGACATACAGAGGAAAATCCATGGCTACAGCAAATATTTGATGATTTGATTTTCGCTAGATTGGAGATGGAAGCTGATGTTGACATTTATGTAACACAGTCTGCACAGTCTGGTTGTCAGAGTCTGTCTCTCCCTAGTTATAAGTCTCAGCCTTTCTGTCTCTCACGTAGCATTTCTCAGAGAGAAAGGCTTCAAATCTAATTAGCAGACAGCAGGTGATGAACATGCAAGAACCAGGTTTGTCAGTTCATCGGCATGACAGTGGTAGTTGTCAGTACATGCCACCAAGCATATATAATGTATCACTAAGACAGAATAGTGCTGCCTGTCTCTTTATGTTGACATGAGATAGAAAGAGAAATTCAGCGTCACAGAAAGCATTGGTGATGCAGAAAATTCCTACATCTAAATGCCCACTGGGAACATATGACAGAGTGGGTTATTCATGCTATCATTTGGAAAACGTCTGAAACCTCTTATAGACTTTGAACCAGGTGATTGCAACTACCTCTGTGAAAGCAAATAAAAGGTGTCACCGAGGGGGCTCAGCAAAGTGTGGAAAACATCAACACACTTAAAAAAGGAATTGAAGAATAATTGAATACTAAACCACTCCCTGTGGTGAGCTCCACAAACACACTACAATCGGCCTTCAACAGACAGAAGGAATGCCCAAAAAGAGTCAGGGGTGGGGCCTAAGAATGCAGTAATGACTTTAATGAAGAGGACTTGTTCTTAATTGAGATTAGATTTGTGTTTTATCTAGCTGCCACATCAAGGATCCTTTAATTCCAGTGTAAATGGCGTCTCATTGTGGTCCATTACGTGGTTGATCGACCATGCTAATTTAAACTGCATGCCATCAGTTAGCTGCTATAATTCTCACAGACTACAGTGCAGAGCCTCTTTGGTATGTGTAAAAAGGTAAAAAATAAAAGCCTCCTCTGTCAGTTTTTTTGCGTGTATATTTGCTAGGTCTTCATATTTACACTGATGTGTTCTCCTCTCCTGTAGTGTTGTTCGCTGTTGTGGTATTGTGACCATTGTTGCTCCTTTCTGGGGCAGGGTCATGCTTCACGTGGTCAGACATGTCACATGTTTTACCATGTGACTGCGTTGGATGGACTGTACGTCTGACAGCTTGAGTGTACGCCGCCCTCTCCTGCATGGCAGACTAGCAGAAAGTGCCTTTTAGTGCAATTACATGGGTTTCTACACATCAATTAGCAATCCAATTAAGTCTTGATGTGATGAATAGCGGTGTATGGGAGTGGAGGAACTACTGATCTTGCTAATAATGATCTCGCCGATTACGCTGATCAGTCAGTGGCTAAGGAGACAGACATGTCAAGGTCATCAATTAACACACAGATGGAGGGGTGGGAATAGAGAAACAATGATATTATATGCAAAATAATAGCAGGATAAGAACTTATAAATGATCCGTATTCCCTGCACAATCCTGATTTAAATGCATTTTTCGTGATGGTGAAAAGCAAGCTGCAGTCTCTTTAATTGAGTAATGTTGATGAAGGAACAGCTAAACCATGAAAGACAAAAATGAATAATACGCTTTTAAAAAAATGAGCTGATCAAATGTAAATGTATGCATTTATTTCCTAAGGTTCATTTGTCATTCTCTTGCGGTTGGCATTCTTCCTGCTACTGTATGGCTATATGTGTGATTAGATCATGTACATCCTAATGTGCGTAATCTGATTTGTGTTTTTGCTTGATTTCCTCAAAAGTACATTTGGTACACACGGTACAATATCAGCATATTTCCACATTGTTTAAGAATTTTTAGTTTCGCGATGTCCTATAGCCTTGACCCCCCCTCCATCTTTTACCATAGGATGTCGGCGTTACTCTTAAGTCCATTACTGTTTCCAGTTGCAAAGTCAAGTTCAAAGGATAAAACATTATTGTTCACATTCATGAGTCAGAATAATGTTAAGCCTTTTCATCCCTCTCCCCTTCATTCACCTTTGGAGTACTGAGCACCTTGCTAATATTTGAAGGTTCACGCATAGTTGGTTACCCTGGGCCACTGGCTAATTCTATTTGGGTCAGTGACTTTAATGAATTAGATTTCATTCCTTTTTGTGTGCTCTCTACCCCTCCCACTTCGTCAAACTCTGATTAGATATTTCAAGACTTGAACCATGCAATCCCTACAAAGTAAGGTTGTGGGAATAAAATTATTAAGGGCGGGCAACAGAGATATACGCAAGTTATTGAAGTTGGCTATCCATAAGTGGTTTTGTACAATGAGCAGGAAAAAAAAGTTTTTTTTTCTCCGATGGTATAACAGATGTGTCCCCTGGAAACTGTTTCTGCTCTCATCCGTGCATCTTTCTCGATTTGTTTGTGTCGTCTGTATTTGCACCACTTTCTCTAAATGCTGTGCATTTGTTGTTGAACTGGTGGATTTGCCTGTGTTTTTTCCAATTTGCGTACATCTATTTTCTCTAGTCGCAATTTGACTTTCCTCCTCTTCGTCTCATTCTTCATCCTCTTCTTCTTCCCTATGATGTGCACTATATTCTAAACCTAGTAAATCAACTTTAGTTACAGGTTGGATCCTTGTGGGGGCGTCTGATTGATACTGTGAGTCACGTTTATACACAAAGTTATGCTTGAAAGTCTCAGTTTTCTAATTTTATCCTCTATAAGTGTTTTAAATAGGTTACACATGGGTTTTCTCCCCCTCTCTCCCTAGCCTCTCCTCCTTCTTCTCTTGCGCTCAAGTTTCTCATTTATTAGACGATCAGCTGTCTTGGACCTCTCCCTCCTCACTGTTGGTGCCTCATCGAGTCGTTGATCTTGATCTTTGTAACCCAGGATGTTAAGCTGCTCCTCCTCTCATCCTGTCTCCCTTGTTTGCATGTTAGCAAGGCTCTATTCTGTGTGTTTGTTTGTTTTTCCTCTCTACGTGAATGATGTCCTTTTCTGGTCTGTCCTATTTCCAGGTCTTAATCGTAGAGAGTTGGTGGTAGATTATAGTTAGTGAGCAACACCTGACACCTGCTCTATTGTCCCCCTGGATCCATCCTCTTCACTCATGCTTTGCAAACCACATTATGTGATCATCATTGTTTTATTGCATGATTGTGAATCTATCTTATGCACACACAGTACCTATTACTTTTTTTTTTCAGGGATCCCTGTGCTGTTGATCTTTCTTAGGTTTTCTTTCACTTTTTTTTTCCCTGATAAAGCTTTTTTTTAAAGGTGGAGGCACTTTAACCTCATTAAAGTGCTGAGGGTCTATGAGCAGAGGGTGTTATATTCTGCACAGATTTTTAAGTCCCTTGAGGTTATAGGTTATAATAATAAAATTTACCTGAGTTGACACATCTAAAACGTCTCTATAATTTCACCCCATAGAGTCTCAGGTCCTATGCTTCAGGTCTGTTGGTAAGTAGGCGGACAGGAAATGGGGGAGAAGAGAAAAAGAGAGGCCCAAGGAATGGAACTGAACTCTGCTACTGAGGACTCCATACATGGGGCATATGTGCCTCCAGGTGAGCGATGCAGACTTTTATTGATGTAGCTGTCTGAGGGATAACTCAGCCACTGGTGGTGCACAAGCCTAAGTACTCTTGGTGCCAATCCAAGGAGGGTTGTCACAATAAGGAGGGTTCCCACAGGAAGGGCATCTGGCATAAAACCAGTTCAAAAATGTGTACCCGCTGTGGCGATACCTCATTGAGAGCACCGGAAAGAAGGATAATCATTTTGAATATGACATATAGTCTGGGGTGAAATAACATTCACTGCCTGATAATAAAGCAAGAGCAATTCTCACATTAATTGTTGTACATCTAATGACTGACCCTGGACCCAGATTAAACGTTCCGGTGGTCCTATTTTCAGTCACTCATCAGACACACATTATAATGTAAGTAATGGTTGAATTGTGAGGATTTTACATCTAGTTTCTCCATGGCTGAACTTTGTATAATCAACACTGATCTCTGTCTCCTTGAAAGTCAAGTTATGCACATAATCACAATTATAAAAAAAAAAGATTGTTTGAATAGCAGGGGAATATGTTGGATTGAAAGACTGAGAGCTTTATTCATCAACTTAATAAACCCTCCCAAGTGTAGGCTAGATCAGTATAATGCTGCAGAGCTGCTGCCCTGGACAGCTTATTGTACCACCATGCAACACCTGAATGAAACATAATAAGCATTACATTTGTCAATTTTACCGTGATTATTTTATAAATCTTAAATACATCTAAGAATTTAATTATATTTCCTCAAAAACATATAATTTCTATGCAACGATAAAGGTCTTTAGGCTTGTGCCTGCCCTCTATGCTGAATCTCTTAAGCAGAAAATTGAGAAAATTGTGGATTTCTCAAAAGTTGCAGTGAGATGGAAAAATTAAATGGAAACTTTTTTTAAAATAATTTCAGTGAACCATTATAAAACCAGTAACTTACAGTGTAATATTGTCAAATTAATTAATTGATCTGATAAAGTTTTTACTTATTCTTACATGTACTTAAGGGAAAATAATAAGACTGAGGGGACAACGGGGTAACAACTGTACTTTATACCTACAGAGGCAGAGTTTCCAGATAAAAGTTTAATCAACACTAATATTCTGCAGAATATGTAATGTAATGCATAAATTAATCCACAGACCATTAGTTGGTTTGTCAAAAATTACCTATTCAGTAGACTTTAACTTATGTTCGCAATAAGTATATTGCTTTACTCCCTGAATGACTTACAATCCCTCATTATTCCAACATTCCTTCTAGTTTGGTTGCATATCATAACCAGGAAGTTTGATTAATCTTAATTACCTCTGCCAAGGAGGTCATGTGTTCGGTCTGTTTCTGTTACTTTGTTTGTGTGTTTGTAAGCAAGATTTCAGAAAAACTACTGGTCCAATTTCAATGAAACTTGGCGACATGATCTGACCCTCAACTCATCTATAGCCTCAAACTACCTTGTACTGTAGGTTCTCCTTTAGCATCAATTTTGAACGTACAGAGATCCGCGGTAAAGTAAAAAAAAAAGAACGTAGTTAGACATTCAAAATATAGCTTGCTTACAAAGATTTAACATATTATGACATACTTGTGGTCTTTTATTAACCTTGTGACAATGTAAAGTTGGCGATGACATTGGCCACACACAGCACTAAAACACTGCTCTCTTAGGGGAAAGATCTTTGACCCATCCAACAACCCCAGTCACCTCCTGCCTTTTCTTGCTCTTTACACTGCTGCACTAGAGGCGCACCTCCAGATGATGGTAGAGGGGCAACCACAGCATTGTGCTCAGATCAATTACAAAAATGGATTCCTGAACAGTTGTCACAATCAGCAGATTGTAGCCTTTGAAAGTGTGCTAAAATCACATATCTGCAATCAAAACAAACCCTATGGTCGGTTCATGTGCCTTCACGCCACAAAAGAACAACACAACTTGAAAGTGGACCAAGACCCATCTTGGTTGATTGGTGTGCACCAGGGTTCTAGTGACAGCTTTCACTATAGGTCAAATAAACTGCACTTAACTGGGTAAACACAGCAAGGTCTGTTATAACTGAACCACAGGTAAGGTATGACAGCACAATGAAAAAATTTCCAATGCAGACCCTTCTAAATGACAATGTAGTCCAATACAACAGCCATTCAGCAAATACTGCCTTAATAAAGCTTGTGATGCTAAGGTGTTGTTGCTTTTTGAGTTTTTTTGATTATCGATTTAGAATTTGTTGTTGTATCTCAAGAAGACCTCAAACACAAAAAAATATATGGGCTTATTTTCTTTGGGGTCAACGTAGAAATGATAAGAGTTAGGTGGATGTGCAACTGCAACTATTTCATTCTCATTCTTTTGTTCCGGCTAGGCTTGAGTGTATATAAATATATAGGCACCACCAAGTGCTGCTGTTGTTACCCAGCATGAATTCTACCTTCCCTTGATGGGAATGGTATATTTTGTTGGCTTTCAAACATGCGGATATTTTTATTATTGTAGTCTCTTATTTTCTAAGGTCAGAAGTTTAGGGTTTCATGAGGAGGAAAAAGTGAATTTCAGCAGAAATTGCTGTACAGTTGCCTTTGCAAACTATTATCTACATCCAAACTCAAATATGGTATCACCCCAGCTTTGGAGTACGTGTCTAGAGTTGTGCTTTGGGCCAAAGAAGCCCAGTGGAACATGCCTGACAAGCAGCTGGGTTGGTGGTATTACATGGGGGTACACATTGTACAATGAGTAGGCCATCCATCAGGGAGACTGCAGCTCCCAAAGGCGGTCTCTTCAAGCACGCTGCTGGGCCCCACTGCTGAATATGCACCCATAGCTTGCTCTAGTTATAACCAGGGACACTTGCACACTCACATAGTCCAATGCAAATGCATACAAGCATGGACAAATATAGAAAATGAACTCAAAGCTAAAGAAAGTAAACCTGATGGCCATCAATTAGGTCCCATTTTGTTGTGATTTATTACTGATTCTTTCATAGGAAAAAAAAAAGTCAAAATCATGAATTTTACACAAATAGACTAAACTCCTTATAAAGAGCCCCCAAACTAAGCAACAGAAAAACCAATAAACACAACTAACATGACTTATATTTCCCACATCAAAAGAAGCTTGAGGAAAACAGTAAAATGTACACATATTTGTCTCTATCTCATTATTTTTCTATGTTCTGAGTTAAAAACAAGCCAGTTTACACAATTTGTCATACAAACAACATTTAATAAGGCTTCGTGGAGTAGAGTAGATTTCCACCTCCTCCATCGCTTTAACCTGATGGCCTTCCATCTAGACAAATAGACAAGTATCACACTACATGTGGTTCAAGATTTAATATTCTGACTGAAGCTGCTTACTGAAGGGAAATAGTATCATACTGTGTATATTGTTAGGTTGTGGGGTTATTTTCTCCAACTCCTGCTTAGGCACATGTACCTGTATGTACATACAGTAGGTATATGCAGATCAAGACACACACATCACCCATTTTTCCAAGTCCCTTTGGGGCCACTTACACTAGGCAGGGTTGGGATGTGAGCATATGTGCACCCATGTTGATTTGTGAATAAAGCTGACCTGCCTCTATGTACGGTACCTGCAGGATATTTGATTTATGGTTCGATCTTCATCTTTATCTCCATATTCTTTCTCACAGAAAACGCTCATAACTGTATGATTATATCTTTGAATCATGTGGAATTATTGTCAGCTATTTATAGGTAAAAATGTTTGTTTGTGTTTATGAGATAAATTATTGGCCAGGACCTTTTTGCTGTGAATGCTAATTTACAGACTGTAGAGAAACACACTTTGCATCGTTAAAGTTGCATTTATTTCGCTATCTTCATGTGAATTTCCTTCTTAGAAATATGCCCATCATCATTCTGCCCCATGTTCCCTTAACCACATTTAAATGTGACTGATTTTCTACTTCGCAGTGAATCAAACCAGCCGAGCATGAAATATTTCAATAATCTCACCAAGTGGAGCCTCCTCCATGTAGTACATTTGCATATCATGGCAGACGATCTATATTGTCAAACCAGATTTAAGAAAGGGAAAGAGGCTTACTGTGGGTACACGGTGTCTGTTTGTGCATGAGTTCAGATACAAGATAGGGGAAAAGCAGGTATTATACAGTCATCAGGCACTCAGGGGGAGCTTTAAGGCTATGATCCAACTTTGATATCTGTTCACAGTCCTGTGATATAAAACAAAAAAAAGAGGTTTCAGTCTCATGTATGCATGCCAAAAAGACAGAGACGAAAGACCTTATGAATACGTGCTTTATTAAGTGATTATGCATATTCCATTATTCATCCGATGAATTATTAAAAAGAAGTGATCTATGTTCTTCACTTTGTAGCTACAACACCTTCACCATAAAGGTGTGCTCTCTGTGTCAGCTTTAATTGGTGAAGGACATCGATGACAAAAGGCTGCATATTTACACTGACAACAGAAAGAAATATGTGAAACATGATTGAATGACATGACCGTCTCCACGAGAGGATGTCTGTATTAAAGTTTGTGTGACTGCAAACATTATTTGCATTTGGTGTTACAGCAGTACATTGTGTCATTCCTAAGCTTTAAGGTGACCGCAATAGCTTTTTCTAGCTATAAGCCATAGAGAGAAAATAAAAATGACCATATTAAATTATTTTGGGGTCATCACAATCATCACCTTCATGGGTTTTTTTGTTTGTTTGTGTGTGTGTGTGTGTTCCCAGTCCCTGTATTCAGTTCGTTGGTTGGGCAGAGAGGGAGGTGATGGAGGCTACAGCTCTTGGGAGGAAGCTGTTCCTCAGTCCGTTGGTGTGGAGTCTCAATGTTCCGTACCGTTTGCCAGATGGTAGCGGTTTAAATAAGGAGTGGCCAGGGTGTGTAGTGTCCCTAAAGATGCTGCTTGCTTTCTTTCTCAGTCTGCTGGCATAGATGGTGTCCAGTTTTCGAGAGCTCCATACTGACGATGCGCTGGGCTGCTTTCACCACACGATGCAGGTCCTTGCGCTCTGCAGCTGTGCAGGTGGCGTATACCACACAGTAATGCAGTTACAGTCAGGATGCTCTCGGTGGTGTAAAAGTTCAGCAGCAGGTTCTGTGGGAGTTGGGCCTGTTTCAGTTTCCTGAGGAAGTAAAGTCTTTGCTGGGCCTCATTTATTAGGTGTGAGGTGTTGGAGGTCCATGTCAGCTGTTTTTGACACACACTGACTCCAAGGAACTTTAGGTTGTCCACACTTTCCACAGGTTCACCATGAATGTAGAGGGGGAGGTGGGTGCTCACTATTGTCCTCCTGAAGTCAATTATCATCTCCTTTGTTTTTGTGGGGTTGAGGATCAGGTTGATGTTTCTGCACCACTCATAGATAATCCACCTCATGTCTATAGGCTGTGTCCTAATAACATCAGCCCTACTATTGTTCAGTGTCTGATATCAGTCAAAAATGAGAAACTTATTTTTCAGGCACTGTTCTTAGTTATGTCAAGATTTACTGTAATTCACTTTATCTGCATACTAGCAGCTAATTATTTAATTTATTTTCATTATTATTTTTATTTATTGTTTTATTATTTTGTATAATTTTTAGCATGGTGTGAATTTAGGCACCACATTTCTTTTGCTCAAACAGGCTATAGTTCAGTTTTCTGTACTGTTGCATTTCATAAATACTGTATACAGCTAAATAACATAGTACTGATCATTAGAACACCTACCAACATATTTACAGCTGTTCCACAGTACAGCCATAACTGTCTGTTTGCTTACTGTTCCCTTGCCGGATAGAGCTGCACTTGTCAACTTTTTTTCTTTTAAAACAATGGATCAATGGATATGATTTCAGACATAGGAAGACAAAACAAACTAGTGACCATTAATTCTATTATGCAGAATTATTTTTTTTATATCCTGCACTTAAATGATGAGTAGTTGCAGCGTTACCCCATCGGACCATTTTAGTGTGTAGCACATAAAGCAGGTGAAGAAACAGAATCGGCTACTGATGATATTTTCTTCATCATAAAGTTGAACTTCACAGTGTCTTATGTCATTCCTGTCTATAATGAAGTGGTTCCTCAAAGAAATGATAGGAGGAAGTTCGTGACGACGTTGGTATCAGAATCATTATTGTCCACCCACATCACAACAGGTGGCCACCTGCAAGCACAGCTGTGTGTCACAATACAAACAATAACATAGTCCTTTTAAATATTCACTTTGCAATTTATGCTGTCTGTAATATTTGAAAATCATATAACTTTGAAGCCGACGGTAGAACTTTTGCTATACTTTTGTCTACATGGTTAAGTTGGTCATTAATAGGACATATTAGGGAAGTCAAGTTTATGAAACACATTTAAACAACAAGGCAATTCGAAGTATCTTTGTGACTGATTGATTAATTACTGTACTGTCATTTAGCTACAACAGTAATATGACATTTGTCAAGCTTATCTGAATTATTTGCAGAAATAAGATGAACACACATACCAACCTGTATTGGTGATTGCATTACAAAAGCCGTTCCAATTTTTTCGTGCATTGGTTAATTTACTTTGAGTATATTCTCTATTTTTGGTAAATCAATTTTTTATGTTTCCTTCAACTGTAATACATATTTCATATTTTTATGATAGTGTTAGTGTCAAGTAGAGCATGTTTTATGTTGATATCTGTGGTCTCCATCATCTTTTACGAGAAATATGGAGAAATATTTACTGACAGAAATTGATTCAATATTCCACAAGGACAGCTTGTAAGCATCAACACAAATTGCCTTTGGGTTTGAATTACTTTCCAGAGGAGCTCACATTTGATATTTCATTTTCCCCAACTTTATCTATACTTTAAATTTCTATTTGTCCGCTAACATTTGCCGTTTGTCTTAGCTAATACACCCATTATTAACCCTGTTTTTACCTACCTTTGTGTTTTGCCTTAAAATTCTATTTGTCCGGTAACATTTGCTGTTTGTCTGAGCTAATACACCCATAATTAACCCCATTTTTACCTACCTTTGTGTTTTGCCTTATATTATATATATTATATTATGATGTTATATGTATTAAATGCGTTTGGCATTTTTTCCAGTATCATCAAGTACTATTCAGATTCTGCACAGCCCCAACTAACTATGTGTCACTCTATAAACACCTCTATACACTATTATAGGGTTATGTTAGACCATAAAACAGAGAGAAACAAAAAAATGCACCTTCAATGATCATTTATTTTATTGATAAAATGACTGTAAATCATAATAACGAAAGGAATTGTGAACACAGAAAGTTGCATACATTTGTTTGGGTTGAGCTAAGTGTTAAGAGGTTTCTAGCTTTATCTGTTCATGAGTAATGCCCATTTTATGGGTGGTGTCCAAGAACATTTTTTTTCCTACCAGTGTATATCTCTAAACATGGAATACATATATCATGATAGTTCCTGTCTATAATTACACACAGGGGAACCCTGGCATGTCTTTGAGTTCTGTATTTCTCCCCGTATCCAAGAAACACAGGTAAACATCTGATTCAGGCACTCTGGCTGTGATGGCATCCACAAGAG
The DNA here is from genome assembly GCA_037577475.1 of Chaunax sp. Z400. Classification (NCBI taxonomy): domain Eukaryota; kingdom Metazoa; phylum Chordata; class Actinopteri; order Lophiiformes; family Chaunacidae; genus Chaunax; species Chaunax sp. Z400. The sequence continues at coordinate 23,697,789 of CM075185.1, forward strand.
CAGGGGTGTCAAACTCAACTTCATCCTGGGCCACATCAGCATTATGGTTGCCCTCAAAGGGCTGGTTGTAAATGTGAGACTATACAAGTATATCTACTCTTTATCATATTACATAACATGCCTCTGCATTTGATTATTATTGGTTTTAGTGATAATAACGTGATTATGTCACACAACATGGCTAAATCACACAGCCAGTTTGGATCTGACAGTTTGGGCAAGACACATGTTTACTAGTGCCAAGAGGAGTGCCCAATTCAGACTCATGACTAGACACCACCCACAAACATGGCGACTGAGAATTGGTGGATATACAAGGAATTTTGGTTGATAATGACGCAAAGGCAGAAGATGAGATGATCCAAATCTTTTACAACTTTTTACATCCCATTTATCAACAGGAGTAAGCAACCCACAGACACAAAAAAACACTGATTCTCTAGTTTAGAAGGGGAAAAAAACAGCTTGTCTCTAGCTCAATCCATCGCGCAGCTATTATGCACTAAAGACAATGTGATATTCGGAAGCGTATACGTCCCCGTATAGGTCGGATGGTCAGGGCTGCTGTGCATCCTTGTGTGTGTATTACATCTTTGGAAGCGTGTGGATCGCTGTCTGCAGATGGGAAAGTTATAAAAGTCATAAAAAAATGATCAGTCTGATAAATAGCAGATGGGATGTGGATGGGTGAAATAACATATTAATGATGAGGAACATTTTAATCACATTACCTGATTTTCCAGCAGCAGAAACTATAAGTGGATCTCTGCTGTCTGTGCCATTTACACGAGGCATGTCATCTTAACTTTGTTGGTTATTTAAATCTCCAAACACAATGTTCAGTGTTCCTCTACACACCAAAAAGGTCACGCACACACAATCCAGGTTCATAGAGAAATTGTTTGCAGTAAAAGAAGCAAACCCTGAGGCACCAGTAGAGGTGCATTGAAAGGTTCATACAGCTGCAAGTCAGTAAATCGGACAAACACTTGATGCAAAAGTGAGAACTGTGTCGGAATCTGGCAATGGCACTTGTTTTGTGCCTTGTTGCGCCATATGTAAGATAAATCCCTCCATCTTTTACTCTTTATCTTTCTACCATTCTCTTCATTCCTTTTGTTTCATCTCACCTTTTGCTCTACAAACCTTCAAAATTCACAAACCTTTTTGACTCAATCTTACATGTAGAATTTACATTGTTAAAATGATAACAATAAAAAAAAACAGCTGGAAAGCTTTTCTAATGAATCTAATGAATAATATATTGTCTGACTGAGGTTTTCTAATGGCATGTTTTTGCAGGCTTGTTACTGAAACTGACATTAATGATCCTCAATTCATCACAATCAATGTAATAGTGCCCCGACCCAGAGAAATAATCACATGCTTCTTTTAGTTCCCTTCTTCCTACAGATGCAGATAACCTCACTTTATCTTTCCCTCTACTCCTCCTTCACTCTCCCACAACCTTCTGAATATTTCAAAGTAACTTGCAAAAAAAAGGGTCATTTGTTCTAAGATTAAATCTCCCTTTCCTCTTGTCACATTCTCAGTACATCAAAACATGCTTTTGTGTGTGTCTACTGTATGTGTGCATTGCCAGTGTCTTTCATATCTTTCATGTAATCACAAAGCCATTATCCCTGCCTTCTCTCCTCTTCTCTTCTCTTCTCTATTAAGGTGTAATTACCACAGGATGACCAATGAGTATCACAGGACAGCTATTAAAGCACATTGTAGAGAGAAAGCATAAATTTGCCAATACATTAGAAATGCTTGATGCTATATTTATTGATGTGTTATGGTGTCTTCTGCTACTTTTCTGTCAAATAAAAGGGATACAGAGTTTTTCAGGCTTGTAATGATGTGTTATCAGGCTTGTCTTGACTGTCTCTGCTCATTCTCAGAAATGTTTTGTCACTGAATTTAGGATGATCTTTATCTCAGTCTGCATTCTTACCAAATGGCCAGAAGGGTCTTGTCTTTGAATCCCAGCCTCAATATGTATCTTATTTGTTATTTTTCCAACTCAGCGATGAAGCCTCGTCTTTCAGAAAGGTCTTTGTTAACTTCTTGTGTAAAAATGTGAAGTGGATGTATAAGGAATTCAATCATGATTGAATGTTTCTACAACCATTTACGTTTTAAGGTGAATACATTGTGTGAGGAGTTGCGTAAATTTAAACTAGTTCAAGCCAACTCATACTACAACACTGTCATCAACCAACGTTTAATCTTGGTTAGTCTTCATGTTGTAAATGACAGACCTGTAATTACATGCTTTGCAGACTATGTATTTGGTTATGATAAATAAAGTCTGGCTGGGTTATGCTTGATGTTCGGTAACTAGCATCTTTGGATATCATCAGAGAAATATAGTGGTTGTGTTATAGTCTTCTTCTTTCAGCTTTTCCAGTTAGGGGTCATCAAAGCAGATCATCCTCCATCTCAGTTGGTAACCCGGACCTCGACCGATCCGGTATGGGATTCTGATGGTTGTACTGTGTATTAGATGTGGCACAACTTGCCCTTCCTGACACAACCCTCCTCATTTATCCAGGCTTGGAACCAGCACCAGGAGTGTACTTGCTTGTGCACCCCCAGTGGTTACAGTATCCCATTTCAATTCTGAAGGACTGGACTATTGTACTGTACCCATACCACCATTGGATTTAAATTATCCATCCATCTGTTGTCTATAACCACTTTTCCTTGCGGGGTTGCAGGGTGCTGGAGCCTATACCAGCTGACATTGAACAAAAGGCAGGACGCACCCTGGACAGGTCGGCAGTTCAACACAGGGCTTACACATAGAGACAAACAGCCATTTACAGCACACAGGGAGAACATGCAAACTCTACACAGAAAAGTCCAGGTCGGGATTCAAACTCAGAACCCTCTTGCTGTGAGGCAGCAGTGCTAACCACCAAACTATTTGTTTTAAGTAATGTGCCTTGGTCTGATCCCAATGTTTTTCTCTGTACACGCTGTGCATAAAGAATCCCAGCTGCATACAGTTTGCTTGAGTATTGAAGTATCTTCAGTCCTGTGGGCTTCAGTTCTCCTTCATTTCAATATTCCATTTGTTTTCACGCTCACAAACATGTTCAGCTTAGCAAGGAATCTCAGTAGTCCCCAGTCTAAGTGGCAACATCAACTGGGGTCTCTGGTGAGAACTGAGCAATTGTGCCCAAGTAACACACCATGAAAGACATTGCGGTCTCTGTTACTCAGGAAACTGTCACAATGGACCTGTGCAAAGGACTCCCTCTCTCTTCATTTTCAGAATTTTCCCTGTCAAATACTCCTGTAAGAAGGCCCAAAAATGGAGCCCATCACATCACAGAGGGAGAAAAACCAGTACAGCAGAATCCCCAATCCTCAGTTTAGCAGAGATTTGAAATAACAATCCCCATCAGGGCCAGGCGATGTGGTTTAACTTCCCCATTCACCGAACAATGGCACAGAGCCGACCCTCCCTAAGAATTGAACAGCATTAAGGGACACAGCGCAATGGAATCAGCTGGGGGATCACTCACTTCTTAAGATTTTCAGCAATATGATCCTCTGCTATCTACATTACTATATGGGATCCGACAGCCAGGTAGGGGCAGAAGCAATGGGGTGTCAGAAAGATAATTGATTTCCCTTCTTTAAAGAGAAGAGTGAGAGTGTTGCAGAGCATCCCTCTTCAAAGCTGCAGCTTTTAGGTTATAAGGCTACATCATACCTAACTCAATGAAAATCCCGTCTGTTATTCTTATACAGCTCTTTGAGGTGTTAAAGTGCATGAATAAGCTTTTGGTAACAAGAGTTCTCTAGCTGCCATTAGACAGCTAGACAGACATTCAGTGAAAGGAGAGTGGCAGAAAATGAATGTGTGCAATTTTATCTTTCCCTCTCGGAGGGGTTGTTTCCAGGGGCTTGCACTATCTCTCTCTCTCTGGACATATCAATTTGAAGGGCGCGATGTCTGTTAAAAATGGGAAAGAAAATAAGAAACCATTTAGGAACATTGTATCAGACATAAATGTCACAAAAAAAAGAGGAGTCACAAACAAACAAAAAATGGTTCTGTACCTTATCACAGACACAAAATAAATTCTCCAGGCACGAGGCTTTCAGACTGGGAGCTATCAGGAGACTGGGTCTTTGGCCAAATGGAGTTCATTCCCCCCTGAATGAATGAAAGAGAAATGCCACCCTGAATAGATGAATGACAGATGAGTCATTTCCATTTATGAGCTTGAGAATGCTCACACTGATCTGCTGTCATGTCTGGCCATGATTGAAATGTGTTTTTGTGTATGAGGTTGTGTGAGGTAGACAAAAGAGTGAAAGGAAAGAAAATAGAGGGTGAGAGTGTGATGATGAGATTTTGGCTACATCATTCATCTAGCCATTAAACGTTTCACTGAAGGGTCCCACATCATCTCCATTTATCCAGCCAGTGTCACAGCTCTCTCACCATGCCTGCAACATGGAGAGTGTGAATCCAGAAAAAAGATTCTTCATGCACAACTGCTTTGCTCATTTCACAAATGTAAAGAAGGAAGAGGAAATACGCTGCCTGTGTAACAAGTTGAATAAAAACCAAATATTTCCTGGCACATCCAGTTACAGGGGCTTCTGTATAACTTAACATTTATATCTCTGCCTACACAGATAATACAGTGTATCCACTGTGTATACCTACGGAATATTCACATGGTGAAACCACTTGAACAAAAAAAGATGAGGTAAAATCTTGCTATGATACTCTTTACAATTAAATTACAAGTAATTTTGAAAAAGCTATCCATGCAGTTACTAGTTGAATGCATTCATCAGTAGCCTGCTATTGCCCCTACACACTATCCCTCACCAGAAACTAGGTCTACTAAAGACTCTAGTCAGAAACCCAGAGGACTTTGACCATCAATGGTGCTATAGAGAAATGTTCTACTGATAGGGATCTGTGTGTAAAGTGTTGCAGCTGCTTTCTTTACTGCTTTGACTCACATGAGGAATAAATTAATAAAAACACACTTTGGTGGTTGAGGTGGGCAATGTATTACCCCACTCTACCCCATTGTGTTTGAGTCCACAACATTCATTTTATGGTGCAAAATGTGGGGACTGAGACTTTGGACCTTGCTGGTCAAATTGTCCCTATGAGGATGCATTCAGGTGCAATATAGTTTTATTCTGCCGCCTGTATTGGCCACAACTCCCTTGAATGAGATTGTATTAGTACTTATCATGGGTAAAGAAAAAAAATGGAATGATCAGTCATAAGTCTCATCATAATTGTCCAAGCCCTACACAACTCACCCGAGTGACATGCATAGAAAGAGGAAAACAGACTTGAGGCATAAAAATATGCTCCAGGTAATTCAAACATTATCCATTATGTGGCCTGGGAAGGCCTCATTAAAATAGGAGCATATCTGTTCTGTCATATCCAGAGAGTTTGATTGCTAAAAAAAACAACTAAAAAAAACTGAGACACCTCTTGTGTGGAAACGATATTTGTCTGAAAGCCTTAAGAAATTTCTCTGCAGACAAAAACTAGTCAGGGAGCTCCTTGTTAAATGTTGACGGAGAGGAAATCCAGTGAGCTAGTTAAACTAGGTATAGCAGTCACTAGTCAGTGGTAGAATTTCCTTCCTAACTCTCACGATATGTTGCCACAGGACTGATCACTCAGCCAGCCAACTAAATATCACTTTTTTCTCACATTGTGATTTCACATTTTCCACTCTGGTGAGCTACCTTTTTAAGTATCTAGCATCCACCATTCTCCCTCCTCACTAATGTCTTCATAGTATTACAGTACACTTACAGCAGGATAATTACACACCAGCCCCACAGTCTCTCAAAGCTGCACATGTTGGTAGCTACATGAGGTTCCATTGACTCCATTATGCATTCTGTATCTGTAATGCACTCCTAAGGTAATGTACATACATAATTTACAGACATAATCAGTTACATGCCTGTCAGTCACCTGATACTGTGCTCTGAGATTGCAGCATTTGAATTTGTCAAAGTGGGATCATGATGGCAACTACAGAGCTGTTTGCAAGCACTTATTCCCCAAAGCAGCCACGAGTATCCTACCAACACTGTTCCAGCGCTACCTGCTAAACGTATTTCAATCTGCCATTTCTCAGCAGAGCTAGAGAGACATGTGACAAGCCATGAGTCTCTCCCAAATGAAGTGTTCAGCAACTGTGAGAAGAGAAAGAGTGAATTGCTGAGAGGAAACTGTCTGAGCTGTTGGTTAATTGGAGAAAACATTTAGACTCCTTCCCAAACATATGACAACCCCACCTGTTTGTTTTGCCAGTCTCCTTGGCTTGTGTTATCTGAAGCTGATAATACTGCCTGGGAGTTTGGCTGCTGTCTTGACAGGAGAGGGAAACTTAACACACATGCCTTGTAGAAACTCACAATTACAATCCTCAAAATATAAAACTAACAAATCAAGGCTATATGTGTTTTCTTTGAAATTGTGTGTGTGTGTGTGTGTTTTTTTCTTTCTTTGCAGAATTTTCTGAAGTGGTACAAAAGCCAACTTGTTAAAATGTGTCATTTAAATTATTTTAATTGTCCAAGGAAAATGTTCATAATGTTCCTCTAAGAACAGGTGGAAAATAGATTAATTGAAAAAAAACTTTGCATTGTCTACTTTCACCACTTTATGTTATTTCACATGTGCTTTCCCAACTCAGGTGTAAAATACGGAAGAGAGACACATACAGGTGTGTTGATCCAGGACACATAATTGCAGCGGGATCTATAGCACACACACCAGGCTTAACAGATACACAAATAAATAGTCCCACAACATTACTACTGGTACAAAAAAACAACACTTTTTTTCAGATGATATACAGTTATTAGCCGTGCATTTCACTACATAAAAACATTAACAATTTCCATTAAAAAATCATAATCAAGTTCAGGATATACACAATGATGCATCTGTGAGTCACAGCCAACATCACACAAGCCTCAGCTGTGTCGTACAGATTGTAACATATGGTGAACGCCATCTGAAAAGCTTGTACTTCCAACTACTCCTCAGATTTTGCCAAATATAGGTTGTGGAATATATATCTAGGCTAGTAATATGTATCCTCAACTGCAAAAGACTCTTTAATACCAACAACCTCCTCTCCATCTCTCATACGTCTACTGAAAGTAAAGTGCAAAAAGCTCTCCTCAGAATACACGTGATTTTTTTTTTTTTCCCCCTCTTAACATTTGGAAGCTGAAAGGATTGGACTGCAGACAACAGTCTTCAGAAAACTTAACGATCGTGCCATATGTGGGTAGGGAAATGCAGAAAAACCACCCACCATCTGGGCACAGGTGTTGGTTCTTTGAAAATGAAAAGCAGCCACAACAAAATGGCTGTAAAAACATTTGTCCCAACACTCCTAAAAGTTTGCTTTAATGAAGAGCTTTTAATGTGCAAGTCTTTCAAGAGTGTGTAGACATGTGTGAGTGTGGTCAGTAAAGCACACACAATGCTTTGGATAAAAAGTTGGAGACTAAATTCATAGCTTGATTTTCATCCATTGAACTACAATCTACTTTCTGATACAAACTGTACCTTCAGTCTTCTGCTCAGTAAATATTTCCGTGAAAGATACTCATGTGAGTCTTGCTTCTGCATTTTATTTCATGATCATCCCACATAAATGACTTTTTTTAAGTGATCCAACATCTTCTCAGAGAAGCATCACCTCATAGAAATGCACCACTTGAACACAGACACTATAGCAATGCTGCCATCAAGTGTACGTTGATTATCATTACATCTGTCTCCTCATCTCTTGGTTTTGGTTGTGTCATCATCATCATCATTATCATTATTATCATCATCATTATTGAAGTAATTCCACCATTAGCTCACCTCCTCCGCTTTTGTCACTCCCTGAAGCTGCCCATTTCTTCACAATGTAAATCTTCCATAATATCCTTATGTCCTTGAGTGTGAGTGAATGTGTTCCCCATAAATGCCCAGTTTATCTTCCAATGCAGTAGCAGGTTATACATAGATTTACTACTAGTCAAAAATAATTTTGGCATTTAATATATATTGCAATAGCAATTTGACTATTAATGGATTCACCAGCAGACCTGTCTGGCCACTAGATGTCACTGCTTACCATTAACTCAAACAATGCAGCATTAGGTTCACCTGCATCCTCCCGAACCCCTGGCACTTAAACACAGCAGATACAATATGTGGAGACAGACTCAAAATCACTAACAGAAGATTAGCCTTGTTTATCCTCCTCCAGACTGCAATCATCAAATCAACCTCTGCTGTGGAGACGAATTCTGTGAGAGAACCCACACATGTTTATATGCATTTAGGCTGCACTGGAATAAGGTGACTGGAGCCCTGCTCATACAGTTTAAGTCATTATTTCATTATCTAAGCCTGAGAATGTTTGTTTGTTTACTTCGTTGCATGAGAGTGCATAAAAAATCTTTCTTTCCGTAAGGGTACATTGCCCACCTCAACCACCAATATTATTGAAGATGGAGGTTTTCTGTGTAGGCCATGGTTGATGTGAGCCTCACCTATGGTTTATTCATTATTTTTTATTCATTGATTTATTAATGAATGTGTTTGTGAGGGTGCTCAGTGTTGTACAGTATCTCTTCTTGCTTGACAGAGACAGAGTGACAGAGTGTTTCAATTTAAAGTGTATTAATCCAATTGTAGTTTTTGATTATTGATTGTTCTACAGTGAGGATCCAAGGCCAAATTAAACTGCTTTCTTTTTCTACCTTTTTCAGAATATCAAAGAAAGCAAACCAAGAATAAATCAACTTTGCTATCTTGGAACTCATGAGCTTCTATAATTTACAGCAGCATTTCTTTTATTTTTTTCTTTTGAAAATACTCTCACTTGATTCATCCATGTGACATTTGGAGACGGCCTGTGTTTATTTACAATAGGAGGAGCACATTGACCTTTGCAGGATGCTTGGAGGTGCTGCTGGCATCTTCCGATCGGGCGGCTCTTGACTCGTTCTCAGTCAAGAGAAGTTGGGCACATGCAGCAGCACAATTAAAAACAAAAAATATTATGATTTATTGGAATGTATTGCAATGTAAGCCACATCTTGTGCATGTGTTCGTATCGAGGCTGAGCTGTTGCTGAGACACACACACACACATGCAAGCTCAAGCGCTATGTTCCTTCCACTTGCTTTGTTTTGTCTCCACCAGGCAAATATTTAGTGACTGTAATCAAGCCTGGAGCCAGAGAGAGAGAGGGAGAGACAGTGAGAGAGAGAGAGAGAGCATGGATCCATCTGGCCCTCACCTGTAGACTGTAACATGCCTTGAGGCTGCAGCCTATCAGAGTAAACACAGTCAGACGAGTGTTAGAGGCCTTTACACTCCGAGGGATCACACTCTTCTGGAAGCAAAATTAATGCTACACTCAAGCTGTCATCTCAGAGTCATTTTTCATCTTTCTCTGCTGTGATTTTCATTGAAGTACACTTCAAAAGTTGTATTTATTCCCCACTATGCATGTGCACAACATGCAGTGTCTGCACAGATATTTGCTGGTGTGCCATTTTTTTCATCATTTGTTTGTCTATAGCCGTCCCTTACTTACCTGTCAATTAATCCCAGGTTCATCTTTCCACATTCCCTGAACTTCACGTGAAATTGCAGGCCTGATAACACATCCTTGAAAGACCTTGGCAGTGTGTTATGCTATCAAAGACTAGAAGTCAAAATAAACACTTTGTTAGAAGAAGTAGTGAATAGCAATCTTGGGTTCTATTTTTTGAGAAATTAATTCCAGTGTGTTAACAGTGTGTAGTAATGTAACACTATGAAAACACTCTCAGAGCAGTTTAATTGTTCAGGATACATCAAGACAGTTAGTAAGATAATCATGCACACGAATAAGATAAGATAAGATAAGATAAGATACGAACTTTATTAATCCTGAAGGAAATTCTTGTGCCAGAGATTTCTCCAAATTACAGTAACAATATAATACAGGATTGAATAATAATAATAATAATAATAGTAATAATAATAATAATAATAATAATAATAATAATAAATACAGTCAAATCCAGAGCATCAACACTTTGATATCTTATTACTTTACCTTATAGTAGTATACTGACTTTACATCCCTATATTATGAAATACAAATATTTTTTGTCAAAAAAATTTAAATATGTATCAATATATAATCAATAAGTTAATAGTGTTTAAATAATTCACTGTTATTTTCTTTTGGTTGAATTATAAATGAGCAGGTGCTTTGATATTTCTGATACTTTGAAGTCATGTGAAGAATATAACATGTGACACTGAAAATATATACATAATTAAAGAATAAATAAAAGTGACTCACATTGATCATTGTTGCTACTAAATGTTGGTATTGTTTTGAAAAGAAAATAGGCTTAATGAGCAATGAGAGGTTCAGTGCTCACATTACTGCCAACATGTGGGTTCTGCTTTAACACACTATGGAAAATATTTCATTGTGGCTTACACTGTACAAGAGCAGCAGAATAGCATAGTCAAAGCCCTTTTCTCATTGCTCAGACCACAAGGCTGCATGATGTGTGTCCTTTGATACCAGGCCTGTTTACATGGCATAATGATGCCCATGCTGTTGTGTCCTTTAAAGGATTTCAGCACCGTCAAATGCTTCACAGAAGACACTGATCAGAGATTCACAGACTGTCTGTTTGGTCGTGGAATTGTGACTCATTATCCTGGGTAAAATGATATGAATTTAACATTTAGCCTTTATGTCAGTGTTTGTGATATGTGTTCTGGGAAAAAGCATAAATTGAGACCATGCAAAAGAGAGAGAGAATAAACAAAACAGAAATTTAAAAAAAAGTTCGGCATGGTATGTTATATCTTGTATTGTGTGTCAAGGCCGCTGTTTTTAGCATAACTGCTGAGAGTTGTGTTTACAATAGCTGGAAATTTTTGTCAAACAATGACCCAACATATGGAATTTTAAGGATATGTGCCAGTGTGTGGCTTGGCTGTTGTTCTTCCAGCCTCTTTTGTTCTTTTAATGTATCCATGTGCTGTATATATGTATACATTAACTAAATTGAGTCTGTATGCATGCATGCTTGCAAAAATGCATATCAGGTGTATAATCTTCCTCTTATGGTCACGAAGAAGCAAAAGGCAAGGCCCAAAAAGATTTGTTTTTAATTGAAACGTTGTTGTTCTTGTTGTTTGTTTGTTTGTTTGTTTGTTTGTTTGGGAGTGTGCATTATCCTGATATATTCAGTGAAAGGACATTCAGTTGACTCCATGTTGACAGTACATACAGTAGGCTATATATATGAATAGACACATTTGACTCAAAGCGGAAAAACAACCTCAAGTGTTAGACTTCAATGACATTACATGTGATGTATTTTTGCATTGCATTTTGTACATTTGTACATTTTTGTATTTTGAGTAGCATCCTTTGTACCATGGGTGGCCTTAATGGGATTCAAAGCACTATCTGTGCTGCTGTACTCATGAATCTACACGTCACTTCCAAAATCCTATATCATATGCATTATGTTCATTGGTATACTGTACTTACACTGTATGAATACATTCTTGTGTGTACAAAGGAGTGCAAGATTACCCACCATACAGCTGATTAAAATGTTTAAGGTGGCCAGGCAGGTGATATCTAGTTCTCTAACAAGGCACTATGTTTGGTGCAAAAGGGCAGCTCTGGTGTCACAGGTCATGTTTTTAGCCTAAGGCAGGGGAGGGGCTGGATCTGACCCCAGAGTCCAGTTCCAAGAGGGACTTTCCCTCCAGACCCTGACAGAATAAAGTAGATGCAGAAAAGTGGGGCTGATCAACTTAAGCTTTCTTTGTTTTTCTTCAGAAATTACCTTACAAGCCAAGTGTTCTGGTATAAGACAATTCAATAAGAGCCTTGGCTTCCACATTAAGAATATGTTACTTGTTTGTCATGCTCTTGGCTATCTGACACTCTAAGTTCTGGTGTGTCTCAATCTCCACGCACACTGCCAGGCTTTTCCCCAAAAGGTCAAACAAATCGCAAAATGCAGTAGAAAAAGTCTTGTCCTCCAATGTGCAACATGTCTGCTTCCCTCCTGGGAGGCAGAAACTATGACTCACAATTCACAACCCCACCTTCTTCTCAGCTGTTACCCCATTTAGTCTCCAAGCACAGCTCTGATGGTTAAGTGTTGGTCAAGAATCCCAGATTTTTGACAGTTCTGTGGTGGTTGTGGTGCTTTATTTCTCCAGTCTTTCTCTGCACAGCATCACTGTGGCCTTGTTGGATATAAAGGAGCGGTACACACACTCTGCAAAGTGTGTAAGAATTTTTTGTGGTTTCTTCTTTAATCTGGTGCTATTTTTATATGCTTGATTATGCCATCATGCAGTCAGAATGAATGACACAGTACAAGACATGAGTGCAGATGATAGGGAGAATGTTGAGTTTAATGGCATGTAGACGGAGTGTCATGCAAGACAGATGCTATTTTATGGTGGGTAAAAAAGTCAGTTTCATGGACTGTAAAAATGTTAAATACAGTTATGAGTATGAGCTTGTGTTTGCTCAAGATTTATTGGTAATATAAAATATGGAAAGAACCTGAATCCAACATACTGAGTAATAAAGTCCCTCCTTCCTAGTTAGTCACATTGAATTTTCACTTTGTAATAAATACAAAACATAAGTTATTGATCTACACATTAGGCTTTTATAAAAAACCTTGCAGTTGTGTATGCCATGATATGACATTAGACAACTTCTTTGCCTTCCATGCAAAGATCTATGCATTTTATGGGCAGCAGCAATCATGGTGGCATGACATGCAAGAGCCATATTGCTATACCACTGTGGTACTGTAGATTACCGTAATTTTCATGATTCCTTGATCTGTATCCATATGCGTATCTGATCGCTTGCCTGCAGAGCTTGTCTCTGTCATTTGTTCCAGCACGTCCCTGTTAAGTGCCTGTTGCCCTCTGGGAACATGGACCACAAGAAACCCTGAGGAAATTTAAGTCTTTAACACTGTTTGAATGCATGTTAGGTAGGAGGAGTCAAAGAGACTAACAGTACTAGGAAGAGTGGCATAGATAGAAACAGATTCAGAACCATGGAGAAGACTGAATCGAAGAGAAAGAGGGGTGGAAAAGTATAAGGTAGAGGAAGCATTTTAGTGGAAACATGTTTTTAGTTTAAGCCTTAAATCCTTCTGGGAAAAAACAGTAATTGGAAAAATATGAAGGGGAAATGGTGGATTTAACTATAAAATGATTTTTTGTTCTGTCACAAAGCGCCTTATGTTCCTAACATCCATTTGTATATCTTTACAAAGTTAATGCAAAAATTGCATTGACTGGAACATCTTTCCAATGCAATGCAAATTAAGACGTTTGAATCTAATTTTACTTCAAAATGTCTGAAATTAAGTTGAAAATAGTTTCAGATCATGGCATGAACCCTAACCAAATCCTAACCCAGTATGTTCATAAAGTAAAGAAATAATTGTGAGGTCAAAGAGGTGACAAAACAAAAGATACCAAACACTTGCATGTTAAACATTATTTAATGTACTATATAAACTCCAGGTCAGGTTAGGGGAAATTAGGGCTATAGGGTGGAAGACATCTTTCTGTGCACAGGCCTATTGGACCGATGGTTTGCAGGGTGTTGTGGAAGCTTTCTTGTCCCATTGTTTTGTTGTATTCCCTGCTTCCAGAAGTTAGAAAAACTATTAAAATGTCAAAGGCAGATATATAAGCCTGTGAGGTTAGATAAATATGTAGTAAGTATGTTAAAAAGTGAAATATAAAGATAAGAAAATAAATAGTAAATTCAAATTACATGATAAGGAGTTCTCATTATAAATAATTCTTCTTCTTTTCCTAATGAGTGATCCCTTTGGGGGAGGGAAATGATGGTGGAGTGGTAGAGTAGACACTGATCATCAGGATAAAAGTGCTATGAATACAGTGCTCATTAAAAAAAGTTAAAACACAAGTGCTTAAATTCACACAGAAACATCACCATTGCTTTCCAGATCACAGATAGTGATACTTGTGTTGGGTAGTTAAAAGTGATGCACTTTGTGTCTGGGTATCGGTTGTTTTTGGAGAGGTTGTACAGATGTGTGAGTCTGGTTCGGGTGGAGTTACCTGTTTCTCCTATATATTGTAGGTGGCAATTATTGCAGGTGATGATATAGATTGCATTGGTGGAATCTAGTATCTACCTAGGGCTCCTAATGGCCCTAGGTGGAATCTAGGGCCATTAGGAGCTGAGGGATATGAATGTATGTTAATGATAAAGTGTTGGGGTTGGAAATATTGGTCGTGGACTGTGGTTTTGGAGTGAGAGTATCTCTTCCTGGAGGTTCTTGTTCTTCCAATAGGCTGATATTATTCTGTAGGAGCAGAAGGTGGGATGACAGGCTGAAGATGTGAATATGTGGTGTATTGGTAGGATTGTGTGGGAGTATGATAAAAGGCATGAGTTATGGAGGCTCTGGTTTAGGGGTCAGGGTCAGGGTATAAGTCAAGGTTGGGGTTCTGTTACTGCAGGGTAGGGGGGAGGATGACGAAAAGGGGGAAGGGGTTTGGGATGGTGATGTGTGAGAGCAAGTGGGAGCAAGGCTGGTGAGGGTCTCGTTTTTGATCCTCCTCAAGAACCGTTTGGAGTAGCCTCGGATACGAAGGCCTTGAAGAGGATCGTTATCACATGCTGGAGATCTGCTGTAACAATAGAGATCATGTGAGATTATTGAGGGGTGATGGTGATTGAGTGTGAGTACAAAATCAGGTAAGTCCACGAGTGAGTGTGTCAGCGCCTCTACGATGTCATCCAACCATAATAGTGACAATAGAAGAGGAGTTGAAGAGGTCAGACTGGCAGTCTGACACTATGGGGAGGCCGGGAGGAACCTCGAGGGGATTGCCCAAGTCTCAGGCGGTATTGACAGGGTTGATTTAAAGTTCAACCAAAGAGACACTTAAGAGGTCATAAAGATACATCATAAATGTTTGCCATAATGAATTCCAAATAGCCAGGGCTCATCTGACTGATTTTCACATCAATGCATAAAGAAAGACTCTGGTGCACGGCTGGTGCCGTGTGAAAGCCCATGTCTTTGTGACGTGTTGGTCCATTAGTCCAGGCTGAGAGAGGAGCCACAGACACAGCAGAAGGCAGGTATAAGACAGTGAAGACATGGTCAGGTTAAGTGCTCTTACTAAAAGACTTAAATCAGGAAAATGTTGACTTAAAAGTTTGTGAGGATGCCTGTACATTTTAAAAGTGTATGTGGGGAGGTTTGAATGTACATGTTTGTGTGTACTTATGATTGCTTAGGAAGGGGAAAGTACAAATACTTAGCCAATAGAGCTGATTCTGATTCTAATTAAATATACCCTGTGGAGTTTTTAACCACTTTTTTGCACCTTGTACTTTAGTAGCTTACATATTACACATTCCTTTTGACAGTTTCATCCTATTTCACTGATCAACGTTTTCAAGAAACATGGCGATGCACTAGAAAATGGTAGGAAATAAGAAGGCTACTAGCTGATAAATTCGCAATTATTTTTCTGTTAAGGGAAAGATATGCATTCAATACATTTAGCACTCAAAAGACCACACAAAACACTTTGGTGACAGAAAGTGAATGTTGATTATCTTTGCATTATCTTTCAAGGAAAGCCATAGATTTTTACATCAGTCAATTTAACTGGTTGTTGACATTGTAATACATTTAATAAAATATAAACATATGAAAATATATTTTCATTTTGTGGACAGCACAACCTTACAAATTTATTATGTGAATATGTTACTACCTATTAAGACATCCAGCAAACAGGAGCATACGTTATGGAGCTCTGGTTTGGTCACCAACTCCGAGGGAAACATATGTGGCTCATTAGCAGCGAAGTGCTCCACTGTGTCTAGCCTCATTAGCGAGTCCCTGTCTGCTAATTTTTAGCAGGTAGAGTACACTGGTTTATGAGAGCTTTTCCCCTGTCTATGTGGCCTGAAGTAATGCTGTGAGCGAAGTGACAAACCAAAAACACTTCAGCTTTAGGTGGTAAAACAAAAACAATGGACTGAAAGTTGGTATACCTACTGTAAAACTCCAAAGAGCTGAGGGGAGTGGAGGAGGGTGGTAATTTTCTGTAGGTGCATTGATACAGGCGGCATCTTTAATATTACACACATTTTTCCATCGCTAATGTTAAATCATTGATTAGTACATCTGGTTCAGCATTTATCTACTCATCACCAATAAAAAATAAAGATAAGTCCCCTCTGGATATACTGATGCTGATTTAATATACAACGTTCCCAGCCTTCCTTAGTTTCTGCTCACACATGTGAATACACATACATGACATGGCTGTGTCTCCAGTTGCAGCGCAGCAGGTCAGATATCACACTGCAGGTGACAGGGTTAAACCTGCAGCTCCTGCCTCAGCTCCTCCCCTCTGCTCTCCACCCTGCATGCCTGGAGGCAGAGAGGGCGGCTCGGAGCCGACTCATGCCATGCCAGAGATTCACACCGGCAATTTGAGCTGTCACCGTGCTCATGAATCACCTGGCTAAGGCATCATTACTCTAGAAGATTTATTGGAAACACATAGGTCAAATTTTCATTCTGAAGCAGCAAATGGAAGAGCCCCTGAGGGCTTGAAGTGGGAGGTGATGAATATGTGGGAAAAGGAAGGGGTTTAGAAAATGGGGTGCGTGTGAAGCTATAGAGCTGTTTGGAGGGCGTGATAGTGTTGTGGTGGTAAAGCTGTCAAGATCATTTTGGTCCTGGTAAAATTGATTAACAGCCTCTAAATGCAACACGTTCTCACTACCAACATGTCCAATATGGCAGCGTGGTCAGTGGCCATAAAAGCTTCAAACTATGATGCTCTACTTACCCTGCCATCACGTTTGCAATAAATATGCACTGTCCAGTTAGACTAGGTTACATTAAGCTTGCTACATGAAGCTATTATTCCAAGCAATATTCTGAGATTCACGTGCAAATGATCGTTTTGATTTTTAGCTTCCATAGTAGGAAAGTAGAACTTCAGTAAAAAAGTGATGCTATTGGATGAAAATTATCTGTCAATCTGAGGCACATGTGTCAAACCCAAGGTCCACAAGCCAAATCCAGTCCGCCGCCTGATTTTATGTGACCCACGTGACTTTGCAAAGAATATAATAATTCTGTTACAGTAGTATGGTATCCATAAACTTCATTTCCCTGAATGGATCCAGATTTTGTTATCTGTGCACTGAAGGCATGTAGCTGTACGTATCCCTGTGTATCAGTACTCCCTAAATAGTGTCTCAGTATCATTTGGCTGTTTCAAGCACTGACACTCTAGCCGGATGTTGTACTTTCGTTACATAAATTTCCAAGAAAAGAAAAGTTAATGCATGGCGAAGGCAAATCAATAGAAAATCGGAAAGCAAATTGTTGTTTGTTATTGACAAGCCATCACGTCTTCTTTGTAATGAGGCAGTGGCAGCCCAAAAGGAAACAATTCATGGTTTATGTTCTACTGTAGCCTTATGCACCAAAAAAAGCACCAAAAAGATGAAGACATTAAAGGAAGTCTGCATTTTCAACAGAATATGTTTGCAAAGGTTATAGCAAAAGATGATGCAGCTATGAAAGGCAGCTTTATAGTGGTTAAATAAACAGTCTCTATAGATCCTTTCACTATGAAAACGTCTCCAACACCTCGAACTTGGATCCATCCAACCTTATGTCTTTGGAAAAATAACTGTTCCAAAAGAGATTTAATACGATTTAATAACCTGTTATCATTGCCAATGGCTATCTCTAAAAAAAGTTTCATGCTAATCTATTTGTACATTTTTTAGTTAAATAACTACCCTCGGGGTTCTAACAATTTTAAAGAAAGTCAAAAACTATCATGGATCCATCCCTTT
Source organism: Chaunax sp. Z400 (assembly GCA_037577475.1). NCBI lineage: Eukaryota > Metazoa > Chordata > Actinopteri > Lophiiformes > Chaunacidae > Chaunax > Chaunax sp. Z400. The sequence continues at coordinate 23,715,779 of CM075185.1, forward strand.
ATCCGGATCTAACCAACATTGAAGAGGTTCTTTCTGGCTACATGCCCAAACTTTCTTGCAAGTGTCTTCAAAATCCTTGAACCGCCCCTTTACCTGGATCCACTCCAAAATGTAATGGGTTCTTCTCTGCCACATGAATAACCCTCCCACCAAGTTTCATGAAAATCCATCAAGTAGATTTTGTGTAATCCTGCTAACAGACAGACAAACAAACTGAACCAATCATTTCACCCTATTGGGGAACTCATTGCCTGTTTTTGCTAGTGTGTTGCTTTCAGAGCAAGTTATTATTAATATTAATGGAATAAAGAAGCAATTATGTAATATCATAACAAGAAGACACATTATATTGTCTTCCATCTACAACCAGACCTGTGAGAGCACCCTAAATACTTATATGGCCTGGAATAAAATTGAGTTTGACAACCCTGATCTCATTTGATATGTTCATGTAACTGAGATTGTGGATGTGCTTTTGTACGTAGCTCCATCTAGCCTCACACAAAACACAAAATAAGAGCCCTTCTTTATCTACTCCCACAAACTAGAGGTGTGTGTGATGAATAAAAATGTTGTCTGAAACATTTCTTTTTTTTTCAGCACCAAGAGGTCAAGGGCTTTGCTCAAAATCACTACAATGGAGGTTTTTCATTATTCTAAGCCTCACTTTCTCTCCGTGTTTTACCATCCTTCTAACCATTGTGGCTCTAGGTCATTTTTTTCTTTATTACTGCCAACTGGTTGCAGAATATGCTTTGAAAAATTTCTGAGACACATCATAGTCTTGTCTGCTTTTCACAACCAAACAAGGACGATTCATAAAATCTCTTTGAATGCAATGCACGAAAAATAACTACATAAAGTGATCATATTTCAGAACAAATAGAAGACTCAGCCAACCCATGCAACACTTAGGCCTCCAACCTCAGAACTAGTCTGAGCAGCTACTGATTTCTCTCATTAAGATCCTTATGAAGTGGAGTGTTAATGAGTTACATTCAGTGTCTCAAGTGTCCAAAGGAGTGGAAAATTGTGTTGTAAATACTTGTCAACCATCCCTCATTTGCATCTCACACCTTTAATTAACTCCCCTCATACTTTCACAGCATAGCCTGTGACATTCGCATTGATTTGTACCAACAATCTTTCTCAGTCAAATAAACCTCAGACTTATTTCAGTGACAGCCTTGGATCTGTTCCAGTTTGCAGATATTGCTTTGTATCTACAGTGTGTGTGTGTGTGTGTGTGTGTGTGTGTGTGTGTGTGTGTTCATATTCAGCAATATTTTTACACAATGCATGTGTTGACTGTTTCAAAGAAGGACCATTTGAATTTGTGTTCATTTATTTGCAGAGTTCAAATGAGCTGTGACCCTACCTGGAGGTTTATGTTTTAGAGGCTAAAAAATACTGGGCCGTTGCATTTGTTTTTTAATAAAAACATAGTTACCTATAAGCACAATATTTTAAATGTATACATATTTGTATTAACATCCATATACACTACCTTGAGATGAGAGTGCTATACACTTCATATACTTCAATAGCTTAGTAAGACATGGAAGATTGTCTGAAATATTGCAAATAGAAGTGTTAATCAACTCTCACGAGGAACAGACAGACACACACTGAGTTCTGAAGACCAGAATACCCAAAGATGCAGATATTTGCAATGGTTTCATGACCCTGGTACACCTTAGGCCTTATACAAAGAGAAGATGTTGAAGGCATAAGGTACACAGGCATTAAAAGGAATGAATCAGAAAAAACTAATGAAGGGGAGACATTAGGAATACATATTAAAAAAAGCATGTGAAAAATAAAAATTAAGATAGAAGGCATTGAGATACAACACGAAAATAACACATTAACTGACAGCACTGCAGCCTCCTAACGTCAAGTCTTTTCTCTGTTGGTTATAGCTCAGCAGCCTGATCGAGGCATCTAATCCTCCAATATAGTGTCCACATACAGTGGTGTTAGGCAAGGGCTTCAATGGGCAGCAACGGCAGCTCTGTAAAATAGCTGGTTATTTCAGTATCTTAACTATGCAAATTAACCATAGTAATAAAATTGTACACTGGCTTGTGCATTCCCAATAGCTGGATTGTTTTCAAAACTATCCCTCACTGTCTCAATTGGCAACTCCTCTTCATCTTTAGCTTGCAGTTTTTATGGTGTCAACCAAGGTTTGATACTTGGTCCCTTTCTTTTCTTCATTTAACCTAATTTTATGTATTATGTTAGACAACTGGATGAAGGTCTTGATAGAACTTAAACCACTTCAGGCTTGTATCAGAAATTCCAACCCTCACAGGTAATCTGTTATCAATTAGTATGAGGTGTCAATTGCAGCATCCAAAGGGAAATTTGATATTTTTTCATAACACTGGTTATCTTTTGATAAGTACGACCATTCTGAACATGGCTGATGCAAAAATTTGCTTTGTGGAAACTTTTACATAACTTTTATACAAATCAATTTTCAGTCATTTTGGTCCCATTTTTTTGATAAATCCAAACCAGGCAGTTGAGTGAGTCACCTCAAACTTAGAACTTACTCGGTGAAATTTGCTCATTCACATTTTCTTTCATTCTTAATCCATTTGAAGTGTGTCAGACTAATGATCATAACCAAGCGTGAAAATCTTGAAATGGCATGACTTTGTCATAGTAAGATCTTTTGCTTTTTGACATTTCCACATATTCCATGTCAGACATCAGATAGAGAGAGAGAGATGAGGCATACCAGAAACTCAACTCAGAGTGACATTTCAAAGGCCTGGAGTTATCTGCCAGTAGATTCATTAGTGTCAACACCACTCATCAAAGCTTCTTAAAAGAAAAGACATTCTGCCTTAGCATGTCAAAACACTGATGTGTCAGTATTAAATTGAAAATATATGTTTTTGTTTAAAACATCAGCCTCTTAATTATTAGCCCTGGTTGACCTAATGGTTGTTTATTATAATATTTTAATATTATATTAAAGCTTATTGTTTGCTTTTTAATCTTAACACCGCTTTTTATCTATATGGTTCTCAAGTTGTAGTTACTTACAGAATGTATTGATCAATATTAATTATTGAAACTTTCCAAAAAACATTATACAAAGAAATTCAGACAACACATTAAAACATGTCAGTAAACAATCGTCTCATGATTAATTTAGACTATAATCATCTCCTCCTTTTCATGTGGCAGGCTGGTTCATCTGATCTGGCCAGATGTGGTATTAGTATGAGCAGCTTAGATACTGATTACATTGATTTATTCTGTTTTTTGTCAGGCTTCATGTAATTTGCATGCAGTTAAAAGGTGGCAATAAAATAATCACAATTTCATTTGCATTATTGGTCCTCACTGAGAGGGGTATAGCGATAGAACTGCTTGTCTGCCTGCAGGGCTGAATGTTGGCCTTGTCAAAGAAAATATGGGAGGTGTGAGACAGATGCTTCGTGGTGGGTAGAGGTTTTTGTTGTTTCATGAACCGCTGTGCTATCTCTGTACTAAATCTGTCAGTTTGTCTGTCATAGCACACAGATGCAGAAGTTTAAATGTTATTGAAATATTGAAGCATTTGTGTTTCACTCAGGTTTGTATGATCTGTTACACAGACTGAGCAAAACACAGGCCAGGAATTTGGGCTCCTTTTTTGCTTGTGTGACTCACCTGAGTTTAGTCATACATCAGTTCATCTTAATAAGTATGTCATCATCAACTTTAATAGCACTAATTAAAAGCCTGAAGACACCAGTTATTATGGATTGAATAATGACATCGACGCAGCAAAAGGGAACGCCCGAATACTGTTTTTTTTAAGTGTTTTTTTTTTAACAATTGTGTTCAACCACCAACAAACATACACAACCAACAAACCACATGCAGGTGAAAGTGTAATCACCACCATCATGCAGGGGGAGGGAAGTCACACTCAATCAATGAATGACTTGCAGGTGTTTCAGTCAATTTACCTTTTCGGAATGTACACAATTAAAGAATCTGCTAACTAATAGTCGATTCGGTGTTCTCAGTCCTTTGACTTAAGCAGGCAAACTGGAATCTTATTTCAAAACAACTGCAGGTATTTTATGGTTAAAAAAATAAAATATGTTTCATCTGCCAAGTGATACCCACCTGCTCAACATGCCTAATCACCATTTCACACACAAGCCCCAGCTTAGGAGAGGCAGAGATCACAAATCACTTTGTTGTTTCAAATCACTTAGTTCACTGCAGTTGCTGCTCATCAAAACTTTCATGTTCAGTTCAGTACAAAATTAACATTCACAAGCATTTTAATGAGGTTAAACTTCGGCTTTAACAGTCTTTTAATTTGCTTTTGATGGCCAACTGTGAAATACAGGTGAGCTGACAACACGGCTCTCAGTCATCTGTGAGAGGACACAAGATTGGACAATACATCTTAACAGTGTTGGAAATACCTGATTCATAGGCCACAGTCAGATATAATAAAACAATTATGTCCCAGGTCATCTGTTTTAATGTAAAAGGGATATAACACAACCTGTTTGAAGACCAAACACTGGCAATATGTTTCTTATCAGCAGTGTTGAAGCAACATGAAGCCCTTCATTCTCACAACAGCCTCTGCAGTAAGTGCATCACCATAACTACACACATTATTTGTTCTTTAAATTTAACAGCCAGATAATCAAAAAAAAGTGACAAAACATTTTTTGCAAAGTAAAAAAAACAAAAAAAACAAATGACTCTTTAAACAAAAATCTATCACTGTCTAGAGACAGGACAAAATATAATACTGTACTAGAAATAAATAAATAATAAATAAATATACATATAATAATAATATTTTGTCTACATACTAGCCTTAATTGAAGATTCTCAAAGCTGTGGATCAAAAGTCTAGAGGGAGTATAAAGATTGTTGGTGGAGCCTCTCAGTTCTAATTTTATATTCTCTCATCAGGTCACCAAGCCAGAGTTATAGATTAATAAAAAACAATTCCTCTTACCAATAATCATACAACTACAATCATAATCTTTTATTTTTCCTTTGAAAAAAGAGCTTGTAAAGTGTTCGGCTACCTTATCTGATTGTATGGATTGACATGTTGCAATGTTTTGTGCTCTATCTGTCTTTCTTTGTACCTTGTCTGTACTGAAGAATGTGACTCCTGCTTTTAAATCCAGGGCTGGTTAATTGCTGTGAGTGAGTAAGTCATAGATGGCAGCAGCAGGCCCTTGGGGCATAGATCGTTTTCATCCTCCCTCAGTCTCACCGCCCTACTCAGGTTTTGGCTTTTTACCAGCCCGGCTCGTTTTCCGTGGAAATTGTCTGGCTTAGCTTACCACTGTACACTGTCAACAGCTGTTACACTAACCAGCCATATTTGTAATTAAAATAGATATAGTCAAATCATAACAGTGCTAACAGTGCATGCTTGAACAGATTCAGTCATGAGTGAACATTAAGTGCTTAAAAGTTTGCACTGACATTCCCTCAGTTTGACCTCAAGAAAGCAATGATTAGCAAAAAGTGAATTTGTTTTCTGGCGATCATTAACATTTTAACATTTCCAAAACTTAAATATAATATCTCCCAGCAAATTATCTTTATTTCCCTATGTTTCACACAAAACCACGATAGACAGAAGAGAAAAAAACAAAAACAAACAAAAAGCACAAATAGACAGCAAGATAAATACTCCAGCCTGCATTATGCATGCATGTTGATTTTATTTCAGCTAAATATAACATCAGAATTCTTATAATGGCACCACAGGTGGCAGGTTTGTGTGCTTTCAGAGTTTTGGCCTTTATAGAGACAATTTCACGTAGGTTCATTTCATTTCATTAAAGCATTTCTTTTGGTCCTGTTTATTCATTGTGCCTCAACCACACGACTATCTTACCTCTGTGTAACAACATCTACTGCTGTCTATGTTAAATCGCCCTCCTGATGAACTTTCCGTGAAATAAAATGTTCTGAAAAGTCTGAACCAAACCAGTAAACATCTTGTGTGTTCACATAGAACCTATATTTTTTTACATCTTCACAAATTTGACGGGTCACCACTAACCCCCCCAGTCAGTAAATCACCGCTGTCTGTTCTGTGAGTCGTGCCGACCTGCGAGTGTTCCTCCTGTTTTGCCTCAGGGTCGTGCTGCCAATCATACGAAGAGATAAGGAAACTCGGGCTGATAGGATTCTCACAAAGATCCAACTCATAGTAAATATCTTGTGAGCATCCACATAGTCAGCCTGTCAATCAGTCCCTCTGTAGCATGTTCGCCAGTCACGCGATGGCCTACAGCACAAGCTGAACAGGTGATGTGGCTCTAATTTATCTTTGAATCCATTTACAGCATCTTTTAGAATGGTGCAATTCAGTTTTTAGTCTTGTATTGTAGTGGAAAACGTATGCACAACAGATTTCTCACAATACATGCTGTCATATGCTCTACAAAGACCTACCTGCATAACAGAGCATGAGCATCACATTCATACGCTAGATGTTAGTCACAAAGCCATTCAACAGGTCACTTAGTTGTAATTTAAGTATGTTTAAAGTGGTTTGGTCTTTGTTAACCCTACACTCTCTTGCCCTGGGGTTTTCTCTCTGTGATGCCTGTCATGTTGTTTATGGTAAACAAAAGCTGAAAGGCATTGTTTAGCTATGGTGCATTCACTTGACAATGTTGATTAGATGTGACATAAAAAAGGAAGACAAAAGAACATAAGAGAATAAAGGTGTCATTTTTTCTCTTTAGGTTTTACTAATATTCTGCTGGGGGGTTTTTTCTGTCCCTGATTAAAACTTATTCTTCCCGACCCTACTTCATTCCCAGTTTTGGACAGTTAAATGCAGCAACAGAAAACCTAAAACAGTGACAATCAAACTCTGTAAAGGAGACTATTGTCTTTTTTTTTTTTTTTTTGCAGTGTAGTTTTTCCTGTGCTTTGCTCATTTTTTTTAATGTTCAAATTATGTATTTAAATTTCAAAGCAATCCTTTCCAGATGAGTATTGAGTGGCTCATGGCAGGCCATGCATGAAGACAAAGAAAGTGGATGATTTCAATTGTGTTCTGTCATTTCTTGTTAAGTTTGGTTTGCTCGTGGATGGAGCTTGTGGGCATATTGCACAAAGTTAGCATGACATGAAGGACACATTATTTTTGCTTTCCAGCATTTACATCAAGGCATAAATCCAAAGTGTAACAAAAACAAAGAGATGCACATGACCTGGACAAAATTAATCTCATATCCATTTACAGGATAAAAGCCTGGTGATGGGAGTGACTCAGAGGGTGTCGTTTTAACTACCTTTCTACTGTCCATAAATCCCCATCCTATGGCCTAATGACAGAGCAGGTTCCACAGGTGAAGCCCTCGGGGAGAAGGGTAGCAGAAGGGTTGCAAGAGAGAGCTAAACACAGCAATAAAGTGCCATAAAATAAACTTAATTCACAGAGCCATACATGGTACACATCACAGAATCTTGACATAATATTTTTACTTAAATGCAGGATGTTGGACTTGATATGTTTTTTTTAAACTGAACGAATAAAACATTGCATTTATAACATCAGATCTATACAGCGCAGTGAAAATATGTAATACTGTCCCAGATGAATCATTTCAGTGTGTTTTCTTATACTGTACCCACCTGAAGAACCACAGACATGATCATTAGCACAGAGCCTGAGGTAATGATGTCATGCTCCAAAGTCCGTGTTTCTGCCTCTGAGCACTAAGCGAAAGTATTAGGTAAGAAGAGCCATTAAGTTACCACTTGTAGTATAAGACATGGTGAAAGCAGGCCCCTTAGGCAGGGGTCCCCACGCAGTTTGAATTCTCCTCTTCAGCTGAAATGATTTATTCAGAGAACGAAGACAACGTTGTCTGTTATAAGGAGTTAGGAGTTAATTTGCCTGTGGCAGGTTGTTAATGGCATGCAGGAATGAATGCGGTCACTACAATGACAATTGTTTTAAAGACCTCTGTCCCAACCCCCATCTCTCACACACGCACCTACACACAGACAGGTAAGTCAAAATATCAACGGATGACCAGGTCCTGGGTAATTAAAGGAGATGGTGATCTCTGTGACCTCACCACACCCAACACTTAGCTTGGCATGTTGTCTGCATATAGCAGCCCTGCCTGACAATAGAGAGGGTCACAAAGCAAGAGACAGAAAGAAAGAAAGAAAGAAAGAAAAAAGAAAGAAAATAATTATGTAGTTATTTTTTTAAACTTTTGACCTTATCTTCTGACCTACCTGGAAATCTGGGTGTTGTCTCATTCAACACTATTCTAGCAACATATTTATTTTTTCTTAATTGTTTGTTGCTAAGCTGTTATTATCAATATTTCCATCAGTTACTCATGAAAGCCTCTGAAATTTAAAGTTTACAAGCTACAAAAACAAATTTCCCTCATAATCAGCTAGCAAAATTGGCACTAGTTAAACAAAAATTAGGATTGATGTCTTCTGCCAGACCCTTCCTGGTTTGTGGCTGAGATATTTATCAAGGAAATGCTTTGTATTGTTGTCAGCAGTGCTCCAGACATTGACAGCTTTGTGACAATTACAAACACCAGAGGGCTCACTTTCTCTCCATTTTATTACCTTACAGCTGAAATCAGGATACAGCAGCATATGTGTTATGGTGTCTAAATAATTAGAAATGCAAATTATTATATAATTTACATTGATATGGTTTTAAATTAATACAATAAAGATCAAATGTAAATTTAGACTCATTACAGAGAAAGAAATGATAATACAAATAAGTTTTTTTTGTTTTTTTTATTCTCATGCCTGATCTTTAACACTGATCTGTGTGTGGGTAGGTTGGGGTGTTAGTGAGTGGAGGATGTATTTCCCATAAAGACTCAAATGTTACGCTATAAGAAACTGGAGCAGAGAACCGATCAGCAGGTTGCCCAGAGCGTTTTACACACTGCCCTGTGGATAGAGATAATTGATGAATGTTTCTAATGAATGGGACAGATCTTTGGCTCTGGGCTCTGTTTTAATAACAATGGTAAGAGTCACAAACTGAAACACATTGAAGCATACTGGGTATCAAAGCAGAGCGTTTGAAGCCAGTGACATACTAGTGAAGTCATCTTTGATAAATGCCATCACTGTCTTCATAGTCACACAATGTGAGGTGCTGGGCTCATGCTGCTCTTCTAAGCTTCATGTCTTAACCTTTGATTAGTTGTCAATGTGATAAGTACTGCAAAACATGATGTCTTTATTAAAAATATACCTTTTTTTTTTTACTGAACGCATTGTTGATGCTCTCATTTCTGATTTTCCTCAAGATGACAGAGCGAGCTGTATCAAATCAACACCCAGTTTTTACAAACGGCTGCAAATGTGTAGCTTTTCATGAAGCCCTAATGCAGGTGAGGTTATAGACTATAATTATTTTTGATCTGAGTGACAGCTGGAGTTATGAGTTTCGACAGAACTCTCAAGCAGATGTTGTTAAAGAGGATTTACACAAATGCGCTCCAGACACTTCCAGTGATCGAAGAACATTGACGAAAGATAATAACCAAAACTTCCAAGTAATGACGTTGTTTTGATTTGTTCAAGGCTGAACTTGACTCCATTTTCAACTTCTTGAATTTATCTTTTTATGCTAAAGGGAATGTAGCTTCATTTGACATGATACAATAATTTTAAATTTACTTCTTAACCCACCAAGAACAGCCAAAGAGCCCTGCAACATGAAGCTTTAAAACGCCAACTAATCGCTGCTTTTCCACGGAGCAGCAGAGTGACTAAAAGGGGCCGCGGGCATTCCTGCATGCTAACCCAGCCAGCATGAGCTCGGTGCCCCCCCAGGCTCTCTACCACTGCGTTAGGGCAGGTTACACACTTTGCCTGTTTGTAATTCCCAGTGACAGCACTGGCGCTCGGGGCCAGACCTGTAACCCTGAAATCAGCCTTCACAAAAGGGCCCTGAGAACACAAAAAAACCCACAAGCTCCGGTTCAGGTTCTGTCTCTCGCTTTCATTTCTTTCCCCTCCTCTGTCTCCTTCTCTCTCTCATACATATATTATCGTGCTGCAAAATGACCCACAGCTCAACCTTTTTTCTGTCGACTGGCCAGTTTTCAGATCACCTCCCATTGCTTTAGTTTATCAAAAACACAATGTCATGATGTGTCTAAATGCAGACGAGACTGTTTAGTAGGTTGTGTTTTTGGCAGCATTTTGTTTGTCTGTTTGCCTGCCTGTCTGCAGGATTACTCAAAAAGCTACGGATTTTGATGAAATGTTTTGGAGAGGCCAGGCAAGGAAGAATCCGTTTGATTTTGGTGATGATCCGGATCAAGACTCAGCTGCCTTGGTGGACGTTTTGAGCTCTCTGAGTGCTATCTGGTTTGGTGTTGCTATGAGCTGAATTAAGAGCACCTGGAAATAATGTGTCTGTGATTCCCTGGTCAAAAGTTGTAGCTTGTTGAATTTGACAATTTCTTGAAAGCATGTTAAGTTGAATTTTAAGTTGAGTGTTGGTAACTCAGTTGAAAACTCAGACAAAAAAAAGCACTCAATGTCATTTGTCTGTGTCTCTCTAGGGCAAGTATTTTGTCTCTGCATTGCATGAGAACACTGCAGCTTTTCCACTCTGATTGGAGCCATCCCTTTAGTGAGTCAGAGCCAGACTTACTCTGTGTTCCTACACCCTGCCCCTCTGCCCTGAAAACTAATCCTCTTTCTTTCAAGAAACATCTAAAAGGGGTTACAATGTACTATCAGCTGGGCTGCACAGTCAGTTTCACTTAGCAGGAAAATGAGGAACTAGGAACTCTGAAACACCTGAGGCAGCAGAGAGGAATTCTTAATGTCAAAAATGAATATGCAAATATCACCGAATGTCATAACACATGCCTTAGTCATGAGTTGATCCAAGAACAGCCATGATTCCGGGAAGCTATCGTTTTACTGCTGATGCCTAAAGAACATAAGCTTTCCCATGAACAAGTGAGAGATGAGAGCTTACAGCCAAAACCATGCATGTTTGGGATTGGCTAATGTAATTTCAGGCATGGAAAGCAAACTTTGCAACATGTTATTCATTCAAGAAGAAAGAAATAAAAAATAAATGGAACAAAAGCATAAGAGACAGAGCAAAAAAGTCAACAAGAAACTAAGAAGAAATCCAGCCTCTGGCAAAACAGATTCATAATCATCACCATCAGTGCATCGCCTCTGGACCTCTCTGTCCCATTTCCCATCATCCTGAAAAGAGGCCTGCCTGTTCCAGTTCCTTCATGGTAACAACTTTCAACCTGAAATGTAAAATATCATCAATGACTGGAGAACCGCAATGTAGCCTATTGTGTAACTATTGACAGGTCTGAGCGCCGTGTTTCAGGAACACACATCCGCTTACTCTCTATTTGAGGCTCCTTGTAATGAGACATGTCAGCTTTCAGTTGGGGAGCTGCCATTTTCATTAAACTGCCAAGAAACAAAAGATCAGAAGAGATCTGCATGAAAAGTCAGACCCACTGCACACTCATCAAAACTCTGAACTTTCCACTGCAATGTAAAGGTCACACTGCTCTCTGTATTGCAACAGAGCATCTAGTATGAATGTAATTCCTTGTATATTGGGCTGGGGTGTAGTTAATGTTGATGTAAACATGCTGTAGTTTTCTCATGACAGTAGCCTCAGTTCTTTACTTGGTAAAATGAAGTAAATGAAGTTTCATTTGTGTAAAACTTCATTTACTATAATGTTATCTATAGAACACGTCTCACCCAATATAAGATTTGAAGGACGTTTACATCTTTCACATATCTTTACTCTTAAGGCTGTTATCATACTTCATTATTATGGATAAGAAGCGGTGTGTAGGGTGTGTTAGGGCTGTAAGGCTATTGATATGGCACTGTTTTTAATATTACAGAAAGGTATTTGTTGAAGTCACAAACACACACACACTCAGTTAAAAAGTCGATCTGGTGCACTAATGAACATGTAGATTTATATAGTTAATAATACTAATAATATGTGTTACAAGTGCGTTACACTGTATCGCTTAACATTGTGTTAAGTATTAAATGTAAGATGTTTTTGTGTGTTTCAAAGACAAAAACTACTTCCTGTTGTAGCATGCATGATTTGTTGTTAGTGCTGTGTGTGAGGTGACCTAACAACCTGCCTTTAGGTATTGATCAAAGAATCCAGTTGTTGTTTTTTTATTTTAACTCCACTATAAGATGTTATTTCTTAATTTGATGCTTTAGTGGTCAGGTGTTTCCTTCACCTAAATCTTTTTAATGTTAATGAAATTTAAATGAATTCTGGTAATCTTGATGAAAATGAATGCGATATCGTTGCAAGATCCGATGTCCTCTACGAGGGACACATGATAAAAAGTAAAAGAATAACATTTTTGAGATTGGTTTTGCTGTAACATGTATCCTTCAACCACAACACTTAAATCATCCATAAAAATACAGTATTAATATCAAAAACTTTTTTCCGTCTGGGTCTCAGGAGGATGTCTAAAATCATGGGAGAATAAAATGTAATTTTTCTCACTGTAAAATGTAAAAGTCTCCAACTGAGAACATAAATCTTTTGAGTCTGTTCTAACTGGCCCACTCAGCTGAGGCCATGAGATGTTAGAATGTCACCGCGTTTACAAAGAAATGTTGCTGTTTTCCCGTTAGTTGTGGGAGTCGATTTCCCAAAATCGTCTCATGCCCTGAGCGAGCCTTATACGACCATCTTGGGTAAAGATTCAAGGGTCAAAAATAAGGAAGGATAAGTGGGCATGTTTTCATTCTGTCTCTGGTGCAATATCCACAATTGCAGTTGCGGTCGCATGGATCCATACACAACCAGACACACATAAACACACATGCACACAAACGCAACATGGCTCACGCACACATTCACACATGAACACACTCTCACATGTGGATGGAAGTAATTAGAGTAGAACAAAGCTGAAAAATTAACGTGGGGAGGAAATGTTGAAAACACGAGTTTGGTAAATGACCTCATAAACACCCAGTCCGCTCTCTCTCCTTCACTTTCTCTCCTTCACTCTCTCTCTCTCTATCTATCTATCCATCTATCTATCTATCTATCTATCCCTCTGTCATTGTTTTACAGTAATTTTCAGTTTCTTTTTATATTGTAAGATGTAAATGAAGGACATCAAATGACCCCCCTCCCTCCCTCCCTTCTCTCTCTCTTTCTTACTGTCAGCCCTGCTTGGCTCCTTACTCTCTTCATCTGGTCTTCATATGGGCTTCATTCCCCCCTGCTGCAATCCAGCCCAAAACTATTTCCTCTTTCAATTTCCAGGGGAAGTTGTTAAATGGTTTCTGAACCAAACAAGGCTTTTTTTCTCTCTCTCTCTCTCTCTCTCTCGCTCTCTCTCTCTCTCCCTCATTTCTTTTTCAGCTACTTTTCGTACAACAACTCACGCGGGGCCCACAGTCAGCCCTCTGTTGTTTCGCATGCAGTAATGAACTATCAACCTGTAAAGCTGAAGGAGAAGAAATAAACATCTCCATGCTGAAATAAAAAACCATGTAACAAATATGTTGAAACTTCCCATTAACATTCTATTCATCTGGATAAATACATTTAAATGGGATGTTAACATGGAAATAGACGCATTACCTATGTGATAAATGAACTGTTAAGTAGCTGGAGCGTTCCATGTTACACTCCAGCTCGTGCACACATACATAGACACAGCCTCTTTGTCCTGAGTGTGCAGTCAGGCGAGAAGTGGAGCTATAGCCACAGGGCCAGAGAAGCATGCTCATCTGAAGGACAAATGCTAACCGGGCAGACTTTCCTCATTGCCCTCCATCCCTCTCCCTCCATTCCACACTGCTCTCCGCCTGCTCTGTGCCCCCTAACCTTGCTATGAGTATGGAGACTAGAGAAAGAGGGGATCTATAAATCCATCCCCTCCATCACAATCGTCTCCACCCCCCCCCCCCGTTTGTCGGTGGCAGAGTCGAGGCCAGGCGAGGCTGGAGGTGGTGTGTAGCAGGTCTTCAGAGTAAGCTGTGATGACAGGTGTCACTGAGTCTCATGGGCGGACCTGTGACGAGTGTCCTGCTCACTTACAATCCTCACTTTGGCGCTTTTCACAAGTCACGAACCGATGAGTGCTACAAGAGGTGGTACGAGGATTCATTGGCCGATTTGTGTTCCCTTTATGCTGGTGTGCGTTTGTGTGTCAGACACAAGCGCGAGTACAGTCAGATGGAAGCACACGCATGCCAGTGATACGAAGCGTCTGAACCCCTCCGTCCCAGTGCGGGCAAACATGGATAAGGGTGTACGTGTGCGGGGATCCACACACATACACACACAGACTCCCTCAAGCCTGGCACTGCACACACGCCGGCTGCCAAGCCAGTTTAGCGTAGTCCAGGAGAGCTGCTCTGTCTCGGGGCAGGGGCACTGCAAACAAAGCCTGTAGCTCCTCCATGCAGAGGGTAAATCAGATGTGCCGCAGGAGCAGAGAGAAGGAACTCACAGGCACGTCTGTCTTGTTTAACATTATGTACAAAACGGGTTTTCTGGGTGCAGAGAGGTTGTTCACGCTCCTTTTGGTCTTAGTTCGATGATAAATGATGAACACAACTTTAGTTAGGGTCGCTAGTGTCTCGTAATGTACATGGCCCGATGTTGGCGTACAAACGACTCTGTGAACCAAATTAATTGTAAAAAACACAACACTGACTTATTGTTGCCATTGCCTAGGCGTAGCTTGTCATGTCAGATTGTGTTGTTGTCATCTGAGATCACAGGGCTTTCATGCTTTTTCTTTCACATTTAGCATGTGATGCTGAGGGAAGGATGGAGGAAGGCTGACCAATTCAAAAACAACTCATGCATACATTAATCAAAAAGATAATGTTTTAAGAAAATAATGGTGCTGAACATGGGGCAAAGTATATTTACGACTATAGAGCAAACAGTCCAATTGTCTTTCTCAGCTTTAATCTGATGCGAGATCAGCTGTTGAGTGCAGACCTCTGCATTTTTTCTCTCCCAAGGGCCCCTGTACCCTGAATGATGTGATCACAGCAGGACAAGGGGACTGATACTGCCCAGGGGGAGCTGACCATTCATCAGATCATGGCAATTACCAAATTTCCATTTCACTGGGATCCCAGTGGGAATACACATACTCACGAAGACCCTCTTTTGTACCTGGAGCAGGGGCTGCCTGCCTTCTTTTATCCTGCAGCCTCAATTTGAGGACGCTAATGAGCACAGGCCCGGTACCTCTATTCTGCAGGAGGGTGGCTCCCATTCATCCAGCAGCCCTTCTGTGAAATCTCATGCATTTACTGAAGGCCAAGCCTAGAGTCAGTCAGGATACACACCACTCCTCTGTGCTCGCTCTCCCCGCTGCGGCACACAAACCGTAAAGCCCAGTTCCACCTTTTCACACTGTGCTGGGCTCAAAGGGAGGCTGGCGGGGGATGTGGAAAAGAGCTGTGTTTGTTTAAACATGTCTTTAAAAAGTGAGGGGGGGACTTGTTAAATGCAGGCCAGTATGGCTCCACTGCACACACCAAACACATGAAGGATTGAGGCAGCAGTGCTGAGGCTGCTGCTGAAGGCCTTTTAGGTATCGCTGCCACTCAGGCACTTCATAAAGCCACTTTAAAAGGCAACAAGGCTCTTTAACACTGACACACAGATCTGCATGAGTGTGTGTGTGTATGTGTCTGAATTATGAATGTCACTCTATCTCCATTATTATTATTATTATTATTATTATTATTATTACCATTGCAAAATGAAAACATCATTCTAAATACTTTAGTGATATGTATGTTGTTTGATATGTATTTAAGGTTTATGAACATTGTGTATGTAGTTATGTATGTATTTACTTATTTATCTATTTATTTATTTATTTATTGACATTTTTGTGCAAATTCAATTTAAATTATTAAATAAAATTTAAATATGCATTTTCAACGCACGAGTTCCACTGATGACTTATGAAGTGAAGTGAACCCAGTGTTTAATGGCCTTTAACATCTCTATCTGTGTTGCATTTTCTTGTTGTTTCCAAGAATAACTGACTGAGTTAATAGAGCCAGTGACATTTTCACCATTCACTGAACGCAATTAATTTATGCCTCTTCAAAATGCCGAGCAATTGGGCCTATTTCTTACACAATGTCCTTGCAAAAAATTTCATTTTACCTTTTTTCCCAACAATTAAAAAAAAAAGTCTCTTCTTTTTTCGACATATCCACATATTTCTTTCTTTTTTACTCGTCGTTTTCAAACCAAATTCAAACGTCAACAACGTCTAATTCTGTTTGACAGATTCACTGAAGATTTCCATTTAGATTATATTTTCTTTCACTTAAAAATTCTCCTCTTTGTGCTGATGCAGCCTATGAGAGTAAACATGTGTTTAGTTATTTTGCATGTCTAATAACGGGAGGTTTTCATGGTTGATTTTGTGCAGCACTGCAGAAAGACGCACAGCCCTATCCCGTTTGTCATGCCTGGACTCCGTCACAAGACCTGTCACTGCTTTGATCTGTGAATACTAACGCGCCTCATAGGAAGCTCCAGAATTAGGTTAATTTGCACTAATAATGAGGGTATTTTTCAAGTCTTTAATGAGGGCTGTTGATGCAAACCTCGAGTGTTCATTGTCTCAAAATAATTAATTCTGGACCTGGCAGATATGCGTCACATATGACTTACATGACTGCAGAAAGAAATAATTAATAACTGCCAGGCCCACATTTCATGTTGGCTAATATCTTTACGAGCGTTCTTATTGGTCTCATTAGTGACTTTTAAGTTACTTGTTGAGCTTTATTTGTGAATGTATCTGCCATAAGAACATTTACAAACATTTTGTAAATCATATAATTAAAATGTTCATATAGTATTATTTTTAAAGAACAGACCATAAAAAAAATATATATATATATATATTTTATATATATATATATATATATATATATATATATATATATATATAACTTTACAGCTATAATACAGATTTTTACATAAATCTATAGCATGTCAGAAAAATAATTTTGCCCGTGCACTGTCGCAAACCATGTCCATGCACGCTTAGGACGCTCAAGAGGACATTTGCATTTATGCAGATTAAATTAATCTGTTGATCTTCGTGTCTGTCTAATGAAGAAGGCACCGTGGTGTGTGGATATGAATGTCTGTATGCATGAGAAGGACGGGTTAATTAGGGAAACTGCGCCTGGGCTCCCCTAAAAGGTCACACTTTGCCAAAGGCTTGAATACATTCTCTACTCTTGACATGCTAGAAAGTGACAAGTGCAATGTCAGATTTTTCTTTTCTCTTTTTTTGTCCGGCTAGAGAGAGAGAGCGAGAGAGAGAGAGAGAGAGAGAGATGGTGATGATGATGAAATATGTTTAGGGCTTCAGTGGGTTAATTTTATATACTTTATGTATTCAACTGTTCCCTCTCATTAATACATAGCCTATGGAGAGTTCATCTTAACTTCATTACTTTAATCCACTGACGCCAATAATGTGTTATTGAAGAAGTCAATTCATTCAGCCATTATCTGCCTCAGATTTCACACTCTGTAAAATAATAACTCGTCTGGGACAATTGCTGCTTCTGTTATGAATATAAATCTATGACATGTGTTGAAAACAAACATCCTGTTTTCAGAGTGCACTGAACTCAAACATGGGTCTGAAACATTTTCCTTGCTTCATATTTTCTTTGGCTACATTGCTTCCTTGTCTCATCACATTATTACATACCTGACAGCCATGGCCACCGGCTGACACTCATACACTGTCTGCACATGTTTGTGTGGCTTCCGTCAGAAAGAAGGATGCAGCAAGCGAGTAGGAGCTCTCTGACTCAACAAAATGAGATAATCAATACAACATGGTATCACTTATATGAGAGAAGTGTTTCATTCCACTGTCCTCCAGTGAAACCCTTTTCCTTGCAGCATTGGAGCCGTCAGCCCACAATCATCAAGATCTCTATCTTTCTTAAACTCTTTATCGGTGCATCTGTTTGACCACATATTTACGTGCTGATCCCTCCTAACCACGCTGTCGTCACAAGCAGTCTCAGAAAAATGTTAAATCTATTTCATGGTTTAATGCTCATGGCCACATGATTGCCTCCATAAGTCTGTGACAGAGACATATAGACTTCTAGAAATATTAGCTCTGGTCTCCTGCTGGAAGAACCAGAGTCATTTTGCTTTGACTAGATAATTTTGTTGTGTCAACAAGGGCTGTCCATTTGGGCTTGTAGGGTTTATATTCAGCAAAACAAGAAAATGAAATGTCAGCCTTTTTCATTTTACCACGGTCTGTCAAGCTAACTACTGTATTATTATATCATTCTAGGAAATTGTACAGTTAACACACCCACTTATATGTCAATAGCACTTGGTCTAAACTTGAAACATAAGGTCACATTTAGAAACATGATGCATGCGACACCAATTTTAAACAGCGATATGATCATATTTTGCAGGCTGTAAACAAAATCTGTAGGTGAGATATATCTATTCAAAACAACTAGTTTATTTATTTATTTATTAAGTTAGTTAGTTAGTTAGTTAGTTAGTCGGTCTATTGTTTGTTTGTTTGTCTGTCTGTCTGTCTGTCAGTCTGTCAGTGTCTGTCTGTTTGTCTGTCTATCTGTCTGATTGTTTGTCTGTCTGTCTGCCTGTTTGTTTGTTTGTTTGTTTGTTTTTTGAAACTCCGTGTAGTACACATTTTTAGGAGTCGTGGTGATCAGATGATGCTCAACTGCTCAAGTGAGAGTCAGTCAGAATACACAACAGTCCTTGTTGTATTGTTTGCATCTGTGTTTCACATTGTTCAGCTGCATAAAACATACAAATTCACAGAACACAGAAATTTAACAAAATGCTCATTTTGTGAGGTCATGAAGGAAAATGTGTGTGATGCATTTTGATTTGGTTTAGTAGATAATCAAGAGCACGTCCTCCAACAAAGTATTGTCAGTATTTTAGTAATGGACACACACAAACATCCTATAATAATACAAAAGCTTACCATTGCTGCAAAATTACACTCCTATTGTGAAGCTCATATAAGTTGGCGAATAACATGTGGAGAACATTAGGGGCACCGTAACCAGTGCCAACCAAACCACACAAGTGTCTCACTGTTTCTTCTCTCTCTGTCTCTGTTTGTCCTTCATTTCCCTAAAAGACATATTTGCATGAAAACCTTCAAAGCTTGTCTCTGCTTAACACCCTCTAGTGAAACTGATTATTGTCTTTTTCATAGTTCACATCAAAAAAAAATAGATTTCTGTCCGTCATTCTGGTGTGTTCCAGGATGAAAACAAACAGAGACAGGACTGCGACCATCCTGGAGAGTTTGACTTTGCTGGACAATGCTGGAGAGTTTGACTTTCAAAATGTTGGCGTAAAGGAGCGCAGTAACTCACAGGCCTGATATGACAATTGAAATTCTTATATCCAGGAATATACCTCAGCTTATAAGATAAATGTGTAGAACATACAAACAGTTAATATTTTTAATACAGTCGTGTACTTAAAATGTGAGATGACGTCATCAGTGTATCATGATTGAACTCACTGTTGATCTGTGGAGGCATTTCTATCAATCAGCAATGTATAAATAAGTTAGACCTCCTAAACAAACTCAGAATCATGCATTAAAAATTTCCTTGGCATTGTTGTCTTCTCAACCTGAGCCGTGTACCTAAAAGCACGGGCTTAGATAGTAGAGACTGGGCTGGTATTAACAGATTTCATACCTGCTATTGTGGTGCACCATATTCCGGGATGAGCCAAATCCCTCTCCAGTCCTACCTAACCAAACCACAGTGCCTCACTTTGTTTGAATAATATAAAAAGAGAAGTTTATGCTGACACTGCATATGACACAAAACAAACAAGCACAGTGTAAGTGACACAAAGGATCCAAAAGATAAACACATATGTCTGAATAAATGGATTACATGCTCCCCTTGACAAAGTAGCTTTCTGCACCTCTGGGATTTTGGAGTTTGCCAAGTGTTGACTGCCACGCCCGGCCGTGTGAATAGATTTGGAGTAAGGGGGGAGCACGAACTGATCCCTGCAGCTTTACGGGCAGAGTCACTGTTTCCAACTTTATAGTGGTCATCTGACTCATTTTATTAAGTCTGCACAAAATATGACTCGACAGTCACCTGGACTCCTCATAACAACTATTATGGCATTCTAGTTTCTGTTGTTTGTTTTATCTGACCAAGATTTTACCTGCAAGAATAAAAGTTAGGCCTTAACTTTTTAGTGGTTGGATAAGAGAAAAATAAAGTTTCAAAATTTTATCTGGCAGATGTTGAAAATGTAAAAAAAAAAAATAACCAAATCTGTCAAATTCATAAAAGAAGTTGGCTTTGCAGTTGTAGTGAAGTGGAGATATTAAATATATGGGAGTCTGTCAGCGTCGACAGTTCCACTTCAGATGATGAGAGCAGGGCGCGCTGCAACATGCCACTGTCTGTACATACATTATTTAGAGAACTGTGGGAACATGACACAGGATCCAGTCTATTGCAGAGCACGTTCTTCTTTGTTGGGTTGAGAAAACTTTGAGCTTCCCCTTTTTTGAAAAATAAATCGTGAGCTGAAAAAGGGCCACATAATGTGTTCTACCTAATGTGAGCTGAGAAGCTAATCTAAAAATGTTACCAACTCATCAAAGTAAACCACACTCTTAGCGCACACATACACCGATATACATGCTCCGTCTGCTAGATGACAACCCCCCCCCACACCACCACCCCGTCCCTTTGAAGTGTGGACCTGGCAGTAAATTCTTGGGCTCTTTTATACCCATTCCCATTTCGATTAGTGGGGTTAACAAGCCGCTGTAGCTCAGGCTAATGAGACTGTACCACGGAGAGGGGTCATCAGAGGTGGGGCGGGGTAGTGGAGTATGGATGACTCAGTCCCCTTCCTACTGAGGAGTTAAATGAGACGGAGGAGAATCCTAACCATGTTGTTGTGACTGACCGGCTTCCCATATTTCAGGAACTAAATAAACAGAAATTTAAAAAAAGAAAAGAAAAGACAAACGTTGATTGAATCCACACAGAACATTATACCTTCTGTTTGTCATGTCAAGCACATCAATTACTTACCTCAACTGAATCCATTGCTCCCGAGCACATCTCCCCTGCACAAACACTCACATGTACATGCACACACACACAAACATACCTCCTCTCTAACATGGGGGCCCAGTGCAGTCAATCCCGCTGGGGACAGATGGGCAGACAGAGAGGGGGGCCTCATTAAGGCAGGATGTACCAGGATGCAGTAAAACCTCTACTTTCCTCTCCTTCCCCCGTTCTCCCTCACAGTGCACCGTGCTCTTGGAGATCACTAACAGATGAGATAAAGTTGGATATATTAGCCAAAAAGAAGAAACTTGTCATTAAGTTGATGCGTCTTTGAACGTTCATTTACCTGGTCGGTAAAGCTCTATTAATAAATGGTAAAAATGGAAAAAATGGTGTTGTGCCATCATCCTTTATAGTTAATTCATGGTTTCTCTGATTATTTTATTTGATCATGCAGAGTCAACTACAATCAAACCACTAGCATAAAAGTGCAATAACATGAATTTGAGAACATGAACAGCATGTATGACAAGTCTGTGGCAATGTGGCAGCCCCACATAGCAGTAAAAATTTAAACATCAACGTGTATTATGACATCAGTGAACTGTGCATATGCTGTGTGTTATTTTTAATAGTGATGTTATGATAATATATGTTTTTAACAAAGAAGAGGCAAATGAACAAAATGTGGAAAGGATTTATTGTGACTAGAGAAAAGAAAGACATCAATTTGCCATGTGAGCATAGTATTCATTCTGTTGTCATAATTATATCACTTTTTTTTTTTTACATAATTTGGGTTTGATTTGCGTTCAAAATCCCATACATAACATACATTCATCTTTTTAAATTTTGCCTGAAGTTTGCATTTATAGTGCTTCATGGTCTTGTGTATAGTTCTCTGTTATTCAGTCCACCTTTGTCTGGTCTGAGAGGAGGCTTACCGGTGTAAAAGGGATGGTGTTTGGTTGTTGAATTTAAACTTTTAGTTTATAATTTGTTAATTTTGTTGCAGCATAACTGAGAGAAGAATTCAATTTGGCTGAATGGAGTCAAGTTACAAAGTCTGTTCTTTCTTGCATCCACTCTATTAGGATATAAGACAAAAAAATACAGGTGTAATTCTGAAATCATTCTTTACCTAGCACAGCTTTAAGAGCAGCGGCATGATTTAACATAAAAGGATCATCTCTGTCACAGTTCACCGTACGTGGGTAAGCATGGACATGTACGTAAACATCAGCCAGTGTAATGGAGTCTCGTAGATCAGCCTCAGGGCTCCTGCTTTTGAACGTAGACGCTTTGGGGGTCAGCTCACTAACAGACCAATGTGAGGCTCTTGCACAGCTCTCCCACAGAGGTTAAGTGTCCTGGCCAAGAGGTCAGACCATCATTTAACAAACATATCTGCATACCATCCTATCCAGGTCACATGCTGGCATGGAGATCGACTGTGATGGCTGACCAAATGAGCAGACAAATAAGGAAGCGATGAGAAGTCGGGGGGAGGGGGGTGTCTGTCTTGTCTCGTCTCCCACAGCATCGGCCCTGCCCTCCCCTGCTGTGTCTGTGACTGTCTGTGGTGTTGTCCTAATCAGGCCAGTCAGCGCTGACACAGAACATACTGTACTGAAGCCCTGCTCGGCCCACAGTCCACTGGCATCCCAGCTCCTGTCAGTCTGTGCAGGAGGGCAGGCAAACCCACATCAGCTATCAAAACCTGAGACATTTTAGGACTACTGTCAACATAAAGGTGTTTCTTTTACTCCTCTCATTTAGCTTTGAAGTCCTCGGCTCCTCTCCTGCATCCTGTCATCTCTCCATCACCGTCTCTATGTCCCACGTCCATAAGGACACACAGATCGACTGTGAGACAGACATTCCCTTCAGGTAAATTTGCAGACACAAAGCTTTCAAGCCTGTTGCTTGAAGCAATGGAATGAACATTGATCTCTGCAGAGAGAAGAAGAGAACAATGAGTGAAGGAGAAAGGAGGCTGAACCTCTTGTCCTATGGGGGTTCCTCCTTAATTTTGCCTAGCAATGCCTCAGGAGAAAAAGCGAGGGCAAGAGGAGGGGGGTGGCGGAGCCAGAAACAGTGGACATCAGGATAATAATCATAATTTAATTAAAAGGTTACTCACCTACTCGTAGACTCAAGGGCAGAGATGAACAGTTCCAAGCCTATCACAGCACAGCGTAATTGAGGCCCGTGTCTCCCAGTGTGTGTGTATGTGCGCGATGACAACAAGGGGAGCCTCGAACGCCTCCCAGGGGCTCCTCTCCTAATTGGTTAATTAATCCTTACAGAGCTCGTCTGCAGGGCCAGGGGCACTCAGCAGAGAGGGAGACAGAGAGGTGAAGACAGACAGCTGGAGGGATGTAGGGGAGTGTGTGAAGGAAAGGGGAGCAAGTTTGACAATGACATCAAGAGCAACAGAGCGGATGTTATCTCTTAAAGCGCCACATGTTTCTCACTAAGGCTGAAACAATGTGTTTCTTTTATGAAATCTCTGGCTGATTACACATTTTGGCAATTTTTTTTTTTGAGGGGGGGTTTGATCACAGCGATGTAAACTTCTTTCTCTTAAACTCCTCTCACATATGTGTGTCTTTCTTCACACCCCTCTCTGTCTCTGTTCCACTTTTTCTTCCTCTTCTTTCTGTTTTGCAGGGAAGGGTTACAGAGGGCTGGAGGGAAGGGCAGCCATGTACAGCACTTGTCTGGATGATACTCACTGAAAGAGACAAGTATGTAATTTGCCCTTAGATGAAACACCACACAAAATCCACTCTTGCATAATATGCTGGTTATATGGGGTAAAATATGGATTGTCAAGTAAAAGTGTTATAGCTCCACTCACTTTGGACTAAGTAAGTAGAATAAAAAGTAGAAGAGGAGCGTGGCCCTGCGATGAACTGGTGATTTGTCCAGGGTGTACCCCGACTCACGCCCAAAGTAAGCTGGAATAGCGTTTGGATAAACTTATTAATGCATGCACGCTTAATGTTTGTATGCTTCCACCTCTGGGGATAGCGTGGGTCACGAGTCTCTGGCACCGTTATTTTGGGGGTCAGGGGGTGAAAATGTTTGGAACCCCTGCTATAAAACAACGGGCAGTTGTTTGTTTTTGCATCTCAAATCACATGAATATCCTTCCCATTCACAGAGAAGGAATGGAGTCAACAAATGCACACCTGCGTACACAAACACAATCACTTGTACATGCTCAGGCACACAAGTGCACATGCTAAAGAAAGCTATTGTACTACAGATTCAAATGCAGGGCAGAAATTGCAACTTTGAGACATACACTCACACACAAATGTATGTACAGTGAGGAATGTAGTGTGTAGTGTATGCAACCTATATGAACAGGTTCAATGAATAAAGGTAAAAGGGTCTGATGACTGAGGGAGTCTCTCACACACACACTCTCTAATCCCATTCTCACTGCTAGTAAAACAAACTTATACTATACTATAATGAACACACACACACCGATAGATAGACTGTACATTACTGTCAGTAAGTACCACAGTGTCTGACTCAAGTAGAAGTAAAATTACTGTGATGAATATTTGGGTGCAAATTTGAAAGGTTTAATACACAGTTTGAAGTAGAATTTTGTAATGGAAAAAATGAAACAAAAATAAAATAAAAATAGTTGACAATTGGTCAAAACCAGAAATCACTTGTTTACAGGAAGATGACAGTTATGAAAGTTGAACACTTGATGCAATGTCATCACAACACAAATGATCACATCATGTAAAACCCAACTATGTGCATGCGTAACGGTGTTTCTGGGGAAATACAGTCAGAGAAACTGGGTGGGGTTTCAGAAGAAAATTACTGCCATGAAAATAGCAACATCCATATCCTGACTGATCACTCAGATATTCCTCTCCCATCCAGGTCATGAATGCAATGTGATGCAATCAGCAGGCTGCAGGCTTTGGCATGCTCACCACTGCTGTGGCACCATAAAACAACCATTACTTAACCAATGACACCGTTTTTAATTTTACGCTCAGATATGACGTCACTGGATGACTCTTCAATTACATGGAAAATCTTTGCTTGGCTGCTCGCTTTGTTGTTGTTTTTTCTGAACTCAAAGTAAGAATAATGGCTCACATCAATACCTCCTTTCTTCACAATTTAATGCTAAAATAGAACAACTGTTATAACCATAAATTATAGCCTTTTGAAGAAAGCCTTTGAATTATTATTACATACTTAAAGCAGGACATTCATAGATATTTAATAGATTAGGTATTAACTATTATATGTTATAGTAGTATCGCACCACTCTTAACTACACATTTTCATGCAGTATTGCTTAAAGTGTCACCTTTTCATAATCAAATTAAAAATAATGCTGAATATTTTTTATTATTGAAAATAAAAAGAAAAACTGTTTACTATTTTTTTTCATGTGCAATATTTTCTTTTCAGTTGTCTTGTCACCAGCTGCATGATGCAGTGAATACTTCACCCCATTCATCCATTGAACTACTTTTCTTTTTATTTCTTCTTTTGGCTTATGATTACAGGTTTTGTCTTTCTTTTTTTTGTTCAATGCCTGGCTCACTCTATGTTGTAATGTGTTACTGTAGTGTTCTTGTGCCATTATGATCCATTCATTTAATTTGTGGGTTATTTTTGTTATATATATATATATATATAAACCCCTCCATCATTTTGTTGGACCTTAAATTACAAGAAAAGAGCCTTTTCTGTCGTAGCTGAGATCCAAAGAGTTCAGAAATGATGAGCCATGGAAGTGTACGGGAAAACACGGCCTAAGTCAAATCAAGTGCTTGTCATGAATGAGTCCCGCCTGAGGCAAGCACGGTGCAGACTGTATGTGACACGACATGGTTTCAAACAAACCCAACAAGACAATCATAGACAGTCCACACAAATAGTTTGTGTGTGTGCATATGCGGTGATGGTGGCGGTCATCAAGCAGTAAATGATACACACGCTCATACATGTGCATATGTTGTATGTAGACATGTAGCACAAAGACAGTTGAAGCAGTGAAGCAGGACAGTAAACATCTTGTTCCTTCTGTTTGTACTCTGTCCCATGACAGTCCTCCTCCCTCAGGCCCTTACCAGTTCAGGTCAGGGATGTTAAAGTAAAACACATGTAGAATAAATAGATACAAGTAAATAAAAGCAGAACAGAACAATCAACCATGATGTTCCCGCTTTAGGAAAAACCGGAGCGTCAAACTTTCCATTGAATTTTCCATTAGATGACACAGGAGTCAAAATTTGAAACATCTTTTCAAACGTGTATTTTTCGAGTATCTCTTAATTTGTGTGTGAGTGTGTTTTGAGGTTGGTGCTGGTGTTCCAGTTGCGGCATCGTGCGACTGTGTGTGTGTGTGTTTTGTCTTGTCTCCTCAGATGTCAGAAAACAAGGCGAGGAGTGTCAGAAGTCATTTGGCCACGATGAAGCCACACGGCATGCTGCCATTCACTTCGAATCAGCCGCACACTGAGAGATCCAGCTAAGCCCGGGGGTCACGGCCACTGCCACACACATAACATCCACACCCACACACACACACACACACACCTTCATCAACCAACCTCAGTCTGCCTCACAGACACACCGAACTCAAGACCCCTACCATGCCTCATCACCCAGCCCCTGGCCTCCCCTCTTGACCTGCCTGGACAAACACATGGACAAAACAAATGCACAGACACCTAATCCCTATTTAGGCCTACACACACCGATGTCAAGACACACACACATTCAACATAAGACACACACACACATGCACCAGACAAGTCCTGTCTCTCCCATTTATCCTCCCTCCATCCTCCTTCTCGGAGATTTTTCCATCCCCACCGAGTTCACTATCTTTCTCCTTCCTTCCCCTTTCCTCTCATCTCTCACCCCTCCTTTCAGAGATTTCAGAGAAAATAGCTACGGGCCAGATTAGAGGTTGGCTGCCTCTTTGTGTTACCAGCAAAGATAAATATTCCCAGGATGACTACTATTGCCTGGAGGATGTTTATGTGTGTACATGCTGCTCTACCCCCCTGACACACATATGTGAGCACATGTGCAGGTTTATGCACACACACACACTCCGCTGCATTGGATTGGGCGGCGGGAGATCACCGCCGTTCGTCTGCCCGTAATCTGGTTTAACTCACTGTTACCTGTTCCCTCACTGAGCCAGGTGAGAAATGCCAGCAGCTGCTTTGTGATGTCACTGTCACAGGCTGCAAGAGGAAAATGATGATGATGAGGCTGTGTGTGAATGTATTTGCAGGAATGTTGACGTTTCTGGGATTGAAATGTAAAGTGTACTGTGTTGCAGTTGTATCGCTGTCAGATTACTTAAGTGTAATGCATGGATGCATTATAATAACTGATACAAGAGGCAAATATAGTGTGGCACCAGATTTATGTCATATCATAAGGAGGCTGAGACTCAAGATCTCTTGAGACAACAAACCACATCTTCTCATGATAACGGGTTGATTTATGTTGTTATCTCAAGAAAACGAGCTGTGTCAATCCATTATCAGGACAAAACAAAAGGCTGTTTCCTTTAATCATCTATAATATTTATCAGAGATTAAGAGTGTCATGCTAGCATACATAGTAACCATTTCAGCAACCTGATTTCAATGTCTGAACACGTCAGATCAAGAAGTTCCCATTATTAATCAATGCATCTTACTGTACATTCATATCACTCATTTGTATTTATACTTTATTACATGTAAGATTCAAACACCCATGGGTTTGTGTAGGTTCCCTACACGATTTCCTTTGGTTGTAGCCTATAGAGAGCAGGCACATCACCAGGATTTCAATTTTGGGTGAGCCAAAGTCATTTTAAGACTATTTGCCTTCTTTTGACAGCGTTTTATTCTTGCTAAAACAAAAATGCTTGATTTTATTCTGTGGAAGGTGACAACCATGTCTGTTTGACCCTTTTTCTAAAACACTAAGGCAGGCCAAGATAACTTCTATTTACCCACAATGCTTTGTATCAGTTACAAGAGAGATTCGCTGGTATGTTGCTCAAAGTCATGTGAAAATGAAACATATTATCCTCTTAATCATGTTTATGTTTGCTGTGGATTAATTAGATCAACACATTCATTCATTTTGAACATTTTATTTCTGTTTAAGGAAATACCATTTGGATGATCTGGCAAGATTACATTTGCTTAATTTCATTTCAGGCATCGACTGCTGGGTGAGCTGGATTTATTTTGAACAGGAGAGAGAGAGAGAGAGAGAGAGAGTGTGCACTGTGCTGTCATTTAATAAGTTAGTCTCAATAGACACGGATCATTTTCAGGCGATATGAAGACGTGAGGCAGGAATTTTCAGCTCTACCTCCCATCTTTGCCTACATTGTTTTCTAAGTTCTTCTCAATAGGAAATGAATTATCATATGGCCTGTTGTACCATAGCAATGAATTAATTTAGTTACAATATCAGAAAGTTTTTTTAGAAATCATTTCTAGTTGGTCTATCTGTAGACTCAAAGCAGCTACAAGACACGCCTACTACATGATGCACCCAAGAAAGGGTGAGGCATCAAAAGTACTTGTTTAGTGTCAGCGAAGGATCTCAGAGGGAGTGTCGTGTTGTATTCTGTCAGACTGCAGCTGAACCTCTCTCCAGACATCAGCTGCTGGCAAAAGTCTGCATTGTGATGCGCCTGTCTGGACCCGGGCCATCGTAAAATGGGCTGTTGTGATTGGTCCAAACGTCACACTTAATAGGAACCAAACGAATGTTGTCTTTTTCTTATCTAGAGGGGAAAACAATTGTTTGTTGTTGTTTTTTATTGTGTATCTAAATATTAATCTTAATAATCACATATTTAAAAAAAAGAAAGTATATCTTCTCCCAGTCATAAGGGATGGGCTAATTGTACAAGTGGGTTGGCCCAGGCCTGTTAGGCCCGCCCACAATGCCATGCCTGCTAGACAGGAACACATCTGCGTTTAGTTGACCACTGTATGTAAGCCTATTATTTGACTCTGCCCTGACTTTACTCATGATGCATGGGTTGACCCACAACCCATTGTTCCTGAGGGTTGGCAAGCAGGTCAGGCAGGTTCAGGTGAGCTTACAAAACAATATTATGGGTGGCGGCAGTTGGCTGATTAGCACAGATTTTTGCAGGACGGGCTGTGGATATTGGCTCTCGAGTTGGGCGGATGCAGGTTTTTAACAACCTTGACCTGTGCATCTCTATTCTACACGATAAATAATCATGATTATGCATCCCCGGCTGCTTATTCTGTTTATAAATCTCTCAGTTTTATTTACAGTGCATACCGCACACTACAGCCGGCTACGCCTCACAAGTGTCTCACTCTAAAAAGTCTGTGTGGAAACAAACACCACATAACAATTGTTCTAACTAACCATTTTTACATTCCTCCCATATAGTAAATTAGTCATAATGTTAATATCCTCATATGAAATACTAGATAAAACATGCTCATAACAAATGGGAAAAGTTCATTAAGATTTCAAAAGTTTCTCTTTTTTTAAACTCCCAAACCTACCCAACAGAGTATAGTGTGTATGTCATGGTCAATTGTTTTCTTCTGATAAATGATGTCATTACCTCACATAAGCAGCCATTTGTTGTCTTGAGTTAAACTAATCCATAATCAGGTAAAATCAAGCTTTGCTTTTGCTTTTCAGATGATAGTTTAATTAACTTCTCGATAGCGGCTTAAAAGATGTTTGGCTTTTCTTGGTTTCTGCATGATAAAATGCGCTCATGATGAAATTAGAATGAAATTCACACAGACGTTACATGCCTCTCACACACTCTTGTGCTCAAATTCAACAATCGAGTGTCCAGTAATGCTGTTGTATAGGAAAACACCTGAGTGGATTGACTATAACAATGACGTGTGTTTGGTTAGGTGAGGTGCACATAGGCTTTTACTTCTTAACTTTATTACCCTGCTGGTGGCCAGTATTTATGTATTTGTGTTATCTTCATGTGTATGCAAGCATAACAGCAGTAAACCTCCCAATAAAATATGAATTCCTAATGAGTGGGTTTTTTTTTACTGTGCAACTGGTGTGGATTTCATCTGACCATTTGAAATTCAATATATGAAAAGGTCAATAAGATTTTTACAATCAAACAAGGCTAAAGGAGAGTGATTTGGTATTGCAGCAGCCATATGATGCAATTTCACTCCACATTAGCAGCAGCTCAGGCAGCTATTTGTTACATGATCTTAACTAAAGAGCCAAAGACAGTTTCCAGTTGGCTTTTCAGGTTCAAAAAGTAAGAAATATCTTTAAAATGTTTCAAATGTTGTGTGATACAATTCTTGGTTTTCCTGTAATATAATAGGAAATGTCCATATAGGCTATGCAAACAATTACAGACCACAAGAAAGCTGGTTTCACTGGGCTGCTTTGCATTAACAATACATGATGATAAACTTGAAGAAAGGCTCATTTTCACCTTTTCAGAACCAGTAGATAAATTAGAATTTTGCAAAAGTTATTTCAAATTAGTTTTCTTTTCACTGCTCATCTCTATTATAAACTGTATTAGCGACAGTAAACACTCTGTATGTAAAATCAATGTACAATATTGTCTGACAACACATTTCACTATGGTCTACAAATGCAGCTGGGCTACAACAGTAACTGGTTTGAGTTGTGTGCTGAAGTGTTCCATTTCTCTATAGCACAGGTGTAAAACTCAAGGCATGGGCCGAATCTGGCCCGCCACCTCATTGTACTGTATGTGGCCCACGAGAGCTTGCATATAATTTGCTTATGATATGATACTAAGCCACTTTACTGTGGCTGTCCTCAAGTGATCTTTTGAGCTTCGGGGAGAAATTGCTGTTTTCATGCAAAGTAAAGGAAAACCCTTGTCCGAACTGTCAGATCCAAACTGGCTGTGTGATTTAGCCCTGTTGTGTGACATAACAGAGCATCAATCAAGTTATTACTAAAACCAATAATAATCAAATGCAGAGGCAATTATGTAATATGATAAAGAGTAGATACATTTATATAGTCTTACAGTTACAACAGGCCCTTTGAGGAAGACCATAATGCTGATGTGACGCAGGGTGAAATTGAGTTTGACATCCTTGTTCTATAGTGTCATCATCAACATCCATCATGTGGCAGTATAATTCATGTTTCTGTATCTTTTATAGATTTATAGGAAGCCTCCTGAGCCTCACCCAGTGTGAATCAACATCTTTATGACGGCATCTTCCCAGAACGATAATTACACAGAAAAGAGCAGGCACGATTCAGTTCTGAGCCCAGAAGTTCTTCACATATCTAACGTTTGAAAATACTGGTGAGATCTGATCATGGGTCAGCAGGGGCACATGTGTGGCTCCAAAGGCGACAGACTAAACTGCACCACCGTTTTTACACAAGAGAAGTGTGCAAAACCGTAAGCGGAAATGAGTGCAGCCTCAAAGATAACATCGCCACCTTGCTAGAAGCAAGATATTGAATGCTTACCAGCTGCAGGGGTGCTGCTCTGTAGCTCACCCTGACCTCTGACTAAGTTCAAGTCTCACATTATTATCATCCTTGTTATAACAACAAGATGTCACCTAAGATTTGACCTCTCACATTTTAAATTACACACCAGCATAAACAGATAAAGATGCACTGACTTTCAATAGAACACTTGGAGGAATTTGGAGTCACAGGAGAAAAGACAGTTAAGAAAATGTTTGAGGTAAAGTAAGGAGCTCATGACACCAGTGAATTGTAGACAGAGCAAATTGACTTATGTTGAGAGCTCAGCTAATTTACCCCTTGGGCATTTACCTTCATCTTTGAGAAATCGGTAAATATTGACTTTATTTAGTCTCAAAGTCTCATCAAAAAATAAACAAAACCACTAAAATGAATCAGACTCTCTTTCTTTTCCTTATTTCTTGTCACTGGAATGATGTCGAAGCTTTATTCTCAGCTGTTACTTGCACACATGCAGAAAGTTTGCGATCATATTTTCAATTCTCACTTCTCCTGATTTTTGTTAAAAAAAAAAAAAAACTCAAGTACTGTCTAAATAAAATGATTTGGACTGCATGTGAGTAAAGTAAAAAAAATAAGATGTGACATTTTAAGAAACTCTTCGATTAATCAAGTAGTCTTTTTTTGATCGGTTGGTGGATTTGCTGCTACTGTCAGGCTGTGCTTCAAGTAAGGCGGCTGGTGTCGAGCAGAAAATGATGAGACATGCCAGAACAAGACTGATATTTTCAAGCTGCACATTTTTCTCCCTGCTTGAGATTTCTGTCTGTCTGTTTGCACAAAGCACTAAACACACACACACACACACACACACACAAGTGCTCTCACACTCATGCATACGTTCAGACTTACTTACACACACTTGTGTAATCACACAGGTTTTTATTGCTTCTCACTCATGCATGCAGAAGATAAGCGCACACACATGTAGTGTCCACATTTGTATGACTGTGTTATGCTATCCAGATTGCTATTCTGCACATTGTTATGTTTTAACACAAGGAATCAAGCAAATGTCTGACTTCACGCATCATCACTCTTCAGTTCAAATTTAAATATCGTGGGTGGAATACTGGAAAACTCTTGTTATCTGAGATGTGAGTCTCTTATCAGATTGTTATGAGATATTGCATGAAAGGCATGTTACTAGATAGCTAGTGTCTCATACCATACTCATGCACACATGCAGAAACAGAAACACACACACACACACACACAAAACAGGTGCTTTCATACACACAGTGCTGATGGCACAAACGCGTAGTCTCTGATTTCCCAACACTGTGACAGGCCCTTGTTTGAATATAAACGATGAAATATGTCACTAACATCCTATTTTTCTTCCCCTCCTTTGGCAGAGCTACTTCCTGTTAATACAAACAAGAGTTTGATGGCTGAGAGCTTCTTACCATTGGCACACATGGTATGAGAGACTGTAGTATCATAAGCTGCATTAAAGGTACAAACTGTGCAAAAAAATGTCATCAATCTATTAAGGGAATATAGTGAGCATTGTTGATCTTGATAAGTGTCATCGCTCTGTTCGTCACCAAACAATCAGCAGTTCTCTGAGTGTAAATATGCTGAGATATGAGCTTTATCACCCTCATATCACTGATCCACTGACATCTGCGATCTCGCCTTCTCCCTATGTTGCTTTTTTTTTTTTTGTTCCTTTAGCGTGCCATTTTATCCAAGAGTGATTGCATCAGCAGAAACGTTGTCCCAGGCTGTCATGCTTTTTTAGCTTCATCTCTTTTTTTAAGTCCTAGTGAAGCAGGTGCATGTGTGCGCACAGACACACACTTGTAATGCTGTCACTCTCACACACAAGCTACTGTTCATAAACACGGGGATACAAAACCTGGCATGAACGGGGAATGATTTTTGTGATTTTTGATTATGTTTGGAGTGATTTTAACAAACAGGTAAAATTAACAGATCTCAGCTAGTTCAGACATTTTTAATTTAACATTCCCACACGTACTGTACACAGCACCATGTGTCGGGCAGTAGCATGAAGGCATGGTGGTAGATTCATTGTTTCCAGAATCATATAGCTTTTCAGTAGCTTGGCTCTTCTTTTGTTTCAAAGTCATTTTTGCATTTATTTTACAGGACAGCTGAAGAGGTGACAGGAAATGTGGGAGAGAGAGAGGGGGAAGACATGGGGCAAATGGCCACGGGTGGGAATCGAACCCATGCCGACCGCTACAGGACTATAGCCTTGGTGCATGGGGCGTGTGCTTTAACCACTGCAACATCTGCACCCCATAGCTTAGCTCTTCTATCGATATAAGTAGCATCTACACGAGCTAGCCTATATCTCTGAAGCTCAAGCACTGCAGAGCTTTCTGCTGTGGCCTGAAATAAAACTAAGGCTCAGTAGAATAGAAATCTACGGGGCCCAGGAGGGGACATGGACGGAAAAAAACGCACACACCTATTAGTAACCTTAGAAAACGGTAAAGTTGCACAAATTACCTACAAGTGCATTTCACATTAAATGTAAGCAACTTACTGTTTTCTTGATTTTCTCATTTATTATTTTTAAATGTATTTATTCGATGTTTATTTATTATTGTTTATTTTTAATTCAATAATTTATTAGTTTTCTGAGGTGAAGCTCCAGTGAGGCCAGCCAGGATCAAGGTTGTACGACGGGCGACCCGCTTGCCAGTTGATTAAAATTTGCGTGCTATTTACTAATACATGCGCGCGTTTTAAACATTTGTTTTGTCCATGTCCCCTCCTGGGCTCCGTAGAAAACACTCTGATGAACTCTATGTCTTCTTTTTTTTGTTTTTGTTTTTGTCATTTGCATGTTGGTTTTGGAGCAGTGAGAGAAGAGAGCAGAGCTGACTGTTTAATAAATTAATTGAAATTGAAATTAATATGTTTTGCCTGCCTATCCGTTCGACTAAGAGATTTATTGATCATTTAGATAGCACTTACATGCATGGAATTAAGTTGTTACGATGTAAAAACAAAAATAGCTTCAATGTAATAAACTACTTTTGCCCTGTCGTTGTACCTAACGTTGCTGTATTTCTCTGGTGGGTAGCCTTCATGTTTTGAAGCTTCATTTAATGTCGAGTTACTGGTGGCTTAGCTCACAACACTTCCCAAGCAGCTTGCCCAACACTGCTCTACACTTTACACAAATACAGCCTGGAGACATTAGTTTCATTCATGCCAGTTCCACATCAGACATCTACATATCCCTCTGTCTGTCAATCCAACATGAGGGACTTTAAACAGTTTTCACTGCAGCTTTGTGAGTCAGTTTAATTCCTCTCTCTCTCTAAATCAGATGAAAAAAAGATTATTCCATATGCAGTTTATTATATACTTGTCATATGTGGATTCCTATCAGAACTTTCTTTCTTGCTTTCTTTCTTTCTTTCTTCATACCATCTGCTCTTAACTGAAACCACAACAGAAAATAGCTCCACTGTTTTACGTTTTCCTCTCTCTCTCTCTCTGCCTCTCTCTCTCCCTCCTCCAGTTGTTTAAAGAGGAGGGAGACGGATCTGAAAGTGGACACTGACACCTTTCATCACCACCTTCTTTCTTTATGCAAAAACGTGCCGTGGCTGGATGCCGTGGATACGTACTGTAAACATCACTCCCTTTCTCTCCCTCCCTCCAAAGCAATAGTGTCCAATATAATTGAGACATGCAAGTATGTGGCTGCCATATGCTGAACATGGGCTGCATGGAAGGAATAAGCATGGAGAAAACCACCCTGTCTCTTAAGAGAAAGTCATTCAAATTTAGGTTCCTGCCAATTCTTGAGTTTATTCCTTGATTTATGTGTTAAATGAAACTGCTACGTTCTAAACAATAATGCCAGGATTTCGACACTGCACGTTGCCATCCATTCATTTCTTAACCAGCGGCCATGAAGCTGTCAAACTCCTATTCATATAAGTGTGACTACAAGTTGCTAAAGTATGGCCTTTCCCTGTCTGAGATGAGCGCATCTCCCCCTCTGTATCTGCACACAACAAGTCTGGACAGCTTTGTATCTCATCCCTCTCTGGATAAACACAGGCAGGAAATGAATGTGGTTTTACAATGATTCACTCCATACTGGAAGCATTTGCTTTCAAAGAAATCCATTCAAAGCAGCTTTGGCTTCACATGTTTACTATTTTCTCTTGCTTTGGCCGATAAGTATCTTTTCATTTAGCCATTTCCTAAAACGCACCTTGTCATGTTTGATTTTTGCTTTATAACTTGGTTTGCTGTGTTCGAGTTGAAAGACTTGTACTGTTTTAAATCAAACAGAAAATAATAAACCTCGAACATATCACCTCCCTCTACCTGCTCTTCAATTTGTCTGTCCCCTCTTCTATAGATTTCCACACTTTACATATTTCTCCTCTGCTCTGCTATCTATATTAAGGGAAAGTTGAAGTGCCTGGGGACGGAGCTTAAACCATGCAGTACAGCTGGTTAGTGACTGTCGGCCAGCGTAATGAGCTTTACCCTTAGCTGAACCATAAAGGCTGTTACTTGCCTATGGGCATTCCTGCTCTGAAGTGAGGGCAACACACAAACACATACACATGTATGCTCGACGCCCCATCTCCTATTTGTAACAACTCCCATTCCCCAGCTTGAAATGTTTCCTGTCATCGTGTTCAGCTGAAGAAAAAGACGCTTGAGCTGTTGGATGAGATGATGCACCAGGAGCAGCATGTAGGATAAAATATTAATGAGCAATAGAGAAACGGTGCAACGTCTATTTTAATGTTTTTAAAGTCAAGTCTTGTGATTTTTTTATGATGCTTTCCAAGTAATCGCATGTAATTTGTACACAGTAGGCATGACATTCAGATTAATGAAAGGGGGGGAGAGAAAAATCAATTGCTTGCTTTTTCTACATAGTGGAATTTTTACTTGTGTTTATTCCAGGGTGCATTGTATTATAGTAGACAAAGACTTTCTTCACTAACATCATAAAAAATCAATAATTTATTTTTAGGAACTGCAGGAAATATACGGCGATGGTGTAGTCTTCCACAGTAGAGTGGAGTGGAGTCTACGCTCACATCCTCCTTTTATCATCTCCTGGGATCAATATCATTCAAAGCCAATTGATCATTGTGAGAACAGCGCTATAATGGCAGCAGGCGGTTCTGAGAAACTTTTTGCAATTCTGTAGCATCAAACCCTGCTTTACCCATGCAGTCAGAGACAACATGCAGTGGGCTTGGGAATCAGCCATGTGTGGGTCAATGAGATGAAGAGCTGATGAGCAGGGAGACAGATCGATAATCCCTGCTAATCCATAATCCCTTTAACGGTGACAACAAAAGGCAACAAATGCTACTTTTCAAGACTTATCCGTTTTTTAATGATCCACTTAAAATGACTTAAATAACCGTTTTATTGGTGATCACCTTTTTAGAAACAAACACCTGGGTGTTGACCTAATCTTTCGTTACTCCTGTCCTCATGATTTCTGGCTCTGGTAAACCAGTAAAAAGTACCGTGTGTAAAGCACAATGCATTTTGTATTTACAGGCCTGTTTGTGGACCGAACAGCTTGATTCCATTACTGTGCTCAGGCCTAGGTGAACAAGACTTGCTTGTATGTTGGTTAGCAAGAGGAGACACCAGATGCTTTTCATTAGATAGATCAGTGGTGGTAGCCATCCTGTGTAATTTATCTGTTTTTGTGTCAGAGTTAATAAGAAAGGAGAAGCGGCTCTCACTGGTCTAGGCCTTAGTTTGTGTGCGAATGAGTTCATTTGTGTGTGCTGGAGAGTATCTTGCTCTCCGGAGCAGCTAATCACTTTCCAGTTAGCTAAGAGTTCTGGGATGTTGCAGGTTTTTATTTTGTATCCGAGGCTCTGCGAGGCCAGCAAAGAGATGCATGTTCCCTGAGAAACCAAGACATCTGTTGTCTGTGAGAAGACAGCACAGGGAGGAGAGCGGGGATTGAGTGGTCCCTACAGTCCTGTCCACGCCGACAATGGCTACACTGCCGACTAATTGGTAAGAGGCCTTTGCGTGAGCGAGTGAAGGAGGGGTGTCTGGGTGGCAAGCCAAAGAGGAAGAAGGACAGGCCACCTCATTCCCACAGGATGAGGAAAAAAGAAAAGAAAAAAAGAAAGCGGCAACCAATACACAGAAAAGGGACAGGGGTAATGGTTGTTTCCCTCCTTCCCTCTGTAGCCCCTCCCGACCCAGACTAGCCTCATCCTTGTAATTTAGATTAATTTCTTCCACATTTTCCTCAGGGATTAAGCTGCAACCCACCAAGGCCCCCCTCCATGAGCACACATACACTCACACACGCACTCACACACATACACTCACACACATACACTCACACACATACACTCACACACACTCTGCTAACCCCCAACCAAAGTTGCTTTATGCTCTCATTATTGAACTACGGTCCCCTCATGGCTAACCTCCACCCCAACCTCCACACACACAAACACACACACACATGTAAGATTCTCCGCTCTGATCAGCGCTGATCATCTAATGCCATTAAATGTTTCCTCGGCTTATATGAAAAAAACAGTTATTCATTATTTTAAATTGTTAGCGCGACATTGTTGTCAGAGTCTCTTCAGACTTATTCAAATACTGTCGCCACATGTGTTAGAATGGCAGCAGCGTCACTGAAATGGATCCGTCGTACTGAAGTGTTTGTCAGGATGGTACAACAGCAATTTCACAGTGAACATAAGTGGTATCCTCTAGGTAAAATATAATTCTCCATGTTCTCTGACTGCTGTAAAATACAGCACAGCAGATAAATACCAGTAACTTCAGGTGTGTTCGTTTAATGCCACACAGGAGAAAATCACACAATTACAACAAGTAACCAAAGAGCCACTATAAATCTACGAATAAAGAAAAGACTCATACAGTTTCTTTACTTTATCTACATTTATTTATTGCATTTTCCTTTTTTCCTTTTGAGCCAACTTACCTAAACTGTTGTCCTATTTGTGTTTCTAGCACAGCAAACACTGTGTTAACATTTGTTTTCTTTGGTTTTCTCTTTGTTTGGTGAGTTGTACAGTAAATTCTACTTCTTTTTTATAGATTGTCTTTTCAGTCTTTAATTCCCCTGTGTCCCATTTTATCCTTCCTGAAAAGCATTTTGATACTTCTGCTTTGAAAAGCCATACATGGTGAGTTTATTAACTTCATATGTGCCATATAAAACATACAAGTGTCCAGATGACAAAGCCTTATATAGTGTAAGAGTAGTGAGTACTGAAACAAGAATGTAACTTCTTACATACAGTATTTCTTTGCAAACAAAGAACATTTTCTTATTTCCTAAACTTGATAAATGAAATATTCCACATAAAATGTTCCCTCCTTACAAAACTCACTTTCTTTATTTCAACTTCAAACTTCTTTCTTTATTTCTTTATATAATCCTCCAAGGCTAAGTGGTAAAGTATAGCTTAGTTTGAGTTAGTTGGTTACGTTGTTTTTCTGTGTCTGTGGCAAATGTCAGAGAACAACAACAAGCAACATTACAATTAAAGACAAACAGCCCTTAAATCATCACACAGTGAGCAGTTAAACAAGAAATAGACTCACACAAGTCCTCAAAAGACAATCTATACCCTTTCCGGTTTTTATAGCTAACCTCATTTTAAGCCTACCTGAACATGGGAACAGCAATCTTTGATTTTTGGTTAATGAAAAGCAATATATACCACTTGTTAAGGATGGTTTGCTTGTTAAATAGATAGTCAAATGTCTCCTCTGATACTCATGGAGTAACATGTAACTTGATGAAAATTAATCACGTTTTTGAATGTGAACATTTTGGTGATTTTGTATGGGTGGTTAGCATGAATGGTGATGATTAAAGACAAATACTGCACTTTGTTTGAATCACAAGAATAGGAAAGTCTCCTGCTCTAAAATTGCTTCTCAGAACAATTCATGTGATTTTCATCACAGGTAATTTGACTTTACATGAATAACTTAAAGCATTTCTTTATTTCTTGAATGTGATATTCTGTTTCTTGTCCTCTGAGGTTGCAGTCCAGAATGAAACTTGTATTTGTTTGCAACAATACAACTGCGATCATCCCTTCATCTTTTCTCATCCTCAACTCATTTCATTCATTCTTTATCTATCACTTGATCTTATCTCATTTTCGTTTTCATTAGTTGGAGATTTTTGTTTTTCTCCAAATAAGAGGCACATTTTGAATTTGATTTTAAATCCTTATTATAATTTTGAGACTCTACTCTTGTTGGTATGACATGTGACGTGGGATTTTAAGACTATGGTTTAACTCATAAAGTGGTTTCAGTGGTTGAGAACTGCAACCAAACAATTAGTCTGACTGCAAATGAACCATAATGTACAACAGATTTTAAAGACACTTGTTGAAAGGAAGTATCTGGGAACATGGTGGCCAAACTGCTGTGACATGTGAAACAGTCATGGGGTGTATGAAAGTCAATATAGCTTCATATTATTATGAGAAAATTATATCTTTATCTTGAAGTCCCTGACTCGATTTTTCACTTTTGATAAGCTGGTGAACTATTGTAATTGACTTGCTATTGTTAAGTAGCTATCTATTGCAGTCAGAAACCTTTTTTAGACGAAGATCACAAAACAGCGCCAGAGTTGCGTTTTGCATGTTTAAACAAAAATGGTGGCGTTTTGAAAAGTCTCCACTTTGGAGCCCATTTTCAAAAGTCCCCCAAAACGCTGTTCTCGTGTAAACGGACGACCAAAATGCAACAAAAGGTTTTCGTTTTTGGGTGAAACGGACATCGTGTAAACGGCACCTACATCTTCATTGCGTTTACACAGAACGTCAGGGCGGAATAAAGCTGCAGCACTCCTGCCTTGAAAAGGCTGTGAAAATGGGGCTTGAGACTCACTAAGAGAGTTTAAAAAAAATAAAACATGATCATCATTTTTTTCTGTTTTCTGATTGCTTTGTCATTTTACTTGACATGACATATAAAAAGGTCATTCAGTCACAGGTGGCTTGGAATATGACTACAGTTCAGTAAATCTGTTGCCAAGTAGCCCAGGGCATACTAATAAGTTCAAACAATTATACTAGCACATGTAATATGATCTCTGAAAATAAGAGAAGAATATGAGTTTCTTTTTTTCATTAAAGAAGGTTACAGGTAAGCTGAACAAGTCTACGCTCGCCTCCTTTTCCAGCTTTATTAGGTGTGTCAAAGGTGAATCACTCACAGTATCTCAGAGTTGACAGGAAAATGTTCAGCAATTTATTATTGTGTTTCGAAAATCACCGGATAAAGAATGACACATTTAGGTGCATTGCGGTAAACCTGATACATAATTTGGAAATTCTCATAAAGTAACTTTCCAACTTTAAATTGGACACTTGTATACGTGGCAAAATCCTAAATCTATTATTTCACACAACCAGGTATTAACTGTCACTCAGACATTATCATGCACAAATTCAACAACCTAGAGTTGTGCAAGTAGCTGCAAGCGAGGAAAAAATAGGTGGCGGAGGCAAAGAAAAGCACCTGTGTGTATAGAAGTGAAGAAGGGGCAATCACTATATTCACAAGAGACTTTAAACTTTGGTGAGCGCTGGGAGGCATGCACGCTCGAAGTTGAGTTCTGTCAATCTGATTTTTGGCAATTTGAGGCCGGAAACCAAGGGAGGCCCTTTTCCTCTCGTGATTGGTCGCTTTAAACGAGATTACACTCTCCTTGAGCTTTGATTGCCAGCTTCAGTTAACTGAAAAACAGGCTTACAGTTTGGCCAGAGGCTTTTTATTTCAAACATCTGAGTCTTGACGGCGTCTTTCATCCAATTTACTCTAGATGACACGGGGAAAATGGCGATGTGCGGCGCTGAAGTTGAAAAACTTCAAAAGAGGGTGTGATCGTATGAGAAGTGACAATCATAGATTAGCAACCAATCATCATGCCTGCTTTGGTTTCCACCCCCATTTCATCAAATGCCTGGTTGATTCGTGTAAGCATAACTCTACTTCGAGAGCAGAGTTCGTATGAGACTGCAAGCGATGCCCTTGTGCACACCTGGTGGATGTTTTGTGCTCTTGCTGCTTAGTTATATGCATGCAGGTGCCATTCTTTGACTCTCCCTATATGTTTTGTTTCTTTCTCACAACTTATATCATGAGTGAAAATAATTGATTAATATGTGTAAATGAAATCATTCGCTTGCGAACATATCTTGTAGTGCTTGCAACATATGAGGCAAGTCTTACATCACAGGGACCTCCCTTACTGACCTTAAAGGTGGGGAAAGTGAACAGGACATGTGTGTATTTAAGA
Source organism: Chaunax sp. Z400 (assembly GCA_037577475.1). NCBI lineage: Eukaryota > Metazoa > Chordata > Actinopteri > Lophiiformes > Chaunacidae > Chaunax > Chaunax sp. Z400. The sequence continues at coordinate 23,757,822 of CM075185.1, forward strand.
GCTCAGAACCAAAGCCTTGTGATGTTAAATATGACGGGGCGACAATATCAAAGAGAGTCAAAAGAAAGAAGGGACGGGGTGAGTAACTTCCAATCAGAGTCGCAGAATCAGGGAGGTGTTGTCTTAAATGTGTTCAACCAGTCATCAAAGACTAAAAATCTATCTCCTCTTTGTCCCCCCAACAGCCTTCCCCAACACCTCCCTCTCTCTTTTCTTCCACCTCCTCCTTCTGCTATTATCTATTCTCTCAGGGCCAAGCATGCAAGCTAGCACGAGTAACAGAAAGCAGTTAAAGTCAACCGCTGCATTGAGCCACCAGGTTGACAGGTCTGGTTAAACAGGTTCTGAGGGGAGAGGCTGATACTTGTTTAACTGCTCCGTGTGACACACTGCTGCTGTTTCTGCTGCTGCTGCTGCTTCCTCTCTAAACACTGGGCCCCGTAACAATGGCCTGCTTATCTCCAAAGCAGGATATATGGCTAATGAACACATATGAGGAGGCGTGTTGGTGTAATATTCTGTTTAAGCCTATAGAATAGAGTTAAAAATCCAGCTATGCATTTGATAGAATGAAACTGGGATTAGTGTTAGTATGGCTCAGACACCTACTGTCGCATTAAGCTTAGACACATAAACAGACGGATCAACGGTGAGAGAACCCAGTAGCGATTCCGAAAACCACAGCGGTGAACCAGAAAACATGCCAGCGATTCACAAAACACGCCAGCAAATCTATTTTTCTTTGTCGCAGACTGCCAGACAATGCATCCAGATGAGGAATCATTAGTCCTTATCAAACCCTGCAACGCTGCCATAAAGAAGACTTGTTTTTTTGTTTTTTTTAATACTGAAACAAACAATTTAAGCACAATGCCACCCCAGTGTGTGATTTTCCATAGCATGCCAGTGTGTTGGCGTCTAATGTCCCATGTAACCTACATGTCAAGCAGGGACATTGCTTTCTCAGCAATAATAGTGGCAGGTAAGCACCTTCCAGACTTTGTTGTTTCCCTATTTCAGAGACTATCGGAGACATTAGCTGCCAACTTCCTCTTCTTTTTTTGAGGGAGCTGCTAACTGCTGCTAGCTGCTCTTGAAAGTGTTAGTTTGCACTCATAACAGACCATCAAAACATCACACCCCTGTCCCATTCTGCAGGCTCCACATTTTATACAAACGATAGCCCTTTTTTTAGACACAGATCATGCAGAAGCGCCACAACGAAGACCCTTGTTTATTTATACTGAGCAAACCAACAGCGGCCAAACGCCACTCCAGTGTGTGTTTTTAAATAGCAAACCCATGCTCCGCAGGCAAAAGACACGTGACGTGGAACACAGCAGTGTTGGCGTCTAGTGTGACATTTTACAGATGTGTGGAACAGCACTTTGAAAACAACGATACGTCATGGTAAAAGCAATCAAACCTTCCCTGTTACATGGCGGTCGATCCCCTCCTCTGCTTGGAGGCTAAGGAGATCCTGGATCTCGTGTTGTCCCCCAATTTCAACACATTTGTGGCTGATTTTCTACTTCGTTGAGTTAGCAGCTAACTAAAATAAAAGTGGGGCTTTTTTGTCTAGAAGTAGAGAAAATAATTATTTTAGCCGCTTAGTTGCATTCACTCCGTTCATTTAGGACTTCTTCACGAGTGCCCTCTAGGTGAATTGCAGCCGATTTTGGTACAACGGGGTTCATAGGGTACAGGCTGAATGTAGAATGGCTGTGGTACTGCCTCATTGGCTCGCTCCATTTGTACAGATGTTGATTCGGTGCTGTTAATACCTCCGCTGACGGCACAGAGGAGGAACAATGACCCCCATAACCCCCCCCCCCCTCTGTGACATTTATACAGAAGGAGTGAGGTGCAATAAAAGTGCAACAATTGAACAGGCTGTGTAAAAAGGGGAGTTAATTCAGCTCTTTTACTTCTTCTGCTGCCAGCTTGATGCCAACACAATGATCCTCCCCCATTCTATCTTCATTTGTTCAATTCACAAGGGCAACATATCAGGGCAGCATCCCCGCCTTGAGGAGGCTGTGTAAAAGAGTCATTTGTCCAATGTAGACCTACTTATTGCAGTATCAATAGACTCCTACTGCAGCAATGCTGTTGTGTTTTGTGAATTACTGTTGTCTTTTGCACAGACCATGAATCAGCAGGTACTGGCTAGACAAGTTGTGATTAAGCAACCTTGTGCTTCATGGGAATTCCATGTGTAGTTTTTCACCTTTTCTCACAGACATCAAAGGAATAGTCATCTGCAGCGTGAGACTTGAACCGCCACATTTCCACAGATGAAACTTAAAGCAGATCAACAGTTCCTAAGCACAGGAAATAGAAAGAGAGAGGAAATATGAGTAAGGAGATGCTACAACAAGCCCAGGAAGAGAGGATCATATAGAGGATGAACCCTTGGAACAATCTATTCTGTATGTGTCAATACTTTAAACATAAGCCAATTTGTCTGCTCCAAGCTGTGCATTTTTCATCATTCATCACATGATGTACTTTGAGGTCTCCGCCTTCACTGAGCAGCAGCCTATTTGTGAGGCTGAGGGAGAGCAGATAATGATGGCTACTGTTCCTACTAGTTTGGGGACTTTTCTTTGCTGTTTATTAATAGAAAAAATATTCTAACACATGACTTCACCATCACATGTGAAATATTGCTGAAAAGGAGGGTACAGAACAATAGTGCACAAAAATGGGTGTGTGTGTGTGACCTACAGTAGGCAATATCAGTGACTCACTGGGTCAGACTTGAGTCTTTCATTTCATTTTATTTTTCCAGAAACTTTAAAACATTTTAAACATATTTTCCAAAAAAAGTATATCATGCCCACTTCCTAACCTCTACTTGATAAAAAACTAACCCATTTATAAAAGTTTAACACGTCATAATAAAAAGTGAAACCACACACCAGAGTGATACCATTATTTACACAAGCCCATTAAATTACAACATAAATTAGAAAATATTTACATCCAGGACAAGACACTGGATCAAATTCTATGTTTGGAATTTAATGTCTAGTTAAAAACATTTGTAACAAAAGAAATATATACATTTAAACGCATTCTCACAACATACATACACTCAGGACTGAACTGATTGATAGGAGGATGGTAACTTATTAAATACTAACAATGATGATTACCTAAAGTGGTAACATGGGAAGCATCGCTACACCTGTAATCCACATGAACACTGAAGGGGCTTTAAAGTCTCTGGTTTCTGATCGAACAAAGACTAACAAACCAAAAATCGCCTTTTCTCATTCAGGACTACATAAGATTCAAATCATCTCATGATGAAAGCACAATAACACTGGAGCCATTTTGAAGCGGTTGTACAAATAAAGCACAAAAAAAAAAATGAAGCACATTTCTTCGCTCTCTTTCTTATATAACAAAAATTTGTCCTTTGCAAGTCCTTTGAGACACAGGAAATCAGTGGATTTGCCTCCAGACAGAGCGGTGAAATGGGGAAATTGGGGGGGGGGGGTCTGAGAGGAATTCACAGCCACAGCAGTTCATCTTGAAATGATGTCCTTAAAGGGAGAGAATAAAAACAGTATGCACTTTATTCCTTTCCTCCTCTCGTCCACAGAGTGCAGGTTGTAGCACCAGCACATTGGCAATTTCATGGAACTGCATAGTGGTTAGTCTGATATCAGGTGTGTATTACACCCTTGGGCTACTACACTGTTGGTGCCAACACACACTGCTCTGAAGCCCGCTGTGACAAGTTCTAAGAAATCATCAACTTCTTAAAAAATGTGATAAAAATTCAACAGTGCGAGTACACACACACACACACACACTCACACACAGCTCTCAAAAGGACAATACTTATCAATCAATATTGATTTTAAAAAGTTCAAATAAGGGCAGACAGGGCAGCAAGATGAAGGGACTCAGGGGTTCTCAAGTTCATTCTCCTTTCAGCTCTCATTTCCTGTGCTTGTCCATTTTGTCTGTAGATTTGCTTCCACTGTCTGAGGATCCCTGGGTGTCGCTCCCAGAGCTCAAGTACATCTTGTCCACTTGTTTGAGCGCTTCGTTCAGGTAGTTCTGAAGTGAGGTCATGGCAGCGCAGATGGCCGGAGAGCCAAAGCCGTGAGTGATGAGGCTGAAGTGTGTAAGGCAGCCTTGGATTCCAGGCTCCATGATGGGGGCCGGCCGAGAGTTTCCCAGTGGTGAACGGTCCTGAGTGAGCAAGTCGGTGAACTCCTTGCAGATTTGCCTGACGGTAGAAAAATGACCAATAATGAAACTTACTGATTCATTGTGATCTGAGTACAAAATCTACAGAAATTTCAATCTGCTAAATCTTCCAGTCGTCTTTTGCTAGATTATTTTTATATGCATATGGCAACCGTCAAGATGAAACACTTACTTGGCAGCAAGGAGCATGTTCTTGCGAGAATTTACTTCATTGCGTTCCGCGTGCGACCTGCCAAGGTATTCAGCGATTGCCTTTGCAGGGAACTCTGTCTCACAGACGTAGCCAAAGTCTCTTGCTAAATGAACAGCTTCGCCTAAGAGAGAAAGGGGGGAACAAATCTCATCAGTGAATATAAGTCTTAAGTCAAGCAACTGGCTCTTCGTCTCAAACAAAAACTGAAGATATTCAGTATGAAAATATTATCATCACTGCATTTCCTCTAACATGCTGGGAAAAGATCAAATGGTAAGATGGCTGGCCTTAATATATCAATTTGAAGCATTATAATAGCAGGCCCATTTTGGACCTGATACATGCAAGCATCAAGGCGCATGATGCGAGGCAGTTAACTACAGAATAATCAGTTGTGCTCAGTCTTCTAGCTCGAGGGAACAAGAACTAGCGAGATGAATATATTTCCGTTTTGAGGGTGGTTTGACTTGCACGGCCATAATGGGCTTATGTGGATAAATGCTAGCAGAGGTTGCCCACGGCGCCAACAGCACTGCTTATTGATAAATACGCACATCTCTTGAGGACTCAGACAGCGAAAGCTTTAAGGTCAGCAGGCCCTCCTGGCGAGCCGAACACAAGATAACCAGGCTTAATTCAGCTTTGAAGGTCTCTAAATAACATCAGCCTCCAGTCATTCTTCTGCACAGAATCATCAACCCGTTTATAAAAATTAGGCGTGTAGGGTGCGAGAGAGGAAAAGATATTCTACCTTAGCCTGCAGCAGGTAGATTGTTGTGAATAACGAGATAAAGTGTTGGTGAAGCGTCGCTGTCTGGCTAAGGTAAGACCGATGCTGTTGTTTTAGTATTCAGGGCATTGACAAAGGGAGGTGCAGATGTTGCAATGCATCATCATTAAAATCAAGCATCTCATGTTATACTATGCAGACATTCAAAGGCAGAAATACACCAGACAACTTGTAGCTTGCATCAGTGGCTACAGTGTAAAACAAAATAGTGAAATCGTATCAGATCGAATTGATCCGGAGATGTTTTGCGAGCTATTCTGCTGTGCCATTAGTGGTGCGGAGACGAACCGATGATTACACCAGGTCTTTGTTGATCGCTCAAGACGACCAGCTTGCATTCAATTCAGTTCAGTCACTCTGGTTTTGGCGAAGCAACGAAAAGGAAAGCTAACGTGCACCTGAAAGTCAAGCAAATGACTGCTGTGTTCCATTCATGTTGTCTTTATAGAATGGAACATTTCAACAATGACTGGTGTTTGGAGAACTGCGTAAGATCCTCTGTGATACTAAAAATGCAGACGCTGTGTGTGAGATTAACATTCTCGCACTATCAAAGCAACATTCCAGCCATTGCAAACAGTAATTAGACCTGAGACAGTCATATGCACGACTGACTGATGTCATACCTTCTACTAGTGAGGTAAGTAGAGTGACATTGGCTGCCTTCCTTCTTCCTGCTGGCAGGTTGAGCCCAATCTTATCCAGCTTTTCTCTCAGAGAGCGACCTCCATTTTTTGACTTGGCCCTGCAGAAAGAGGACAAAAACATTCACATGAAATACACAATTGAGAAGTAATGTAAATGGACAATGTAAGATACTGATACAATACAGTCTGCAGAAGTTTGTAAAAGAAAATGTTTATGGAGGACTAAGAAATTAATATGGCATTTGCCACTTTCTTCACACACTTCAGTTAGTATTACGGACTTTTAACTCATAAATAAAGATGGACACTCAGGAAGGATTCGTACGATTATTACTGTGGTACAGAGGAGACACTGCACTCCCTCCTGCAGAAGGTCTAATTATGCACTCAAGGTAACAAAGAAATGCCTCTCCTGACCCAACAAAGACTGATGCAATTGAAGCTTCACTCGAAAAAACAACATAGCAGAGAAATCACTTATACACACATTTGCTGAAACACTTAAACTCTCCACTTGCCATGGCCGATTCAGTTTTCCGCATGACTGGCAGGGCAACTTCTCCCTCTCCGTGGCGGGTGCATCGTTAGGGAGGCGTGTGCGTTTGAGTGCACCCCCTTCATCCCCTTCTTCCCCCCTGTCCCTCAGCTAAAAGATCCCCCTCCTATTGCTATATGACCTACTTAAAACGTGATTGTGCATGTGTTGTGTGCGTGTCAGCATTAGCACAGGCACATGGGAAAGTGGCAAACGTGCACTCCAAGCACAAAATGCTCTGGTCAGGGTTGTTGACTACATAGTGTAACCTCACAGTCCCTCAACAGACTGCCACACTATGCCATAAGGTCAACTGTGCTCTGCCACAGATGAAGCTACCCATGCTGCAACCCCTGACAAGCATGAAACACACCCACAGAGTCTTTAGATTGGTACTAACTGTGTTGCTGTAACCTATCCCCAGAGGAAGCAGAGAACCAAAATTGCAAGCCACACAAAGAATGTCACAAAAACCTTATGCAGAAAAATGATGAGCCAGACCAAAAGAGCCAAGCTGTGCTTTTAGAAATGCCTTTCCCATGGGCTGCTCAGCTTTAGTCTACAGATCACTGGAGTTATAATCCTCACTTTGATGATTATTCATATTTGACACAATCATGCCACCTTATCAACAGCTTGCAGATGACAGAGATATTAATTAAAAAAAGGGGAAATTTAATGCTTTTAAATTTACTTGCAATAGTTACCCTAAATCTTTGTGAATCACTGCTTCTGCATTCCTGTTACTGTATCTTGAGGACTTTTCCTAACAGCAACAAGGAAAAAAAGCTTCAAATCCAGCCTTCTGTCATGTGGAGTGAGTTTGAGCTCTGACCTGCGTAAAACCCCTCCGAGGAGCGATGCGTTTAGGCACTCAGGAGGTGACAAACGTCTCTGGACCTCAGCCACGGTAACCTTGTACTTGGACGTGGAGCTCAGCAAGGAAAGACGGCCCGGCACGGAGCAGAATACCTCTGTTGGGTTTGATACCATGCCAAGCAGGGACTCTTTCTGGAAAGGAAGACCCAGGGCATTGCCTTTTGGTAAGGTGACAGGCCCTGGAGGGTGAGCAGATGAAAAAAATGTGGGTAAGCTGAAGAGTGGAGAAAAGAAGAAAGAAAAAAAAAGCTGGTTTTGTTAAAGAATTTGATTGTATATACACTTTTCCAGTGTATGTACATAAGCTTTAATCATCATAATCCCTCCTTTGCAACAGGGATTCTGTTCTTTCTTGTACGTTAATCACAAGGAAGAGTGTGTATGCAGCTCTGCACGACTGAAAAAAACTAGTATCTGCTGTAGGAAAGACTTTCGACATACTGTGTGTTTTTCCAAACTTTGGATACCTGACGGTTAGACAGCTAAAATGCCTTCATGCCACACACTATCCACAAACAGGTACACACATAGACTGCTCCTCATCAAAGCCACAGATACACCTCAGCGCTGTTTATTATTACTATGTGGTCATAGCTTCTAGGTATTCTATACATTGTGTGTGACATTGTGTGCTGGTTCTAGAGTTAGACGAGATTTTTCACCCCCCACAAAAGCACTGACAGGCATCGGACAAACAAAACAGTACAGCACACTACAAAACATAGCTATCTTCATCCTCACCAGCGAGAATGCCCCCCTGATAATAAGTCCTCTGTAAGCGATCAAGGTTCCTGCCACCTCGTAGTCCTAATACTGAGACAGAAATCACAGAGTCACATGAGTACTGTAAGGCTCCTCTGGGGCACATGTCTTGAAATGCCATGCCATTGTTTACAAGTGGAAACCTAGATTGCCCATAGCATGCCCTTGAGCATGGGAACGAAATAATGAGCCATCACTGATTGCCGTCACAAATGAGGACTGGTTGGTTTATTGTGCTGTGCAAATGGCTTTCGATTTAGACATATATGCATTGTAACATTTTAACACTTTTTGAGATGACGCTTTTGGAAAAACAATCGTGCATTCACTGTATAATAGCAGACTGATTATCTATCTATCATCTATCTGTCTGTGTCTACCGTGTACGGTTCAAATCAATGCAGAAAGCTAAGCAGTACAATGTGTTGCTCAAGCTGATGTTCCGCCGTCTCAGAGCAGCAGGAATAAGTTCTCCCTCAAAACAGTTCATGTCGCAACAAATAACTAAACTGTCCTTGACATGCAAACCTAATGCCACACCCTGCCAAAAGCTGGTTCAGCAGAGCCAGGCGCTGCTTCAAGATCAACGCATTATTTCGCGTTTAAAGTGAACAGAAAAGAGCTGCAATTGCAGGCTTAATCGTCCTATGGGTGCTCCAAAGCTCTCCTCTTCTCTCACAGTCAACACAGAGGTCGTGAGATTGCTCAATTTTCACGTCTTGTCAATAGCCTGTCGTTTTTTTTTTTTGAAAGGGATCAGCTCTTTCCCCACTGGGCATCCATTCAAGCACCTTCACCAACAGAAAATGCGATGGATCAGATCGAGCTTAGATGAGTGCATCTCATGGCTAGGAGGATTATCAGTGTATGCAGTGCAAGTACAAATACAAGACCCCTCCTTTACACTCTCGCACTGACATGCCACTAGCAGTAATTGTTATGACAATTCCAGGTATGAGTAAGAGAGTGAAAAAAAATACAGCACTTAAGGTAAATTTCCAGACCTTGTGTGTATTTATTGCATCTTTATTTGGTTGTACTAAGGCACATGTACCCCAGGTTGTTTTCCAAAATGCTTTTTTTTTCTTGCCAATTTAGCAGAGCTGTGGCTCCTTGCAACAAAATATAGGATTAGGGACAAACATGAAGCAAACTCACCTTTTTTGATGACTGTCTGATCTGCCATAATAATACTGTGGTCATCTACATGCTGATAGAAAAAAAAAGGAAAAAAATAGCAACAATAAGCCATCATATGCATTGTTTAAAGTACACCAATGTTAAAGGCAGAGCATGCTGAAATTTAATTCTGTCAAAATATTCATTATCGGTCCAAATTATTCTTTTAAATCTCTTTTGCTTCTTTTATGGAAAGCAAATAAAAAAATATTATGGCCTAACTGTAGGCCTGTGTTTATTTAATACAAATTAACACAATAAATTAACTTTAGCTTTATTTGCTGCTTCGATGGAATAAAAAAAAATGTGTTACTGTATTTGGCTGCCTGTGTGTCAATTAGTGGACACATACAGCACACACACATCACACACCTCAGTGATTTCCACATACCGTAGCCACTTAAGTGTATTTTCAAGAATTAATTTCAACCACATCCACTCACTTGAACATCTTCCAGTCCGTGCCCCATGTCGTGCATCCCCATGTTATCACCAATAACCGACTGATCTATGCTGTGCGCGTGTTGGGGCAGGAGCTCTGGCCGTCGGAAACCTTCCCTCCTCAGCCCAGACGAGCCTCCGTCCAGGCCCAGGATCTGACTCGCCAGGCCGCTCCTCCCGTGCACGCCGAGCCCATCCTGGCTCTGCCGGCCAGGCCACGGCTGCTGCTGGTTCGACGACGGGGACTGGTGTATGGAGTTGATGTTGAAAGGATCGCCCAGGTGGGAATAGGGGTCACTGGACTGTGGGTAGGAGATGGGCTGGTAGGGAGGCGGGAAGTACGGGGGCTGGAAGTCCGAACTGGTCGAGTGTGAAAGAGAGGGCGACGGGCTGTAGAGGTGCTGACTGACCGCTGGCAGGTGGGGCAGCCTGGGGTTCCCATTGCTGTTGCCGTCGTGCCTTTCCTAAGGGACGGAAGAGACAGGGAAGCTTTGAGAGATGAAAGATGGCAGGTAGTGGTGACATTCGTCCCCCGTGGCAATAATTGCCTGTTACTCACTGACATGATGTCCACTGAAGATAGTGGGTTAAAGAAGAGCGCGAGTACGTTTCAACTATAGATATATATTCAAATACTTATGTAAAGGTTATTTTAGTATTCTTTTTTGCCATGCTTTATTATTTCAATTAAATACTGAAATCATATTAAAATGTTAGCACGATGTTTTTTTGTTGTTTTGTTTTTCACAATGTTTTTAGTGATAATTAAGTAGTTATAATTTACCCTTGATATATATTATTATTGTTATTTTTGTCGTTGTTGTTGTGTTTATTACTGTTGTTATAGACACAAGTATAATAGGCCTTACACTCATTGGGAAAATTGTCTCGCTTTTACAGCTGTAAGCTTCTCTCAATCTTTTTTTCTTTTCTTTTTTTATCCTCTTATCTTAGGCTATGTAATGCTGTCTGTTTGTGCCTCCATTTTATCTTCCTTCATTTTATCTTATCTTCATCATTTGCATACGGTAAAAAAAAAAAAAATTTTTAAAAAAATCAACCCGGCACTCTCTTTGAATGTCAAACTTTTGTCTGATGTCAATCAGAAGGCGCTTCTTGTCTGTCTTTGTAAGTTAAGTTAGAAACTCACCTCACAGTCATCCTCATATTTCACGTTGTCGGCTAATTTCCACAACATGGTGACAGAGAAAAAGGCTCTCCGGTACAGAAAAAATATAGAAATGTCGCCTGCGAGTTAATCCAGGTATGGAAAAAAAAAATTAAGAGCTTCCTGGTGGTAATTAACCCCCTTGTTCTTCAGCTGCGGCGCAGAGGCGAAGTTGTGGTTGAGGTCTTACGGGCGCACTGACCGACCCACTGACGATCCAACCACAGATGTGAGTTTCCACAGCCGCTACGGGAGAAATGATCGTTACCAAAGCAATACTTCCCCCGTGTCCGGTCAGTGTGCTCTGTTGTTGAAGTGGGCGACAGCGGCGCATATAATAAACTTGACTCCCTCTGATGGACAAAACAACGATGTTCAGTCTTACAGGCGCTCACATGAGCCCTGTACTATATCTGCACAGATGCTCCGAGTGGGCGTCACCAGGTCTATGATGTCATTTAAAAGGGGAAATGAAAATATTGCTGATTGGCGGGACGACGCTCCAATCAGAATTCTGTGGGTTTGCGCACTAGCCATTATAACAAGTGGCTTTACAAAAATAGCACACTTTTCTCCGCTTAGAGTGAGTCTCTCAGCACCAGTTTGATTCACAGTGTTTGTTTTTATCTGTTGAAACCACACCAGTAACTTTAAGTATCATCTGTTGATGGTTAGGCCCCGTTTTGATCCGTAATGGACAAGCTGAGATTGATTAACGAAGAAATTCAAAACCTTCGGTCTTTAAACATTGCGTCCGTTAGTTTGTATCAGAACAATTATTAGGTAATTATTCTGTTTTATGGGCTACTGTTTTCAAAGATCGGTGGTGATGCGGTTTTCAGTCATAGGTTAATAAAACATAAATTTTATTAATACTGTTAAAGTCATGATATGCCAACATAAGTCATAATTTACAGTACCAGTGAAAAGTTGAATGGGAACTTGGTGAACTTACTTGAATGGGATAGTGTTACACTGCAGGTATAGCCCATCTTTTAAAAAAAATCATAATTATTTTCTATATGCCCCATTTGATTAAATTCTAGGGCTAAGAATTACTTCACCTATTTTCTGTGTTCAAATTCAACAAGACATTGCACCTCTCCCATTTGCATGTCAACATAGAGTAATATCCATTCAAATTAACCCATGGCATTTTAATGTCTTTATTTCACATTGGTGGTTGAGTCGTTTCCAACAGCAATCAGCCCGAGGGTTTAGCAGCGTCATTCTCTCAAAAACCTCTAGCTCAAAGGATCTCAATAAATGCATCTATATCTCAACCTCATTTGCATTTTTGGTGGAGTTTTGCAATTAAGGCTGCTTTGATATTCATCAAATCCCAAAGTGAGGACAAAAGATTTTTTTTCTTTTTTCTTTTTTATTATGATGAGCTAAAAAGCATTCTGTTAAGTTTGAGTCTAATTTATTTTAGTCGTTAAACCTTTTAAATTCAGAATTTACAGGCTATGAAATAGGCCTCTCTCTTTCCTCAACGTAAAAATAATACGTCAATTATTTGGATGGATTTCATTGATTGGTTTTGTATCATTTGAGGAGTAGATTTTAAATGTCAGATTATAATTTGTGAGATTATTGGACAGACGCTGTGATGCTGTTCATGGGAACAACAGGACGTGGGTGATTGCGGATTATCTTTTTACGTGTTGGTCTTTGGCTTGTTGTGATGTGAAGCAGAAGTTAAATGCGCGCTGATTAAATGTTGTTGTTTTGGGGGTTTTTACGTTGAAGGAGACACGGAGCAGATTTAAAGGAAGTTAGTCACGCTTGGCCTGACGGAGATGCTCAGTTTGTCATTTTAATGACAGTTTATTGTGTCAACCGGCTCAGCTGACGTCATGTGTAAAGTTTAAAAGCACCCATGGTCGGACAAATAACACATGTCTCTCGAAATCATCTCAGCAAGTTGCTATATAGTGTCCATATATTGTAAAATAAGAAACTACATTTTAAGGTTACCTTACGAAGTGGTTTTCACAATAAATCTCATTGAAACACAAAAGGCGCATTTCATTTCCACTAGATACCAACAAATACCACATTAATGTCACTATATATAAGTTAAATACTGTAAATTAACTAAGTCTATTAAGTTAGGCTATATATGCAAGTATATTAGGGTTAGTTTGTATTAGTTAATGGTGAGGATAGTGCCGCTCCTACATTTGATTCCCTCTACTCCTGCTTGACTCTTTTCCCTTGTAATAATTTATGAAAACGAAATAAACGTGGTGATTTTGTAGGAATCACGACAGAGAGAATATAAGCGCCTGATCTTTTATTTGTTGGCATGATACCTATTTTAGTTTAGGCCATAAACAGCATCACCTGGAACTAAAATCAAATTGCTTTGAGTTTTTAAAGGACTAAAGCCTTTGCTTTGTTGACATCGTAATCGCGGATTATTCAAAGGCGTTTACGCCAGTACAAACAGGTGATGATCGTAGAAAGTAATCAAATCAAACAGTGATAAATATTACGCAGGCTGAGTTAAATGAAGTCAGCTGTAAAAGACATACTCGAGTGAACTCACCCTCCAGTCTATCCTCTCCAGTACAGACATCTGCAAAGCTCCACTCACAGCACTCCCACTGAGACGCGTCGAATGAGTGTAACCATGAGTTTTCATTGCGGGCTTTCACCTGACGGTCGTGTAGCGCGCATGCGCCTTGCAGTACAGTACACCTGAGTCGGGTAGATCAATCAGTCCATTCACACAGTTCGTCAGTGAAAAGCTGACTTTATGATGTTTTATTTAAAACAACATATGCCTACTAGAACGGACTAAGGTAAGAGAAGGAACGCACAAAAGTATGAAGAATTAGGCCTACTATAGGCCTTTTTGACAAACTAACACACGACCCACAGAATTAGACCCACGACCAAGACAGAATTAGGCTATAGTTAATCTCATAATTATCTGCTATTGTTGAGTGAAAAAGAAACAATGTCATACAGGTTAGAGTTCAAGAAAAGGTGAAAAAAGACGCAGGGCCTCTGGAAAATTCAAGATGATGTAATTCCACCCCAAAAGCCACATCGCCCGAGGCTTGCCAAAAGAATCTGCTTTCAAAAGCCACTGAAGCTTTTTAAGGCCTAAAATGGCTCTTGTTATCTGATCTCCCAAATACTTAAACTAGCTTAAACTAATGACCAGATCAAAGTGTCTTCATGTGGTTTAGAATGTAGGTTATATCTTCATCTGACAAAATAATCTTGTTCTGCAGCAGGACACCTATAAAATATAGCCGAATCAAACGATTCGAATAATTTGGAAAATATTAGAAACAACTGTGTATGTCTTACATTAAGATATTCATTTACAATATGTCCAATTTGCATTGTCTTAATTTTTTAAGCCTATGTATTAAAAGCAAAATACCAGCTTTATGAATGTTTGAGCTTTTCTTGGGGAAAAACAATCGAATAATTGGACCACATATGATTTCCAAATATTTATGTTGTGTGATCGCAATGAATTAAAAGTTTTGAATTTTAATATACATCTTTATATATTTTATCACATCATTACATTGAGTGCAAAAGTTCGAGTTATCTTTACAAACATCCATAGATATTGATAAGCCCACATAAATCCAATATGCTTAATATATTACTGAAAAATGTAAAACAAACAAAAGGGCTATTAGAAAATTGATTTATCTTTGTGTTTCCAATTGTTGTTGACAAGATGTCAGTTTCAAAGAAAGAAGAAGAGCTTCTGTGTTTTTCGTTAGGCCTACTAGCGCATTAATTGTTTGTGAACATTTGTGCGGTTTTCTAACGTGCGCAGAAAGATATAAATTAACAACATGAAAACGCGTCAAATCAGACTGTAGCTGGGTGAAAACAAGAGGACGTACAGCTTCAGTTTCTACCCTCAGTGATTGGATTATTTATGGTGTAACTTACATTTAATGAGAAGCAGGCAGAAGGCGCCTCGCACTAAGATCTTGTTTTTACGCAGCTGCATCAGTTTGAGTCTGAACAATCAGAGGTTGATGATAATGACTCTGCTGCCACCTCGTGGCTAAAACCTCACATTACCACGGTAATGCCACAGGATCTTTATCATCTATCCATTTTTCCAGCTGTTCATCCTGTGGAGGGTTGCGGGGGGCTGGAAGCCTATGGATCAGCATCAGTTTATCTTAAGTCATTGTGAGGGATTGTTAAAGTTTCAATGTGTGGAAAAAATCTTGAGAATAACTTGAGAGTTACTATGCCCCATTATCTCACTGATGCAGTGGATCATTTTGAACAACACTATTGTGTAAACGCTATATTTTCTCCCCTCCACCTTGTGTATGTGTATTGGTTTTTTAATCATACGTGTTTTGGTGCTTTAGTTGCTGCTGAACTGTACTGCTCTTTGAGCTGCATTGTGTGCATGAAAAGTACTATGTAAATAAAATGAATGTTTGTTAACTTGTCTGACTGACTTTTAGCAGGACTGTTATTACAAAAAGTTTTGACTCTGATACATTTTGTGGACAGGTAGGGTATGTCCTGAGGAACAATCCGTTCTTGGGGGTGATCTGGATCATTACAGCCCCACAATGCACTGTTCATCATTTGCTGCCTGACTCTTCCTGTTCTTTAGAGATGAGTGAAGAGCTGCACCTGCAGTTCTCCAACCAGCAGACGGCACTAGACTCCTGTGGAGGTGACCTCCATTACAAATTTGTTTAGAAAAGGAAGGTGTGCCACAGGGAGACTGACATGTGGCAAGAAATTCCATTAAGAAGTAAGCTTCACAGTAGACACTTTATGGAGGGACTGAGCTGCCTTAAGGCCCATTTATGCTCCCTCTACATACGTAAATGGATACATCCATCCATAAATGGTCTCGCCGTCAGCGCCTACATACTTCTGCACGTCGACATCGATGCGACCGCAGTGGGGCAGTGAAGTTTCAAAAGTTTCGACAACAACAAATATGGTGACTGGCGAGTACCTAGTGATTACAAAGCGGCAAAAGCAGAGGTAACAGTATACTCTGCGGTGGTCTGTGAGGCCATTAAATACACAGGGACTTGAGGAAGGACAGCTTTTCACTTTTTTACTTCACTTTTTTCTTCTTTGTTGTGTCCGCACACATTTGTCATTCCTTGCTTGAATCGTAGCTACACTGTCCTCAACCATGAACCATTTCCGGTGGTATTGCTCCCGTTTGTCCGTCTCACCCGTGTCTGTAAGCTCTCGGAAAACGTACCCAAATGTGTGCATAATTAACGCAGAAGACATACGGAAGGTTCTGTCTGTATCCATGTCCGTCTTAAACGTAGAACATAAATGGGCCTTCAGTGGAGGTTTGTGCTCTCAGAGTGGTGAAGTGTTCATTTGATCATTCATTCAACTAACTGAAATAAAGTTTTATTCATCATTGATATTTTTAATTGCTTCCACTCCTACCAAATGTTATCTGTGCTACTGTTACTGTAAATCGACATAAAAGCAGATGCATAAAAATCACAACTGTTGCCCCATTTTGATTTTGACAATGTTGCATAATTCAAGGAAATTGCATTACACTGCACGTAAAACAACAACCACATGGCACTTTCATAACCATAATAAAAAAGACGATGACACAAACCCCTCCTCTACAATAAACTGTAATTACACACTAAGTCTTTGAATGTATATACTGTGCATATACCTATGAAGGCTTGTAGAGATTTATGATTTGGTTTCTTTGTGCTCATTTGATGTTTTCATTTCTTGCTGCAGCTACAGATGCCATGTTCATAGCTGCAGGCCCAAATGGGATTGAAGCTGGAAGGGGAATCGTTTGACATGTTGGCAACCCTGTTTGTACCGGGTTTGTACTTTTCCAGACCAGATGTCTTTTCCAGACCGATGTCTTCAATGTAGACCCTGGTTGAGGTGGATCAGGAGTGAGCTTTCTCATTCTTTCTTGGCTCTACTGTTTGTCTTCTATGTATAGGAGGTGACTGACGGTCACTGAACTGCTGAATCTTCACCCATATCCACTGTTTGCGATGATGTGGCAGAGGAGGTTCAGGTGTATGCAGAACAGCAGCGGGAATGGACACTTGATGACTTGTGCAATGGCCTTGGAGTTATATATATATATATATATATATATATATATATATATATATATATATATATCCACATGTTGGATTATGTTTCTTATCATGCAAAGTATAATGAATAAGGATTAACTTCTAGACTAGTTGCGACAAGTCTGGGTTACATATAGACTTTATAATTAAGATTTAAGCAGAGCACAGAGAAATTTTCCCCTTGACCATTTGTTTTCACATACATCATTCTGCACAGTGAAGCACAGACATCCAAAAGCATTTTTACTGGAGGAAGACCTTAAGTAACAATCTTAATGTAGTAAAATGTAATTGAGTAGTTCTGTTGCCCCCTCAATAGGCAACTTCCTTCACCACAGGGCAATCTCTAAGTTGCTGTTCAGATCTCCTGTATCATTAGAGGACATACAGTATGAGCATGTATGTGTGGCAGCAACCAATGACGTGTTTTGATTTTGAATATAGTGATAGATTCTGCCAGCTAGTTGTCTCAACACTGAATACAAAACCTCATAAAAATGTATTTTTCACACCTTACATGTAAATACATGTAAGCTGCTGTATGTAAGAACTTGTCATAGTTGGCCTTGATGTGAATTTTCCTTGTAAAGCACAAGAAGTAGTTATTGCTGTTTCATCATTGGTCTTCCTTGCACATAAAGGACTGTGTAAGCAGCAAGCACTGTATACTGTATATTAAAGGTGAAACACACAAGTGTGCATTTTACTGGTAACGGGGGCTGGATAAGACACACATGAGGAAATTAAAAAGCCATCAGCTTAATGGAATTGATTAGAAATTTATTTTGACATTTGTTCGTTAGATGCAAAAAGAGAAAAAAGAAATGACGTCCAATTGCAGGTAGGATAAACACATTTTAATCTCCTTTGCAAAAAACTATGTGGATGCATGTGTGGAAAATATCATTCAATTCTGATACATTTTGATGTTGCACTTGGAGGCAATCTTCCAGAAAAAAAACCCAGTGAAAACAGTGTTGGAAACATTTTGTTTTGGAGGAAAATGAAAATACTGAAGCTTGTGATGCTCAACACTCAAGAAGAGCCCTGAGCTAAAAGTGTTTTTCCTTTTGTCCTGTTACATCTATTCTTTGCTCTGTGTACACTTCTGTTGATTTATGAGCATCAGAATCATCAAAACATAAGCAAGATGTATGAAAGAAACATTGTGTTGGTTTTGTAACTTAACAGCCTCAAAAGTCATTTTGATGGTACACTGACTTGTAATTGGGTGATTGGTGCCTCTTTCATTCCCACTCTGCGACTTTAACACCTGTTACTATGTAACGATCTCCCGTGAGAATTGCATCATGGTTTACAGCTCTCTGTTACAAACCGCCAAGTATGTACGACGTTGAAACTGGATCATATTTTTTGAAGAAAAAAATGTTTTTTTCTTCCAGCTGCTCTGCCTCATCTCTGTGATTTACAGTTTCCATATGGACAAACAACTTAACTTGTTGCTAAAGTAACCACTAACTTCAGCTGGCATTAGGTAGTTAGCTCAGCATGCAGCAGCTACTTGGCTCTACCCAGATTGCACTCAAGAGCTCATAGCACATCAAGTATTAGTGCTTACAATGCTAGCAGAGGAGTCTTGTAATGTCAAGAGATGGTTTTCAGGGACAGTGGGCAATGAAACCAGGCCCAGCAGCCTATACAGACATCATGACAGATGAAGAGACCGAAGAAGCCAAGCAGAGGAAAAGAGTGTGATTGAGCAAAAGACTGGACAAGAGGCAATCTCAGACTGATTTTTAATTGTTATTACCAAGAAATACATAAAGCTGGCCTTGTTGCTGTTGGACTAGTAAATAGTAGTTAACTTGCTGTGTCAGGTTCTTGCACTTACACTGTGATGTACTGTATAAGTGAATTGCAACACAAAACTGCAGGGCCATCAAATCAGACATCATCCCTCTTCTTACATTACCTACATTTTTTTAATCACACTTTTCAAGCAGCACACAACCAATACAATGAACAAATTTACTTCAACATCCAATGCGTAAGGTGTTTAATATAAAAAGAAGAAATGTGAGCCAAGCTCATACTGATGAAGGTCATAAGGGGGGAAAATAAATCAATTATAACATGTTCATTTGTAGAAAATACCGAGAATAGGGATAACATGGGACCTGCTTTAGAGATGTAAAGCTTTTGCTCTTTTTCAGTTTTTCACCTTAAGAGTGTCATCAAGGCTATAAATAATCTGACACTACATTTTTGATAGTTTCAACCATGTAGACAGGACTTTAAAAAAAAAAACTGCACTCTGTCCACTAGGAGACAGCAGTGACAAATGTGAGTCACCCTAGCATCAATTCTCTAAGCACATGTTACTGAGATCACAAAGATGTTGAGGAATACATGAGGGAGGAATTAGGTTACAAAACAAAGAGCCTGAACAGCCTTGGGAGCTATTAACAAAATGTTCAACAACATGTAAACACTGAACTACTGAGGATTGATGGGACAAATTGGGGATCCACAGGTTGGTGACATTATCAAAGGACATGTTGGTATGTGTGTATGTGTGTTTCTGTGTGTTTCTGTGTGTTTGTGCTGGCGATGTAGAATGAGGTTTATCAGTCTTTAATGGGTCACGATTTCGGGAGCAACCTAAAAACGGTGATTTGTGCTTTGCGTGATGGTTACTAGAAGTGATACGGGGTGTGGGTGACCCAGTTGGAAGTCTGCTCTTTAGTGCGTTTGGCAGAGCTGTGGGTGGTGAACAGGGATTTGAAAGCCTCTGACTTCTCCATTTGCTGGATGGATCTCTTGGTGGCGGAGTTTGTTGAAGATCTGGCGCCTTTAGAGGAAGTGGAGGATCCCGAGGGTCCGGCCACAGCTGGGTAAATTGTCAATTGACAGGGAAACAAAACACCAGTGTGAATACAAGAATGGAAAAAAAACAAGACAAAGAATTTTAAAAAAATGTCAAAAGGCAAGGTATGTGATCTTATTATTTAAACTGGCAATTTTTCTCTTTTACACTTCATTTGGATACAATTTAATAATTCTTTGTTCACAATAATAATAAGTTGCCCAATAAACACATTATCCCACTGAAGTGGTGCAAAACATATGACTGGAATATTGACGTATTAAGAACAAGAGGCCAGCTGGGTACTTGGTTCTACATTCAAACTTGATTCAAGAGAAATCATTAAGCTTTTACATATGATCTCACACCTGGTCACAGCTTTTTAAATGCTCCCTGGTGTTTAAAGTTCTCATTGAAGACATCATTTGATGCCAAAATAATTATATAAATTACTACATTGTACCTTTTAAATTATGTTACAAGATTTCATATAAAACCTGTTCTTTTTCAGATTGACTGCCATTGATTACTGTGATTCTGGCAGACATACTATGCGCTACACTAATGCCATTTTGAAAGGCTCATAGACTAAATTTAGGCTTCATTAGTCTGTATTTAACAGAGCAACGTGTGTGTAGCTACCGGACTGGCTGCATTCACCACCATTTTGTAGTGAGCTCTTCCCTGCTATGTCCTCTTGTGGAGATTGTGTATTGTCTGCAGGAAGAAAAACAGGAGTTAGTTCGATCAAGACAGAAGAATTTATTCAATGTTTTGTTCAAATATAACTACTGTTAACTGCTACTTGTATCATCTGATAAGAAAGTGCTGTTTCTTATCAGACGATATGGCTGGGCCACATTTCATAACATCGCAGTTTAAACCAATATCCTGTCTCTGTCATTCATTTTACATACACCGTTTTATAGAGACAGGGTAGAGGAGCAACCAGAGGATTCAGATAGATGAAGGTTCACAGCTCCAGAACATCACACTTTCCCCCAAATCAGAAGTATTTGTCTGTTTAACTTGTGTAACGTGTCGTATTTTCTTTTTTTACTAATAAATCTTGGCCCGATATCTAAAAATTTACCCAGAGAGCCTGAGATGTGCAAAAATGTGGATATAATTGATGGAAATGACCTGATCGTGAAGGAAATATCTATTTTTTTCTAGTTAGTAGTTAGTTATACCGTAACTACTACATAAATTAAACACAAATATCCAAAAGAATATATAAATCAACTACAACCCATTTATCTACATGGAGATTTAAGTTAGTAAAAGTGTTTGTTTTCCAATGCATTATCTCATAGTAAACAAAATCTAACAAAAGCCTTTAGTTTTACCATCTAAAATAAGCTTTACACAAGCAGGAAAAAGCTGCACTTTTGCTATTAGTTAGCGTTTCATTGAAACTTGAGTAACATAAATAAATGTCAAGTGTTTCTCAGCCGACACCCTGTTCTATTCTAAGGTGAGAGCCCCTGTTGTCCTAGTGGACAGGAAACCACACCAATGACCTCGGAGGACACACAACACTGGAGGTCTCTGATCAAAGACTCAGACACACAGAGTCAGATGGTAAAATCACTGTACCTATTGTTGAGCAGGCCAAAAAGAAGAGGGAATGAACTTTCAGTTCTCTCCATTTGGTCATGTGTGGCCTGCTATCTTGATACATGGTGTTTACTTTTGTGCTTAACTCACAGCTAATAAACCAGATTTGGAAGGAGAGTTTAAGAGACCTTATGACCACTGAGTGTTAAATAGGGTTGGGCTTCATCTGGATTTTAATGATTCTGATTCCGGTTCCGATTCTGCCTTGCAGTTCCGGTTCTAGACGGTTCTTGATTCCGGTTCTTTCGGGGGGTGGGGCTATATTATTTAAACTAATATTTAAATAAAAACAAAAACCTTCATGCAAGCCATTCTGTATGAAGAATGTACAATTCATCATATAATTGCTTTTCTATAAATGTTCTGTGTTTATGACAAATAAATAATAATTGCTTTAATAGAGTTGCTGCATGCCACCACCACGGAAATGGAAACTTGATATGAGCGTGAGTGAGATGTATTTAGGAACCAATAAACAAAATGGAAACAAAAACCTCTTTGCCATTCATATGAAATCAGAGCTTTAGAACCGGTTCCAATTTGGAACTGGTTCTCGATGCCCAACCCTAGTGTTAAATGTTATAGAGTCTAGACTTTGATTGGCTGGATCCTCACTTTAGCTTATATCCTCAGATTAAGCTTTAAATACATAATTTAGCCTTAGTCATTTTAGAAAACCCATTTATATGTTAGACAATGTGCTTGAATGTTTTTAATTTACTTAAATTAAAATTACCGTATTATATTCTTTATATATATTTTATATTATATTATAATCTTACAGTATTAGAATCCTTTTACCTTAAAATATTTCATTTAATATTTTTTTCTTGCTATTGATCGCCTTATATTCAACTTAACATTTATTAATCATAGATGGTAATGTTACTTTTTACGCCTACAAAGAAAGTCTTACACCTTCATGGAATCTCAGTGTACCTTCTGCAGTTGTGCACAGGAAACTGTGGTGTACATGAAACTGAAACGTTCCAACCGAAGAATGATTCACTTCATGATTCTTATTGAACAGGAGGGGCTTTGTGACTGCTAAATCATTAACTACTTTGAATATGTGCATTTTCTTTTCTTAAGACGCTGTACTTTCATACACATCAGACAGGTAAGGTGTAAGCTTAAGATTATCCAGATTATACCAGTTTATCCAGTCTTATCTGTAAAATAAACACAGCTGTCCTCAGGATGAACCCTGAGCTCCGTCAAACTCCGCATAATATACAGTAGAATGGCTATGAGGCTATGAGTTTCTGCATTAAAATGTTTAAAAAAATGATTAGATCTGCACTATTTATTTTGCTGAGTTGTGTACTTAGTTACATCATCTGAAATGATTTCATTAATGTTCAAGCTCACTCTAGTGGCCTGTCAATGGTCTAATTGCTACAACGTCTGGGGAAACAAGGAAGGAAGTTGGCGAACTCGCTGGCCACGTTGTTCACTATTAATCGTAGATCAATTTCCAGATAGATTTTCATCCGTTATCGTCGTTTAACACTAAAGACAGCAACTCCTATGATCCCACGCTTTTGTTTTTTGCTATCGTTTTTGACACCCCTAGCGGAAGAAATAAAGTACTGGGCGTGCAAATAAAAAGAAATTAATTTCATTTTTTCATACAATGACATAGCCAAGCTTCGATAGTAATGAGACTCAAGAAAGAAATGTTGAGGTAGGACTAATACCCATTTTCATAATAAATGAATAAAGTAGGAAAGTTACCAAAAATTCTCCAGTCACCACACAATAGATGTGATGTTGTATTAAAATGTCATCTGTGACTGAATTAATTCACAGTCACAGTAAAGCGATAGAATATGACCAAACCAGTTGAGAGGGCCAGGCCTACCACAGCTACAATAGATTAATACACAGGTATTAAGTGAGATTTCAGGTGATATAATTGTTTGTATAACATAGCTAACTCAAATACAGCATATTCAAAACATTGTCCAAATGACACAGTTAAGATACTGGTGGTTGATTATGGTTTTGTTTTATTTATGTACATGCTAAACAGATGCGTGAAAAACAAGATGCATGATACCGGGGCTTCATACTAACCTTTAGATTCTGATGGTGTGGACACAGTTTCTGCTCCTTTGCTCTTCTTTGACTTCTAAAACAGCAGGGGAAAATGTATCCATTAAAAAAAACTTAGATGAAACTGAACTCAAGACAAGAAAGTAACTGGGTGCATTAGTTTACAGAAAATACAATTTTTGTTCTAGAGAAGACAAATATTATTAAAAAGCTAGCAGCTGATCAGTTCATCATTGTAGATTAGTTTAAATCAAAACCCACCTTAGTTTTGGCTTTGGTCCGCTTCTCTTGCATCTCCTCCCTCAGCTTCTCAACCTCCTCCTTAGTGCCATTGAGTACAACAACATCCTCCTCTTTAAAGGGGTCCCCACACTAAAGCACAGACAGGGCAGCCAAGGTAAGAGATACTGCCTGACGCAGTAGAAACAAACGTAGAGACAGTTCATACGCATCACATATCTTTCTAAATTAATTGTTAAGTAAAGCAACACTTCCTGCAGCAATTCAAAAATGTTGTTACTCAGAATTGGTGTAGGTGCATTTAGTAGACATTCAATATTGCAATCAATCAACTGTCACTATTTTTTGTAATGATATGATCATATTGTGTTTTTTTTATTGTTGTGCAAATTAATGAATGTAAGCATACAAAATTAATATCAAGGTTTGATTTTTTTTAAAACACAAGCTAATAACATTATTTAACATTATCTTATTTATGTATGACTAGGTGAAAAGTCCCAAACACTGCTTTAACAGGGTTCAGGTTCTTCACATGAACATAGATCTGCACCTACTTTGACTTGCAAAGCAACAATTTGCACATCTTTTGGCCAGGTAGATGTTTTTTTTCTAATATTTTGCGAGTTATCTATGGCAGGGATCAGATGCCTCAAATGGCAAATAGTAAAATTAGCCAAGTTATTTTCATATGCAAATGCACGCATTTGATTTGCTGAAAAAACATTTACAACCTGGGAACACCTTTGAACACAAAACACAGTGATGCAGATGGAAATTGGCTAAATCAGTCTTTCAGTGAAACATTTAAAATATTTTGAAGTTTCAAAAATCCAGCAAGTTTGTTTAATTAAGTAATGATCTGTGTGTCTTATTAACTGAATCAATCTTTTTAATGATAGACCGAAACTAATAATGTTTGGTAAACAAACCTTGGTAACTACAGAATACTTTATTTTACTAAACAAAAGTTCTGTTGCAGACCTAACTGAATTATGGTGTGTAATTCACATGAGGTTCACCTTTGCTAGTTAATTCAGCATTGAAATGATGGATACCATATATTTGATTTATCTAAAACAGTTTGTAAATTGTTTAGGGAAACTGAACATAGCAGTGGGTCAATGCACCTCTGTGTGAAACCCATTGGTGATTAAAAATTGTTGCATTTCTCTTAGACAGCTAACCAAACAATGGGTGGCATAAAAAAAATAATAATACTTTTGTGTATTACTCAAAAAATGTACTGAAAAAATTAAGAGCAGACTTTAAAAAAGGGAAACAAACACATTAAAAATCTGGCAGGAGTCAATTAATTGGAACAGAGTCTGGGAAAATGTGTCCCCCTCATCTCAAAATTATAATTATCAAATGATTAATGTTAAATTCATTCATATATTTATTTGACCCCCCCCCCAAGGAAATGCTTTCAACTCTAGCTTTGTCCCACACTCATTTGCACACTCTGATAATAATGAAGCAGGAAGCCATTTAATGTGGGACAGGCCTTAAGAGTTGCACAGGTTTTATCCTAGCTAGTCAGAGCTAATATTTCTAGTGTGTCTCATGTTTTACTTCTGAGTGACGATTCAGTAATCAATGTTATTAAATCTCAAAGAAGGCTTCTACTTTTAGCTGCTAAAAAAGTTATTAGCGTTAAGATTTAAGCCTCCTCATGAGCTTCTCATTTCACAAGGGATCCTCCACATATTAGATCATATTTCTGTGGAACTTTCTATAACTTGAACCGACGGTGCAAAGGGAAACACAATAGACACCTTATCCAATGCATTGGGGAAAGTCAAATCAAATTTTACATTACTATGATATGGGCTGTTTTGTTTGTTTGTTTGTTTGTCTGTTGGTTGTGTGCCTTGTGGTTTCCAGGGAGGATGAAGGGAGGGGAGGGATTGTATAAGAGGGGTAGACGAGGAATATTGAATTACATGTGGATAAATAAGAACTCCGTACCTGTAAATCTGTCTGGAAAGTGTTCAATGTCTACATTTTGATGTCAGGCTCAATCTATACATTAATATTGAGAAGTAAAAACTTAGTCACAAAAAAAAGGGAAACAAACCCATATATAAACACAAATATAAAACCCCATGAGTAACCAGCAGAGGTCTATTGTGTTGCCATAATGCAGGCTTAATGGGTGTGAACTCCAGCCATGTGCTCTGTTCAACACAAGAGGGATAATCTCAGGAGCTGACCAAGCAGCAACAAACTCTGGCTGCTGCTCCGAAGTCAGTCACTCTGGTGCTGCTATTACCACAAATGAGACCAGGCTACTGGTGAGCTCAATGCCGTATCAATAAGTCAGTGAACCCGTCAGCTAGAAGCAAGGCAGCAGTGAACATGACAGAGACAGCGTTCAGTGGAGACACACTGAGGATATTTCTTGATGTGCACCTTTAACCGGGCAGACGAACTGGAATACAAACCTGTTTAGAAGAACAAAAAAGGAGAGGAAAAGAACTGCTGTCAAAGGTGCTTAAAGGAAAAAATAATGGAAAGCAAGAGGGCAAAAAGTGAGTAGGAAACTGAGGGAGGAGAGTGGAAAAAACCTTTGGGGGGGGGGGTAAGAGTGCGTGAGATGGGAGCTAGTTGCTGTGTGTCTGGTGTGTGCGTGGGTGTTACTGCTGGTAACCAGGCAGGGATGGACCTCGTCTCGTGGGGATGTGAGGGGAGCGACTTCATCAGCATGGAATACGACTAGAGGAAGAAAAAAAAAAAATGCAGCTGCAGAACACTCCTCATTCTAACAAGGCTGCTGGCTCTGAAAGCAACGCCTCCCATGTCACCTGGTGCCAAAAACAACAACAAAATAATCCTGACAACCACATTTCGTTCAAACCCAACAATCTGCTCCTGCTGCTGCCACCGTGTTGTTGTTTGCGGCGCTGATGGAAATGACTTGTTCTCTCCGCTGGACTATGGATGGATTGTGCTGACAAGATCAGAGCAGCCGTTTAGGTAACAATGACCAAAGCAGCTGGTTTACTTCTTCACCTTAAGGACTAACGACTAGACTGCCTAAAAGGTAACTTGTTCATTAAACTCTTTGGTATTCTGTCTTAACATACTGTATCTGCGTGTTTATATTAAGTTGCATTGATTTGATTGATGAGATTTAGATGTTTGATCTATACAGGAAAATAAACAAAAGACAAATATAATCCCTAAATAAAAATATAAAATGTGGAGTTATTATTACCTGACGCAAAAGCCTTTAAGAATTTAACTAAGAAAAAATATGCCTCAATAAGTTCAGCAGTAATAAATCACAGTAATCAAGCAGCAAGCGTTTCCTTATTTACCTGGTGGGTCCTAGTTGTTTTCCCTGTCGAGTATCTGAAACTGATTGATTAAAAAAGGTATCATTTTCCATGGAAACGTCCAGGGATATCTGTATGTATATCTTTTTTGAAGTACTGTTCTCAAGACACAGAATTAAGAACAGTCCTCAGAGATGTGGTTCTCTACTCTGATGAGTAACCAGTTTTTTTTCCCCCTAATTATTTTCTAGTCTGCTCAATATAGAATATTATGCAGGGAAACAAGACCAACGCTTCACTGATTCAACTGATAGCAACTTTTGAGTTGTTGCATCTACCATTATGTTTCATTTAATTGTTAAAAACTGGGTAATAAAGTAAGTGAAATTAGGATTTCATCAAATCATGAAACATAAAAAAAATTAATATTTTCTACCATTAATTTTTGTAATAAGGTTGTTGGGGCTAAATGGGTAGACATTATTTTTTTTAAAAGAATACATGAATAAAAATGTCTGAAAAAGGCCTCATATATGTGGGATATTGGTTTATGGACTTAAATATGGATTGCTTTCATTATTGCTAATAATTATTTGCCCATTGTTTTTCAGTAAACGAAAACTAAAGAAATTGTTTAATCTATGCAACTGTCAAATGCAGTCATTCACAATTATAAAATTTTTATCTCAAGACACTACTTTGCCTGCAAAATGCTTCAGTGATTATTTTTTCCTGATATGAACCCAAAGAAAAAAAGCTAATAGCAGAAATTGCATGTTACGTTTACGTGACGATAGGCACCGCAGCCCAGATACAACAAAACAAAAACCATCAAACCAACACTTCCTGCCTTGAAAGCTAGAGTGTGAGCATTGGAGCATTTAAGCTTTGAGGAAGTCAAGATGTGCAAGGTGTGTCTAACGACACTGAAATATTTTGGCAGTACGACAAAGATGAGAAACCACATCCCACTCAATGACAGAGTTGGAGGAAAAGCAACAGGTTGAACTTGCTGCCAACCGTAAGAGGAATCGGTTGTCAGTAGTTGAGAATGAGGGCTTTTGCGTCATGTTATACACTTTGGAGTCCAGACACAAGGTCTCGTCTCAATGGTTTTCTACAGACACAGCGATCCCCACATTCTACAAAGAGACTAGAAGTGAAATCTGGGAATCACTGAATAAAGAGGTGTAGCTCTAATGTGATGCAAGGACATCCATTGTCACGGAATGTTGTATCACGGTACCCGTGTACTTTATCAACTATGAATGGCATCTGGTATTTCACGTACTCCAAACAAGGAGAATGAGTCAGAGCCACACGGGTGCAAATGTGGTCAAGTTGTTTTAGCAGAAAAATGACTGACAAAGATTTTGTTGCTGAAGGATGCTGCAACAAACACACTCGTTTCTTTTCCTGCTGTATTAATGGAAGATAGTGGAAATAGATTCATCTGTTTATTTTAATTATGGATCTTTACAAATGCACTTCATTTAAAATCTGGCAAGTACTCACAGAGTGAGAAAAAAATAAGTCATGATCTGGAGGTGCCCAGAGACTCCCATCCCTAGGGCCCAGGGACCTTCTTGCAGATAACCAATGGATTCCTTTATTGCAGGAGTTTACCTGTGGCGCTGCTGTCTGGATACGGTGAAGCAGGGCTATTATGTGCCAGCTTGTTGGAACAAAACTCAGCTTCCTGTTTTGCCTGGGCTTAAGTGTTACTATCTATTCAGTCATTTACTTCTGGACCAGGGTGCCAATAGAGCCAAAGCCTATAGATTCACCAGGCTGCAGGCCCTTCACCGCTGAATGTAAAGCTTTTCTGCCTCGCATGGAGGAGGGAATAGAACAGCAACGGCTGGACTGCCAGGTATGTTTTCTTTGTATAATTATGCATACTTTCTTATTGCATTTCTACGATCTATGTTGAATTGTGCAATATGGCTGGACACATCACTCAGGAGAATAAACTTTTCTGTGCAATCAATTGCAAAGGCTATTATAGATTTTAAGAAATTCAGTCACATTTGTTGAATCCGTGTAAAGACTGGGAATCATATAAACAAGATTCTGTGTCAAAGCTATGCTATAAATAACTTTGTAAAATAAGAAACTGAATTTTCTGCCAACAGGTGGAAAGCTATATTCTTAAAAGTCAACTGCAGTGTTCCAATCTGACCAGAGACCTACACTTCATCACGACACCACTGAGCCGTGAGGAGGAGGACTACCCTTTAGCATTCATTCTGACTATTCACAAGGAGTTGGAGCTTTTTGTTCGCCTCTTTCGGGCCATTTACATGCCACAAAATGTCTACTGTATTCACGTGGACACTAAGGCTCCACAGGAGTACCAGGCAGCTGTACGGAAGCTGGTTAGCTGCTTTAAAAATGTCTTCCTCTCCAGCCGAAGTGAGTCAGTGACTTACGCTGGGTTTTCCCGCCTGCAAGCAGATGTGAACTGCATGAAGGATCTAGCAAAGTCCGACATAGGCTGGAGGAAGGTGGTGAATCTCTGTGGACAGGATTTCCCCATCAAGACCAACCTGGAACTGGTGCAGTACATGCAGAGTAAAGAGTGGAGGGACAGAAACATGACGCCTGGGGTCAAGCAGCCAGTGCATATGAGGTACAGGACAGAATTCCAGTACAGGGAGATCACGGGGTCACATGTAGCTCTGAAAGGATGGGGAATAAAGAAAGATCCTCCGCCACACAATCTGCGACTTTATTTTGGAACAGCCTACTATGCTCTCACAAGGGATTTTGTAGATTTTGTTCTGCAAAGCCACATAGCCCACGACCTCTTGGAATGGTCCAAAGACACATTCAGTCCAGACGAGCACTACTGGGTGACACTCAACCACATTGAAGGTAAACTGCCTGTTTTAAATGGCTATAAAAGACATGCAGGGAGCTCTGCTACTGCTGATGTTAGAGCTGCAACTATTAAATTAATCAAAAACTACATTTGAAAATAACTGATTTAAAGTAAATCATGAAAAAGCTATCAACATTTTCCAGTTTATTTATTCTTTTTTTAAAATTTTCTTTATTGTGAATTAATCAAGAAGGTGAAAACATGGGCTTTAGGAAAAACTGATCAAAGCTCACCTTTTTCTGAAATATTTCAGACCAAAGAACCAATTAATTAATCGGGAAAATAATCAACAGCTTTACCGACGATGACAATAATCGTTAGTTGCAGCCCATGCTGACATAACAATTCTGAAGTGTGACCATGATCTTTAAACTAAAGGAAATGTGAGATACAGAAACATGATCAATGCAACAAGGTCACACAGCATATTTGATTGCTGATTTGTTTTATTTGATTATTTCTATTTATTTATTTATTTGACTGTGCTTTTATGTCACAAAATATTGTAGAAACAGACGGGTTTCTGGCACAACTTCACCTACTTTCAAGGTGCACGGAGAAGGGAAAAGGTCCAAAAGGGCAAAACCTCCAGCAACACTTGCAGTATTAGGAACAACTTCATTATTAGACCAATGCGTTTCGGCTTGTGGGCCTAATCCTGCAAATGCTGCTGGACTTTTATTTCACAGGCCAGGAAGTCAGCTTTATGTAAGCAATGTGATGAAAAGGAAGATGAAAACATGTAATACACCTCTGTAAACAACATTTGTCAGTAAAACCTGAACAATCAGAAAATAGTTCCTAGGATTTGTCAAAACAAAGTCCGGATGTTGTTTATCAAAAGGTGTATTGGCAATGATTTCAAAAGCAAACATCATACAGTTAACAAGATTTAATAATATGAAAATATAATTAATTACTTGAGAAACATATGTGAATGTGGAGAGTAGCATTGAATTTTGTATCACCTTGAGATCAATTGTCATTGCTAACAGGGCATAATCACACACTGTGTTTTTGTAAACATGATGTCACTTTACTCGGATCAGCCTCACGGCAAATTAAGAAATGCCAGCAAATTCCTTGACCCTGGAGATCTACACCTAGTATTTGAAATGATGTGTTCATCGTCAGTAGTTTATGAAATATCAACATAATTGTGATTTTATATAATGGCTGATTTGGATCGACAGTATTTTTTTGTCTTGCTATAGATTTTCCTTTCACTGACACATGAGATCCATTTGAATGACTCTGAATGTGCATTCTCTCAGCTCCAGTACATATTGGTGTCAGTGCCATGTCTCCATCTCTCTCTTCCTGTACTGTGATCCAATACATATTGCCCCATTCAATTATATATATTAATCTCCCAGATCTGGACTATGATCTGCATCTAATTGTGCAAGGTGTGGAACACTACGCTCGACCCAAACTTTCAGAAAGACTTGGTATGAGTG
Source organism: Chaunax sp. Z400 (assembly GCA_037577475.1). Lineage (NCBI taxonomy): Eukaryota > Metazoa > Chordata > Actinopteri > Lophiiformes > Chaunacidae > Chaunax > Chaunax sp. Z400. The sequence continues at coordinate 23,789,129 of CM075185.1, forward strand.
AAGGGCCATTTCTCCTGAAGAGTTTCTATGCGAAACGTCAGGGACAGTCGTCCCAAACAGGTCTAAGTAGGAGGTGCATAATCTTCATTCCTTTTTTTCTAACTCTATGTTTGAAGAAGTTCCAGGCAGCTACATAGATGGAGAGTGGGAGGGAGACATCAGGGCAATCAAGTGGAGAGATCAAGAAGGAGCGGAACACACCGGCTGCAAAGGTACAGTAGAGAGGAACATGTAGAACAATGAGGCACTGTTTGGTTTTTGTTTTATTATTGCACCATGGGACTTGTTCAACCTGTTAAATCTTGACCTCACTGCAACATTTAGAATCAGTCATGTAATTAACAAATGAATTGTTACTTACATACGCAGATGAGTACTTATTTTTTCTTCTCTTGACATTAGACTACTTAATAATCTGTGTCCTATGAAGTAAAAATTGCCTTACTCTTTGTATCATGTTGGGCTCTTTGGCCTAAGACAGGAACACATGACATTATTACTGGGTAAGGCAAGTCAAGATTTACTTAAGATTATAAGATGAATGGTATGAGAAATTATCTCATATGATCTTCTCTACATTAGGTTTAGTCTGTGTTTTTATATGACCTTTCACAAGTTTAAGATTATTATTGAATGCAACAGTAAAATCTAAGATACATTTTTTTTGTGATTTTTCAGGACGTTATGTACGAGATATCTGTATCTTTGGAGTAGAAGACCTGCCATGGCTCATAAACAGGAGCAGCATGTTTGCTAATAAGTTTGAGAGGAATACTTATCCAGAGGCACTGGACTGTCTGGAGCAGTGGCACAGGAACAAGGTGTTGGACCAAGCAACTGCTCCCGTGGAGCCATCATGGCTCTTGGCCACACAGAAGAACTCAAGCAGCAGCTACTTCAACAGCAGTGCTGGAGCATGAAATTGCTGGTGGTACCTTCAATGAAAGTCGAGCTACATGCACTCAAATTATTTGCACTTGTATAGTGGCTGGCAATGTTAAAAATGTGAGCCAGGAAGACTGAACTGAAAAGCAGGATGATGCACTGTGCACTTCAAGATTCTGTAGTGCATCAACTGTTGATGTAAATGTGTTTGTTTGTGTCTATTTATGAAATTATAAGATGGTTGTTCTTTTTGATAGTCAGAAGAAAGTCTTTAAGTCAGATGACTAAAACATCTTTATAGCAAACAATTTTAGATAAAACTAAAGTAAAATTTATCCAATTTAATCCAAGGAAATAACAGATACTGACAACTAAACATCATTAAGTATTACATAAGTACTTAATATGTGGTTAATGTTTAATCTAATTAAAAGTTTTACATGGCTTCATTCAATATCATTCAGCGTGTGGTCCAGTAAAAAACAAAAAATAAAAAAAACGTTTTGTGATAACTGTTACACGTTTTTCATTTTATTGAATTATTAGGAAGTGAGCCATTTGCCAATGGCCAATGTGTCAAAGGCCAATATTTCAGGGATTCAGGCATAGCCAGAATATATCCAAAATACAGATAACAGGTATCTGGGGCAAGACTTCCTCATCAGGAGGCAATCATTGTTTAAAGTCGAATAATCAACTTGAAACATGACAACGTAGTTGGAATTGAGAGACGACATGAAAGTAGCCAGTTTGACAAGACTCATCTGACACCAGCAAAGAAATTGTATAACAAATGCGTCAGTACGTGACAAATCCTCCATTCCTTTGGTGAGCCTAGAGTAGTGGATATTGTTTGGGTATTTGCCATAGAATACTCAAAACTAAGATTTGCTGAAAAATCAAAACATTAAAAGCCACAACTACGTAATATGGTTAGAATAGGTTTAAAGTTTGGTGAACCTGATATGTATATTTTACCAGATAAGCTCCCAACACAAAATCATTGGGAACGGACAGACATACTGATGACTATATCCCCTGTCATTTCACGAGGGCTAAAATAAGCTAAAAGCTAAATCGTTGCCATTTCCAGTTTGCATTTCGGTTGATGCTTTATGCCTCTAGGAAATACGAAGTCAGCAAAGTCAAGAAATTGTGTTTGCCTAATAAATCTATCTTAGAAAAACTTTTATTTTTCTTAAGGTTACAGGCCATATATCTGGCCAAGTATAACGACTTATCTCTGCCTATAAGCATTCACTTCCACAGAAAAAACAGTGCTGAATGGATATCATTTGCTGTCTGCTATCTCATAGCCTATATAGCCTGTGCATGAATAGGTAAATTGCTTTAAAGTTACTGAAAAGTAACAAGTAAAGACCCAAATAGGCCTGCTTCTGCTTCTGTGTGATTTCTAAGGGGTTCCGTTTGGGTCGCTGTCAGAAAGAGCTCAAAAAGTGAAACAGTGACACCCAGTGAAACTAGAAGAAAAAAAGTCTAAAACAGACACCGGCAGCACATACGTGCTTTTTCATGTTTACATGCATGGCTATGATAGTGGAAAGGTATTTTGGTTAGCTACATCTGTGACCACAGTTCCCACTTTGAACAATAGTAATAGAAATAAAGTTTAACAACAGTGCAGTGTATCTACTAACATAAAGGGTACAGTATATGCAATCCATTTTCCAAATAATTGCCAAAGATAATCACACATCAGAATAGGACAAATTTAAGATGGCTTAATGCTTCCTAATAAAGTACAAGAGGATATGTAGCAGGTATATGCAGACTAGAGGCTCTAATGGCTAGAATTGTGTCTTATAATAGAACTGTTTATGTTTGTTAATGCTGCTGCTTCCACTGTCTTGTTACCTTTTTTTGAAGTTCACCAAGTTATGAATTAAATTTCTGGGTCCAACAATATTGAGTAAAATAAGGCAATAAATACAATAAACATAATATAATTGTATTGCGTTATTTTTTTAATTTGCTTTGCAGCTGTATCTTTGGAAAAACTGCAAACAACTTGCCACACAAAACTCATATTAGTTTTAAATTACTGTATTATAAGATATTTTAGGGGCACATTAAGCTCAGTCGGCAGACTGCAGCCTCAGCGGCGGGCGTGGGCTCGATTCTGCCCCAGCCCTTTGCCGCATGTCTTCCCCCCCTTGCCCTCCCCCTTGCCCTCCACCTCAGCTGTCTTTATTGCACAATGAAGGCAAAAAATGTCAAGAAAAAAAGAAGATATTTCTAAAAAGTAAGTCACTCCAGAATGACAGAAAAATCATTCTTCAACAACTCCAAGCAAACAGTTAGTTTCTCGAGCTAATACTCTGTCACAGTAGTAAGACTGTCTCCTCATACATTTACTGTTGCAGTGTTTGCACTGCACAGTATTTCTAGTATTTTAATTACCTTACGAGTGTAAACATTGTATTTTGATATCAACTTACAGCACATTGATTTTCTGGAAAGCTGACATATTCTTTTCAACCAATGTACACAGTTTTTCAGATTTCATAAAACATTACACTTCAGATAAACACACATTGTTATCAATCTGAGTAACAAATTGTGCATCTGGAACCATGCCAACACCAGACTACTACTGTGTTCGTTAGTTTGATACCAAGGCTGCTTAAATAGTGTGAGAACTGAGCAAGTTGGTTCACTGCCAAACACTGAGAGGTCTGCAATGGAGAGAAGTTCATTGAAAGGAAAGTAAATGGAAAATAATGTCCATAGATGACAAACCATTCGTCCATCAAAGAAAGGGAGGTGGGAGAAGAGAAGTATTTCTCACCTTGTGGCAGATTTCTGTCTTGACCTCCTTCATGGCTCTGTCGGAAAACACACAGCCACAGGTCTGCAGGTAACAGAACCTGAAAATAGAAACACTGGTATAAATAATATACATTTTATCTACTAATCTTGTTTAATCTGAACGTTCCAATATTTTAATAACAGTGTCTTCACACACCCTGAAGAAGGCGTAAGCCAACACGCGTTGGTGTTTTGTTTTTTCTGTGACTCTAGACCATTAAAATAAAGGCCTTTTAACTTTTTGAACTACCTTGAGTGCCTGGACCAGGAGTTTTTGTGCCTTTTTTTGATCATGAATCATCCACCTTCTTTTATTTTAATAACAGTGTTGACAGCAGCTGAGTTCTATGGAGTGTCTTTGCAACATCATTTGAATTTAATAAATGAATGCGATCAACACTGAATTTGTCTTTTAAGCCTCACCTGATGAGTAAATATGAGCAGGAGTAAACTACACTTTGTGCAGAATGTTGATCTTTAAATCACTGAAAAGTCTGTCTGATTATACTGGATGCAGTGAAGTTTTATATACTTTTGTTTTCTGTTACCTGTGCTTGCCATTCATCTCCAACCCAACAACAGGGCAAATGAACATGCCACAGTGGTCCTCATATCTGTCTCCTTTAACATTTCTTCTCTCTCCTTCCCACTCAGGGTTATCAGTCAAGTTCAGTTCCTTTATATCCTGCAAAGGGAACCAACAAAATAAAAAATAAAAAATATCCAGATTCTGTGTGAAACCAAATACAAATCCTCACAAGTGCAGACAACTTCAGCTGTAACATACCTTGATCCCACGGATGTGAGTTACAGCTTCAGCATTTGGTCTCTCAGCAGACTTATCCAGAAGGTACTCAATTATAGCATCCTTGTTATAGAGCCTGAAACCCAACATGAATCAGACATTACTATATTAGCGGATACTCTGGTTTGATGGACGGGCTATAATAATCATGAAAAGCTTGTTACGTTACATTGCGAATGGTTTCAACTTTTTAACAGAGGTCTGTGACACTAACACAATATAATCACTCGGTGTCACATCATAAAGCCGTCATGTCTTTTTGAATGTACCAAGGCAACTCGATTTGCCTGATTGACGGTGACCGAACAGAAAGCCAACACTCACCTTCCCATTTCACAGGCAACAATGGGGCGTCTGAGTTTCTCCTGGCTTAAGGCACAGTATTTCCATTTGGCAACCAGCTCCGCACTTTTATCGACCTGGTCCCAAGAATACAAGAGAAAAAAAACACACACGTAAACATAGTTAATATACATTGTCTTCTCTTTAGTCTGTGACGTTTGAAGTAGCTAACTTTAGCGTAGGTTAATGTTGGCTAGTTAGCGGCTAAGTGTTAGTTAGCCGACTTATGTGTACCTAGCGGCTCCCAAGACAAGTACTGTGAGTGGCGAGTATATATTAATCGGTTAAGATACTTGAATTTGTCATTAATAGTTAAAGAAAGTAACAGTGACGCGAATGATACTCTATTTAGACAGTCTGTAAGGTGGCTAACAGTTAGCAGTCACTCACAGCTTTCAACAACATCGCTAACAGTTTAAAATAAAATAAACGTAACACACCTTCTCCACTTTTTTGGGGCCTTTCACCAACTCGTGTCTTTTAGGAATCGTTCCTCCGTCACATCCCATTGTGAAAGCTTGGCGTAAAGTTAATTTAACCAGTTAGCCTACTATGGATAAAGCAACTAGCAAACAGGAAGTTCCTACGGTGTAAACAAACAAGAAGATATCTGCAGAGCTCGCGGGATGTGTGATTAATTCGATGTTGCCCTCTAGTGGCTTAAATCCTTACCACTGTAATTTGTAGGTTCGGCCACAGTGTGGAAGCATCGCGCAAGATATCAGTTGACTAGTTTCTATTCAGCATGCAGCCGAAGTGGACAATGCCAGAAAAATGGCGAGCAAGTTGACATTAACCATTTACCATAAAAAATAAAATAAAAATAAAGATATGAAAAGATAAGCGGAATAAATTGACAAATAATAAAACAGAACTTTAATTAATTACTTGATCATATTGGGGTTTTTTTTTCCAGCGTTTTGATTAGTTTTCTAAAGCAAGTACACTGTTGTAGCCATGCTTGAAAACATTTTTAAAAAACAGCACACAATTGGCTTTTACTGCCATCCATCTATTAGACATTTTTCAGTCAGCCATTAAACCTAGAACTAGTAAGTGACATTAGTCAGGCTTTCAGGCTTGTTGTCAGAGTGGTCTAAAGATGAAAGTTTCCTTGGAAGATAGTTCAATGAGTGCTAATGAGATCTATTTCCTGTGCCTTGCAGGCTGAAGATTAGTTTACTATCGATGGTGCTGTCCAAGAGCGACCATTAGTTTGGGGAATACCTCAGTGGAGACATCTCTGGCGGCATGACTAATAATCTGTGTGGAATGAATAAAAATGCAGCATTGGACTTCATTTTGGCTGACAAAATAGATTCCAGCCTCTTTACGCTCACCACACAGAAGCAGCTGCTATTGTGGTTCCCAAAATGTAGTAAAATTGACAAATATAGCCCATACACAAACATTTCTCCATTTTGTCTGTTGATTCGATTGGCTCTTCCTGTAATTTATAAATTGTGTTATGTGTCTTATTGGATTTCCTCCCTTTCTCACACAGAGCTAAATGTTTAGTATGGATTTTCATTAGAGGCAATGGAGTGAAAGCTCTGTTAGCAAACTATCTTCGAGAGAGTGGAGCCCCCCAGGCTGATAGTGCAAACCAACACCTCAGAAACACACAATGTACAGTGGCCACTGGACAAAAGGAGACAGAACAATGATCATCTATCCCTGTCTTATTTTACTGTTCTAAAAACTTCAGAGCCAGATAGTTGTTTTCTATTTTTTTTATATAGTTGTATGTAGTTTTGTACCGAATCCTCAACATACTACAGAGATTACTTTAGTGGAAAGTGACTTAAGTCTTCACGAAAAGTGACACATTGTTTTATTCTGTTCCTGTGCTATACATCTTTAAGTTCTTAATCAATTACAAACACAAATATACGACTAGAATTATCCCATTGTATTATCCCAGAGTAATGCAAAAAGGCCTGTGTTGAAGCTTTGAGTCTTTCTGAAGTGGATGCATAAAATCCAGAGGTAGTTCTTTACTACTTGTCTTTTCCTCTCCAGATATCATGGTTTCCATATAACACAGAGACCTGTGTTGTCAGTTACAGCAAAAGTAACCTGAAATTGCAACAAATCAAGGATAGTCTTGTTTTCTTTAGGGAATGTGCTTCATGATGTTTTTCTCAAATAAGATTTAACACACCTTAAAATTGTGGTAGGCAAGTAGCTTGCATCATTTCACATTTGGTGTGACTGCAGTCCAAAGCCAGAATGTGTCACTGCCAGTACCAATTGATCTCCACTGTTTTGATCACCATCTTCTCCACTTTTACAGTTGAATCTGAAAAGTTTGCACAGCTGAATTGCAGCTTCCTCTGCCCCCAAATCATCCCCCTCCAACTGACCTCCCTACCACACATATCTTCCTGGCCTGCTGTGGTGCTACCCAGCACGACTGACCCAGAGAAAACCCCAACCACCAACCGCCCATCCAACTTCATGTTTATACTTCCATGATGAGTCCAACCTGCCCAATCAGGCTTCCACTGACTGGCCTTGAACTGAAACTGTATACATCTTAACCATCCCAGTCATCCGAAGCAGCCAGTGGAGACCAAGGCTGCATTAATTGCACGGACCAACCCTGGTAGTGCACCGAGTCCAATGCATTTAGCGTTTCTAATTGGGGAGGAATTGCTGTGTTTACATTGGCGCTAGTTGATAGAGTTGGGCCCTTAGCCCTCCAGCCAACCTAGCTAAAGCCCTCTAAGGAGAAAAACCTAACTGCCTAGTCCTTGTAATCTGTCTGGACAGAGCTGGAAGGAAATTATTCAGACTTGAGTAGAGGAATATTTACTGCATTTTATCAAGAGGAAGGTTAATCTTTTTTATTGTCCTACCTTAATTCTATAAGGCACTAATTTGATTGACTAAGGTAAAGTCATACTGTGAGTGAATGCAATGACTTTTTCTCCCAAAGGTCTATTTCACCTATAATATGACTCATTTAAAAGAACAGGGAGAACATATACAGTGTGTTACAGTAAAACAATAACCTCAACCAAGTTTGCACCCACTAAATATTTTCTTTGTTATTAATCAAAATTAATCAAATTTTTTTAATCATATATTGTTTAGCCCATAAAATGGCAGAAAATTGTGAGAAAGGTCCATCAAGGTATCCCAGATGATTTCTTTCTTTCTTTCTTGTTTTTTTCTGACTAGCCGTCCAAAACCCAAAGATATTGATTTTAGACTGAAAGAAATCAGCATATCCTCCCATTTGGGAAGTGGAGAAGGCTTGCAATCAATCATGCAATTATAATTATCCGTGGACAAATTGATTAGTTCTCTAATCTTTACAAACCTAATGCTGACCTCCACGTAGCACATACTTTTAAAATGAAATGAAGTATGATGAAGTATCACACCTCTGATCATTCTCAAGCCCTGGAACACAAAAATCCTATGATTTAAAAAAGGTGTAATAAAATATTTACATTATACTGTTTAAAAAAAAAAAAAAAAAAAAAAAAAAAAAAATATATATATATATATATATATATATATATATATATATATATATATATATATATATATATATATATATATATATATATATATATATATATATATATATATATATATATATATATATGGAACACCACTGCACTTGGTTAGCTCCCACATACATCAAGCCATATGCAAGTTCATGTACCTAACATATACTGACATATCCAGAACCCTGGAAAAAGCACACCACATCCAACATGAGGACTGCAATGGGTTACCACACACACCAGTCGACCACAATTATTTTCTCATTCCTTTTTCTGTTTATGTTGAAACTCGCAAAGCTAAAATTATGTCTATTGGAAACATTGCCCATAACTAATTTCTCTATCCACTTGGTCTGAGCAGTATGAGTGTGATTAACCCGCTGGATCTTTCGCCACATACGGATTTTTTTAGCTTGTACTGACTTAAAGTCATAACCATGGAATTAGAATTGGAGTTTTATTTTCTCTATAGTTGGTTATAACACGATCAGGTCAAAAATTCCAAAATTAAAAGGATTAGGGTTTATTATTTTAGGTGATTCCAATTAGATGTGGGAACATCAAAGGTGTGTAAACAGAGGGAAAATCCGGTTTTGTCCGTCTCTCAGCTTCTGTATCACAACAGTTAAAGAAAAAAACCTGCTCAGTGTTGCCATGATTCCTCCAGCAGATGACTGCAGAGCATTTTTCCTTGTTGCATCAGTGTGCTGTGTGACAGTTTTAATCCATCAGCTGTGTTTAAATGTACAGCTCAACAGTCTATTTACCACAAACTTGATGAGGCACTTTGCCGAGAACATAGCAATGCGCCAGCACACACACACACACACACACAGGCCACCTGGACACATTTTTACCATCCGCCAGTTCATGATTATCTTTTCCACTGTGGCCAACCATCTTTGAACACCCAGGCAGACACAGACACAACCCCCCTAACAGATTAATGGGTGCATACAGGCACACATATACGTTCTGTATACACAGACGACCATATGACACACACCCCTCGATGGCTGTGACTGGGGAATGAAAGTCTCCATACATCAGTGGAGGCTATATGAATGGAACAATTGCTTGTGTGCTGGCAGCACAGCCTCAGTCACATTTTATTAGTTTGACAGACTAGCCAAAAGGTTCTGACAGCCTCCTGGCTGTGATTGGTGTGGTCCAGGGTGATGGGGACATACCTGTGGCTGCCTTGTGTACACTGTGGGCATGTGTGACGACTAAGCACATATAGCAGCTGAGGCCTGGCAGCAACAGTAGCTAAGGTTCTGGGTGTCCTCGCCAGCCGCCACCTCACCATACACGTCTTCAACAATAATAAAACTCACTCCCACTCATTTGCTTTTTTTCTTACCCTCGCTTTCACCGTCTCCGTCCGTCTCTCACTCTCTTGTGCCCACACATACTCACTACAACATTCGTGAGGGGAAACTGGGTGATTCTGCACACTGCTTCGACAGAATCAGCTCAGTGCCAATTTTGAATGCTAACCAAAAATCCATTTGGAGAGGAGTTATTTTGGGGGTTTTTTTTTAACTTGAGTTCTGAGTCTTTAAAGGAATATGTGGCTTCCTGTCACGGGAATATCCAAGACTCACCTCTTTCTATATGTTACCTACAGTTCATAAAGAACAGAAAGACCCTCACAGAACCAGCCTCACATAGTTTATTGACCACTATTTAAAACCATACGTCCATAAGCTGCCTCCATATGTTTGGGACACTACAGATGTCTTGAATAAATTGAGTCAAGTCGATGATATTGCCTGGGACATTATGACTACTATGGATGTAGAAGCATTCTATACTAATACTGACCATACTGACTGGCCTTAAAGCAGTCAGTGACTATCTGTCAGAGAAGGACTGACATCCCCCACAGACTTTATCCAGGAACTCACTGAGCGGGTGTTGAATATTAATGTGTTTTTGTTTCAAGATAAACTGTTCAGACAATGCAAAGGGATCAGCATGGGGGCTAGCTTTGCCCCAGATGATGCTTGCCTCTATTTAGGATTTTGGGAGCCTGAATCTGTCTTTAATCCTGAAATGAATCACTTAAGTGACAATGTATTGTAGATTCATTGATATATTCCTCTCTATGGAAGCATGTTGCATGCACCTGAGAAAAAGAATTGCCCCTTTTTTTTTATGATATACCTCAGCTCAGACTAAGGCATCTTCCATCCAGCATCATCACCTTATACATAAATCACACATACACAAAAAAAGACCCATATTATATCACACATTTTAGCAAACAAGCTGAGCACATAAGACAGAATGATCCGTCTTGTAATCACTTCTCTAACATCATACAACAAAAGGAGTTTATAGATCTCAAGACCAGAGAGGTACATAAAAATAAACATTTTATCAATTGTAACTCCACATATGTTGTGTATTGTGTGTGGCAGAACAAAAACACGCCATAAAAACCAATAATGTTGATTATATATGGTACGTCACCTCCTTATGTGTCATAACAGTAATGACAGCCTTTTGAAAGTGGAGGGCATTGCGTTTGTGGAGCAGTCTATCAGAGGGGGTGATCGTCTAAATAAATTACTACAGAGAGAGACTTAGTGGATTTTTAAATTCAATGCTTTTGTATCCAGGCCTTAATGAAGAAATAGGCTTTAGACCTTTGTTGTAGCTGTCATTGTTGCTGGTGTCAGTGAGGCTTTTATTGTTGTAAGTGTAACCAGGAAGTGATGTGAGTTATCAGTATATTCTTAGTGCTACATTTATAATTATCTCAATCCTACATAATATATAGTTGTATATCTATTGTGTAACATGCTGATTTAGCGTCCTTTACCATCAAATGCCCATACAAGAGTGGCCGAAGAGTGCAAACCTCCACCAAGGCCCAACAATCCTCAACATAATTGTTATGTCCACCAAAGCATTTTTTCCTGTGCCAAGCGTATTTGTTTAATTATTTGCAATGGGAGCGCCGCGTATTTACACTACACTACAAACACCAGTAGCATGAGGAGGCGCTGAGCATCTTTTCTGCACTGAGTGCTGCACGTTTGGTGGAGGTAGTGACTTGAACTCTGCACACAACAATGAGGTAGGTTAGCATGCCTGATTATTTTAGAAATTAGTGCAGATGTATTTATGAGAGATGCCATATCATCAGCTAAAATGAGTATTAAATCTGTCATTCAGGATTGGTCATGTTACAAAGAGAATTTGTTACATTTCTGTTTTTATAGTGTCAGCACATCATTTTGGGGTATGGTTGCATTTACTATTATTATGAATACTATTTATGTTATAAGAACACACTGAGCTATGAAATATTCAAGATACTGTGGCTCAACATGGGTGCATTATTTGAAGAAAGACAGAAAGAAGTTATTTTTTAGGATGTCCCTGTTAATTGCAATTCTTGCTAATTACCTCCGTTGCTCTGTTTGTCTGTTTGTTAACAGGATTACACAAAAACTAATGGATGGATTTGCATGAAATTTTCACCAAAGATGGACCCTTGCATATCGTAGAGGTGATTAAATTTTGGTGATGATCTGGATGATTGCTGGGCCTTGGCGGAGGTTCGTTTGATCTCATTGTCCCCTGTAAAACCGTAACTTGATGTTTTGAGACTTACTTATTCATCAGTGACCTTTAGAGTTGCTTGTAAGTGGATTTGGTTACCTTTGGAAAGAGTGGGCCTGTAAGTTCAGTGTTTTTACTAAGCTAAGCTAACTAACTGCTGGCTCAGCTTCTTATTAAACAGACACATACAGTATGTAAACTCAAAACAAGGAAGTGATTTAATGTAATTCCCAAATGTGAAAGTATTCCTTTAATAGCAGAAGACGTGGTGTCCTGAGCCTCATACTTTTTTTCTGAGCACTAAAAATAATACACTCTAAAAAAAAAAATGTAGGGAACGTAGGAAGTACATTTCTTCAATGATGTGGTGAAAATGAGCTTCCACTCTGCAGCATTTTTATTCAGTCCCCTCAGATGTCTCTCTGAGGGGTCTTTGGAGGAACACATGTTTTTAATATGGGTCTTTACGTCTGGCCTTGCATAAATGTTTAGCAGCGTTCCTTTTGGGAACTGGGGCCTGTCTTTACGGAGGACGCTAATCAGCTGTAAATTCTGTTTTAAAAAGGAAAAGACAGGCATGGAAGGAGTTAATCTCCAAGGCCCATTTCACTCCCTGTCTTACCTTTTATTCACTCTCTCACTTCATCTCTGTCTCGCTGTCACTCATACACACATGCACATATATACACACCCCTCCTTCTAGAAAGTAAAAAAAGGGGATGATGAGAAAAATTAAAGAGAGAGAAGAAAGCTTGAGGCTTTGACAAATGATCTAATAAACGGATCGGGAGATTACAAGCTAGGTGCCCACTGGGAGAGGAAGTGGGGCAGTAAATATTTTTTAAAAGCTGTCAATAAATGAGTAGTGTTGAGTTGAGAGGCGTATCCACGGCCTGAGCCAAGAAGAGTGGACTCCTGTGCTGGGTGGTTGCTTGTCTCTGAGAGCTATTTGTTAATGGCCTAAGGCTGCGTGCCAAAATATTGGCTTAAAGAAACTGTTGCCGTATGAGACAGAAATGTGTAAAAACTGATAGCAGAATAAAAAAAATCTACTTGTTTGAAAAATGAGCTACAGTAAAATCAAATAAAAATCAGTATTCATGGTGTGCAGACAGATGTGTGTAGTGCAGCGCAAGATTTCAAAAGAAAATTTAACATTTATGAATAAAATTATCACATGCTGCTGTTTTTCTGCATTTTTCTTTGAAAAATGAAAACGATTACCGTTGTTGTTGCATTTCCCTTTGCAAATTTTCTGTTTTAATTTGGCACAAAGCAGATAAGAATATATTAATTCTATCCAGAGCCACCCAGGGAAAAGGGGAAAGCTTTCTGGGGCACAGCTGTTAGGGGGAAGCTAATAAAGGCCAGCATTAATCATGTTCATCCTCATATAAGCAATTATGACCACATTTTATTTGGAACCAACATAATCACCATTACTTATGGAACCAAGTCATAAATAAGCCAGAGTGTGCTCTACCAAAAATACAGATTTGTTAACGAGGCTTAAAACAAAAAGCTTATCTCAATTCAGTTACATGAAAACAAGACACTTTGACAACAAGGCCTAATTGTGGGCGATGATGAAAGGAGGGATGGAGTAAAACTTACATTTAATATATAAATCAAACAGTAAATGAATAAACAAATGAAATGACCTGTGGGGCTGGACTGCACTACCAGGGTGTCAGAGTTATGTGTAAAAATAATTTTGTCACAAAATATGTAGTTATTAATAAAACTCCATTAAACATGGATCAGTTCAAACCAAATTAAAGCTGTTCTACAGAACTCAAATGTACTTATTCACAGCACGCTAATGTAACTTAAACCACACAATAGAGCATATACAAAGATGGCTACTCTAAAACTCAATTCCCCCTTTTAACACAGCCAAAAAAAGTCAAAACTAAAAATGGCCCAGTAACTGGAGTGAATAAAAGCACCCTAAAGTCTGGGAGGAACAGTGATTAGCTCCCATAGAAGTGCCTTTAAAAGATATTAAACCGCAATATACACAAATAATAAATTTTGCAAAACATACAGTAAATAATGTACCTTTCTAAAGTTAAATACAGTTCCCTCACTCAGTCAGAGACATGCAGGTGACTGGAATCTATAAAAGACCATGTTAATTTGGGAATAAAGGGAATAAAAGCCTGTTTAAAACCACCTTTATTCTGCTTGAGCATACATTATTTTGAGTGATTATATTATGTAGTCTGTATTCATGTCCTGAATGGGTTAGCATCTATAGGCTTTTTTAATCTTTTCATTTTGGCCAATAAGCAATCACTCCAAATTTTAGTCCATCACCAATCATGAAGAATATGATCAATCACCAACCGAAGGCTGGTCTCAGCTACTGTACTCTGTCAGCTGTGTATCAGTGCATGATGAATGGCCCAGGTGAGCGTCCTGCCTGTTTAAATACTCTGACTCGTGCCTGGGCGCTCATACTAGATTTCCTGTTGTCTTCCCTTCCACACATATTAAAACACCAAAACATTTTATTTGTCGCTGCTTTAGTAAAAATTTAGCCTGTTTCATAAAGAAAAAAAAATGTATTGAAAATGGTATTCATTTAGCAACTTGTTGAGAAAGACATCAAGATGTCAAAAGATCAGGATCCGCCAGGTTGAAGCCAGGTTGAAGACCTGAGAGTCATATTTACAAAGACAGCAGCAAGATTATAGGAAAAGATGAAAATGGTATATGTAAAAGAGAAATGTAGATAAAAATGTTTAGGATGGAAGTTAGAGATCAACAGCGTCCTCTCAGGGTATTTGGTTTAGTTTCTTTAGCCAAATTAATGAGTGATGATAGACATCTGTCACTATTATTATTACTAGCCTGTCTCTCCAGTCAGTGAGGAGACTGTCAGGGCCCCATAAAACTTCACTGACACCAGTCTCACTTTCCCACACCTTTCAGCTATGCTTGTTACTCAGCAGCCCAATTAAAGCTGATTTAAGGGTTCACCTGTGTGCCTATTGGCAAATGTCCCCCTCAGGGTGGCGCATCCCTGTGATTGATGGGTTGATTAGATAATGACAGACAGCCACAGGTCTCACCTATGGTTGCCTGTTCCAGTGCACCATCGCTGATTAGCTAATTATCTGGAAAAAGCAGACCCTCCAGAAATCTGTGACAGAAAAGGTCTGCCTGACATTAAGATTACACTAAAGGAGGACGATTCTACATAGATTTATAATCTCAAATGGCAGAAAAAAGACTGCTGTGTGTTACTCTTACCTTTTCATTCACATTGTCATATTGTAAGTGGCATTAATGATATATATTATATTTAATGTCAAGCTGTCCTTACATTCACAGATAATTGCTGGATTTTCAAATAGTTGGATTAAAATTCAAGACAACAAACAAGGCTGTATTTAACTTCTGAACGGAGTGAAGTAACACATTTAGGTGGAAAATTAAACTATAACTGTGCGGAATGTTGAACATATTGCAGCCAGTTTCTTTATTTAATAATCACTAAAGGAAATTGAATTTTTAGACCTCCCAGTTATCAGACATAACAATAAAGAAACTTTAGATTTAATTCCCATTTATCCCCACCCCCACTGCTGTGTTCATTTGGTAAAAGATTATTATTATTGTGAAAAATAAAATCGAGCTCTGTCTTTTGCTGGCCATGATGGATGGTGTAAAATATTTTTCTAAGACCAGGAAATCTCTCTCTTGCACACACACACACACACACACACACACACACACACACACACACACACACAATCACATACACAACAGATAGCCTCGCACACAATCACACATACAACAGAAGGCCCTGCAGATATGGGTGAAGTTCCATGATATTGATACTTTCTTTAACACCCTCCTCCTCACCCTGTTTCTGTTTGGTAAGCAGAGAACATCCTCAAGTCGCTCCTGTTTTCTACTCCCCAGCTGGTTTCCCATCCTGCGGATAACGTTTCACTGATCCCCTGACACACTGCACTGCTGCTGCTGCAAGGGTGTGGTCAGAGGTTCGAGACCTCTAAGACAATTAAACACAACATTGATTAACAAGTTGGTCAGCTGCATGAGGTGTTAAACGCCCCAACCTTGTTGTTACAGTAAACCAGAGTGTACATTAGAAATAACAACCGATATGTAAGATAATGCTTTAAAATAACATGGAATTAATTTAATACTGTTTGGGAAAAATTTGGAAATTAAAATGTTAGCTTTTAATAACCAGTCGGTTTCTGTACATTCAAGTATTGTATTACGATTAAAGAAAATTGTCAGATTCAATAAAGGTTAAAAAAAATAAAGGTCTGTGTAATAGCCAAATTAACCCAGTGTTGGAATTCTCTGTTGTCAGCTTTTTAATGTAATATTTATGTATAATGACTTACAATAAAATATAGAATCATAATATAATATAATAATAATATGTGGAATCATATTTCTGAATGGCTATAAACTGTACAATGTGTCACTATTTGTGTTTGGAGTCATACAGTGTCTCCAAAGTCCTGCAATATTTTTTATTTTGTGCGCACAGTAACCTTTATTTGCTCTCTCTCCTTTTTTCCTGTTTTGTCTTTCAATAATAAAAGTTTTCAATAATAAAAGTAATTAAATATCTAAATATACTTTCAGATACTGGTTGTAGTATCCATTATTCTTAGGAGATCCTTGTTTCCGCTATGTCTTTTCATCAGTACACCTGTAATATTATTATGAGACAACCATCTACTGTAAAATCACTTTATTGTTATACTATTACAATCCTGCCATAATATATGAATTAATTATATTAGTGATATATGGGTTGATTATATCACTTACTCAATGTATTACGTAATCACCTCAGATACCTGCTGCTGCCACTGTGGAAATTTTACACTAATGAAATAAAATAATGGACACACAAAAACTTATTTTATTGAAATATACAGGTATGTAATTTGTAAATAATTAAACAATATTTAATTTATTAAAAATAAATTTACAAAAAAAAAGATGTGCAATTTCATTCCTAAAAAGATAAGATTCTATGCAGATTATGTACAGATTATTTTGTAATATTATATGTCACTTATTAAGGAAATATTTTTAGCATTTCATATTTTTGTACTATGTTGTCATTGATAATTACACTGAGTTAATGCCAGGCCTTGTTCATCCTGCTGTTGTTACCATTTTTAGATTATACTTTAAATGTAGAAAAAATACTGAAGTAGTTACAAGGTCAACAACAGCTTTGATAAATATCAATATGAATATAAATATAAATAAATAATGACTAAAGAGAAATATTAATTATTATTGAAACATTGTTGTGTTTTTTATGGTAATTTAAGAGCACTGAATTCACATCAACAATGGTAACATTAGTTACAATGATGGCAATAACATTCTTTGTTCCCTGCAGTTTGGATTCTTAACTGAATACCCTGGGCATTCCATTTCATAGGCAACTACCAGACAGGGAACACATCTATTATCTTGTGCGCAAAAGACATCAAATATCCCCTAAAAGGACTTTAGGGGCTCCATAGAGTCGTCTTAAGCTACTGTATCCTAGGTTTTTAAGATAAATTGGCAAAAGCATTTGGAAAGTATTTGAAATAATGATAATATAATATAATATCTACATTTGAAATTCAATTTGTATCTATGACTTGAAAAACATTAATTCAGTTTATTACTTTATAAGACTCTGAAATAAAAAAATTACAGCCCCTCCTGGCCAAATCAGTGTATTCTAATGCACTGTGAAAGTAGCAGTCTCACTTGATTACCCTTAAGACAGCATTTGCTAATAAATGCCACTCTTAATCATTCTTCGATCCCTCAGACACCTTTGGATTTAAGTTTGCCTGAGTGTGCCAGAGACCAAGGTTCAAACCCCTCTGACATTTTTACAGCTGCCCTTGAAGCAGAAGCAGCAGCTACCAAACAGACATCACTTCCAATCACCATCACAATCTCAGAGCCCTCAGAGAACAAGCAGCCTGATTCCAGGAGTCCAGGTTTACCTCTGAAACTCCTCGAAAGCCCACTGACCTCACCGGTTTTCCCTCTGTGTCCCGTTCTCTCAGCCCAATAGCATCTTGAATCCATGTCTTATCACCATAACTACAATTGAAAATCAGAGAGCAGAAAAAAAAATCACTGCAGGATTTTTTTCAAGCCATTATCTTTTTTTGATGGGCAATTGACTTTGGGAACGGGGTTTTTATGGGGGAGTGGTGGAGTTCGTCTGTGCTTGCCAGTGAGCGCTCCAGGGCCTCCTGCCTTGTTCTGCTGTGATGCCTGCGTGCTGAGTTTGGCTTGGCTTGAGTCTCTGCACTTGATGGTTTATTCATATTCAGCGGTGCAGGACGCTCTGCCATGAGGTTCCTCTCACACTCAATATGTCTGCAAATAACTAGAAAGGAGGCCTGAGTCCGACTTTGGCTTTGGGGGCGTTTGAAATGTTTTGCTCTCATTTTAAGATTGGAGCGATTATTTTCTGAATCGACCAATCCCACAGATTTTCTCTATTTCTCTCTAGAAAGGCAGATATTTTACAACCGTCAAGGATAATTCTATTGTGTTTTACTTCTCCAGTCTAATCTTGTCTGAGTTTGTTGTGCTTTCTTTTTGTTTTTAGCTAGTTTGTTGTATTCCCTTCAGTTCCGTTTATTCATCCATAGTAGTTCAGCAACAATCAAATCCCTGAATTCAAATAGTTTTTTGAGCTCCTAAGATACTGGGAAAAGACTTGTTAACAAGTGTAACTAATATCCTTACATCAAGGGTGACTATTACAGAGCCAAAAGTGAAGGAAGGCTAGGCATTTTGAGGAAAAATCATACTTCATACATGGCACATTCCAACATCTCACACAGTCAACAACCATTCCACAAATACACAAAAACTGCATAATTCACAAACCGTACAGACAAATAGGAGGACAAACACTACTAAAATACCTAATCTCTGCTCAGTCATTGTGTCCATGGCTCGTGTTCATCAATTAACAAGCCACTTGCTATCAAAAACAAACAACATCAACTTCCACCTGAAAAGCCCAGTCAAAACAAGCAGCAAAGGCTGACTTATCCACACTGACCCTCCTAACCAAAGCCAGATGTCTCCTCAAAAACTATTTTTCTCTTTTCCTCACTGCACCCCTTTCTCCAATCTCTCATTCTCCCCTTCTCTTCCCCCCACATTCCCTTTCCTGTCTGAGATTGTGTAGACGGCTGGTCCTCAGCAGTCGTGATTTGGCACTCTTGCCGGCTCTACGTCTTTCTGACTTTTTCTCGCTGTCTCAAGCGATCTCTCCATTTCCTTCTTCTCTGTCTCTAGAATCAGCATCTTGTCGAGAGGCCGTGGACCTATGTTGACCCTACGCAGCATTCACAATCACTTAAGGTGAAAAATTGGACCCACATGGCACATGCCGCCAAAGAAGTGTCTCTTGCAGAATAACTTCCAGTTGATCTGCCTGCCTATTTGATGTGATGGCAATTTTGAAATACATGCCACAGCCTGCCTGTCTAACTAAGAGCTCTGGACTTCTTTCTGTTTACTTTAGCATAAGCCATGTCCCTTAGTTACAGCTCTTTGAAGGAAGCAGTCTCGTGGCTGTCGACACACTATTCTCACTTTGTCAGAGCCGGAGCCAGGCATGGAGTGAATGCTAATTTACTTTTCCACCTCAGTTCCGAGAGAAAACACCCTTTCCCAGTGATGGTAAACAATACGGGCAGTACTTCTCTGCTAACTGCTCTTTAGGGGGGGGGGGACCTCTGGAGCTCGTCTTCCTTCTGCTGCCCCTTTCAGCTTGGTCAAACTCTTTAATCTGAGAAGCAAATAGCCCCCAGTGTTGTCCTTAGAGCTCAGGCACAACTCTGGATGGCTCAATGGGTCCTTGGAGAGTAGCGGCAAAGGCCCCAGTCGGTGTGTTTGAAGTCTGCCTTTTGATTGGCACTAATTTACTGGCTCTTTACCCCCATTGTATTTTTGTACTACATTATGCTGTAATGCATTATAGGACTAGCTGTAATTCTGCTCTGTAAAAACAGGAACTGCGTTTTTAGACAGGTCAAATGTTCTCCTCATATAGTTGAAGTCCTAAAGTCCCCCTTATGCTCTACGTTAAAGATGGATACAGAGACTGACAGAGCCTTCCATACGTCGGACATGTTTTTGCTGAGAGCTTACGGATGCGGACAAGACGGACGAAACGGAGCAATACCACTGGAAATATTTGAGGGCAGTGTAGCCACAATTCAAGCAAGGCACGACGAATATGTACAGAAACAACAAAGAGATAAAAAGTGAAGAGAAAAGGTTTAAAAACTCTCCGTCCTCAAGCCTCGATGTATTTAATGGCCTCACAGATTACTGCTGAGTACATCTCTACCTCCATTTTTGCCGCTTTGTATTTACTAGACATTATCACAACCTACTACGACCGTCACCATATTTGTTGTTGTTGAACGTTTTGAAACTTCACTTTCCCACCGCGGTTGTATTGATGTCGATGTAGAGGATGTACGGAAGCATGTAGGCGTTGACGGATAGACCGTTTACAGATGAATGTATCCATTTACATGCGTAGAGGGAGCATAAATGGGCCTTAAGAGTCATTGATGATGGAAACAGAAGGGATCCAACAAAACGAGAATTGTACTTCAGTGGCAAATCACAACGATCACCTTAAGTACTCTTTTAGTAAGGATTCCTTAATTAATGAAAGGATTTATTATGAATTGTTGAAACTTTAATTTTGTAAACCTGATACGCCTACATTCATTACCAGATCATTACCTCAGTTTAATTGTGCGCAACAAACATAATCAAGAATACCTTCATAGTAATAATAGCCTCATTTAAAACTAATTCAATATTATTAGGTATCGGATCTCCACTGGTCAGATTTGCCCTTCAGTTATTTTTACGAACCATTAAAATGTTGAATACAATAGATTACCAGTGTTGGCTTTGGAAAGGGAAGCAGGCTGATGGCAAGCAGATTGACTTCCTCTAGCCTACTTTTCTTTCATTTCCAGACTTTGTTTTTCTCTGCATAGCATAAGAACCATAATATTTTCAGAAACACCACTATTCTGTGCAAAACTGTGTGTAAAAGGGGAAACTAACCAAACTGCAGTTCCAATTTGAATCATTTTGAGTATGTTCATCTTAATTTGTGCAGAAACATCATAAATCCATCATCTGAATTAGCGCATTTTGATATATCATTTTAGATATCATTAAAGTCTACTGATGAACAATACCTCACAACTACATTATCCTTAATCCTGGCTCTTATCTCAGTCTGAGCTGTATGCCTGACTTGTCGGCTATAGACTGTGCTTCACTGCTTCACTAGGATTGAAGGGACGGAGGAAGGGGCAGCAGATTCTTGAAGGGGACACTTGTGGGAAGGAAAAGGGTCTCATTGCGAGAGATCAGCTTGTGTAAACATTCAGGTTAATGAAGCTCAGTGGGCCTAATCCCCAGCCCTCTTTCTCACTCTCCCTCGCTCCGGCCTCAAAACCCTTCACCCCTCCTGGGGACCTCCATCCCCTCTACCCTCCATTTTCCACCATAATCCCTTGCAGGAGTGGGCACTGTCAATCACAAGGACTCTAGGGAAAAGAAGGCAGGACAAGACGTGGTTGTGCAAATGTGTGTGTGGGGGGATAAACTGTATATGTGTATGTTTGCACATATACAGCACCTGTGTGCACGGTTTGACATTTGGTATTGGATTTGTGCTTGCATGCACAAACCACAAACAACAGCATGTACCTGCGTGCACGCATATGGGTGCTGGATGCTATAAGGTGGGAGGTGGTTGGGGAATTTCCAGCAAGGGAGCCAGCTGTTTCAAACCATATGAGTGGAGAAGGTGGAAGCTCTGGGTCCAGACCTGGGCTTGGGGGTAATCAGCAACACATGAACCATATATGAGGAATGGGAAAGGGGGATGAAGGAGCAAGGAGGGGGAAGATGTAAATGCAGCTTTCCATTCTCCAAACGGTGACATCACACATTGTGGTCAGGCGATCAGACAAAACACACAAAGCTTGAGGATATGTTTTTATACCCTGATGATTATTCCACATTGGACCTATTGAGAAATATGAGTTGCATAAATGTGTGCTGATAGCTACTCCTTCATCTGAAAATAACATTTAGACTACAGATCACAAGTTTGATAAACAATAAATGTTTTAAAGGATTGTTATATTTCATACAGCTATGATCTTTGATAAATTATCCAACAATCATCAATCATCAAACCAATAGTGTAGCAATGGGAGCAAGTCAGACAAGTGTGCATGGGCATGTAGAGATAATCATCATCATCATCATCATCATCAAAGAGTTTAGAGGGAAACAGGAGCAAAATTGTAAGGAACAGATTAAACAGCACTTTAATCTGCTCTAACTTGAGCTGTTCTTGTTAGCATGTCCAACTAACTATCTTACTGGTTATAGAAGTAACTGAGCATTACTATCGAGAAAAGAGTTACGCCTATCAGGTGTTATAAGGGTTATTTCATGATTACTGTATCCATTGTTTAGTAATTCCCCACCTTGTGGAAAGCGATCCTGGTTGCCATCATTAGCAGCTCTGTCATTTTTCTTTAATTTGGGAAAGTTTACTGGAACCACCTGAGTTAGTGTTCCTGTACATCTGCCAAGTAGTTCTCATCCTAAAGGCCATTTCTCTTGTAACACTGAAGGTGGAAAAAATGCTTGATAACACAAATATGTAGCCTAGGCCTATGTGAGCTAAGCAGCCAAACAGGGTTATGTTAAGAACCAAATAAAAGTCTTATCATATTTTTTTAATACTTGCCCAAAATAGCTCTATACTGAAATACAAGAACATTACTGGTCCTTCATATCTCCTGGTGAGGATGCAGACTTTAAGTCTGGGGCATTTAAGCTCTTTTCGCATATCTTGTAGCCATTAGGTGAATATTTCAGACCCCATTTGGGTTCTTATTTCAATACAAGTGAGTTGAAACATAAAAAGTCAGCTGAAGACAGGATTTTAAACCAATGTTTGGAGCTTAGCGTAATTAGCCAGCAAGCTACAGCAAATACAATCTGGAAGCAAACAGTTTTGTTTTAGCCAGCATATGATGAGTTTACTTCACTGAATCATTGGTACAAAAAAGTGTGAGCTACTAAAACCTTCAAGTGTTGAATCTGGTCTCTTTGCTTATTGTAAACTGCATATGTGCAATGGGACATCAGGGGGATACCTAAACTACCTAAATGATCTGTAAAATGGCACCGAGAGTTTCCTCGTGCTCAAGTAACCATGTATGTTTTTGCCCCTAAGAGCCGTAAACAGTGTTAACTAAGTAGCACCTTCCCCCTGCCCCCATCTAGTTACAAACCAGCTGGGTAGTGGCCACTTCATCATGAAACAGATACCCGAGAATAACATGTCTGTATGGTGTGTGTGTGTTTATGTATAGTACAGTCTGACTGTGGATGGATGTTGTTTTCACTTCCTGCTCAGCCAACTCCCTGTACTGTCTTCAAAACAATACCATCACAGCCCAGAGACAGAGCCCAAACTGGCCATTCAACTATCAGCTCCAGTTTTACTTCAAGGAGGGGATGAGTAAATATTCAAAGTGAGTTTACTGTTTTTTTCTTCAGTATGGTTTGAAATGATGATGTCACAATCCAGA
Source organism: Chaunax sp. Z400 (assembly GCA_037577475.1). Classification (NCBI taxonomy): domain Eukaryota; kingdom Metazoa; phylum Chordata; class Actinopteri; order Lophiiformes; family Chaunacidae; genus Chaunax; species Chaunax sp. Z400. Next base: position 23,812,783 of record CM075185.1, read on the forward strand.
AAAAAAGGGAACAATAAATTAAAATTCTGGAAGGTAATATTATTGTCAGAATTTGATACCTCATATACATATACATACATACAAATACGTATTTTTGATACATATTTTTCTATGAAAATCTCAACATGTTTATAGACCTGATTGATTTTTAACCCACTGTTCCTGCTATTTATCTGTTTTAGTAAGGTCTTTGTCAAATGCTCTATCCTGCCCTCAGTCCCTTATCTTGAGGCTCAGGATGAAATTTGAAAAACTGCTGTGTTCTGTGTGAAATTGTGGTGTTTTGTCAAAGTAGGTGGCTTTGACAAGAGCATAGTTGGATGTCACGGCGCAAGTTTCCATTGGTAAATCCCACAAATATAGCTGCACTGCATGTAAAAGCATGGAGCAATAAACGTTACATTCCCATGCGACTTTTGTCATATTTTCTTTATACTTTTTCTTACCTTTTTTTTTCATGAGAAACATAGTCAACAAGTCTTCTATTGTGATTTGGAGTTGTGACATGACATGATTGATCGATGGTTTTACTTCAGTGGAAAAACTAAGATAAACCGTCCTGATTCCAAAGATATAGAATGCTTTTTCACCACATAGCCTAATATTTGTTTTCTGTGAGAAAATATTCAATGTCAAGAAACGTTGTTTGAAAAAAATGAATCGATGAGCAAAAGAATCTCATTAAAAAAACACGCACTGTGTGTGAAGGCCTTAAAGTCTTTTCTGCCTGATGGGAATAACAACTTCTCTAACAAATACTTAACATGAAACAGCATTCTTGCCGCACAAAACCATGTCATTTTGTTCAGGAAAAGATTGGTAAGATGGAAACCCCTGATCTTCTTTTACTGATGTGGACGTCCTTCCGTTGGAGGTACCTTAAACCCCTCTGCCTCTCATCGAGATGCACAAGGGTATCTTACCTTCGGCTTCTGGGTGAAATGCCTCAGGATGTGCCAGAACTGCAGCAACTATAAACGCCCTGGGAAAGAGGTCATCTCAATTAACTGTAGGTTTCATGTACACATTGTCAAGCTTTTATTCAAGTGTTCTGTTCACACAATAAATATGGACAAGAGATTTACGAGAAAATAAAGGTTGGTCGATTCTGATTTAATAGAATAAAAAAACTTCACAATTCTAGTAGAGAGGTGGTGTAAGGCATGCAGAGTAAAAAGGTCAATTCTGGCATGACTAATCATGGCAGTATTAGTTTACTGCCCATATCTGGTCTTTGGTCTCTCTCCTTTTTCTCACAGTTCTCATTTTTCTGTCATCTTTTCCCTTTTGCATCCACCAAATTTCTGGCTGCCTTTTTACGATGGGGTAGCCGCTGTGATGTTGCCGTGATATTTTATGTTCTAATACACGTCTCTCGCTCATTTACTCCTGTTCCCAGGGTGCCTTTAAATCAGTGCAGAGATGGAGCAAGGTTGGCTGCATGCCTCACATGCCACAACAAACTCTCTTCAAGGGACATAGAAGGGCAAAAAAGCACAGAGGCAAAAGGTAGCTGAATATCATCAACGTCCAGTCTTAAGCTGTTAGATTGAATTCAATAAAAATTACTCATGATCCAAGACTCTTCCCCCTCTTCACTCATAAAAATGAAAAAGAAGCTATTTATTGCCTGCCTCGAAATATTTATTGGCAAAGCGGTCACTCAAGTTCTTGAAAGGAGATTTGGGCGAATAAAATGAGTCCCTGTAACACCAGACAGACCAGTGTGGCTGAATTGTCTGAGCACTTCTGTCCGAGGTCTGTTCACTCAAGCCAGATGGCTGAAAGAGAGAAAGAGGGAAAAGGGGATAGATGACAGAAATGTCAAAAAAAACGAGTGAGGTAGGAAAAGGAAAGGATGAAAAACTGGGTGGTTTGGGGTTCCCCTGGCATTCTGCATCAAGAGGATCACAAACATGCACACAAACCACACACACACACTCAAATAAACCCACACGTAAATGCTGAAGTATTCAGTCCAGACTCTGAATCCAGCAGCTGGCTCTGAACCAATATTAACATGGTACGATCCATACCCACGTGTGGCAGCATGGAGTAAGAAAGGGTTGCTCTGGTGTGTGGCACCCGAGAAGGAAGCCAACAGCATCCCATTGCCCCTGTCAACTCCTTCCCTTTTCTCTGCTTCTGTGGTGGTGGAGCTTATGTGGTGTAGTGACAAAAGCAGCCTGCGACGGAGTGAGGGCCCCTCACTTGTCTGAATTATCTCATCAGGGTCCTTTTATTAGGAACTCAGCGGGCTTATTATTTTTATTATTAACGGCCTGTGTTTTCATCCTCAGGATGCCAGGCTTCAGCGCACACAGCTGTTTCTCCTCAACTCTGATGTTTTCTTAACTTAAGAGGTGCTTTTGCAAAATGCCGTTCAGATATTTTTCTTCAGCATCCCCCCGCTCGGTCTATCTTTTCGCTAGTCCGCCTTTCCCTTCCTTTTTTTTTTTCCGTCTTCCTGAGGCAGGATTTGGCCAAGTTTAACAGGCAGGTCTCCAGGTTGGAGTGACATGGCTAGTAAAATTATGTGGAACACAGCGAGCTAGATAATCATTAAAGTATGAAATTATGAATCCAAGTCTGCCTGTTTATTCTCAAGCAAGGCACATAAATGTGTTTGAATATTCAAAGAGACAGTGAGAAAGCATACCTTTCTCAATAGCGTATTACTAGAAGTTACTTCTTTGTAGAAGCTCCAGACATCAATTTTGTGATAGCGATTAAATAAACACCCTGAAAATTACATAATTGATCACATCGGGTTAAAGAGGGTTAAAGAAATTATTGGTCATTAACAAAGACGTCATTTTAAATAGACACAAGTTCCTACGAGAGTTTAAATGTTGGAATTCTTGGGAAGGTATATGTTATATATATTTTTTTCGATCGTTCATCACACCCCCGCTGTCCTTTAGGAGAGGGTCATGAAGTGAACATGGAGACATCAGGCTGCTCTCTAATAACCCAGTAGTGGAAGTCCGATCAATAGCACAGCTCAGGTTTCCCAGATACATCACAAAGTGTAGCAGCAGCTGTTTAGAGCTTTAATCTTTATATGAACTGCAAAACTCACAAAGAGTAAAGAGGCATTCTTTAGCTAACATACGGACACTACGAATAACTCCAGGAAGAGTTGCCTCTTAAAAAAAATAGATCAGATAAAACTGGTGACATTAGTCCATCTCAAATGAATGACATGGTTGGCAGAACGATATCTGATCTTGCAGCGAGAATGCTACAGTTAAAGTTTGGTTAAGTTTATGCCCAAACATGATGATTGTTTATGTTGAAATACTTACAAATATGTCCTTAAGGTTAGCAGAGCTTCTTCGACTATTACTGTGATGACAATGTGGTTAGAAATCTGGGACAATCATGGTCATTGGTGGAAAAAAAGGTGGACCTGTGGTTGGAAAAAAGCAACCAACAACGATCTCCCATGTTGAACTTTGATTTGTTGTTGACTGATCCGACCACCTCAAACTCCTCCATTCACTCTAGGCTTTTTTACAGAGAGATCGCACAACACATCCACAACAAAGTCCCCTCTCCACAACACCTTTTGTTTTTTTTATCGGAGCAGAATAAAGGTGCATGTGGCTGCTAGCGGGCTTCATCGATTCAACATTTTCAAAAAACAATGGAGGACTGTGGCAAAGAGAAGTAAGCTTTATCAAGCTACGCGGACAATAGTTGTTATTCAGATGAATTAAATAATTAATTTCATCGCCTTTTCATGCAACAGCCGATTTGTCCTTTCGTGTGTCAGAACAGCCATTGCTGTCTTTCGTTTCAAAAGCACTTTGTCTTATAGAGAGGATTTGGCTTGAATATTTTTGGCAGGCTTCTATTTTGAAGTTAATTCTCATAAATATCAGAGGTCATAGGTTTTTTTTTTTATCATTATCAAGCCAATACTGTGATGTCATGGTGAATTTTGTGGGGAAAAAATGGACGTATCTGAAGTTGAGCTCAGTAGACTGAGCTAGAACTTAAGTAGTACTATTTTAAAAAAATGCTAATATTTTACAGTAACCTATTTTTCAGTAATTCAGACCATACTTTATGGAGGTACGATTCACTGTTCATGAGCTCCCTAACACAATCTGAAGACTACAATAAAGAAAACCAGAGACATTTCTCCCAAATTCAAACCATACAGTAGAGCTCAAGCTAAGTTCAGAAGCAGAAAACATGATTCACACATTGAGACATGTAGACACCCTTGCAGCCGTCAATTTTTATGGATCCCCAAAGTCCCATATCAAAACCCTCCAGCTTGAAACGGCGTGTTTTTTACAGTTTGTCAGGATTAATATTGGCTACTCTACAGAACTGTCCCCAAAACTGTACATACTTGTCATAATCATTGTGTGATTTCACCACCATCACCAGCATCACTGTGTGTGGAAACACAGGATATCTGGATAAAGGAGTTGGAACGGAGATAAGATGGATTTTAGCGGCACAACTCAGTAACAGTGATTTGTTTGGAATGTTCAAAATACATATCGGAGGAGTTGAATTGTTGTGTTCTTAGTTAAAGAGGTTCAGCTGTCTACAGTAAATCTACTTTAAATCTTGAATTTAGATATCATGTTTGGAATTTCAAAACCAAAACTATTAGCTTTTTTGGACGATGTTTATGCATGCCATTGTGCGATTGGAAGGGTTTTTGTTTTTCGTTTTGTTTTTTGAATGGGACAGACTTAACCATTGAGTCATGCTTTAGTTTTCCTTCACTGCTGCTTGATGGTAATAAGACCAGACTTGTTAAAATCAGGGGGGGGGGTGGTCATAATGGACGGTCAGTCACAATGTTAAAAAACCACTCAGCATCCATCAGTCGTGGTCCCAGGACACTTGGTTTACTTTCCGTCCTGGTTGTTTATCAATAAAACGATTACCGTAATACAAAGAACAGTGTCTTTTAAAAGCCTCTTTACTTGTCAGATAATTAAATCAGCCAATAGAGGAGCTGCTCCTGATCAGATAAATCAATTGATGAACCAATAGAATCTTTGGAGGGTTGTTAATAATTGACTCACTCCATCTGGATTAAAGTGTGTGTTTTAATTTAGCCATCATCCACCCACCCATGAATCCATCATGCTTTTAGAGCTTCAGTATAGTCCAAAAGCAGTAGTGACGACTGAGGGGAGCAAAATGCAGAAACCCTGACTGTGAATGCTCCGCTGACTTTGATTGCCAGAAATTTTCCCTCAGTTGTGTCCAGTTATTAAATCCAAGCCATGTTTCGTTCAGTACCCAGTCTGAGTAATAACAGGGTAATGCAATAAGTCAAACAGTCTTGTTCTAATTAGGCGTAGTTGTGTGCGGTGATCCAGTGCCCGTTGACTGCTCACAGACATGTCCATAAACACATTTGGGCCTTGGTGCTTTGTGAATTTACAGCACAGTTCTTAGGTCGGGGGGCTTTTTTTCTCTTGTGTTTTCTTGTTTTTCTGAGAGGAGGGAAAGAAAAAAGAACAATGACAAGGAACTGTTGATACAAAAATAAAAGAAAGACAATGAAGAAGAGGAAGAGAGAGAGCGCAGTCTCTGGGATCATTTGTGTCTTTATTTTCAGTTTAGAGGTAATCAATAGAAACCATTGTTGCAAGAAACCTTGTGGAGAAAAGTCTTCATTTTCAAAATCTTTTTATTGTGCAATACACACATCAATAATGTCCACTGACTTGTGTCTTTGCGCAGTTTGTGGTATTTTACTGACTAGTGTGGTTTTGGATGCCTTGTGGTCTGCAAAATGACAAAATGACGCACTGGACTGAAGCTTTGAGCAGACTCGATGACAAACTGCCCTCAGCCAATGTTTGGTTTGAAACCATAAAACATTTGAGACATCCTTATATGGAAGTGCTCAGATGTCTTACAACATGAAGACAACTTGATTATCTCATTGTAAAGGCCAGTAGTATTGGCAGCGATGACGATGACACGTTATTGTGATGAAATAGACTAAGTAAGAACTATTCATTAAAACAGAGATGTCTCACTGTTATTTTCAAATTTCACAAACTGCATTTCTGTTGCTATGAAATAATGGAAAACCTTTGAAAAGGAGATGATGCAGAATGCACACATTCACACAAATACATACAAAAACATACATAGTGTAAGAATGACATCATAGGCTTCAGAACTAGATAAAAGATTCTTAAGGTTGTGGATTTTAAGTGAACATAATATTAACCAAACAATATGTAGTTCAATTTAATAGCAGTTCTGAAGCTTTTGACCATTTCACATGATCTTCATCAGCAGACATATCTTCTAAGTTGTCATTGTAGATGTTGTAGATGTTCACTTTTCCATTTTTTTCTCAGCCGTTTCACAACTTTTTGTCCATGTTGACTTAAAAGTTGGTTTCTGTTTGCTTCTTAATAGGGCTGTCAAAATAACACGTTAATTATAGAAAAAATAATGTGTGAAAAAAAAGCTACCTAATTGCACCCTATGATGGCCTTTGACCCCATACACGTTAAGTCCACAGTAGCTCAAACATGATGGATGCTGATGACAAAGTGTTACTCGGCCCAGTGAATGGAAATGTTTCGCCCAGATGGAACAGTTGATAGGGGCACTGTTCTGTCGGTAAGGAATTTTCCTACCATCGGAATACTTCAAGCCTGCAATATCACCTCAACATAGAGCACTTAGCAGCAAGCTCGGACATCAGACCTAGCACAGCACCTGATGCCAACACCCCTCATCAAGCAATGCTCCGCAATGTTAAGAGGCAACGCAACAGCGTACATAAAAGCTATTTCACGATCTCCCCAGTTTAGCTGTCATTTTCTGTGCTTGTTCTTCAGATACCACACTTCCTGTTGCTACTACATCGTTAAATCCCCTGGGGTAGGTCGCACGCCTGAACAGATTACTACAACGTCACACAAGTTCTGCAACACCGGGGCATTTCATTTATACAGATGCCCGTTTTAGCGCTGTTACTACCTCCTGAGGCATCACAAAGGTGGAACAAACTGACACCCCATTACACCTTCACTGCATTCAGACAGACGTCGAGCGGAATAATGGCGTAACAGGCATGGAATGAAAACGCTGTCTGAATGGGGCTTGAGTAAATCTACTCGTGTCAGATTGACCAACTCAGTTGCTAAATGGCTTACAATGGACTGCAGGCCAATGTCAGTGGTAGAAGACAGGGGTTTAATGGAGGTTTCACAGATTGCATCCTCCGACACAACGAATAAGCTGCCATCGAGAAACACAATTGTGTCCAAAAGCCAACAGCTTCATGACACCGAAAAGAGAGCAAAAGATAATGTACTGGGCGAAGCAGAATATATCGCCCTGACTGGGGATCACTGGACCTCGGTAAGCAATCACAATTACCTCGGGGTGACTGCACACATCATTAACAGAGAGTGGAAACTACAGTCATTTGTATTAACCATGCTAAAGACAGTCACTAGGCAGTTTCTGTGGCAGAGACAGGGGGGGTTCAACATAAGGTCAACACAGTCGGGACAGACAGCACTCAAAACATGGTAGCTGCAGCGAGAAAGCTTCCATTCCAGCACATGCCTTCTATTGCCTACATTACAGAGAACAATCACTGTTTGCCTTGTCAGCAGCAGGTTTAGTGACGCATTGGCAAAGTGTCCCAAGGTAGTGGGGCATTTTTAAACACAGCCCTGCAAATACGGAGGAGCTACACCAATTTAAATATTCTCAAATGCTTCTCATGGCAAATATTTATAAATGCAATTAGATTTAGATTAATTAATCACAAAGCATGTAATTAATTAGTTCAATTCTTTTAATCGCTTGAAAGCCCTACTTTTAAATCTTCATAGTAACACTTAACCTAAAAAAAGAATATAATACAATAATATAATAATGGTGTAAGTATCAGATAAGTGGGTCAATGTGTAACGATGGCTTCCTAGATATCTATACATTTGTATATTGATCAGTTTCCCAATCAATCGTCCCTAATTAGCTCAATCAGGACACGCCACAAACCCAATAATAAATGATTGGTTATTTTTCTATACATGTGAGGACCTGGTAACCTCTCAGGACTTTGTCTACCTCAGAGTAATGTGTTAATCCTCATCCCTCAACGCTCTCTTTTCTTTGTAGGGGTGGAGTTTTCACACACTTTGCAGTGACAAGGCAATGTGCAACAAGCTAAGGCCTCAGTGAAAATACACTGCCCGGAGGCAAGAGGCAGACTGGAGAGGAAATGAACGCATCACCCCCTTTTTTCACACCTTTACCTTTTACCTCGACATGTCCCCACCTCTCCTCTCCCTCTCTCTCTCTCTATCCCACTCATTCACCCCAGGCATCAAACTGATAATCCAGCGGGTCACCTGTGGCCTCCTTCTCCCGCCCCTCCCTCCCTTGTGTTTCTCCTCTACAATGAGAAAAAAGAAACAAAACAAGCCAGAGGGAGTTTCAGTCCTGATCACCCACGCAGGTAACTGGGAGTCACACAAGCATCTCCAGTTCTCGTTGCCATTTCCTCCAACATCACTTCCTGGTTTAGTGAGCTCCTTTTTGTCAGTCATGAAGGTGAAAAGGTAACAAGGATTATTATCGGGTGATTCACTTCACTGCTCAAGAGCGTGAGCTCTCAAAATTTAGGAGCATATGAAGAATACATAATGTTGCATGTGTCAGAAAGGGAAACATCACAAAGACATGCAAGATGAACAATCTGGCATTAGGGAGTAACTGGTGGAATAAGAGCTTTTAATTCTTTTGGACTTTACGTTTCTTTTCTAGAATTTGTCTCTATAATATTTATTTGGCACTTAAGAGTTAATGCTCATTTCATAATTTATTGATTGCACATTTTTTTTTAATGCGTTGACTTAAAAACCACCAAATCAAAAGTTAATGCAAAGTTCTAAATTCTTCCATCAAAGTAAACATCTTGCTCACTGCTGCTCAACATTCAAATTTTCATACTTTCCTTCCTCTCTGCAGCGAACTTCCCCTGTCAGTGTTATTGAGCAAAATACTTCTGCTTCATTCAAAGGGATGGAAAGCTTTTTTTTCTGTGTTTCCTGTTTCAAAACGTAAATAAATCTTGGATACAGTCTTACGCTCATTTCTTGCTCGAAATCTCAACCCTCATCCATTATAGCTTCCTGTTCAGCTATCACTTTACAAATCATTGATTCTGCAGTTATAAATTCTAAAGCTTTCATGTAGGCTTCGGGTGGGAGGGGCGAAAGGTCAAAGGCCAAGGGTATGTCACGCTCCCACATTTCATTTGGACTCGATCAATATTAACACAGTCCAAGCAGATGGATAAACCAGCCAAAGTATTTGTCCTTTTTGGTTTTATTTGGTCACTGTTCCTCATTCCTGCAGTTCTTCGAGAGCGTCAGTCTCACAAAGAGCAGTGTTATGTGTAAACCATAGTAACCTGTGAGAAATAACATCCATAACTTGATTTATTCTGTTTGTTTTTTTTATTTGTCTTTTTTTGTCTCATTGCTGATTCATTGCGGGGTATTTTTATTGCCTTCATTAAAATAATGTGGTGTCATTTTTTTTTTAAGACACACACGGTAAAAGTATAGTTACACATTATATAGTTAGTTATATATGGCTCCAATGAGCTGGAGGGATGTGAAAATACATGGAATAAGGGACTCAAGTTTTTGATTGTTTCACAAATGCATGTGGGTGAAACTTAACCACAGGCAACGAAACGTTCATTTATAACAGAACATGAAACGAAAACAGATTTTTAAAGTAATCCTCGACAAATACTGCATACCATACACAGAAATATGTTACATTGTTTAAAAAAGGTAATAGTTTAAAAAAGTTGACATCTTAGGGTGTGTCTCATGACTGCATACAATATATACGTCTCTGTAATGATATTAACTTTGACATTTTTTAAATCATTCCCCTGTCCCTTGAACTTGGTACGGTGTGATCAAGTGGAAAGAAGGCGCAGGTTACTCACCGCACTCACTGGTTTTCTCCCTTGTTTTGAATCTGAAATCTGTTTCAGATTGTGAGACAGCAGGGCTTCTGAAACTCAGGAAGCCATGAGAAAGTATTTGAGATTGTCCATTTTCATACAAATAAGACACCCAATCTCCCTTGTGTTTGTAATCTTTCACTATTTCTCCCTTTGTTATTCTGAACCACTCTTAGTTATGCACCACATCTTATTTGCTTGTGTCCCCTCCATTTTTGTGAGTTGTCTTAAAAACAGCACTTGTGAGGGAACATGCAAGAGTTGTTTCCGTTCCGTGACAGTCTTGCCAAGAGTGAAAACATGAGACATCTTTTCTGTCTTTGTTTTTCTGTCTTTTTAAAACTGATTTTTTTTCTCTCCCTTTCTTAATTTCTTTCATCCTTTCTTGTCTTATCCCCATATCTTATGACTTTTTATCCCCTACAATTCACTTCCTTTTGCTGACAGTGATTAAAACTTTCGCTTGCTCTCAAATAGAAAGGCAGAAATCATGTAGACATGCACATACAGGTCATGTAATGAACTCTTCTTCCTTCAGCATTCCAGCCATGGGAATCCAGCTCAACATAGGCAGAGATGACATCATTCAGTACACTCACAGGTCAAGAATAAGCCCTTATCATTATAATAACAGAAACACAAGCCATTAAAAAAGATGTGTTGTGGCTGTGGGTAATTGATCATCAACAATGTATCGTGCTGTACAACAAAAGTAAAAGAAAAATAAGAATGTTTGTTACTAAAGGTTTATTGTTTGCTGCATATTGCTCGCTTACCATGTTCAGTGCAACTACCACAGACAGTTTGTTTATGTGCAATTATGAAAACAATATGACGAAATTGAATATTTTTGATATACTTGTTTAAAGACAACATGAGGATAAAAGCAAGCCGGAGTGGCTCCCTCGCTTTCATGCTATATTTCTTTAAGGAAGAGCACGAATGCCTTTGCAGAACTACCACAGAAAATCTTATGAATCATGCTGGACTGTATAGATCCTTACTCGTGCCAGTGGTACGCCCACATGCTATGCTATAGACTTATAGATTTGATTCGATAATGTTTATTCCAAACATGTAAAAACAAAAGAAAAAATCAATAAAGAGTAGTTAAAGTCAGTAAACAAAAAGAAAAACATGATACACAATATATTCAATATTGAAGTATGAAGAAGTATAAACTTATTAAATCCTACGCCAATATCAATAATAAACTAATTCTGTTTATCATATAACAATACATATACACATATATATATATATACTATGGCTAGTAGACTAATGGGCTGGCTCTATGGATACAAAGTCCGTCACTCAGTTGGTGGCTCAATCTAGTGCCATCATTTCAGTTTGTCCAAAGACTAAAACACTACAAAAATTCTCATCAGCATCAGCTGTAGCTAGCCTACTTTTTGTTTAATGCTTATTGACTTTGCAATCCTCCATTATTAAAAGAAGTCTACCAAGTGCTAATAATTGCTAATTAGCAAATTTTAGGTTGATGAACACGGTAAATGTTATACCTGCTAAACATAAGCATGTTAGCAATGTCATACTGACTGGCCTCATAAAGCCGCCAGCATTACTTAATAAACTTGTAGGTTTTTCTATCAGCATAGTCCATGCTTAACAAGGATATATCATTGATAAAGACTGCAACAATTTCATGATCCTGGTTTCACATGAAAGCTCGATAAACAACCGTCAATATTGTCAACAACCATTTTATACAGCATTATAGTCACAATATTTCTTGGCTGCCGAGGCATTCAGCTCTCTTACACTATCTGCATGTTACCGTCTCTCCAGGAAACAGTAACCTTTGAACATACAAGCTACCCTACCCCATTTCTTTTGCTAGGATTTAGCCATTTTAATGCCAAGACTTGCCTCTCCATGTGCAAAAAGGCCTCCCTGGCTAAGTCCCACTTGAGACAAGTCTGATTGGTTTAAAGAAATACAAACAAGACCGAGCTTTTTTTTTTCTGCCTGTACCAGAACGATACTGGGTGCAGCCAGACCTTCCTCCAGGACTGAACCACCAGTGTGGAGGCTATACTGTGTGTGCCAGACAACTGAACCAACAGCTGAGGAGAGTTTACGAGGAAAAAAATAGAAACAAAATTATATCTTTACATTGAATTTATCTCGTTGACGAAGTTTTTGCTATTTTTCTTTCTAACATTGAGGTCAGCAAAAACAGGAGCTTGTGAAAGAGTCAGCATTTTGCTCAAGGAAACAGTAGGGAAAATGACTGACACATGGTGAGAATCATCCCGGAATGGAAAAGTAACGTGTCCAAAACACGTGTGGTTAAAAGACATTTTTTTACTAAATTGCCAGCTCATATTTTGAATTAAGCTGGAAATAGCCAGTTCCTCCACCTCATTGAATGCAGTTCTAAGGCCTGTATACCTTTACGTTTGAGATGTATGAGACTGAAGGCCGTGTTCTTCTTAAAACAATTACTCAAAGGAAAACCTTTCATCATCCAGCATTATCACTCCTCTCTCACCAACATCTCAGAAAAAAAACCTCCTACATTGTCAACAAAACAAAAGGACAAGTTGTTGTGAAACTATTTCACACCGTTCCTCAAGGTATGTGGAGAGGATGGAAATACAATACTCTCGTCACGCCTCGTCTTTGTCAGAGAGAGTTTTAAAAAAGTCCCTATCAAGCATGGATCTCCAAGTCTGATGCTTTCTGCTCCATCGTGGGAACTTGTAAAGCTACGTGTGAACGTATCCGTCTCACCTCTGGGCCTGTGCACTAGAAATGGAAGAGTTGAAAGTGTGTTTTTGTGTGTGGGTTTGGGGTGGGGGCGGAGGGTCTAAAAAGCTAAATGTTGTGGAATTCTCTCAGGAGATCATCCATCATTTTAGAACTGGAGACCGGCTGAGGTTTTTCTTTATTGGCATTCATGGGGGAATTATAAATCACTGGAAGTGAGAACAAGTGTCAGTCGTCTGAGCTGTCTCTTGAACACCAGCTGTAGTATAGTAAGTAACATGGTTTCTTAAGACAGACAAGAGTTAATAGCTTTTTGTATTTCATGGTCTTCTGTTGCTGACAGCTTTGTAACTGATGAAAGTGACATCTTGTTGATCAGGTGTGACTCACATGCCGTGAAATACATGGAGCAGAAATGTAAGCAGTTTTCACAAAGGTTGACACGGCCACTGTTGTGTTTATGCATGGGAAAACATAGAGAGGAGTCAGATGAATACCTGCCCCGAGGATGTTCAATTTCACATATCCGGTGAGACATTCCTCCAAAAGTTTAATGCTGTGTTACAGCTGAGTGAGTTCTGTGGATTAAACATGTTCTCACGGTTTGTCAGTGAACTCTATGGGCTAGAGCAGCTGATAATGTGGATATCGGTTAAATAACTAGGATGATCATATTCATATGGACATCTAATGACAATAATATTGTTGTGACATTTCACTCTGTTGTGACGTGGCAGACAAACAGTGAGGATCAGTTTGGAAAACAAATTAAAAGATTAAATATTACTATGATTGAAATTATTCATGGTGATGTATTCAAATTAGAGTTGTTATTTTTTCACTATTTTCATTATCAATTCGTCTGACAAAATTAATTTCTCAGTAAATAATTAATTGGCTTACAAAACATAAAAAAGGCTTTATTACATGTCTTATTATGTCAAACCAACAGCCAAAACCACAAAGCTATTCAACATTACTATCACATTAAAACAAAGACAAGAAGAAAAGCTTCAGTTATTTTTGCTTTAATTCAAAGTTGCATGAACTATTAATTTAAAAAAAAGAGTTTTTTTCAATCATTTTTCCAATTTTACATCCAGTGGCCTGATGCAATAATATGAACATTTGTACTGCACAATGCAAAAGCTCTGCATTGTTTACACAATTTGTTATGCTATGGTTGTGGTGACCCGTTGTTGAGAACGCATTAACTTGATGGCACTTTTCAAGTCTTACGGTCTTTGTACAGGTGGGGACAAAGTACCATTAACGCCTCACAGTGCAGTACAATCCAACAGACTAACACAATACAACCATAGATACACAAATTATCTGAGATGAATCATCATCTCACTGAGACAAAGGTAGCATTTACTAGAGGTTTGTTTGCATTGTAGCAAGCAGGTATTTATGCTATTACAACCACTCCCTGTGGGTTAGATAAAAAATTAAATGACTGTTTATTAACGTTTCATAATTCACAGAAGATAGATAGATATCTACAACAGACGTCAGCCGTCTGTCTTGCTTGATCTGTCACACTATTATGAGTCAAGCAATCCACAGCTCATCTCAGACGCACTGTCTCCACAGTCCAAACTGAATCTGGGGAACCAGCATTCAGTTTTTGTGCACCACATATCTGGAACAAACTTCATACAAACATTGAGATCTGCTTCAACTATCAGTTGTTTCAAATCAAGAGGAAATACTTTTCTGTTTTCCACTGCCTTTTATTAAATTAAACTTGGTATTATTTATTCATATCTTGCACTGTGCTGTAACTATCTTATTGTATTTCACCGTATGTTATCTTCTATCTTATTCTTGTGTTTCTCCCGATGTTCTTCTCAATGTTTTTATGTCTTGTGAAAAGCACTTTGTGTTGTTTGCTGAATGCTTTGCCTTCCCTTGCCTTGCTTAGAAAACCAACGTGTGCTAATAAAAGAAGTATGCAAAGCTGCTAACCTTGTGTTACATGTTAATTTTTAATGCAATTTCTCATGCTTTTCAAACATTAGTCATTTTATACAGTATACCAGACCTCTGAGGCAGCTCTTGCAGGCTGGGGTTTCATCCCGCTGTGGAACCAACTCAGTCTGAGGCTTACAGCCTGAAACATCTGTTGTAATTTCTGTCAAATTGAACTTTTATTACCTGGTCATTAAAGCCGCAGCAATGGCAAAACCAGATGGGTTCTTGCTGACCTTACAACTGCTTCTTTTTTATGGTGTTGGTGAAAATTGAACCAAAGGAAGCTGTGCGCTTTATAAAATTAAGGCAATCATTCCCACATTCCTGAGACATGGGGGGCAGTGAGGAGGGCAAGGAGAGGTGCAGAACAGCTATGAAGGGGGAGTATACGTATGTGTGCTATTATGTATGTGTGTGTATGTGCACATGCATGCATGCATGGAGTAAATGCATGGATTACATATAACGGGTTTGCAATAATGTGGTTATCGGACATTATCTGTAATTCCTTGTAAAAATGCAGGGATTGGAAAATATATGTATCTAAAATGATCAGTTTGGATTTTGTACATGATCTTGTTGAATAAAAAAAAATCCTTCATTGTTATTCAAAACTGGTCATTGATATTGTTGTTGTTTTTCCTACAGTATGTAAGTTGGAATGAAGTTTTAACTTACTGTTGATGATGACTATTTTTTGGATTGTTTTTTTTCGGATTGAGCACTACAGTATGTTACAGTTTACGACCCTGCATGTGCATGTGTACCTGATGGGCCTCCTTGCTGTACGGCTAGAGGCCAGGGTCAGTTAAATAACACACACGGCGTATAACCAGCCAGGGTGAGAGCTGTCTCACTGGAAGGGAGGGCTGCTCCATCACTGGTCCCAGTGGGGAAGACTGGAGTGATGCTGTGTGTGTTTATTAAAGCCAGAGGGAGAGAGTATGCTTTTAGAAGAGTGGAGGGAGATTTACCCCCTGTTCTCTCAGTGTAAAGTCAGTATTGGAGTATTGTATGCTTTTGCATATTTAGGTTTTAGAGTTAGATTATATGAGAATAAAACAACGCATGTATGACAATCTTATGAATAATAAAGAATGCTGGATTCAGATTAATTGCCAAATATTGTAACTTAAAAAAGTTTGGGTTTTTTTAAAACAAATTGACGGTGATAAAAACAAACCCAGATGATGGTTTGATGAATATTACAATAATGTAAATCAGAGCCTATGGGATGTCACCCTATTTAACATCTTGTCTGAACCAGCCTGTTGGACAGAGCTCAAAGAATGATGTTTATCCCTCCAGTAGTAGAATCTATATGTCAGAGAGAATTGATGTTTTCTATTGGCTGCTGTTAGCCTAATGATTACAAGTCTATCAAACGAGGTATTCAGGCACATCCACACTTTACACTCTACCACGTCAGGAAACTTACCACAATTCCCTATTTACCTTCTTCTGAAACTGACATCTGACATTTACACTCTCTTATTTCAGTGGTATGCTGAGAAGATGCAGAAGACTTATTTAATGAGTGCTCTGTTCATTTTTGTAGTAGTGTCAAGGGAATTTGGAAATAACCAGAGAGTGGAATTAAAAGGAATAGAGAAGTGTATGATTTTGAACATAGAGGTAAATGCCATGTATAGATAAACTAAGGTTTTTCCTTTGGGGGACGATTGGGGGGATATCTTAGTGCAAATGTGGTTATTATAAGGCCCTTGCTTCCTTTCACATGTACACCATTACATTCATTCTCTCCTCCCATTTATATTCTCTTTCCCTCCCTTTTCTGAGTTCTCTCAAAATGGAATAACAATGCTTACATAACATTCACGTCAAGATTTCACACAATAAAATATTCAACTTCAAACACAGAAGAGCACCGTATGTGATTCTCAAGCCGGAGTTACAATTGTAGACAGATTCCTCTCTTTAATGAATGATCACAGCTGACTTCTTCTTCTCTGTAATTTAACCACAGCATTCTTCTGTGTCCTGACAGGAAAACACTGTTGACACATGGTGACAGTAACTGTGTGTTAGCAGATACTGCCAGCTGGCAAGAGGATAGATAGACAGCCAACTGAGGCCATCAGAAGAAGAGAGAGACAATGGCAGCTTTTATTTCACCTCCGCACATTCCAGTGGAAGAAAGGAGCTGGCTTTCCCGTCTGCTGTTTGAACCTGAGGCTGACTGGTTCATCGTGTCTGGGTCATGGTACTTCCCAGAGCCATTGTCATTTTGTATCTCAGCGCTGAAATACCACAATAAAGAATTACTCCAGCATGTCTGTGTATTGTGTAATGCATTTTCCGTCAATAAACACAAAATTCCCCTCAATTATATCATCATGATCATCAACAATGATGAGTTAAATATGTCACTGGCAAAGTGTAACATGTTGCTGAGTTCATGGGGTCACAGCTGTTAATAGCACCGATAAAAAATGTCCTCTATTGCCAAAAGTTACGTGTTGCTTTGTGCAAAACAAACAGCAAACCAAAGTGCTACTGACTTGTATTATTGGGGGCATTGTGTGTCACCTTAAAGCTATTTGTTGGTCATTTTTGACCTCAGAATTCTGAACTGGGTTAATCTGGGATTCTGTCACATAGTTCTTCCATACAAAATAAATTTTTTACCGTTTAACAGAAATAAGTTCTGTAAAGCTACTTTCATCAGTCCATAGAGGTATTCTCTCCACTCAGGAAGAATAAATGATTACTTGGGTTGAACCAACTTTTAAATCCAATATTTTGACAGACTTACTGTACAATCAACGACCAAAAGCAAGAGCAAGGTGAGCTGTGCAGTCTGTGGAAATATTGAATATAAATGTCCCGTTTTGCTTGGAGGCAATATTTTATCCTTTTGGATAGAAAGTTGACATTTATGAGGTCATGAAAATACTTTTGAACATGCAGACTTCTGCTTAATAAGAACACAAAAGGACAGAGCAACAATTGGCATCAAATGCTTACAGATCCTTCCATGACCTCCTCAACCTTATCCCGAGCTGCATTGCACTGCTTTAAACAACCAATCACAGATGCAGAATCAAACTGTGGACAAGGTTTAAATTACCAACATGAGGTTTTTGTATTCCGTCACATTCAAAGCCCAAGAGCTTCTCTCTATACTCATATATGTCAACCCTGTCTCTGACAAAAGAGTTATGTTTTCACCATTTGATTGTTTGTGTCTTTGTATTTTTCATGTTTGTCTGTTTGTTTCTGTGTTTTTATGTTTGTATTTTTGTCTGTCTGTCTTTGTTTGTTTGTTATTTGGCTACAAGATTTTCACTGTCTTTTTTCAACATATGATAGTAATGCAAAAAGTCAGAAACCAAATTAATGAAGACTGAGGTTGCAGATACAAGTGGTCGAAATGAGCTTCCTCTTGCGACGACCCGCTCTTCCTTGCACGTAATTTGTTGTGTTTTGTGTATCTGTTCACATTATTGACTGCTTGCAGGTAGAGAGGGGCAGAGCTGCTAAGCTTGACATCTTACACCTATAGGCCTATATACTGTACCTAGGCTATATAAGCTGGCTTCATTGTGTCTTCCTCTCTCTCTCTCCTGACAGCAACAACACATTGGGTTTGTTTGTTCTTTGTTTTTGCTTCCATCACTCACATAAACAACCCAGCACTCATTGCTGACATACAGACTACAGATTAATGCATTATGTGATTTTGACTTAGTTTAAAATAAAAGGTTCTTTAAATTACGTCCAATCCTGCATGGTCTCCCTATTTGTCTATAGCTCAATGAGCCTGGGCTGTGACAAAATGGGGGCTCGTCCAGTTTTTGGACTTGAATTTGTAACAATATGATTGTAAGTGTGTTAAATATTACACCGGTTTGTGATATTGTTACTTGGAATCTTGAGATGGTTAGAGTGGGTAGTAGTTCATGTTTGAGGTTTTGATTTTTAATTTCAGAGAGTATTAATGGTCCCTCCTAGTTTGACCCACTGATGTTTAGTTGGTAATAATTCATAGATTCATTGTTGTGAAAGTGAGGAGTGGATGGCCATTGTTTAAAGGAGTTGTAGGCAAAGTGGTGAATCCTGTTTAGGGGGTTCACCTGCATAATTTCTAGGCCGGTGGTGAACGTGGGTAGAGCAAAGCTCGGGAGCATCTCCGTGGCCGTGCTTGCTAGTTGTTTCTTCACACCGCTGGTTTTGCATGCATAAGTACCCCCCATATGTGACCACCAGAAGACTAGGGTTGAATTTGGTTGGGTAAGTCTCTTTATTAGGTAGGCGCAGGGCTGGGGGACACTCCTACTGTGTTTTTGCTTTTCTACAACTTGGCTTTCACAAAGTAATTTGGGAAATTTTATTTTGACTGGGCTCAGCTTTAGAGAACACCTGGGATGGATGGATGGTTCATATATGTATGAGTACTGTAGTCACTCTAATGCCTTCATAACTACCATATTGTCTTCATTCCTCCATTGTATCTTATCATTTCTTTCTTACTTTCATTTGTACATGTATAAATATGTATACAAGATATAAAACTCAGTGATATCGCAGTTCTTGGTTGTTTGTGGTCTTAGCAGGATTACACTAAAAATACTGAACAGATTTCCAAACTTGGAAACTTCGTGGAAGGATGGGGCATGGGCCAGCAAAGAACCCACTACACTTTGGTGTAGACTCTTTTTCAAAATGTTCCATAATTAGGAAAAAAAAACTATTGAACTGATTTCCACAAAACTTTGTGGAGGGGTGAAGCATGGGCCTGGCAAGATAGACATATATAGGATTGTTTGAACTTGCCAACAGCATTCGCTCTACAGAGACCCTGTTTACTCAACAGTTAACAGAAAGGTTTTTCTTTTGCATTTTAAAAAACTGTAATTGCCATGTGTGAAGTGGGGCTGTGTCGTCACTACTTTCAGAGGAATTGGTTTACATGGGTAATGGTGGCAATTTCAAAAGATTACACTCTGCAACCAGTTTTCAAAAGTTTGCATTTTCAGGCCCCCAAAACGCTGTTGTATGAACAAATGACCATACCACACAAAAGTTTGATTTTTTATGGTAAAACCGTTGTTGTGTAAACGGCCCCTCAGTTCCATTCTGGTTACATAAGTCGAACATGCCACTCTGTCCACTGACAGTAGCTTCACAAGACTAGAATGCATTGCTGTTGCTACAAGCCATGCTGGTTATTAAGTAAGGGTCATAAATCATTTTCTCAACTGGAAAATGTTCCTCGCTGTCACTGAGTCTGACAGCTGATATGTGTCACAAGCAACAGGTTGAGGCACATTTTTGGGGGGATTTTGGAAGTTACTGTTGGTAAAGTAGGAAATTACTAACAGAAGTAATTCCTGATGACATTGGATCAAGAAAATAAAGTAGTAAATGGCAGCATTTCAGAACAAAATAACAGCTGCAATTCATGGATGGCGTGTCTATATGTATAAGAGAGTAATATTTCCTTAAAATTCATACGAGGCATCATCTTTACTGTGCAATTTAAATCATTTTTAATCTCCTTAACTAGTTATACTGATAAAATCTGCCTGGTTTTCATAATCGATATTCTAGATGCACGTGTCCTCATGTGCCTATATGCCAATTACTGCCTTTCTTTCTCTTTCTTATGCCTTTTTTACACAGTGCTGGAAAAAAAAACGCCTTTTCATCCAGAACACGTGTTGTTATCCAGCTTTTTTGAGAGCCATGCTCCCCTCGAGAATGTTCTTTTCTTTTATTTGGAAAGGTCAGCGATGCCAACACTAGCCTATGTAAAGTAGCATGAATATCCCCCAGGTGCGCTTGCGTATCCATGTCTGAGAGTGTTAGGATGGTGTCATCGAGGGCATCCTGTTGTCCTCGCTGAGGAGAACCTGTTTCCTCCTGAGTCACAGCTCCCAGCTCCGACACACTCTGTCTCATGTTACAAAATACACACAGAGACAATGGCATGCACATCGGGGACACATCAAGGCAGCAAAACACAAACATATTCTCGTTATATTAAACAAAGAGGCAGAGGATGAGACACCTGCGTCTTCGACATTTCCCATATAGACAACCAGGAACAGGTGATATGCTCATGCATTAAAGGTAAAAATCAAAGAATTTATCAAAATATGTGTTTGATAATCTAATTTGGAAATGTCAGAAAGAAGTGGAAACATTTAAGCAGCTAATGTGAGAAATGGCAAGAAATATTATGGGCCTTCAGATTTTCTCTGAGTGAATTAAAATATGATTTTACAGCTATTACAGCTTCCAAACTGATTTTGTGGGTGTGACCACGCCTTGATATCAAGCAGATTGTTAAGTGTGGCTGTCATGAGCCCAAATACCCGCTGAGATGAATGAGTTGAATGAGTATTTGGCAAGTGTCTTGTTTGCATCAGGGGTAGCATAGCCTCATATGCTGTCAAATGAAGAAACAAGTTAAAATGTCTAAGACTGATCTCAGTGGACACACAGAGAGACTGCCAACTTGCATATGCACAAATAGCCAGCATTGGGAAGTACATTTATTTATTTGTATTTCTTTGAGTTCCATTTTATGTTTATTTATTATGTTTGTTCATTTATTTATTTATTTATTTATTTAGATAGATAGATAGATCAGGGAAATATGTTCTTAAGTTAAATTTTAAGCTTAAGTTAACATTTCACAAAAAGAACATGAGATTATAAAGCTTATAAAATGTTGATTAAAATACACAACGGTAAGCTGATGATGCACAAAGATCTTTCGGTATGTATTAGCATTGATTAAAATGTGATTAGCAGTAATATAATGAATAAAAATTAAATTAAGCAATGCATTCACCATAAGGTCCAAATTTGTGTCTTCCAAAAGTCACCAAAAATGATACTATTAGATCTATTGCAGTGGTTTTACTATATAACCATTGTATGGGTAACTGGATAAGAGCAAGAAACAAAACAATGCTCTGTTGTTTCAATATTGTCTTTGAAGAAAAATACATTCACTGTTCGAAAAACTAAATCTCAATCTCAAACATTTACTGGAAGAGTAGAAGTAATTCATTGTTTTGTAGTTTATTCACTGTTAAGTGTAAAGTTGTGACTATAAAATAGACCTGTTGGGATATTTAGACAGCTTAAGGGGCAATTTAGTGGCAGTATGATCACATTTTAAGATAAATACTTTATGACCCATCTTGTTGAATGCACTGTGAAAGAATACGTGCCAGACTGGATGTGTGCCAGGGGTCTTTGATAGTGATAGCTCCCTCCACATACAATTACAGTTCAGTTTGGTTATTGAATTAACAATGTCTGAACTAAGTGCTCAAGAAAATGCAGGGTGAACAACTCTCGAGATACTTTCCATTTTGTTGAAATACATTTTACTGAAAATTGATAGATCTACTAAACATTAGTATGTGTGATTCTACATTATGTTCATCTACCTTTGGATGTTTTGTCAGACAAATACCAATATATGTTTGCACAGTCTTCATAAGTATATCATAAATTACATTATGTACAAGCTCATGGATAGAAAGCAGTTCATATTTTGTATATTGAGGAGTAGTCCAGAGCCATTTGAAAAATTTCAATGTTCTTGGCGAGAAGAAACTGATGTTCATCCTTAAGGAACTATAAATTATGTTGTAACCATTGGATACTTTTTTCATCTCTCTGATTGATTCTGAGCAACCTCGAGGTTGAGAGATAGTGTCTTAAAATGTAGCTTAAAGTTCTCTATTGTATCGAGACTAGCTCTTCACCCAGTTCTATATTCCATATGTACGGGGACTTCTGTGAGACACCTTGCAAAGTTGGAGAGCAGTCACAGGACTCCAAAAACCATTACACACCCATATGATCAACAAACTATATACAATTGTACAATATTTACAAACCTCAGAGGTGGCTGGATGGTGACACCTTCTACTGCCACTGTATGGTCATGTGCAAGATGCTACCTAGAGCTTTGCTGGCACAGCAAGGTGCCATGGTCAGCAACCACAGGGGTGAAGAGACACTCAAGCTAGCCTGCTAGACACAAGGAAAGCCGACAGATATACATAGCGTACCAACCTGGGCCACTGACTTCTGGCCACTAGTCCTCTTAGGGCATTATGGATGCCTACTGCTGAGAAGCTCATAAGATTAGCTCCACAAAGGGAGTGGATGCTGCCACATTCAGTCAGTAAGATCGGGTTAATGTAAATGGAGCAAACCAAGTAGCAACTGTGCAAATCTTGGCCAGAGATGCCCCTCTCCACAGGGCCAAAGAGGTCGCACCTCCCACTGGCGTGTGCTCGCCTGCCACCTTATATCCATGCTGAATCAATTCTGTGATCCAGTGGGACAGCCTAGCCTTAGACAGCGGTCTAGCCATTCATTCCTGCTCTGTCACTGTCTAGCATGAACCTGCAATGCTCTGCATGTAATGACAGTGCTCGCATCTCCCCTAATCTGAGCATAGATGTTATCGCTAAGAGAAATGCTGTCTTGAGAGATAGCCACTTGCCACCTCAAGGGATTTGAAGGGGGCATGCTGCAAAGAATTCAGGACCAACTCCAGGTCCCAAGGTTGCACGGCAGGGATTCTAACATGAGCCCTGTATCTCTAGGCAGCCCTCAAAAATTGAGCAATGAAGATAATACAGTCCATGGAAGGCCTGCACGTCCTCCGACAGGCCATATTGATGGTAGCCATCATTCTTCTAAGGGTGAATGGAGTCTTTCCCTTATGATGCTGGACTTGTTGAAACTGCAGAATCTCCTGTGCTCTGTAGGTGAATTAGTCGATTTGATTTGCTCTACACCATGACGCAAATGTCTACCTGTGGTACAAGTAAGCGGCTCTACTAGATGGAGTCCATTCCCCCTCAAGTGTCTGTACCAATGCCCGGGGCAGACCCATTGCTAAGAGGCTGGTCCTTGCAGGGGCCAAGCACAAATTAGAAGCCCCTGGTCCAAAGGGAACAAACAGAGTCCTTTGGGTTTGTGATAGTAGGTCTCTTTGGACAGGGATTTCCCGGTGTCCTGCATATCAGATGTGGATGTCCAAGAACCAGGCCATGTGGGGCCATTTTGGGGCTATCAAAACCAGCTATACCTCCTCCACTTGAGTTCTCTGTAGGGGGAATGGAAGGAGGCCAAATGGAGGAGATGCATAGAAGGCCTCAGAGCCAAGGAAGGGCCAAGGCATCTGTACCAAGAGGAGGGTCGTCCTTCCCCATGGAGAAAAACAGGGAGCAGTGAGTCGACTCCTTTGAGGCAAACAGATCCACACCTGGTACCCAAAGTGGTGCCAGATCTCTGCCACCTGCTCTGGGACCTCTTCTGGATAAGCAGTCCATAGCCTGATTCTCCAATCCAGGAATTTTAAGTGATTTGAGGGGACAGAAGGTGTGGAGAGGCCCATATCCATAGCTCACAAGCCTGCAAAGGCATGGGGAGCTCAGGCCTCATTGTCTGTTGATGTATGATGCTGCCACCGCACTGTCTGTTCTCAGGAGCACATGGCAGCCCCAAGGGTGGGCCAAAAATCTTTGTAGAGCAATATAAGCTGCCTTCAACTCTAGAACATTGGTATGCTGTCTATTCGCTCCTCCAGTAGCCCCAAATTCCACTATCCTTGTGCACTGCCCATCTGGGATGCATCTGATGATACCAGCTGTCAATGGGTTACTGGACCGAGCACACATCCCTTTGAGAGATTGCTTGGGTGTCCCCACCAATGAAGGACGTGTAACTGACGTGCAAATGGTTTTGTGATGTAATCCCAAGGTCAGAAGCCATCTTTGCACTGGGCACATGTAGAGGAGGTTAACAGGAACATCTGAACCATAGCATCAGTGCTTGTACAGTAGGCGCAGGCTTAGTCTCAAAATGACCTGGAATCCCAGGCAGAATTGGGCCAGGCAGGTTCTGAAAGCTTCTTGCCTGTTCTGGGTGAGAGACACCGTGGCGGCCCCGGAGTCTATAACCATGCCAAAAACTATGTGACTTGGCAGGCCTGATCTTATCCTGGTTAAAGTGAAGAATAAAGGCCCTGGATGCGTTCAAAGAGCCGGGCCACATGGCGGTGACACAGATCTTTCATCTGGGCACATATCAGCCAGTTCTTACCACTGTAGGGGACCAAGGACTGTGTCCATGCAACTGGTGAAGGTGTGAGGGGCCAGTGAAATCCCAAAAGGGGAGGACACAGAGCTTGAGGGTCTAGTCCTTGGACGTGAATCGCAGGAACTGCTTGTGAAAACAGAATGCAGTCTTTTGCAAAATAACTGCTTTACTAACAGTGGTTTAAGAAGTATTCCACAAAGTGGTGAACCCCGTCCCATCCTTGATTGTGAACACTTGTTGGCAAGTATCCTGTTTTTAGGATGTTGCAAACAGCTGTTTTTTGAGCATTGCACAACTTCCATAATCTTTCGTTGCCCCTGTCCCAACTTGTTTGAATCGTGTTGCTGGTATTAAATTCCAAATAAGCCTACAATTACAAAAAAATCAATGATATTGATGACATAAAAGATTAATTATATTGTCTACTGTTTTCCATTGTAAGAAAGGATAATTAGACTAATCATCAGATCCTGTTTTCTATATGTTTTTTTTAATTGTGGTTGTAGGCCTACTCAAATAATTATGTTATTGCTGTTGTTGTTTTTACCTCCCTAATACAGAAAAACTTAAATAAAAGGCCTTTCCAAAACCATGACAGAGTATCGAAATGTTGAAAAATTTAAATGTTTCAAGAATTAAGTTGAAATATTCCGAGAATTAGTTAGAATAAAGTCATAGTTGCATGCTGATGGCCGATGGGCCGGCATCGACCATTACCAGCCATCTCATCCTCCACGAAAGAGGCGTCCTAAAATTGTGTCTGGTTCTTTCTTCTTTCTGTGCAGATCCAGTTTATTCCACAATCTTTTCAGTGTCCTGATACTTATAATAATGTGGTGTTGATGAACCAAAAGATTAAATATTTGTTTAGTTGTAAAACCTATACTAAAGGATGACTTGACAAGATGCCCGTGTTCCCCATATGCTGGCAACAGTCTTCTGATATTTCCCAGTAATACTTGTTAAAATTACAACTTTACGAGTATTCTCGTAATATTAGTTGTGACTTTATTCTTGTAGGCCTTATATTATTACGTTTTTATCATAAAATTGCATCTTTATTCTTGTAATGGCCTATTATGATTTTTTTTGGTTAAAATTAGGTCTTTAATCAGGGTTTATTATCAATTAATCACCACTTTTTTCTGAAAATCTCAACAACAACAAAAAAAAAGTCACACCTGCCACAAAATGTAAGCTATTTATAAATAGTATCAAGGCAGTGACACACACACACACACACACACACACACACACACACACACACTTTAAAATATAACAAGCACTCATGATAAAATTGTCAATGGCCTGCATTTGTTTACCACTCCAACAAATCCCTCTATCTGGAGTGAATGCAGAGAGTCAGCTGCTTCAGACTGAATAGTTAGTGAGTCGTTGTGTAAACAAACGAAGAAGAGCCCTTAACCAAACAAAGATTTAAAGCGGAGATAGAGCAGTAGAAGAAGAAGCTGAGAAAAGACGCAGCTCTGCTGAGGGAATAACTGAGAGGAGTGGTTGAGATAAGGGAGCGCGCGCACACACGCAACCCGGGCTGCGAGCGCCTCTCGGACTTCTCGGGAAGAGGAGGAGGAGGAGGAGGAGGAACCAGAAATCTTCGCTCATTTACTTAACATCACTTCCCCACCGCCGGGAAAGCAAACACGCTCCTGAAGCAGCAAAGGAAGAGAGGTGAGATCGATGAGTGTCTGCAGAGAGCCTTCATCTGTCCGCACCTGGAGCCTGCCGACGGAGAGCTCGTGCTTCTCCTCCTTCTCCTCAGGAACTCCGAGTTATCAGGAGCGATCACTTTGTCACTGATTTGCCGGGACACGTCTGAAAAGTCTGCAGTCTTCTGGACATGGAGGGACAACCGCTCTGACTGATAATCGGATTTTTTTTCTGCATATTTTTCTCTCTGAATAATGGTAAGTGTGAAATACTTCTGCTTTTATTATGATCGTGACACCGAGTTCGTCATTTCAAATGAAATACCCTGAATAGAGTTAATCCTTCTGTCCTTCTGAAAAAAAAATTTGCTCTGTTGTTGCTCAATTCTAAATTAAGATCACATGTAATTTACATGCAGAGCAGAATAGTGGCCCCTTAATTACCCCCGACACAAGCAAATACTCATTGCTATGTTATTATATTTTTATTATTATAAATATTGTGTTTTGTGAAATATTTCTAATAGATTTTAATAACTTACCCGGGTCAATGGAATTAATTTTAGAAGTAGACTCGTGTATAATTTGAAATGGGTCATTTTAATGTTGAAACAACAACTGCAGCTATAAATATAATCTATTTAATTTTGATGCTATAGTCCCTGTTGAAAACTTTTGTAATGCTGACAAAAGGTATAGGCCCCAGTGTTAAAGTTAATAGAATATTTTCACTGTTTCTGTCAGTTGAAGATAAAAAATGTAATACTTGATATCACTCTGATTAACTCTCTGTTATTTTTCTTTATTTTGAAAGTTGTTCATAATAACAGAACCCTCCACAAAATGCACCGTCAACAAACCATTTGTGTCTCACTGAGCCCTTTAAAAATGTTTGGGGGGAAGTGTGTGAAGCACCAGGGCTTAGCTGCTTTGTTTTTCTTGGTGCTGGTTGAATCGGTGCAACACTTTTTGCTCTGGTTTAAGTACAGAAGATTACACCCAATTCACTGACACCCCCCCTCAGCAGCCATGCAGGGACCCTCATTTTCTAAATTAGGGGAGCCTCGCTAAGCATTTTTCAAAGGCTGGTATTCATATTTTTCAAGGACCAATTCATGGCTCCAGACTGGAAACTCGCTCGCTGTGTTTTGCCAACCATTTAAATCACCTATAATCATTTCTATCAGCTGCATGGTCAGAAGAACAAGGATTAATGGGGCCCTTTGGTTTCTAAAAATGTAAATAAATAGATTTAGAGCAAAGAAATCTGGTGTGGCATTTTCTTTTAAATCTCAAAAGTCCTGATAAAGTCCTGATATATAAAATATAGCTTATAAATTAAGAAATGTAAGAGATAGATATAAATATATAACATAATAAGTTTTTTAAAAATACAATTTGAATTAAAATTGCATCTTCATAGAAGAACACTGGAGTTATTTTTTCAACCTTATCATTGTTAGTTTAGGGGAAACAACATTTGAATAATGAAATGTGTTAACCATATGCTAGGTCACAAAAATGTCACACTAATTTCTGAGTTTTATAAAATAACTGGATGTATACAGTACCAGTCAATAGTTTGGACACAGTTTCCCATCCACTTGAATGGGAAACTGTGTCCAAATTTTTTGACTGGTAGTGTATATCTCCTGGTCAGTGTCTATTGTGTGAATTAAACCTGTAGCAGCGATGGCCAACCAACATTTGGTTTTTATGTTAGATTTCTGTAGTATCAGATTCAGATCTGTGCCAAACTATAACTCTCCGTATATCTCCTTTATATACCTGTATTTCAACTCTCTCTAATAAGGTCCAGAGGTGTTGATGGGGGAGCTGGGACTTGTGCTCAGACCACATACCGAACGTGTACGCTCAAGCGTGTTGGATTTAACACTGTGGTTCGTCTCTTAATAATATTTCAGGACTCCCTCCTCTCCATGGCTGGGCCAGGGCCTTCTCGATCTCTCTCCCTCTCTCTCCTCAGCCATCATGGTTCCTATTACTGGCTCTAATAAATTGTGAATAAGCGCAGCAGCCCAAAAAGTCCCGGTCTGTGGAGAATTCCTCATCCTGTAGCGCAAGGCTCCCCCTCTTAAGAAAACACAAATTAATTCCAAACCCCTCTGTAGCAAAACACTTATGGAATGATAAATATTTTCCTAGGAAGATCTGCTCTTCCTGACTTTATCTGAATTCCATTATATTTCTTCACAGCTGCACAATTCTTGATGTCTTTTAGCTTCTGTGCATCTCACTCTCCCTCCTCTCTCTCTCTATGGGAGTCAGCCTTGCTGATTTAAACCCAAGGTAAAACCAGGGCTACCATTGTCTGAAAATCTATTCAATCCATCCCCTTCATCTGAAATGAACATATGAGCACAGTTTAATTTGCTGTACTAAAGTGAGTGCATGCAATAGTTGCTGCAGAAACCTTTTAATTTTATTCGGTAAGATGCTGCTTTTCTTCTTCTAGCAAACTTTAGTTTTCCTTCACACATGCTGCTTTTCTTCTTCTAGCAAACTTTAGTTTTCCTTCACACAATGTCTCTGTGTTTTCCTTGCTCTGGAGATTAGAGGAGACATTTACTTGATTATCCTCCAATATTATCTACTTTGAGTTTGACAGGTGATCAAGGCACCATTTCATAATAGTCTGTCTGGTTGTTTTGTAATGAGAGACACAAAAAACTCCAACATAGAGAATCATTACTCCAAGCACTTTTGAAAAGAACATTAAGTCTGAGTTTGTTACAATAAATAGCTTTTTAAAACGTATACATTTACCAGAGACCCCTTGTTTTATTTGTGTATTTTCTTATAGTGCTTGTCATTTTCTTCTTTCTTTCATTGTGTCTGATAATTACTAAGCAACGAGTGTCACGGTCCATTTCTTTTGTTGTCTGTTTCTTTAGTTTTTTGTGCCGGTGTTTATATCTCCTTTAGGGGTTATCGTGGAATTAAAAGAAAAAAAAGGTAAAGATTTATCTCGTATTTAGTTGCACTATAAAGACGCACAGCAAGGAAAACTATAGATTAATAAAATCACAAATGTCAGTTTCTTCAGCGAGTTTTACGTTTCACCGTCTGAACTTTATACAACTTCAGAAGAAGCAATCATGAGTGGAGGCGGATGTCTGCAGCTGTCTGCACACAAGTCCAACGAGATCAAAACTATTTTTTTTGTCAAAGCTCTTTATCAAAGCAAAGCAATAAAGCAAAAGCAGAAGGTCAGGGTGCCCAACAAAGATAACACAACAAAGATGAGACAGTGTTTCTGATAACGCTTGAATTAGTAGCATTAAAAACAGATTTGTTCCTTTTTGAATCCTTGTTTTTTTTTCTCTTAGACTGTAGCACAATCTGAGGTGAATATTTGCTTTGTGTTTTCTGCAGTTATGTATTGCATATGTATGTCTTTGTGTACGTATATATATATATATATATATATATATATATATATATATATATATATATATATATATATATATACACAGAGAGAGAGAGAATGCATTGTGAAGTAGTGTGTCAGTTGAGCGGTGAGAACTCACTAGATGCTGTTGTCAGTATTTGTTGATCTGTTGACTCTCACACAGTGCAATGCTTGAACGTTGTCACCAATGTGTTCTCCTCACCCACCCCTGTATCAGCCTTTTTAATTCAACATACCCAGAGAGCGTCCAGGGAGGCCCTGTGTGTGAGCTGATGTGGTGTATTAAATCCTGGGCTGTCAGCAGACAACAGCTGTCTCTCTGGCTATCTCCGCTCTCCTTATCTCATCCAGAGAATGATGAAGCCACACACATCGCAACGACCACATTTCATTTTTCCGTGCTTAACAGTGACGGCTCGGGTGTTTTCCACTGAAAAGAGAATTTATTAATTCTCTGCGGCTCTGGGAGTATTTGTTTTTTTTTCCGTCTGAATTTTTCCTCCTTAATTATTTTCCTGAATATAGTTTGTTTCGCACTATATCCATCTTATAATGACTATATCTTTTAATATCTCACCTCATTTATTGTGCAATCTTATCTCTACCAGAAGCCTTAAATCAATCCCTCACTCTCTCGCACACACACACAAACTTAAACAGTAAATCTACCAGTAAAGAAGTAATTGGACGTCGTTCCGACTGTAGCGCCTTTGAGATTCAGCTTCCAGCCAGCTCTGTCTGGCCAGCTGTTGGCAACTAGGGCAGCCACTTGCCGTTATCTGCTTAGAGGACTGATCGAGGGCAAACCTTTTTGCCCTAATGACTAATAAAGCAGCCTGTATGTCTCTGTTTGTGTGTGTGTGTGTGTGTGTGTGTGTGTGTGTGTGTGTGTGTGTGTGTGTGTTCATTAGAGAGGACAGGAGCACTCATGCAGTTAGGCGTGTGTCAGTTTTGAGTGTGCGAGCGCGTGTGCAACCACCCTCCCATCACTGGACCAGATGTTTTTTACCTGGGAGTCAGACCACCATCTGACTGGGGTCAGCCCAGTCCTTCAACCCCACACCCGCTCCCGGGTTGCTGGGAGGTCTGCCAGCTGTCCCTCACTCTGACCCCCGTCCCGGGGCACTGGTTCTGGGAGAGTCAGAGTCTGGGCCTTGTGGTAGGTGGTCCTTCTCGGATTTGGCAATATTGCTGGGGGAAATTATTAGGAATAGTATGCTGGAGTGCGAGTGCTGGGATATGAGTGAAGGTGAAGGAAAGAAAGAAGTAGGAAGCATTAAAAGAATACTGATTTTTTTTTTTTTTTTTTTTTAGTGGTAATTGAGAAAGGAGTAAAAGAAGTGTGTACCGGAGAAAATAGGGAAATAAAGACAGTGGACTTGTTGAATGAAGAGGTTTTGATTACTGAGGGACAGAAGGGGGGTCAGCTGCTGGAATTAAAGCAGTCTTGTTGCAGAGAGTTACTCGAGTGAAAAGAAAAGGTCACCAAGTCTGAGAGGTAAAGTTACAGGGTGCAGACAGAATTGGCAACTGGTTCACTGGTGCCAGAAATTAATCGGAGCCTGAATGAATGACTGTGTTTTTGTGTGTCAATAAAAGGATTGATTACTTATGATTAAACTGGTTTGTCAAGTTAGCTAATTTTGGGTTGACGACGTCCATATTGTAGCTGACCTAGTGTATGTTAAACGCTGTTGCCTACCGGTCATGTGAAACCTCCCAGAAATGGGTCAATGTGAGGTAGTAAAGATGTGATTGGAACATGGAAACATCTTACTCGTGTGTTTTTTTTTTGCTTTTTGCTCTCTCAGCAAATGTCCGGTATGTGGAGCCAACAAAAACTTGACTGGTTACTGTTCATATTAGCTTTTTTCCCAACATCAAAAGTAACCCACTGTTATTCACGTTATTTGCTGATCGGTGGCTTTGTCTGTGTATCAACAGAAATTGTCAGTTAATTGTTTTGGGCGTGGTAACAACATTAAATTGTTGTGTGTCTTGTATAAACAGATTAACACAAATAGGAACAATGCGGCTAGTATCCTTTACTGGCAGTGATGATACACTTTGAGTCCTGCTAATGTGATCCAATATGATACGAAAATATGTGTTTATTTCTTTACTTGCATTTTAATGAATTATCCGGCTGCTGAGGTCGTTTTTGCTTGATTATTAATCTTGAATATCTGTTATCGGACCACCAGTACATCTGAGCCTCAGTCTCTACACGGTTAAAGTACCAGTTTGAATTGTGTTCCCTGCATGTCTCTTTCTCTTATTACAGATAGGTGTAATAACCAGTCAGTTGGACTGATGATTATCATCGAAACCAACATGATGACAGTTTGTTTGAAATATCTTGCAGTTCTCTGCCAGTCAAATATATGAATCAGCAACTATTTTAATAGTTTTTTTTTCCTTTCACATAAAAGCCAAACAGCCCAAATTTACCGAGCTTTTCTATGTCTCTGAACAAATTAATGTATTTGTTCAGGGACAAAAAAAAGGAGTGAAAGGTTCGAGATCAGCTTTCATTGTTTTCTTTTATAATTTATGGGCCAAATGATGAATCACTTCATTGAGAAAGTAAAGTAATAGATAAAGAAAATAAGATTATCTACCTTAGATCTATAGCTCTGGACATGGATGACAAAATCTGTTGTTGTAGGCATTTGTTGCATAGTTAGCTGCTTTGGATTTGGCAGATTGGAAGGTATCTGTGCAGATTTTGTAGGTTAATTGAGGGATTATTAGAGTCATCAGGACAGAGCTTGGAGGGTCTGAAAATGCTGTCTGTCTGTTTTTATCATTAATTGTTATAAATCCTAGAGAAAGTGTCAGGAAGACAACAGACACCCGTTTCCACCCGTTTGCTAAATCATCTACAGTTCATTTATTTTGGGAGGGGCTGGTTCTGTTTTTGCTTCTGAATCAGGATGTGGATCAAAACATGTAGCTTTAATTCTAAAAAAAAAAAAATCCTACTGATCCTGCAGTAGAAGCTGTTTGTTTTCCCTTTCCACTGCACTCTGCCCTGTTGATCTGTCAGCTGTCTTGCCAAAGATGGTTGAAGAGTGCAGTTGCTGGCAGATGGCACCAACTTCCACTGGCCCTTGTTCTTTTTTTATCAGCGACTGAGAGAGAGAGAGGTTTTGTGCACAGCAGTGAATCAACCCCCAACTTTGCCCCCGGGCACTTTGACGTATTGACTGTTCATATTGAGGGCTCCAGGTGGAGTCCCATATGGCACGGCTCCAGACGGCAAGTTCTGTTACTAAGCAGTTGGTCGAGATCCCCACCATTTCAATAAAAGGTCAAACCATCAGAGGATCGCCTACAGAGTGTGACCGAACTCTTACCTGTCAAGACCCAGACATATACAGCTTATACAGCACACAGTTTGATGACACAGGAAGGACACGTCTAAGCACACCAGACGTTTGGACTAATAAGCATAAGATAAAACAGCACACGCCCTACTAATGACTAACTCATTTACCAGCAGCAGGACAAGAGTCGTGAGACTATTTTTTACATGCTCGGGATAGGTTCCTACTTTTCAAATATGAAATACAGTTCAGGGTTTTTTTTTCTCTAGAAAAGTATGAGGGCACGGAGCAAAGCTTTTGAACATTTGACATAAAAAGGACATTCCGTCGCTGTACAGAATACAATGTTTGTGCTTTGTACCGTCCGCTTTGTGCCACAGGTGACACGTCACAAGGCCGTAAGGATCGCATTCTAAGTCAGCTGATCCTGAATAACAAGATTTATGAAATCTCACGAGACCTGGTGGCTTGAAGACAAAATGTTACCCGGTTTAGAAAAACCACTGATGTATAATATACAGTGTCTTTGAGTGAAACTGATTAAACAAAAACTAAAACAAATAAAAGTCATTCTCATGCTTTTGTTGTGGCAAATCTCCAATTCAATATTATTCAATCTCATGCAGGTTTACTTACATTCACCAAATGCTTTGAAATTAAA
The DNA here is from genome assembly GCA_037577475.1 of Chaunax sp. Z400. Classification (NCBI taxonomy): domain Eukaryota; kingdom Metazoa; phylum Chordata; class Actinopteri; order Lophiiformes; family Chaunacidae; genus Chaunax; species Chaunax sp. Z400. The sequence continues at coordinate 23,846,696 of CM075185.1, forward strand.
TTGGACACATTTAAAAGCATGGATAGTAATTTGAACAGCCCTATTCTGTTTTTATATGATCTCTTTGTATGATCTCTTCTCTTTATGTTTTAGGTCTCAGGCGTTTTCACTCAGCATGTGAATGCTAAATTGCTCAGAGGTCAGAGTGCTCGAAATAAAGTGTGACCTCCACATTTTTGATGTCAAAATGGAGGAGGATCTAAACCTATTAATGCTTTTGACAAATGATTATTGCACATAGTTGTTGGGAACAGCTCTTAACGCTATTGCCCTGGAAGACTACTTTGTTTTCAGTCTACCTTGTTTTGAGCCTGAGCACATGGATCAGTTTCATGTCTGTCAGCTTTGTCACTCAGCAGTTTAGCTGAACATCAGGTAAATGTGCATAAGCGCAGTTTATTCCTTTAAACTGGATCAAATGACAATTCAACTTAAAGCACGATACGCCATCCTGTGATGCAATTCATCAGCTCAAAGGCTAGAATTTGATATCCGTGAAACAAGCAGTGGTCTAGCGGAACCATGGGACCCAGGTGAAGCTGGTGGGACCGGCCTTATGGCCCCATGGCCCCCCCGTGGCCCTGCTGGGTTTGTTTTAGCTTTAGTTTCAGCGCTCAGCTCTCCACATCTCTGCTGAGCTCCGCTCATCTTCCCTCCGGTGTCCTGCAGTTCCCATGGCCTTGTGTACCCTCCTCCCAGGCCTCACCCTGAACCAGGAAGTGCCTTCGCTATCGCACACAGCTTTTGTGTCTGTGTGCGTGTATATGTATGTGCATACGGGACTTTCTTAGGGATTCGGCTGAAGTCAAGAGGACTCGGCGCAGGCGTCGCTTTCGCTTTTGATCCCTGGCAAGTGCTAGGAAATGCACAGCACAAAAGCCCTTTCCTTATTTTTCCTCTGTGCTGCGGGATCAGTGTTACTCTCTCGACCTCTTCGGTCTGCCTGTGAAGGCCAGGTCAGAGGCTCTGAGGGTTTTAGGGTCATTTCTGGAGTGGAAAATCATAGAAAGTCAGTGATAAACATGAACACATGGTTTTGGGTTGAATCTAAAAAGCAAAACTTGTTGCTTAAGTTGCTTAATTCTTCTCAAAGAACAAGTCGATTTAGAAATATCATCAATTTGTATATTTTTACCATTGTCTTAACGTTGCTCATGGTTATTAGTGACATGATAAACAATCAATCACCTTCTTACTCACATTTTATTCATTTTTTTTTTAAGGATAATAACAAACGTGCAGGTGGATTTTATAGAAATACATTTATTTAGTCCAAAACTACTGTGGTCTGTCTCGTGTGTTTTCAAAGCTGTAAATGTTATGCGACATAACATGACTTTTGGTTTTCTCTTGTCTTCTGTGAGAAATGCCGCCGTTAATGACGCAACACAAAAGAATCTACGAGCCGTTTCATGTTTTCTGATGCCAGCGACAGTAAGGCGTCTCTTGATCGGAAGACTGTCAAAATTTCCGTCACTTTAGTCTCACTTTAGTTTAGCGACTTTTCTGTCACTTCTTCTCAGACAGCTTCTCCTCTTTTTTTCCCCCCCCTCCACCATCCTCTCGGTGTTGCTGTAAAAGCCTGCTGCTCCGATAACTCACGGCTGTCATCTGTCTCTGTCGTTCTGTTGTCAGCGAGGTCGGGGGTCAGGCAGTTAGCTGCAGCTTGCCAGATTGGAATGGCCCAGAGGCAAAGTGAGAGACAGGGAGAGAGAGAGAGAGAGAGAAAGATTAAGCTGATAAAATAGCTCAGCTTGTTGTTCATTGACATACAGGCAAATGAAAAACAGTGGATGTAATGTTGCAGAGCCAAAAGCAGGTGATTTTATTCTTTAGTTTTCTGTCTGTTTTATCTTCTTATACACGACACGTTTGTGGACGCAGAATGGGAAAAGTGTAACATAACACCTGCCCGTGTTTGTTGAGTATTAATTTAAAGTCTTAATATATGGTTGTGAACTCCACTCTTCTGGAGAGCGTTTCCACGTCATGTTTTAGAACCTGGCTACAGGGATTTGCTCCTATACTCAGACACAGGAGCATCAGTTATGTTTGGCAAGCTTTCACTTCAGTCTCAGAAAAGCATCGTTAATTCTTTTTTGTGCACTGGGAACTGTCAAGTTGAATTGAAAATTATTAAAATAATGCACCAGTGTTTCAAAGAATAATGCACCAGTCTTTGAAACACTGAGAGGCCAAATCACAAAAGATTCCAAAAGTACACAGAAGTGTTGGTAGTGTCCACATACTTTTGGTCCCCTACCTTTATTTTTACCTACAGTCACCCACAGGGTGCTTCAAACCTGTACCTGGTGAGAGTTTTCTTTCGGATCTGCCGCCGACCAGACTGACCTCATTCAGCTTCCGTCTTAGACTAATTCATGTGGCATTGACCTGTTGACCCTCAGCTCACTGAGTCTTTACCTCCCCTTCCCCTCTCCTCTTCTCACCCTTTTATCCTTGCATTTCTTCTGTTCATGGGGTGGGCAAAATAAAGTAGGTACAAACTTCTAACACAGTTTATGTACTCTAATATAAGAGTAGTGTTATATCTTATTATACATTTACTTTTCTGGAAATTCAAATTTAATAAAAAAACAAACAAACAATAAATATGGACCAAATGGATCTGCTTCTGCTTAATTTAATAAAGTAAATACCTAATGAATGCATGCATTTCATGGCATTTATGCAAAACTCCCAAAATTCAGTTTTGCCATTAAGCAGCCCTGCTGATTAGTTTGCATCAATGAATGCCGTAACTGAAGACAACAATACAAGTAACCTTAGATGAAATCATTTGTTTAAATCTCTCCTGTCTCCTGTCATCACATCACTTATTTTGAAAATAAACGCTGCCCTGTTTATTTTCTGGTTTATTTCCTCTATGTCTCTGCACATAGTATGCATGGCATTAATGCCAGTGCCACACTGCAGAGTAATGTTGCAACGGGTACAGTGGAGCATGTTCTCTGGAAATGATATTACCTGGTTTTCGTAACTCTTTCAGTCTCTAATGATGACACTCTTCATATTTTTGCCTCTTCATCTGTGTGCATGGAGAAAATGTCCCCTCCCTTCTCTTTATACTACCGCAACAAGGCCCCAGCCACCTTAGGCTATGTGTCACCTGCATACCAGCGTCCTGATGGTGTCTGTTTGCTATTGTTTCCACAGGATAGTTGACAGCTTGAGAAGAACCCGACTAACAGCACTGTGACGGGCTAAGGAGGATAAAGCTCTCTCTATAGAGGCAGGTGAGAGCGCAAAACGACAAAGAAACGAGTGAAGGGCGAGAGAGATAAAAAGTTACTGCAGTCAGTACAGTCTACCTGTGAAGTCAGCTGATTATATACACTTCAAATAAATAATTAAAACAATAAAAAGAATTACAAAGTGATCAAACTGGTCATCAGGAATGTTTTATTATTCTTTATTTATGGAGTGAGGAGATTATTTGTTTTTATGAGGGCAACAAATACTCAATTTGAAAGCTGTCAATAAGTGTAGGTGAAATAATTTTAACATTTCATTGAATGGAATGTGTATTAATAGTATGTTTGAACAGAATTACACAAAAACTACATTTAATTTTTTTTATTTTATAACCATGCCTTTATGTGAAATCTTATCACAATTTGTTGAAGTTTGAATTCCAAAGTTTCTGTGGAACTGAGCAAAGATAATTAGAGAATAATCTTGAATTTAATGTTAATGTATGATAGGCACTTCATTACTCACTTAATCAATTATATCGTTAGATTTTAGTTTTAGCAACATGAATCTCATTGTTTATTTTTTCGAACTGTTTTTTTTGTTAATGTCCTGACAGCATCCACTCTTTTTTTTTTCTTTCACAGGGCTTCATTATATCTATCTCAAACTCATCATACCTGCTTCAGGTGTGTATTTAATGACATTTGGCTCTGAAGTTAAAAGTGGAATTGCATTACATTTTATGATGCATAGAAATGTATGTCTTTGTTTTTTTTTATAATTCTTACAATCACAAGAGAGCTGCCACATCCTTTAAAATCATTGTGATTGAGCCTTAAGTTATGTGATGTTAATATTTTGATTTGATTTTACTAAGAACTGAAAAGAATTCCTTTATGATTTATTTCCCTTTAATAAATTCGAATTAGTATTTTTTTGGTTGTTGTTTTGTGCTAGAATTAGCTGTAGTTATTTGTTCTGCTCATTAATTCCTTTGGTCTGGAAAAGAAAGAGAGGTGTTTGCATGTCACCATGTTGTTGACAGCCAAGTATGTTCTTCCTGACAATCAGCTCTAACAGTGAGAAACGCTGATGTTCTGCAGGAACCGAAAAAGAAGAAATGGAAAGCTTCCCATCAAAATTTACCCTTTTATTTCTCTCCTCTCCCAGATCAGCTGACCTAGAGAAGTGTCATGGCTGCTTATGGACAGACTCAGTACAGCCCCGCCCTCCAGGCTGCAGGGCCATACACACCTTACGCTCACCATACACAGGGCTACAGCATGCCATCTTATAGTAAGTACAAACAAACTTACAAATCAATGCATTATTTTGTAATCATCATTAAAGGAAAAAGTGACAAGGCATACAGGTACCACTAAATCTCTGATTATTTACATTATACTATATTCAGTGTAGTTTGATGGTTCTCGAATGTGGTCGCCATCTTTTTTTATCCCCCCCCAAGCATAACTCAAAAACTGTTAAATATTTTTCCACGAAACAACCAAACAACACACAATAACAAAATACTGAATTGGTTTCTTTTGCTGTTTCGGGGTTTTTATTTGTACCGTTTCCATGGTTCCATACAACGTAGGCTCATTCTGGGAGCGGGTTTTGTTTCCAGAGCAGATCTCAAATACTATTCAATATTTTTTCACAATACAACAATCAAATTCTGAAGTGATGCCTTTCGCTATTTAATAATGTTTACGATTTTCTTTTTCTTTTTTCTTTCCACGGTTATAAGTTGAATTTCGATTCATTCCGCGGGTGGGATTTGTCTCAGATGAGGGTTTCCAGGCCATAACACAAAACATTGTTCAATATTTTTTTCAGGAAACTTTATGTACACATCTCCCGTGTACTGGAGAGGTGTCTTTTGATATTTTGGTAATTTAAGCATTTTATTCATTTTTTATTTTTGAAATTATAACTTTTTCTTCGATATGCAATCAACAAGAATTGCAATTAACAGAGACAATTTAAATAACTATTTCTCTTTAATGGAGAATCCTGAGTGTTTCATGCTTGTTTATCATGGAAGTAATGAGACACGATGCAGCACAACATCAACTTTGCTCTGGAAACAAATTAAATTGCTTAATAATCGCTCCATAGTGGAAATACAGACGTAGTTATGGTCAGTTAATTGCATGATACAACATCTTCTTCTTTGTCTGAAGACTACATGTTTGCTATTTTACTCATGAACCAAACAAATTCTTCACCTTCTCTCTTAATGTCATCCCTCCATACTTAGATATTAAAACAGAGGATGGCCTGAGCCACTCTCCAGGACAGACGGGACTACTGGGCTACTCAAACTTCAGCAGCACTCCTCCAAGTCAGAGTCTCTACAGCTACTCTCACTCACATGGTTAGTCTGAAACACTGTGTGGACACACACTGGCACACAAACCTTATGCACACCATCTTTAATTTCAACTCCAGTGGAAGGAGCATCCATCTTTTCTTTTCCTCTTCTCATCTCTCCTCATCTTTTTCTCCTTTCCTCCAAGTCTCTCTGCCACACCTGTTCTCCATTAGCTGCGGTCTGGACTCCTGGCGTCAAAAGTCTTCCCACCCCTCCTCTTTTCTTGGGGTCAGGCCCCCTTTCTCCACTCAGACCAACAACCACAGCATGCAAGCGCTTGTGTCTGTTAGAGAAAACGAGAGAGTGAGAAAACAAAAGGAGAAAGAGAAGCAGAGGGGATGGAGGAAAGAAAAAACACGAGAATAATGGAGAGAGTAAGAGGTGGGAAGAGGGTCTGCCAAAAACAAAAACTCAGAATGAAGATGTGGTTTTCTACGGAGCGTGTGCAGCTCTCGTCCCACACATGGCTCTGTGTTTGTGTGTGATTGCAACTATGTGTGTGTGTATGTGTCTCTGTGCTGTACACATTCCTCAGTCGTCCGGCGCCCGAAGCATGACTCGCTCTGTGCGACTTTATGGTTTTGAAAGCAGCGTGAAATTGACCTTGAGTGTGAGAGGGGAGAGGTTAAGGTGTATTATACGGAGGGGGGAGTAGGTTTGAAGTTGCAGACTGGGGGATGACCTTGTTTCCACTGTATGGATGAGACGAAGGAGAGACAAACAGGATTAAGTCAAGTCAAACTTCGTTTATGTAGCACATTTAAAAACAAAGTGCTTTACAATGTAAACGGTACAGCAAGAAAAGTTTGTTTTCCCTGTGTCACTAAATACTGTATACATGTAGGCAGCAACTTTTAAAATGCTCAGTATAACACTAACTGGAATATAAGCTAACCTCCACATTATAATGGCTGAATGTTTTCACATCTGTTTCAAGAAATGCTATTCTCCTACTTTAGTTACACATTGGTGTGACTTTATGTCAAGGAAACCCACTGATGACATTTTTACAGAGGGTTGTTGGGTTTTATCAAAAGTCATTTGATTTCAGCAGCTGTGCAAAAACCACCAGTTGAAGTAATTTGGTGTTTTTTTTAAAGGATCAGTTCACCCAAAAGTGAAAATTCAGCTATTATCTGCTTAGCCCCTGATTGAAAGTCGGGTGAAGTTTCTTAGTCCACAAAATATTTCTGGAGCTTCGCAGCAAAACGGCTCTGCAGTTTGTCAAAACACCTGAAGAAGATGGGGTCTTATTTTGAAAAAGGACAAAAGAGTCAAAAATAAAAGTACAGCTCCATACAGTTTGTACAGGTTGATCCCAGATGGATTAGAAAATAAGTTATTTGCACCATTTCTAAGGTGAAATCTTCACTGCTGCTTCTAAAGTAAAAGAATTAGTGCGCACCCTGTCTGAGGAAGGTGCTTGTTAACACTTTATCACCCTACCCTGTCCATTACATGCATTATCATTTACAGATTGACGTGTTTGAATTCTGCCGTACCTGTTGTAGTTTCTGTCTGGGTTTTTTTCCTGCGTAATGAGGGATTACTACCAACATTTAGAGTGTCTTCATTTGCTTTTTACCTTCAATTATAAAAGTTAGGATAAACAACCAGGACTTTAAGACCTACTCTGATTGTTAGTAGTTACAAAAAATATTTAATTGCAATTAGCATTGCTGACTTCAGCCCCTTCCCCTTAACAGGCCACATATAAAAACCACATTTAGGACAAAAGCTTGATTCAAGCCCTGAATAATAAAGCTTAAAATACAGAATATAGATATTTCCTCATCTAATGAAGTTCTTGAAGAACTTAACAGAAACATTTGAGCATGACAATAGATTTGTTTGATCTGGCATAGCATGCAAGTTTGCAAACTTATCATGGAGATGACTGAGCTGTTATCACATGATCTAAATTTGGAACTTTGGTCACATGATAGCAAGTATTACATGTGTATTCAGAAGCATAGTCAGATGTCAGACATTATGCAGGAATGTAAATATTCATGTATAAACACACTTTTGATGTAACCTCTTACAAACTGGAAAATCTCTGAGTGACTGTGCTCTGTTGGAGCTCAACTGTTGGACCAAAGAGTATGGTTTAAGAGGATAGTTTAAGTTTGAGAGACACTGTTCCCAAACAAAATAAATTTGTTTGAATATTTTTATGCAGAAATCATTAACTGCAAACTTCAAACAGTAATAAAATGCCACAACAACCAAATGTTTGTAGGATTTCTGAATGTTTCCACGTCATCCATTATACAGTACACAATGCATAAACACACACACACACACAGGCCACAAAAAAGCCATTGAAACACGTACTGTAGTCTGCGTACAACTGAAACCAGTTGGTGACTATGGAAGCCTCTTTGTGTTTACTCAAGCGACCTCCTGTATTTTCCCTTTATTCGTTTTCATGATTGTTGTGTTGTCCGGGGAGTTTTCAGTGTGGTTCTTCCATTGAGTCATTATTCTCCTGTTTGTCATGCACTGTGCGATAGAGACGAAGAAATGGAGAGCAAGACAGAGCAGTAGAGGACTGATGAACTGATGCAAGATAGACACAAGGAAGTGAATCTTTAAAGACACATCAGGACAGATCTGTTCCTAAGAAATGGAAGCATTTTATTATTGTCCTCAAATGGCATCTTGTACAGCTAACAGACAAAACAAACAGGGTAGGTCCTTCTCGACTAAATTAACCTCAAAGCATCTGACTACTTACACCAACGTGATTGGACCTTCCTCTGGTATATAACGAAAACCACCCATTCAATAAACACTTGGAAACAAAGCAGTTATTTGCGCATGTTATTTAACCTGTTTTATATTTGCATACAGACACTCAGATGGTAGTGCACACAATCCTCTTCATTAGCAACTGTCAGCTAATGTTTTGGCACTGACCACAGCTGGCATGACATGAAACAGGTTCATTATTTTACCTATTTTATCAAACAGATATACTGTTTATGCTCAGACTGGAGCTACTTGTGTTTCAAGCAATGCTAGCGTCAATGTTGGTCTGTCCAAGAGTCACGACTGCCATGAAACTTTTGGACAAGCATTCTTGGTCCCCAGAGGATGACGTTGATGTTACCCTGACCTTTCCTCTTGCACCACCGGCACATCAACATCTTCACTTATCAAGTGAAATATTCAAACATCTTCTAAATGTATTTTTTATACAGACATTCCTGGTTCCCAGAGAATTGAATGACTTTGGAGATCTACTTCTAGCACCACCATGAGGTTGATATTTGTGGGTTTAAGTTAAGGATGTGTTGCCATGAAATTTAGTATAGACTTTTGGGATGAACTGCAAAAACTGGTGATCTCCTATTTCATCTGGTGTCATCATCTAAACTTTAATTTGTCCAATGCTTAAGTTAGGGATCTGCAAACCCATCAACTTCAGCTAGATTGTTAAAGGTATACTCCCACTTAGTATTTTCCTTCTCAAGGCGTGTGAAGAATTTTGAAAGAAACCACGATATTTTTACTCAGTAGGAAGAATGCTATTCTATAGCCTGATATAACGCTCATATTTGTAGCACAGCGGAATGCAGAGAACAATTTCGATTTTAAGCCCCTGATGGGCGAATATTCCAAAGTAAACAATGGGCCGTGTTCAAATTCGGTGACAAACTCATAGAAACACTCAGTCATACTTACTGGTTGTGGACTATCTTCTTCCATTATATTTGTGGTAGAGCTTGTACTTGCTGCGTTTAGCCTGCAGTAGTAGAGCTTAGAGCCTCTTTGGGCCTTTGTTCACCAAAACATTTTTTCATTATTTGCAATGGGAGCGCCGCATATTTACACTACGCTACAAACGGCAGTAGTCTGATGAGCCGCTGAGCGTCTTTTCTGCGCTGAGCGCTGCACATTTGGCAGGGTTTTTTTGGGGTTTTTTGTCGTCACCGAGAGTTGAAAAATGTTCAACTTTGGGTGAAACTTGGCACTCGCCACTATCGCTTTACACACAGCCGTTCAATCACAGTGGAGGAGGGGTGGGAAAAATACCACAAAATCTCATGAACCCACATTGACCTGCGAGTCCAGTCCCTTCATCCAGAGCAAGGGCCAGGACAAGTACTTTACCTTGTGCTGCCATTTTCACACTCAGTATTTGTTGATGACACAACTATCTGCAAAATTAGGCACATGCAACACAAATTTCCTCCGCGGCTATTCCGTATCATAGCTGTGTAATAGCCTCACCTGAAAAAACACTGCACTCTCAAGCGCTCCCAGCTGGGCATTTTCAGAAGAGCACCTGGCATTTTCAGCCGCTTTGGTGGACAGAGGCCCTTAGAGCTGCTAGCATGTGGTCAGTAAGCACTGTACCTGTTCCCTGATGACTGGCCACTGTACAAAGTATTGTATCCAACTTATTTTCCAACTTTTTTTTCCCATTTTCCAACTTATTTTGATAGATCCAGGTAACTGACAAACAAAAGGAGTGGAAGGAAAATTAAAAATGCTTTCCAGTGCCGTAGGTGTAGGTAATAAGATTAAAGGAGAAGCAATAAATGAGACTAACAGACAGTATGAACAGACTTGACAGAGAGATGCAGGGTGAGGCAGCATCACTGTAGGGGGAAAGTGCTTGGAAAAAGACGTTCCTGCCTTGTCTTGATTAGACTGAGTAGATTCTCAGAGCTGCAGCAGCAGCAGAGGAAGAGCAGACTTTCCCACCTGTATTGTTATGTCAAACGTATATCTCACTCAACCCCTGCAGCGCTGAGCTGTCAGTGGAGGAAGGAGTCAAAGTTTACTGCTCATCAGTTCCTCCACACAGCTTCATAGCTCAGATCGGATGTTGTGAAATTATATCTGAAGTTGATTCATCGATGCAAGCTGTAACACAGTCAAATCGCCCACCTCTTTATGCTTCGCAATTGTATCGCATATGATGAATTATTACCTGAGAGGTTGACCTTTGTCTTCACATCATTTTTTAGGTGGGGGTATTTCATCTGGAATTTTTCAAGGCACCCATGCAATCTCCGGCTCAACGCCATTCAACCCTACCCAACAAGTGAGTAATGCAACCTCAGCAAGAATTTATACTGCGGGGACATCTGAAGCATTTCCACAATAGGTTACAGTTGTTATGGAAGGATAAAGTAACTTAATTAGAGCACTCTTGTAAAATAACATTTTATTTTAGCTACATAGCTCCATAGCTGTTTTATATGATGATTATATTTTAATGACACTCACTAATGAAAGTGATTGTTTACATGCTGACAGGAGTTCTCAGCGTACTCAAGCTACAGTCAGAGTCAATACTCCCCGTATTATAACTCACATCACTACAACAGCCCCTACCTGACCAGCAGCAACATCAGTACTGCTGCCATCACATCGCCGTTAGCCTATCAGCATCCAGAACACCCTGTCATGCTGTCCAATCACAGCCCAGAGTCACACACAGGTAAAAAATTACAAACCACATTTTTGGTTAGTTTTTGTTGTTGTTGTTTGTTTGTTTGATCGCTTGTTTGTTTGTTTGTTTGTTTTTATTCAAATTGACAACATAATTATAATTCGATATTCAGTACAGTAAGTCACATTGAATCTACTTTCTGGACACCTACAAATATAACTACTAAAATGTTTGCAGGGGATATCCTAAATTTTAGGCCCTACGGTTGCTCTTAAGACCCTAGAGCCTACACTTCCCATAATTCATCTCAATAGAATAGATTGTATTGTCCATAGGAAATGGATTTTGACATGTAAAATCAGGTGAATTTCCCTTTATCATAATAAAAAAAAGTTATTTTATAGAAACTGATTAGTAACTTTGTTTTATGGGTGTGTTCTAGGAGAGTACCACCCACCACCCAGCCCCCCCACACCAGGTAAAGAGGAGGGGGTCCCAGCACGAAGGGGATCCGATGGAAAGCTGAGGGGAAGGAAAAGAGTCAGTGACCCTGCTCCACCTCTGGACTCTGATATAGAGGTAAACACACATTCACATATTGTTGAAAAGTATTAGCGTTTCTCTTCAATATTTCTCTTTGTTTCTCTCTCACACATACACATAAAGGTTAACAATACATATCTGTTATTTCACTGCAGCGTGTGTTTATCTGGGACCTGGATGAAACCATCATCATTTTCCATTCACTCCTCACAGGAACGTTCTCCTCACGATTTGGCAAGGTACAGCCCCTCCATTTGTCATTCATTACTCATCACACTGACAACATTTAATTATAAAATAAGACAGTTTGGCACAAAACACACTACAAACAACCACAAACCAGTGTAATCTTGCCTTAGTGAAAACACCTTTGGTCTTAGGTGATCAAATGCTTGTTTGATTAACAGCTAAAGGTTTTGCTGCCCAAACCGTGTCCATGACCTTTGGGTTCCATCCATGAGCATTTTCACACGCTGGCTGTTATGCCTTTCTGCCTTCTTGTTTCTTTTCATAATGCACTGGGATGTTTAGCTACCCCGGCATGCTGCGGGGGGATTGACAGCCACTGGGACCCTTACATAACAGACAGGCAGCTGACAAGGGGCGGACAATGGTGCGTTTCTTGGTTTTGGCCGAGGACGTGTGTTTTGAATTCTCACAGTCCCTCTGCGGGTTGACACAAGGCTGATGGGAGTTTGAGAGCAGCGTTTGTGATGGGTTGAGCCCCCGGCAGGCCATGCATGCCATTGTTTCTTTTTCTTTCTTTTCTGCCACGGAGAGGGGGGTGAGGAGAAACAGGGAGAAAGAGACAAGAGAGAGATAGAGCAAGAGAGTGGATGTGTTGACATGTGACTCATGTGTCAAAAATTCCTGATTCCTCCCAACACCCCGCTGATGGATTCAGGGACGCTCAGTTGGACGGACTCTGACATCAAAATTCAGACATGCAGAGGAGGAATTGAATGAGTGACAGCGGAAAAACAGATTAAAAGTCAAAAGCCTCCCGAAAGCTTACAAGATAACGCTTTTTTTCTTTTTGTCCCCCCTAAGTTACAGGGAACTCATCCTGCTCTGACAACCATAGTGCTTTTTTTTTTTTGCTTTTTTCCTTATCACTACTTCACCATCTTGTGTCCAGCTTCTGTCTACTTTTAACAGCACAGGCTCTTCATATTAGAGTCAGTCGATTAAAATGTTATCACAAACAAATGTTTGGACTTATATGTAAAGGCAAGTCTGGGCCCAGTCCGAGGAAAGACTAATGGGTGTGTTGAAAGACAGCTGTTTTCACCAGCTTGGTGAGCCAGAGGTGAATAGAGATCCACATAAGGAGTTGATTCCCTCCACTCTAACAGCTCTTCCATTATCTCATCTATCACACTGCAACCCTCTCTGTCTGTCCTCTAGTGTGTGGATTTTATTTCCCATGCTCTGTCTCTCATATTTGACCCACCTCTGTATAAGAATAAAGGTGGGAACTGAGTGATTTGAGGGCTTTCTTCTTGTCTTTTCCTCCCTCCTTTTTTGTCCTTCTACTTCTCTGCAATTATGAGACAGAGGCTTTTATTTGTCCCTCTGTGTAGTGCAGCCCTCGTTTGTTGGAGGAAGGTTATTACAGATAATTATTTCAATTATTAGACAAGCACAATCCTATCTTAAGCCTTTAACCCCACATTCATCTCCTCCTCGTCTCGCAGTGTTTCTCAATCCTCCCCTTCATCATGTTCTCCTTGTCCTCCTGCTGAACTCCTGCCACCCTTTCTTCTTAATTACCTTTATCTCTTTACACTCCTGTTTGGAGCAGGGTGTATTATAATTGTCATCAAGCCCATTTCTACCATTTTGCGCCAGAGGATAACTATGCTTGTCATTTCAGGTGCACTAATCTAACATTCACCTTTGGCTGACACTTTGTCTTGTCTTGCTGCCAAAGACGAGCTAAGGCTGCCATTAAAACAATATGCCACACATAAATACACACACCTGCTCCTGTAGTCTTGAATGACAACACGTCTATGCTGTTTGTCAGCGTGCCCACGCTTTATGTTTTAGCTCTTTCTCCGGGTGATGATTTATAATTTGTTTATTAAGAAACAACAAAGAGCACAATATACCGAAGATACCTGTGCTTTTTTTTTTTACTGACATGACTGAGCAAGTGAATTCAGGCGGAATCTGTTGTGCCTTGTTGTTTTTAACTATTAAATCCACTGCAGATGGAAAATAAAGTGAGAAGGCTTTTTAAGGACCGTTCTAGCCTGTTTTAATCCAGTGAATCACAGACACTGTGTTTTTACAACAGCTGCTACACAAGAAAAAGAAAAATGGACCAGAATGACATCATAACATGAAAAGTTATTATCATTATTATTATCACAGATATTTTCACGTTCTTATGTCATCCAACCATATTACATGATAGGAAGAACCCTTTCATCTGCTAACTATCTTTTTAAAACATAAGATGTTTCACATCAACTTGATAAATTATAAAATATTTCATGTAACAAGATAAGAGGTGGAGACTGACTCCCAGCTCAATAACATGGGAATCTCACCATCTCCAACCCCAAGCACGAAGACGCGTTTAATCAAACTGTGGACACGAGCCCTCGATTTATCCATTCTCAGCACGCCGTTTCCATATTCAAACATCAGTTTCAGATTCTAACAATATACGTTTAACAAGATAAATAATGAGAGGTAAAAGAGCCAAAACGTAGTCAGAAAACAGTGAACATAGGAGTATCGCGGAGTTTGATTTACACATAAATCTTCACACTTCCCTCTCCCTGAGACCTGTTAATGTCAGCACAGTTGATGACTGGCAGCTGCACTGACAAGACCAGACTAATGACTACTAAGAGGAATGATATTCAATAATCCAATTTAACTAATTTTTTTAAATACCAAACTTCTTAAAACATCGGTCTGAGCCTGAGCTCACGATCTTATTATTTATTGACTGAATTATAAGGGTGGAGCTCCTGAACGGATAGCGAGATATTCCTCCGACATCATTTTTATTAATTAGGTCAAGCCACAAGCTGCAGTTTGCGGACCGGTTTTCTTTCATTTAATACGTTCGAGTGCGTGTGCCTCCGCTGGGTAGCAAGATAAGAATCTTCACTGTGCCTGAGAGAAACGTTGCTACCGTGGTACACTACACTGCACATGCCTCGAGTCATAAACACATACGCGCAGTAGATTCACGCTAACTGAAACACACATTTGAGAGATGGGGAACGCCATGGGGGATCATTTCTGAATGACAGATGCAACGTTTAAATGGGTGGTTGAACGATTAAAAGCAAGTTATTAACTATTAATGAGGGGTTTGTGTGTCTCTGTTTGTGTGTTTGCATCAGGACTCGTCAAAGGCAGTGTCTCTTGGTTTGTGGATGGAGGAGATGATCTTCAACCTGGCCGACTCCAGACTCTTCTTCAATGACTTGGAGGTGAGTTTTTGCATGTGAGTGATTAGAATTTGTTTTGCTAACTTTTGCCCCCTTAAACTGGAATCTGTTATCTTATTATTTACCTTTTTTTTTCTTTTTTTTTTTGGCAATAATAGTACAACGGTGAATTATATCCAGGAATCTGAAAAATAAGAGCAGTCAGGACACATCCAACATCATAAGATGACTTACTGGTGACTAGAAATCCTTCCCTTCAACAGCCAGAGGCTTGACATTTGGGTGCTGTTTTATTACCTGGCATCAGGCACAGTAGCATCCATTGTAGAAATCCCCTCACACAACATCTATCCCGTATTATTTCTTACTGCAGCATTTTCCGAACAATTTGGCCTGCTCAGTTTGAGCCAGAATATTAAAGGAGGGGTTGTAAACTGCTGACATACAGTAAGTGCTCTCTCAGTTGGACCTAACCTGCTGCCTGAAAATCCTCCACAGCTGACATTGGTGCAACCTCTAAAAAGGGTGACTCCTCAAAAAAAAAAAAAAAAAAAAAACGACCAGTGGTTATTAAAATGCAGTTTTACTACCTGTTAGTGATTTAAAGGTTTTTTCAACCAACATTCCTCCGCCTTGTTCTGACAAAGAAAATAGATTAGAGAGGGATGGAGGGAGAGAACAAGTACACTCTGTGCTATAATTATAGGTGTGTGTCTGAGTATCTGAGAGGAAAATTAGCCAAATGGGAGGAGGAACAGTCAAGAGGAGGGACAGGAGCCAACAAAGCCATTTGCAAAGCCGGTTCTTACTCCCTCTTTTGTTGTCAGTAAATCTCTAAAGCAGTGTGGCACAGCCGGCTGACGACTGCTGTTGAGTCTTGAGCTACAATTATCTTGTCCTTCCCATGTCAGTAGCTACATCAGTGGCTATAAATGTTATTGCTGCTGTCATAACTGCAATGCCACCAGAATATCACACAATCTCATTTGGCATGCTTGGCTGTCAGAGATTCCAGTCGAAATGTTCCCATTAAAAACATAATTAAGTGACTATGGGTGTGTTCCTCTTAATGTGCAGCTCTTAAAACTGACTAAAAATGACAATTCTCTGCAGGCTCAATGTATATGTGAAGCGTGAATGTGGATAGCAGCTCTGCAGGGACGGATGGCACCTGAGTGGGAGATGGGTTTCGCCCCCTGGGAATTGAGTTATGTGTAGATGGAGGGAAGATGAGGCAGCGTCTCCATCTGGCTCAAGGCGGCTGAAAGGTGATAGGAGACCCTGTCTGTCCTGGGTCACGGCGTGCCAACTACAAGTTATACTAGGACTCGTATGTGTGCGTGGTTGTGTGGGTGTATCAGTGCATGTGTATTATCTGGAAGACAGAGGGCTGTGAGAGGCTCCGTGTAAAGATCTAGAGAGCATTTCAAGACACAGTCATTACTAGACATGTATTTTCTCCTGGCCTACATGATGATGGATTGTTTTTGTTTTCGTCTTACTTATCAAGTCTTCATTTAACTGCATATTTCTGGGAGTATTTGGGCTGTAGCCACATGTTACAGTGCAGCTTTTAAACCCTGTGGTTTGGTTTGTTGCATTAACAGCCAATAAAGAGAAACAACATTCACACCACCATGCTTGTCAA
Source organism: Chaunax sp. Z400 (assembly GCA_037577475.1). NCBI lineage: Eukaryota > Metazoa > Chordata > Actinopteri > Lophiiformes > Chaunacidae > Chaunax > Chaunax sp. Z400. The sequence continues at coordinate 23,863,309 of CM075185.1, forward strand.
AGACAATGGGCCTTTATATTTTTTTTTTTTAACCAGAGTGTTGGACTCATTATACAAAACTACTTTAAATCAATGCGTGGTTTCACTAAAATTGCATAGCCGTATTGACTGCCCTGTGTCTCTGGCGCCTCGCTGTGCCGTGTCCTGACACCTTATTTCCTTTTCCTTTTCTTTAATTTGAGGTTTTTTTTATTATTTCTGTAGCTGCTATCACTCCCGCAGACTCCCCTATAGAGGACCGACCTGCCTGTGCAGGACTCTACTCTGAAATGGATCCCCTGATATATCCGCTCTCTTTTCATTTCCCAGGAATGTGACCAGGTTCATATTGATGACGTGGCATCAGATGACAACGGACAGGACCTGAGGTAAAGCTTCTACTATGTTTCTGTGCTTGCCTACTGTATTACTGAAAATCCAACAGTTGTACCATGAACCAGACTTGCCCTCTGGGTTTTAGTGCAAAGGAGAGAAAAAAAAAGTAGGTTGGTGAGGAGTGTGTGTCTGTGTGTGTTCATGCATACAAGCATGTGCATGTCTTTTATTTCCTTGACTTCCAAGGCCATATAATATGTGGCAGTATTACCCAACGCTTTCATTTCTCCTCAAAACATCTCTTTATCATCCCCTCCGTCTCCCTCACTCCAGATGTTTTATTGCATAAACTTGTTGAAACACTTAAGGATATTTGCTGGAGTGATTTGAGAAAGAGCCAGACTGCACCAAAGTAATTTTTGAAGTATTTATTTTGTTGAGCTTGATCATTTTCATTCTGAGAGATGTTTTTATATTTATCCTAGCCATGCTGAATGTACTGTATATACTTCATGATTTCTTACTGACAAAGCTTTATTCATGGCTAAAATTCAGTGTTTACGATGTTCAGTTGAAAAGAGTTTCATGTCTCTGACATTTTGTGGTTTCACTGGCACACCGGCCTAAATTTGATGAATGGTTTATGTTGCCTTCTTGTTTATAACCACAATAGCTTCACTCTACAGTATCTCTAGAGCTAGAACATGTATGCATGAATACTGATTCTTAGAGCATCCCCTATGAAACACAGATGATAGTGATACTGCATGATGTAAAAATGCAGTTTAGTGTTATGATCTAAACCCTGACTGTTTCCTGTATCATGATCCTGCAGCACTTACAACTTTGGTTCAGACGGCTTCCAAAGCCCAGCAGGGGCCGGATCTCTGTGCCTGGGCTCTGGGGTGCACGGAGGGGTGGACTGGATGAGGAAACTGGCTTTTCGATACCGCAGAGTCAAGGAGATCTACAACACATACAAGAATAATGTTGGGGGTAAGCTACACTTTCATTTTATTCCACACGGCTGTGTATAGTCAACCTATATATTAGCTCTTTCCTCTGATTTTTATAAGGGTTATATGTGGTTTTGATAGAGTTGAACTCAGTGATGAACTAGGGATGCATAATGGGACGTTTATGTTATCGGTCAATATGGAGATTAAAGCTGAGCCATGCAGTTCATCGGTGTGGATGTTTTCACAGTTTCAGAGAATCATCCATATTTGCTCACTATATCTTAGACCCTCAAGTGTGCATAAAATACAGGTTATGAACTTTTTTTTTTATTAATTGGGGATTCAGTTGACAAAACAAACAAACAAATGAAAATACATTCAGTCTTTGCAGCAAATACAACTATCAAATCTAGACAAGTAAATGATTGTAGAGAAGAAGAAAAAAGCAGTCCATGGAACTGAAGAGAGTTGTACAAGGAGACACAAGAACTCTGCTTACAAAATAAAACAGGAAATACCAACCAAAATACAGAACCATGACATTAGATCTACATTAGGCCAAAGTTTCCTCAGTAAATGGCAGCCCCAGTAAAACTGGACTGGATATTTTACATCATGCTTCAAACTTTCACATTAAATTGAACTGGATTGGATTCATTTGGCAAAAATTCATACATGGACAGTACAAATATAAATAAAAGCAGAGGATAATAATGTATAGCATACTTATCTCCAATGTGGTCTTCTGTAACAATTCATAATAAAAAGGCAACACATGATAAATATTGAAAATTTTTTTAAAAAACACTAGACATTAAAATAATTAGAAAGATTTGCACCATAATTAAAATTACGAATAGTTTATGTACACATCAAGAGTGACTCTGCAACCTATACCATAAAAACTGTTTAACTCATTTTTGTTTTGTTTTTAAAGAAAAAAAAAGATTCCAATATTTTTGAAAACAACATTGATTATATTTCAGTCATCCTGGTCAAAAGGTTAACTAGTCATGACTCATATTTCATCTTTTCATCTTAGAAAAAGTGTCCCCAGCTCTTCCCCAAAACTCCCATCTTTCCTTTAATGATAAATGTTAATTTCTCCACAGCCATGATGATAGGTCTTTAATATATGGATTAATGCTTAACATACTGTATGTGTGCTCTTCCAACCTGTGGCTATAGCTTCCTTAGCTTGTAAAAGGCTCAGGTCAACAACAGCACGATCACATTTAGTAATATTAAGATCATTTGAATAAATACCCAGTATGCATAGCTTTAGTGAAAAGGTTCAGGTTCACCGTATCCAAAACATCCATCCAAAAACGTTTAACCACATTACATTCCCATAAGCAGTGATAAAGTGTTCCTTTAGCATTGTTACATTTAAAGCATGTATCTGGCGTATTGAAGTGGTGTAGCTTTAATGGTGTTATATTGTGATGTTTGAGCCTCAGACCATTACTTTTCAGAGATTTCCTCCTGTAAATCTACCCTCCAGCAATTCAGTTTATCCTCTGATGACTCACAAAACTTATCAAACAATTTATACAACACGATGCCTGTCCTTTACCAACCACATGTTTCATTGCAATGAGAGGGGTGGCTGATGAAGAGAATGGTTTTGAGAAACAGAGGTTATGAACTTTTTTTTAAATAAACAAACCATGAAAATATCAGTTATCTTAGCAGTATCAGCCATGTTTCATTACTGAGATACTGTGTATTAGATTAGTTGAAACACGATAAGGTAAAAAACTGAAAGGAAGGAGACCAGTTTGTTGTCAACATGGATAATGAGTCAGTTATTCTGTGTGAACCCTCCTGCACTGCTGATCACAGCTGGCTGCCTTGACACTGCTGGGAACCATATGTGTGACGTTTAGACTCATGTTGGATGTTGTGTAACAATTCGGAAAATGTCTCAGATATGAGATATTTAATGCATTGTTTTGTAAGGGATCATGTCCTCCCTGTTTTACAAAAACTGACCATCATGCTTGTGCTTCTCCCTGGACGACAGGTTTGCTGGGCAGCCCTAAGAGAGAGGAGTGGTTACAGCTGAGGAGAGAGATGGAGGTCCTGACTGACCTGTGGCTGACTCAAGCACTAAAAGCCTTAGCTCTTATCAACTCCAGGTTGGTTCATGCTAGCTTGTCTTGATTTACCCCGAAGAGTCAATTAAAATTAGCTGCTAGCTGTTAAATAATTTCTTTATTATGATTTTTTTTCTCCATATCATTTCCTGTTATGGTATGTGACATTTAAGGGGTTTTTCATTTGCCGTAGTATAAATGTCTCTGTCCTCTCCTTTTCCAGGCCCAACTGTGTGAATGTGTTGGTAACCACCACCCAGCTGATCCCAGCCCTCTCCAAGGTGTTACTGTATGGTCTGGGCTCAGCTTTCCCCATAGAGAACATATACAGTGCCACAAAGACTGGTGAGGAAAATTGAAGGAAGAAGGGTTTGGAAAGAAACAGACTGTCATGATTTTTTTTTTTAATATAATCAATGTGTATCTTCTGCTGTCATCTTTTATTTTCTATGCCACTGTATTAAATACACTTCCCAAGTCTCTGATTTTTCATCTTTCCAAAGGCAAAGAGAGCTGTTTTGAGCGTGTCTCTCAGAGGTTCGGTCGGAGAGCAGTGTATGTGGTGATAGGAGATGGAGCTGAAGAAGAGGCCGTGGCCAAGAAGGTATAATTCAATCTGTTTTTTATGACTCAGACTGCTGAAAAATGTGCCTTAACTAATCGGTTAACCTTAAGACTCTCCATTTCTGCAACCTCTGTCTCTTTTTATGAGAATCTTTGCATTGACACGTCAGATTTTTTCCAGGATTTCGCATTTCAGCAAAGCTTTTTTGCTTCATGCTTTTGCACATTATAGCATATAGCAACATGTCAACCACATGTACTTTGTCATATATTATAAGCCCTCTGCAAAACCACAGTCCGGATTTCACATCTTTGCTACATCTGCAGGAGTTACTATGTCTGCCTCAAGTTTGCATGATTTACATTAAACCTAAATTTTAATTAAACCTAATTTTTTGTTTTCTTTTCATTTTATTAGAAGAACATGCCGTTCTGGAGGGTGTCTTGTCGGGCCGATCTGGAGGCCCTAAGCCATGCACTGGAGCTGGATTACCTCTAGAGGACGTTAGCTGACATGCTTCTGCTCTTAACACCCAAACCACGAGAAGCTCCTGAACTCAGCTAGTATTGAAGGTGCACTAGAGACTGATTCTGAGTCAGGATTGCTACTTTGAGTTTTGGCACGAGGCAATTGATCCCTAATGAGCACCCAGGCGGATCATTTCACACCAAAGCCAAAGGAACTGTGAGGATTTCGATGCACGTCTGGAGCTATGATATGAACACGTGACACCAAAAGTGCTGAGAGGGCTGGACCAAAATAAAAGACCAAAGTAAAATAAGGGACCAAAGTATCATAACTAACCCCAGGGAACTATGGTTAAAATATAAAAAATAAAAAAATCTCTTTTTTTCTAAATTCAGTTCATCTCAACTTTATGAAACTTTTGTACACAAAAAGTGATGCACTGAATGCAAACTTTTACATCCTGTTAATTACACAGTGAGTATGTCTGCATGGATGGGGAGGTCAGATTGTTGTAAGACTGTTTATTCTGCTGTGTCTTTTTTATTTGTTGTGAGACTAAACCCATTTTCCACTGGCCAATACTATTTTAAATTAGAAACCAGACTTAAAGTTATTGTGTTCACTATTATTTTAGAATATTTTATTCATTTGTCAGCTAGATAAATGTCTCATAACATTCTTGTCATAGGTAGAGGCTATTGAAATACCCTATTGTATTTTACCATTAAAATGTGACCTATTTATTTTTAGTTAAATTCATAACACAAAGAGGTATAAACAGTTAGTCAAAGACCAACACCATGCTGTTGTAAAAATGTTTTGATGAGAAGATGCTCTATCATAGGCTGGTGCTCAGATCCTTACTTTTGATTCCGGGTTGTATATGTCTCCATGTTTTAACTCCTCGTCTTTCCTGTCCTTGTTTAATTTCCTAATAGCCTGTCTGTAATATAGAAGAACTCGTATGGTTGTGCATGTGCCGATTACACTGTCTGTCAGCTTAGCTATGATTTGTATATAATGCTTTATTGTCGATTTGTTTTGGCAGACAGTTGAAATAGATTAATAAAGATAAATTAATTGCATTGTGGGGAAAGGTGAGTCTGGTTTCATTTCATTTCAACCCAAAGCCGTATAAAATGGCAAATAAATGATGAATGAGACTTGTGTGTATTACATGTAATTATTATTATTATTAGGTTTAAGAAGGGATTCTTTCAGACTTTTTTATTGGAAAGGTCTCCATCTTCAGGGCAGAAACAGAACTATAAGGCAAAAAGTCCACTGTAAGTGGATTCATTTCAGAAATGATTACAATGATGTTAAAATGTGGTTTGGTGTAGCTGAAGCTGTGTCTGTATTGTCTTATTATATTATTTTTCTGTGTTGGGGAAGTTTGTGAGCATCAGCATTTTGGGTGTGGGCTTATGGCACTGAGACACTATTTGTCTACCTCGCTCGACAACCACTGCTCTCTTATGCATTAATTTCTACTCTTTGAAAAATGAAAACTAATCCATGCATCTGCCTCGTAATTCTGATCTCTGCCAGACTTTAATGGTTTCTTGTCGGACACATGCCCCACACCTTTGCAAATTTTCATGGAAATCAGTTAATAAATTTTGCATCCTGCCAACAGAAAAAGTGAAAACATAACCTTCTTTGCGATGGTAACAAGTGGCATCCCATAAATTTAGACACATTTTTTATTTTGTTGTTCAAACAAAGCAAAAAGCAAAATAATCTAAATCATTTGTTGCAACTGTTTCAATTTCAAGTAATAATTCAGATTTTCATGTAGCAATTTTAATTCTCATGGCTCAAACATACATAGTTTAATAAACAGCAAAATAAATATAATTTACATTCACATTTATATCATACACAACAATAGAGAAACAGAAGAGGCTAGAAGGCAGTCATTTGAATGTTTCTCCTGTGACTGGTGCTGCCACCTGGTTGCCATGTTCTGGCTTCAGTTGGTTTTCCAACATAAATTAAAAGTATGTTTCTGAGGCAAAACAACACTGACATCAAAAATGTAAGGTGCTCAAATGTGAAATCAGAGCCAAGTGAAAAAAACAGGATTTAAGATCTGCTGACAAAGACCATCTTGAAGCCTCTGATAGTAGAGTTGATGTTTGTGAGAGACAGGTTGGCCTGCAGCATCTTTGTTCCCACCATGCTGGGGATGAACGTGATGTTCTGCTGCACTCTTCCTCCTGGATGCAGTGAGAGCATCCTGCATGAAGACATAAAATGTAAAAGTTCACAACATGCACGGCTGCTGCTCCAGAGAATGGCAAGCCTACATTCCTTCCTAATGCACAGTGACACTCTAACATTAGTGAATCATCACTCATTCATTCTGCAGTCATTCATGATGTGCTTCGACCTCTGAGATGCAGATTACATAGACATTCAATTCAGATGTTTACGTACACAAACACTGAAGATCATCATTGTTACCTGAAGTGAACCTTGCCCTGGATCAGCCCAGACCCAGCCACGGTCAGCACTCCGCTCACCGGGTGTGAATAAGGGTTGGTGAATGTCACTGTGGCAGTCTGTTCTTTGCTATGCATGATGGAGTCTTCATCTGCAATCTGAAAGAGACATTTGTTTTAATGATTTCCATAAATTATCGCTAAAGTGAGGCAATGTCAACACATCCTACATGTTTCCTACAGCGCATAGTTGAAGATGTGTGATGCTTTAATTGAGTGAAATCAAACCGAAGATGAATTTATCATCCCACTGTCCCTTTGTTGAAAGTTATCATTATTCATTTAAAGAGCAAAACCCCTACCTTTTGTTTTCTTAATCCCTCAAAGTTGAATTTACCATCCAAACTATTTGTGAATAACATTCAGAATCTCTAGTACCTGTATGGTGAGCTGTGGGCTGGTGATATTGAACTCCTCTGTAGCCAGGGCCCGCTCATGAGTAGTCTTGTCCTCCAGGACAACTGCAAGGTTGATCAGGTCATCTCCCACCACATCCTCATACTGGGCTGGCAGGATCTGCTGGTGAATCACCTTGGCTGGAGGGACAGAAGGAGAAAGAGGCAGACATTAAAACCACAACCTTCCTTTAGAGGAGAACATTTGAGTGTGCAGATGGGTGAAGAGTGAAGTTACCCTCCATTGGTGCCAGTTGCATGACACCGTGGGCTTCCCAGACGGTGTCTGAGGGGCTGTGGTTGTACTCTTTGGCCTGGGCGTTGATATGCACCCTCATCATCTTTGCGACTCTTTGCTTGTTGATGACCTGCACAGTGAAGCGGACAGGCTCCCCAGCAACAGGAGCTTTGTCCAGGGTCAGGAAGACTGCCACCCCTTTGGACGAGCCAGCTACATGAACAAAGCTTGTGCATGAGATGACGTGTGTTATATGTCATATGGCAAGTCTGATGAATGTATTCAAAATTACCTCTTCGTAATGTTGAGTCTTCAGACACTGTGGAACTTGTGGATCTCAACGTTGAAGTCGGGCCTGTATTGTTAGGATCAAAAGTCATCTGTGAGTAACTATGTACACCTTAGAGTGAATATTAAGCCATTTCATTATTGGATTTTGTGTTTCGGCTCATACTTTTGATGTATTTGTAGTCTCCTGTGATGTTCTGGGGTCTGGGGAAGCCAACAGCTTTGGTGCAGATGAAACATCCCACTCTCTCTGTGTCTTTGCTGTAGCTGACCACCCGACCCTCGCTCACAACGATCGAGTGGACATCAGCGTTCACCTCGGCGTAGACAAAGGGGATGTCAAAAGGCAGGTCAATCCGCCGATCCTTGATGGCTTTGACTGGGGCTGGGCCACAGCAGAACACGCCTAAGATAGAATAAGGACAAAGGGAAGGTTATAGTCATGATGACCATTGAAGTGAGAATCTCTCACAACAAGAAGAGCAGTGTGTGTCACACACCTCCACTCCTCTCCTGAGGTGTTGGGTCCAGAACCTGCCAGCCATCCATTCCACTTCCCAGATCCCTGCGAGTCATCCAGCACTCCACCCAGACGTGGAAGTTCCTGTTATAACGAGACAAAAGAGGATATCACAAAGCATGAATAGGCTTTCTGTTTGTTTCGAACCAAATCATTGTCATGGGGATAAACTAGATTTCCCAAAAGCTGTCGACCGGATCTATAAAAACATTGAAAAGACCACTAACCATATGCTGTCTTTGCTGCGGTTCAGCTTCTGTCCAGTTTCAGTGTAGTACTCCTCAATCACAAGGTTGTCATTGGTGTCGTGAGCAGAGTTGAAGTTTGTGACAACACGGCACGGAATGCCAAGAGCTCTCATGACTGAAATTCATAAGAAAAACACGTAGACGTTGACACGCAGACGAACATATCTTGAGTGTTGAGTCATTGATAAAACGCTCAAACAGATAAGACATGAATCATGAAGTCGTATTTTAGAGATTTGGTACTGTTTGTTGAAGAGTTAAGTTTGTAAATGATTTCATCTCAGTAATTTTGAACATCTTGATAGAATCACCTGTGCACATGACCGCTGCAAACACCCAACACTGTCCATACTTGACTGGGCTGTAACCAGTCTGAGCCCACTGTCTCAGGATCTCCCCACTCCCAATCCACATGGAGGGATTAACTCCTTGTTTAAAGTCACCAGACCATTTCCCCTTCAGCACACCGCGGTCATCCTCACTGTTGATCTACAGCATGAAGGAGAAGATAAATGTCAGTTCCCAAAGATCATAAAGCAAGTGGCAGTTTAATTACTGTGGACTGTTATACAGCAGTGACTACAATGTTTCTGCTTGCAGCTGACAGTGAAACAGTTCAAGCCGTGTGGGGAAAAAGTGGTCGAAAGGGATTTGAGGTTTACGTGAGTTGTGTTTTTAATCACAGGCTGTTTGCTCTCACCATGGCAGACACGACCCGGCTGATGTAGACCGGGTTGTTTCGGCTCAGGTAATCCATTCTTCTGTTCTTTAGGTGCTGAGGGCTGACTTGGAGCAGATTCAGGCACGTCTCCAGAACGCCGGGTTCATACTTTATGAGTAGAGAGAAAGAAATGAGAGAATGAAAGTAACAATGACGTTTGAAGCATATTCTAATTAAAGGATGCTGAACTTGTTCTCAACTGATAAGGGATATTTGAGGGCAGGTTCAGGTTTGGGGTTTGATAAAGGTCAAGACTTTGACCTTTCGCCTGTTCATATTTAACTCTAAAAACTTCCCCCCCCCCCATTTATTTCCTCTTTTTTTCTGTTTGTTCCAGTTGCTGCCTGAAAAAGGATTTCATCCAACTCAAATATTCGATGAAAATATTTCAAGTGGACAAAAGCAATACTTTCAATCCAACATTACAGCACTACATGAAACATCTATGTGGAAAAACATGAGTCAAAGAAACAATAGAGCACCTCATCTTTAAATAACATGATTTTATTTTATCACTGAATATTTAAAAATCTGATTTTTCAGATTTTCGTTTTCATACCTGATCAAAGGACCATGGTCTTGACACAAGGTTCATAGATGTCCCCATAAACAGCAGCCCAGAGTCATTCAGGACATACTCCTCTCTCTGGTCCTCAAAGGGAATGAACACTGTGTCCTCTGCAAGAAATAGACCTTATCTTCAATACATCTTCATGTTTTTACGTGATAAAATACACTGCTGTGTACACAATAAATAGTTTAGGCTGGTGCCAGACATTTGCTACGATGAATCCTTGCCTCTAAGGTAAGGTTCATAAAGCCAGTCAGTCATCACTGTGCAGCAGTGACCAAACTACCATAAAAGGACCTGATGCAGCCTACTCACCAGAACACCAGGGATTGCAGAGGAGCATGAATTTGCCAAAGGTGCAGGACTTCTGTCTTCTGTTACGAGAGAGCACGCACAACTGAAGTCTGTAGCAGCCCACAGAGGCGGAGGCAGGAGAAGTGATGAATATGGAGGGGTTCTGGAGGTTCATGTTCTCTGGGTCAATATAGGCTTTCCAATGGGAGGAGGAAACCTTCTTGGAGAAAGTGATTGGCATTTCCACATACAGGTGGCCTAAGGAGAGGAGCGAGGAAGACAATTAGGAAAGGACTTTTAAATTGTGGTTGAGAGTGGTTGCATACAAATGTCTGCTCCCAGCCATCCATCCAAAGAAATCCTGGTTAAATCAAAATCTGGACTACCTAGCCTAACTTTGATCCTCAGAGAGTCAGTCTTGGGGTTGACTGGTCGGCCCCCCAGTTGAAGGCTGACTCTGAATGGGGCCCCTCTTCGCACCACCAGGCCTTTGAAGCTGCTGAAGTCCTCTGTCCTGTGTCTCTCCAGGTTTTCAGAGATGGCCAAATCGATATTTCGTATACTCAAATCTGCAAATGAGGGGGGAAAAAGCAGCACATAAAAATGCATTAAACAATTAGATTGAACTAAAAGTTCATCCTTTATGCAATGATTAAAAAAGAAGTCAAGAACAAAAAGGCAGGCTAGAGTTAGGTGATAGAACAACAAAATGAGAACAGAGTGCATCTCTGGAGACAAATCTCACCTTCCATTTGTTAGTATCTCTTTCTCACTGCAAAGCTTTGTGTCCCTACTGTCATCCTCTGCACATATTTAAGGCTTTGCCCCACCCTCTGAAAACCCTTCACATGAGGCAGGTAAGAAAGTGAACCTGTTTTTCTCAATCGTTGCCAAGGCCCAAACAAAACATAAATAGAAAAATGGTACACGCCTCCTAGTTCAGTATGTTCTGGTTTTGAGTCTTACTACGTGAGAAATCAGACTCACCTAGTTCAAGTACAAGAGAACTACTACGTAATTACTTAATGGGTGTGAAAACATGCAACAAGCTGATACAGATAGCAGAACATAATAACATATTTGCTTTTTCTGGCTTCTATTCATAAAAGCTCACAAACTCTTTTCAGTAATATTAATACATAGATTATTTTATAGATACATACATTATTCCGACCATTCTTTGGCAAGGAGTTTGACACAGATCTAAACTTTTTTGTTGTTTTGTGGCAACAGCTGTGCTTCCCAGGAATCTCCAGTTGTCTCTTAGTATTTACAGGGATAAACTTTGATTGTTTGATTTGTGATTGACAAATTGTTGTTATTATAACATCCGTTTCAAAAAACATTGGGACACTGTGTAAAACTTTTTTGACATTAAACAAAGGCAATATATTTAATATTTTACCTCTCTGATCTTTGAAAATATGTTTTTTTTATGAATGAATACAGTTGATTTGCAAATTATTTTTTGTTTTTATTTACATTTTACAGTGTCCCAACTTTTTCGGAAAATGTTTGGGCTTGTACATACAGTGGTTCTAATATATTGGTCTGTGTCACAAAGTGGTGAACATGAGCCACATGTTAATTATAATTTATCGTGAACAATGTCAAAAGCTGAACTAAAACTGCATTTTATTGAACAGACATTCATCTGTTTATAATGACAGGTATGTACTGTAACACTATTGTACAGTGGGTGGGATACATTTTTTGAGAATGTGTGTTGTGACTTGATGTCACAGGTGAACAGGTTAATAGGTAACAGGTGACAGTGTCATGATAAGTTATGAAAGGGTGAAAGGTTCAGTTATTCACAAGCAAGGACGGGGCGAGGGTCACCACTCTGTGAAACACATGATTATATAAAGGATATTACTACTGGGCCTCAGGAACACTTAGCAAAACTGCATTTTGATTTATTTACATTTAAACAGCCTCACAACTTTTTTGGACTCAGGGTTGTAAAAATGTTCACTTAGTATGTATAATTGTCCCTTTTAGAGGGTTATACTTTATTAGTGTGTACATTGACTGATTACCATTGTTGCTTTAGGTTAATGTGTAAGCAAAATTCTCATGTTTGTAATGACAGAGCTTTTTTGCCTTGGATAACCTACTGTTGCAAATGTACTTACTTTCCATCTTTTGCAATCACAAATATTTAAACTACTAAAATTACATGAGTAATTAATTAACTTGAAGAAGTAAGGATACATAGACTGTATTCTAATGAAGATACTGGACTCTTCTAAAGCAGTAGTATATGGTAATGAGTTGCAGCTCTGTTTATTTAGCATATTGAATGGCAAAAATGATTGTAAAAGAAAAACTGGACTCGAGTGTTTAAAATTGAATTTATCTCAGCCTTTATCAAACATGATATAATAATGGCACACCTGCTTTTAAAACAAACATGTGTAAACTAACAAAAACTTCAAGATGTAACTTAAATCGAATATCTTTGTGGAGATCCTTCAGAGAGGAGCTCAATCCCTTGAAGAAAATTACAGCAGTGTGAGGGAATCCTCACTTGATTATTAATTACACACAAAATAGGGTGTCACCGTAGTCTTACACTTTAGCAAATCCAACATTTTAAATACAAAGGACTCATCTTAAATCTTATTGTGTATTATAAAGAAGAACCCTTGGATGAGCAAATATTTTATTATGAAACAAAATGAGTCAATAAGATATCAGTGCTATTGACCTTATTACGTCTCTGTGTAACAGCAGATTCATAACAGATAACAGCATTTCATTAAAAATCGTTTTGTCTTTAATTCTGTGGCAGCTGTATTTAGTGATATACTACTGGAAATAAAAGTCAGTCAATCGCCCATAATCAGGAAGAAGTCGTACTGGAGATGGATGTATGCTGGTTTATACAGCAGGAAGTTTGGTGTCAAATACAGGTTAGTTTTGACAGCTGTATAGTGTACTGAACATAAAAGAAAACACATACCATATATCATTGAATAACACATTAGATTTAAAAAAAACTCTGACAGTACAAACTGTAATTAAACAATTACAAATATTGAGACATTCAATAATATTTGGAACATTAATAATTACAAAAATAATAATTCCATTATTTTAATGTTTGGAGTTGGTCCAAAGTGGAAGAAGTCTAATGTTTTATTTCTGAGCAGCAGTCCTTGGCTTATTATAAACTAGGAAGTCTGAGATGTCGTGCCACACATTGCTGTCATGGTAGAGGTAGTTCATGGAGGATTGTAGGGATGGTTGGAGGGTGTGAGGGTAATATTCAAACAGCCATAACACAATGCCCCACACCAACGTGGCAAAGAGTGGGAAAGGGTCGTGTTTAGGCTGGGGGATAAATCCTTTCTCTACAAGTAGTCGAGACAGTGCGAACAGGATCCTGGACAGCAAGTACATGTTGATCTAGAGAAGAGCAAAACGTTTTACTGGACTGAACACATTCCTTTAGGAACTACTGTGTTGGCTTTACAATAATGTGCTAATGAGAAGTAAATGTGACAACAAGGTACTGATCGTACCTGGCTATTGATGTTATTGTTATCGCCAAACACTAACCATCCTCCAACACAGGCGGCCAGAAAGGAGTGAGACTGCAAACTCTTTCCCTGTATCCTCTCCTGCAAGGCTTGCAATCCTTTGTATGTGAACACAAAGCATGCCAGGTTGCGAGAGTGGGTGTAAGTGGCCTTCAAAATGGCATGGAGCTTGTCCTTCAAACTATAAGAGGAAAGAAAGACTCAGACCTCAGGGCCATGGAGGAGAATTTTAATAACAACGTAACTTAAAATAATAATAAATATAATATATGGATATTAATAATAACTGCAGCTCAAATTCTTACCTGCCACTTCTGAATAGAAAAGTCATCACTAGGGCATGTGGTGCTCTGATTTTAGCCCCATATCTGAGGAAAAAACACAAGCGATGTCTGGAAACGCAACTAGCTTCAAAAACAAGGTTACATATTTCCAGTGCTTTAAGTGAACAAAATCTCCCCCCAATACTACTTGTTGTTTACCACAGAGGTTCCTGGCAGATACAGTTAGCGACCACTGTCAACTACAGCTGATTAGCCTGTTAGCCACCAGCTAACAGGGGAAGTAAACCATCGTATATTAGCTAGCTGGTTTATTTACATAATAATTTCACTTACACTGCGCCATTTCTAAATCCTTTCAAAACTGCCAGCGCAGCTTTATATTTCTCTTGCTGCAGAAGATTGTTGACGGTATACTGAAGAGTTTTTAACATGTCAGGACCTGCCATGACTTTCAATAGAGTCGACAGGACATAAATGCATGTTACACTTACACACAAACCGGTAAGATGTGTCACAGTGAAAATTCGCCGTGGTGCAGCATAATAAATAACGTTCCTATGTACAGTAATCTCGTCTTTATTTTGCTCTTTTGGTATCAATATTTTAAAAAGATGTGCCTTTTAAGAATAGACGATAAATAAAATCTATATTATATATAATTTGACTAAAAAAAAGTTCCTTTCTTTGTATGTAAATGTGTAGGCTTAATAGAGGGATGGGTAACACTGTAAATGTGAAATGTAAAAAAAAGAAAGAAAAAAAAGTAAAAGTGGTTTATGCATTTTCAGTAAGGTGCGTCCTGAAGGGAAAGCTTCCGTACTTTTAGTGTGTAACTGGTATATCCATTAGTCATTTAGCTCTTGCATATTACACAATGTGAGAGTGGATACCTCATACAAAGAAGGCAGACAAGTTATCACAGCCTTTAAAGATGATAAAGATGACTAAGAAACCTAACCCCAACACCTGTGCTTCCTTGTTTATTTGGATTGAACACACAAACAAAATCAATAACTTCTGTGTAAAATGTAGTGTTGATAATAATTCATACTTCACAAATGTCCTGAAGGAGTCCAGTGTTTTAATTATTTTATTTTTTTCTCAATCAATCCAGTCCATTGTTACATGAAACCCATCCTCCAAATAAATAGTATTTTACCACTGAATTCCACTTATCAAAAAAGTTAGAGCCTCAAAAAACAGTGATTACACTATCAACATGATTTACAATGCAATCAGTACAACTAAAACACTACTTTGCATATTTCTAGACAATTAACAGTCCCTGGAACACAGCAGGGATCAAACAAAGTGGTTAATTCAGCCAGTTTAGTGTCAAGGTGCTATTTTATAAATTGTAACCTGTTAAAACAGTCAATATCTTAATCACAAAAACCTTTGAATCAGGGTGTTCTTTTTCTTTTTACAATAATCTCTTCACAAGTCTTCACACCAGCAGATTTGGAGGTGTAGATGTATGTATTGAATTACTGTCAGTGATGGGTTAAGTGTGTGATGCAGTGGAATATCTGACATAATTAAGTAGAAGTGACCAGTAACTTGTATTAAGGAGAATTACACTTGTCATGTCAGAGAGGGAGAGGTTAGGTCATTGAGATCAACCAGCATCGAAATGATGTAATGATGACATACAGTGACAAGGTTCATTCAACAGAAAAATCATGAGCAATCTTTTTTTTTCTTTTTTTTCTTTTACTGGGAAATTAAAGGGAACTTGCTGAAACTGAATTTATAGTTAGGATTTTCAGTCCTCTGGGACACATGTTGAAAATATACCAAACACTTGGCTGCCTTCGACAATTATTAGTCATTAAAAAAATTAATTTACTGATTGAAATTAGTTTACATTTAAATTTAAAATTGAAGAAGCTGACCTGCCTTTTCTTT
Source organism: Chaunax sp. Z400 (assembly GCA_037577475.1). Lineage (NCBI taxonomy): Eukaryota > Metazoa > Chordata > Actinopteri > Lophiiformes > Chaunacidae > Chaunax > Chaunax sp. Z400. The sequence continues at coordinate 23,879,237 of CM075185.1, forward strand.
TAAATCTATGTACCTCATTGTGTTACCTACTAATACAATAAAATACAACTAACAACTTAGTCGCGACAACTGGTGCGAAATAATCATTTAGGGGTAAGAACTGATTACACTTGGTGAATTAAGACTTTTTAAGTCCAATAGTTTACAAAAATAATCAAATGTAATCCTTTGGTAAATTGGTTCCATAGTCATTTCCTTAAAGTGATACTCTGATACTAAAAAAAACAAAAAAAACACTACTCCTGTACAAATCTGAATACCTAACACCCTATAAAACTAGGGCCACCTTCTATTACATTAATTTAAATCTTAATTATTTATTTCTACCTGCAACACAGAGGGGTATACTGGTTGGGTGAACTTGGGTGAATGTGTTAAACTGATTTCTACTTTGCATGTATATTTACATAAACTGCATTAGTCACTGAACACAATTATTATCTTGGTTATCAATCTAGAATAACACATCATTCTGGAGATGACCAAAGAACTGGATAACATTCCGGGGGAATAGGTCATAAACCAACAAGTCATTGTTTTCTAGTACACAGTAGAACCTAATACTCCCACTTCATTAACAAGAGTTCATAATAATGAATAAAAGACTTTTCAGTCTGCCTGGTAAAGGAAGTGACCAATCATGGTCAATACAGCTGACATTAAAAAAAGCAGACCATTTAGGTCTGTCAAACCAAATCACAACCAAACCAGTTTCACCAAACACACTAGCAAACATGCAGGTGTTCCCGACTTCATGTTGAGAATTTAAATCAATATTAAATGTTTAAACTTACCAAAGTGTTATAAAATGATAAAACAAACCACTGTTTGGATCTATCATTGGCAAAAATGTTCCCTACAAAACTATTGCACATAAAAATACAATCTTGTTTAAAACAACCACAACCTCCTTACCGCTCACGTATCGTCATGTTCCAACTAAATTAAAATTGAACCTCGATTAAAATTTAAGAGATCAACCTGCCAAAATAAGAGGAATAGTCATTTCATCCAGCATGATTAGTTTTAAGAAAGTTATTTAAGAAACCGCCTATATGCTGCAGGAGTCGGCCCTGTCGGCTTCTTAAAAAGACATTTATCGATTCATTTAAACTTTCAACAAATGAAAAAAAACAAGCTGATTCTGAAAGACCCAAAGCCGTACTGTATATGTAAAACCATGAAACTGCATATGTGCCTCTGATGTTGCTCTTGGATATGAAGCTTTTTCCTTTAAGGGTAAATGCACAAATATGGTTCTTTCCTCAAATTATTCTAGTGCATAGACCCAACAAGGTGGCTCTTAAGAGGGTTTACTACTGCACAGATTCACAGATGTGCGTGATGAAACTGCACTTGCGCAACATACAGTGAGCGCAGACATGACAGGGCGAGGGAGATTCCTCTTCTGCTCCATCGCCTGATAGTGGGCTGGGCAGGGCCAAGTCAGATCAGTAGGATTTGAGTGGAACTGATCATGGAGGTGCAAATAGAAATAGTGTGAAGAGGATTCACACATCTCTTGTGGGATGAATTAAGTGAATGACAGAACAGCTACTGAATATGGTGATGTGACAAGAAAATAAAGATTTTTAAGTCCAATATACCAGTTTTTAAGCAGCTCCTTGCTGCGAGTAGAGTCTGTTGAAAAGTGCTCTGTGTGAAATGGATGTGGCTCCTTCAAGCCAACACTCCTCCATCTCATCCTGCAGCTCCTGCTGTTGTTGCATTACTCCTGCCCAAAGCCTTCTGTCTCTTCTATAGCGAACATTAGCTTCTCCTTCAGCTGCTCATAGCTCTTGTATGGAGGGAGGTCCAGACGATTAAAACTACATGGAGAAAAGAGACAGAAAGTAGATGAGTCTTCACCGAAATATACTGGATTTCATGCATAAGTGACAAAACTTTAACGCTGCATCTCTAAACACACACAAGTAAAATACTTTGAATTACTGCATTCTGCTTATAGAGCAGATTTTGACGCTGATAAAAGTGTCTTTTTTACGAAATTCTGACATATCTGGTAAGAAATGTGCAATCAATTTTACCACTGCACCAATTCCACGTGATGCTGCAAGATCATCTGCAGAATAAACTCATCATATGATGGCTTTTAATGTCGAATTAAACGGGAACAGTAAAAGAAGGATGGTCACTGGTTGATTTAGAAATGACTATGAGGGTTTGGTCAATAAAGTTTAATCATCTGATGAATTAAGAGGCAGAATAACTGGTCTTACCACGTGTGGCTTCGTGGAAGCCAGTTCTCTTTGCCCACTTTCTCGATGCAGAACTTTTGGGGACCGTTGCTTCCTATATTATAATCAATATGCAAAAAGATAATGTAATTACAAATTAAATTATCGTTGTGATATCCAGCGTGTTTATATGTGTGCGTCTATTTTACATACCCATCAGATCAGCGAAGCCCCCAACAGGAAGACGACAGGTTCCTGTGACAAACTGCAGCAGTCTCATCCTCTTCTCGTTGTCCATCTCCTTCACAAACTGTCGACAGATCATTCTGTGTTAAAAGCACTAAGCACTGTGTACAGTGTGTACACTCCAGTGTGTAGATATTTTTCTTCATGTTAAAAGCAAATTTGATCAATATATGATATTAAATTCTGAACTTTTTCATTGATTGAAGAGCTTTTGGACCCAGTGACTCAGTCTCTGAAGCTACAGCAAAAGGTGATCTGATCACAAAAGTTCATCTATTGGCTTAAGGAAAAATAAATCCTAGACAACATCAAGCTGCACTGCTATTGTGCTTTCTACTATATAGTAGGTGCCGCAAATGAGAAGGGATGAATTACAAATGGAGTTCTGTTTTTGCAGTTTGCCTGATCATGATTGTCTGATTGCACAAATGTATGCACCAACCTGCCAGAACCAGAGGATCTGTTTGCTACTTCGAGCATAATGCCTGTAGATTGTGTGTCTCTGCCAGTCCACCAGGTCTATCTCCTGCATCCCGCACAGCATCACCTTCACGTAAGAAGCACAATCAAGTTTGGATGATTGGTCCCTACAGAATCAACACTATGCCAAACATCAAATTTCCCTGTTCTGGTGAAGGTTGTAGAAAATAGCTACTCAAGTACCTCTAATTCTTTAGCATCAAAGTATTGAAGGTATTGCTGGGGTAGAACTTCATTGAAGCCCTCAAAGAATGCTTGAGTCTGCTCCTCCACCCCTCTGGACAGTCTCCACTCTGCCACTAACCTAAATACAGGGATAAAAAAAAATGAACCTGATGAATAAAAATAACAATCAAATGTAATAATTGTTTTGTTTTAAAAGACAGAAGTTGTTAAATCATCAAATATAACTACCTAATATTAAACCTGAAGTAATAATACACATGAACTCTTTTAAATGCTGTCCATACAGTAGAGTTCATTTATTAATAACCATTACTTTTCCATTACTTAAACCTGGAACTGGACAATATTTGACTCACTGCACATACAGTATTGTGGGAGTTTGACTGTGGGAAATATCAGTGTGTTATATTGTTGCTTCACTAACGCTATCTGTGTAGTGTGTAAGGTGTGAGATAAGTGAGTGTGGTGGTTGGAGACAGATGGAGGATGAAGAGCAGCAGAGGATGCAGCTGTACCTGATGTACTCCTCCTTATTTTCCTCGGTGACTTGGATGTTCCCTCCATCTGGCTTCAGCTCGTGGGTGGTGACCTCCCCCAGGATCTCTTTGTCAACTGAGAAGAACATCTCGAGACCACATTCTTCTATGTTATTATCCCTGTAGGCCAGAGAGTCATTATCATTATTAACACATCTAAAGTAACAATGCTGGCATAGAGTGGATGCTGGCTGTGAGAGGCTACACTAGTCTGAAATATATTCATCAATATAAGAAACCATCAGGAGATTTATCTGCATGAGGGTCTGGATCACAACACGTATAGCGAAAGAGACTTTACGGATATTTTCTGATAGCAGTCATTACTTGATGAAAATGTTTTTTATTATTATATCCTTTATTTTACCAGGTAAAATCATTGAGATTAAAAATCTCTTTTCCAAGAGAGACCTGGCCAAGAGAGCAGTGCAGAAACTGCTACAACAATTAAATACATATAATACAATACATACATACATATATATATGTACAACTTTCATACACTAATGAGTGAATACAAAGAATCTAAAATGAGTCAATACAAAGAATGCACAAGAAAAACTAACTCTCCTTTATAAGAATTCAAACGTATTAAAAGTGCAATAATTAAGATGAGTATTTATGATGAAATAGTGAGTTTAGAATGTACCAGAAACGACCATTTGTGTGCTTTTATAGCCAAAATGTCTGCTAATGAGTGTCCTTAGGTTAACCATGGTTCAGGATACACCAGAGCAATAATAACGTTTGTAACCCCTCACTTACTTGATCCAAATGAGTGAATTGTAAAACTCTGGATCTATCGACTCCAGGTCTTTGAGAGCCAGAGGTTTGTTCAGAATACGCTTGTAGAAGGGGAGGGAAAACCCTGTGTCTATGAATTTGCCATGGAACAAGGCCTGGAAAGAAAAAAAATGCAGTATTCAATTCACTTGAATTTCACATTCACACACATCTTTGAATTAAATTTCATAGAGGATTGTACATGATATTGCATATTTACACATTAAGTTTTGTGCATTTTGCCACACAAACATGGCCCATCTTGTGTGCAAAGCAATCATACAATCACCTTCATTTCAAATGCTGATGCCACACTAAGTAACTGTGTTAATAAATAGTGCGGGTACCATAGCAATGAAGCGTCCGATGAACTTGAAGTACTTGAGGTGATCAGGGTTGATATAGGAGGCAGGGTTTATCTGCAGGCAGTAGTTGTCCTTGCCAGCATACTCAAACAAACAGTACATGGGGTTCAGTACCTCATGAGAGAGCAAGAAGAACCATTCCCTGAAAATATAAACACAGTGAACAATTAAAAGTTAAGTGGCCATGCTGATTAAGTGACAGATAGGTTTTCTGAGGCATACAATAAGATGCAATTGTGTAAACTGAAATTACCTGGCGACACCTCCGTAGTCCAAGCCTTCCTCTCCAGGGAAAATGATCCACAGTCTCCGCCTCAGATCTTGGGGGTGGAAGCTCATGATCTTTGGATGCAGGCAGAGAATTTAAACCGTTACACGCCTCAAACGTTGACAAGACCATACTATTCAGCAGACAACCGAAACAAAAGAACATAGTTAATCAAAATGATCACCTGTTGGAATGAGTCCTCAAATAATGTCTTCCGGGAGACGGTAATCTTGATGTGCTGAGGCATCGACAATTGCTGAGAAGGAAAAACAAAACAAAACCAATAAAATAAGTTTTTAAAAAGAAATGCTTTTAAACAATCTGACTCCTTTATAGATCATGGAACATGAAGTTAAGAGCCCAGAATAAAGAGGCATCAAGATAAAAACGTGTTTATCATGGGAGATAAAGCATGCATACCTGACACCAGAACCTGAAGTATTGGACTTTGGCTTTGAAGTCCCTGACATATGTTATCTGTGGGCCATTCTCACTGTGGAAAAAAACAAAAAACAAACAGAAGATCCATTTTCAATGAGCATTCAATATGCACATTTATACAGTTTATGCATATGTGCACCGAGTCACATTCATGACTTGAAAAGAACAAACAACAGCTTACAGTGAGGATTTCCCTGTGCGAGGGTCGATGTAGGTTGTGGTTCGCCGGTTGTGGTCTACAAAGTAGGGAATACCGTCCACAGTGAACCTCATCTCCCAACCCTCCGGCAGGGGCTTATCATTCAGCAGCCTGAACAAAGCAAATGTGTCGAGTCGACTGTTACAAATATGGATGGATACACACAGTTTACATAGCAAGTGAGATTGGGAGTTCAAATTCCAAGAGAAAATATGCATTAATAATAATCAAGATACACAATGGCTTATACACACATTGAAAAGCACAGATTGCAATATGTGCCATATTTGAGCATTTAGTAGCACAATAAATGAAGTAGAATTTCTGAACATGAGGTTTGCTTGATGTAAACAGGGCAAGTAGGATACGTGACCGATTCAAATTGATGTTAATATATATGTTATTAAAAAGCTTAAAAATATCACACTTCTGATATTCAATGGAGTTCTGTAATTATTCTTCTGAAGACGGACCGTCAAACTGAAATTTGCATGTTCACTTACTGGGCCAAGTTAAATATAAAGCTGACTAACAGGAATACAAAACCAGGAAACATTTGGCACATCCTCCAAAGTGCTTCACAGTCATTAACTAGTGACATGTAAACAAGTGTTAGATCAGATGCTCTTTTCTTTGTGCACACATAATTTCTTCATCAGCGGCAGTTGATTGATGACTGAGTGAAAGAACAGTAATTATCCCCAACAAAAACAATAATCTTTGAATCAATTGAAAGTGAACTGTCCACATTTTGCATTCCCACACCTCCCAGATTATGTGTTTGTCCAGTCATTATGCAGCTGCTTCTAACTCATGACAGCTTAGGGCAGCTCTTTAGCTCTGCTACTTCCTGAAGGAGATAAGAGTGCTTTCCTACTTTCAGGAGGTTGTTAATTCTATTTATTCTTAAGCTTAAAAGAAGGACTAAATAGGTGTCACTTCATTCTCCATAATTCACTCCCAACACCAGCTAGCACTACATTCCTATTCTGAAGTGTTTCAGATGTACTGTAGTTGAGGAAGTTTGTGACACATTAACGCCTCTTAAAGACAACAAAAGTACAGCCAAGTTAGGCAGAATGATTTATACTCAGTATAATAATAATAATAGTATGACAGTATCAAGACATACATTACATGGCACACACGTATACAAACACACAGGCACTGACCCTTGCGTCCTGGGGTCCTCCCATTGTGTTGTCCGAGTCGGGTGATGAACAAAATACACTCTGCCGTTGGTGTCTGTTCTTTTCTCTGAAGTGGAAAAAAAAAAAAAAACATATTTTTGAATTAATCAATCAGTATGAATTCACTACCATGCATTTCTGCAATGTCACAACCATTAAAAACTTTACGGTGTTTTCTAATAATTCCATTAAAATAAAGGCGCAGTGATATTTACCCCAGCCATGTGGCAAAGGTCCCAGCGGGTCAAACTCTTTATTGGCCGTGACCGCCAACTGGTCTTGGAGCTGAGCCAGAGAGAGAATGGCATGCATGTTGATTACATCTAAAAGAATGTCATAATACCTACTACTAATACAGAACTGCAGTATAGTTCAAATGTATCCCGTTGGGTGTTTACATTTTATACAATTGTCAACCATGTGACTTAAAATGTGCTAGCCATAGCTAGCCATTATTGGCATCATACAGAGTCATTCGCTGTAAACTCCATTTGAAATTTGACAGCCAAATAAGACAAAAGTTTGAGAAGCAATGTACATGTAACACAGTCAAAACGACATGACGAGTTTACCATACTGATTTCTAACCAGGGTTTCCCTTCCCTTCCCTTCCTCCACCAAAAAAATATGTTTTTCTTATTGTCACTTCACTTGGATGTTCGAGCTTCGCTCAAGAATGACACGTGAACCAGACGTATGAACATGATTTTGTGATAACACAAAATCAACTGTCTAGCTCGGGAGCCAATCACAAAACCTCCAGTGCTCACATACACAGATTGGACTTTTCAGTCTGTAGTCAACATCTCACAGGGTTTCTGCAGGTTTCAAAAAGTTAAATATGAGACTTTTTAAGACCTTTTCAAGACGAGTATCAATTAAATTTACGACCTCTTTCACATCCATACTGGTAAAAACGATATGAAAGACAATAGGAGTTCCAATTACTTGCAAGGTAAATTAATTTATTCACAGAACTGTATGCACACAATAGCATAGTGTTTACAATTATGTGTATGTTTTAAACGCGACAGAGGCATTTCATACACTATACCTCAAGGTATTTTAGACTTTTTAAGGCCTAACACTAAGATGATCAAATTTGAGACTTTTAAGACCTCACAGGAACCCTGTCTAATGTCTAGTTTGAAATTCAATCAATTAGCATATCGATAGATGCTGGATTTTTTGATGGGGTGGAAGGTGTGACGTTATGAATTCTAATTTAATTTTCATCGTAAAAACACATAAGACACAAACTATTATTCAAAGCAGAGCTGAGTATTTCTTAAAGTTATACATCATGTCTAGATGGGATAAATAAGTCAATCAAAAGAAATAAATGCTCTGATTGCGCTCCATGTGCAGTGAAGTTAACAGACTCAGTACAGTGATTGCTCTCACCCCATAAATGAATCTCTGGTTAAACTGCTGCATGGCTCCCTGCAGCTGGCTGCGCTGGTGCTGCCACTCCTCATAGTTACGCACTGACTCCTGCGTAGGGCGTTGCCATGTAGTAGTACGTGTCATGTGGTCCACAAAGTAAACCCTACCCATCGGGTCCACCCTGCGCTCCCACCTACAGAAAAGGGAAATTAAAAAGGGGCAGAGCTGAAAATGTTGGTGAAACGTCAAATGTGTCAAAGGGCTCCACCTGACATCCATATGAAAAGCACAGAGAAGTTGTTTTAATCTCTTCTAGTATTTTAACATCAGTGACGCAACATTTAAAAACGGAAAGTTAACAAAAAGAAGAGTGCAGCTCTACAGTAATGGCAAATGTTGCTGTAAAATTTGTCTGTACTAATCAGAGATTATGTTTAATAGCATAAAAAGAGGCCTGCTATTAGCATTCATAGTATAACAGATGAAGTGATTTGGTACCCTGTAGGCAGAGGCTCAGGTCTTTCCCAGGTTGTCCTTTTCTCAATGTGATCCACATAGTACATCCGTCCATTCTGGTCCACCCTTTGCTCCCACCTGTAGAGAAAACACTAATAAATAAGCAAAGAGGATGCAGAGGAAACAGGATCCAAAGAAGGTTAACAGAACTGATTCTGTCACTGAAGAACTATTTAAAATGCCTAAAACTTAACTATATAATGCAATAGCACCACATGTAAATATTTCAACGTTGCAATGCAATATGCCAAATAACAGTGTCCCCAGTGAAGAAGAACAGAGTGTAGTGCCTTGCTCTTTTACCCTGGAGGTAAGGGACCGTTGCTCATGGGCGTGATTCTGGGAGTTGTTGTGACCAGAGCAGAGGCAGAGGTTCCTGGTTTAGGACCACCTGCCGTCTGTGAAGAACCTGCTGTCGCTGCTCCTGCGCCTGATTCATCCGGCTGATTTGAGCCCCCACTAGCCTGAGAGGAGCCGTCAGAAGCTGGACCCTCACTCAGCTCACTGGGGGAGGAACTGCTAGAAGAGGCTGGGGAGAGAAAGTGGTGCGGCGGGTAGAGAAGCAAACCTTTAAGCCTGTGAATGAATTTTCAGAGGTGTTATTTTGCTCTGATTGCAGTCATTACACGCCGGGCACATCCATGGTATGTGAGAGAGATCTGGTATCTTTTATCAAATGAGCCAATGTTATACATAAAGTCTTTGATGTCTTGTGCTTTTCCTACTTGGTGAGGGTGCTGGTCTGCGAGGCGTAGGTGGAGGAGGTTGAGTTGGTCTGAGAGAGTGCCGGGGGTTTGAGCCTCTTGGAGATCGGGAAGGAGAATCCAAACCACTGACAGCGTGACCGTTCGGTACGATAACCCACTCCTCTGAGTCACTGGAGGGAGATGTGTCTCTGCTTGACCTGGGGATCAAAATATTTACTTGTGTTATTCTACACGTATTCAACGAGTATTTTCTATAGGCAAACACGCACACTTCATACGAGATAACCTTTTGCTGTAAAGCATGTATAGGCCTATAAATGAAAGTTTACTGCACCTGTTGCCAGCGTCTCCATTTTGTCTTGCATTTCCATTTGAGACAGTGACTAGAATGACAGAGGAAAAGACAAGTGACATCATTTATGGAAAATAATCGAAGATGTTACTGCAACAGTACAAGTTGGCATTTACTCAATAAGTGATACTCAGCTGACATTGGCTAACAACGACTTTTGATAGGGATGTCTTAAATTCAATTATTAAATAAATGTGACCAATATATGAACAGAGAGGGTCATTTTACAGTTGAAAAATAAACATAACAGTTCTCTCTGATGGATAAATTACAATATCTTACTCAACAGCTGACATTCACATTTGCCAATGTGTCCGTCAGGCTCTATAAACAACTCTTAAAAACAACATATATACATATAAACAACAACAAGTATTCAGAAAGTAAAAAACTGACATTGCAGTTGTTTCAGCCTTTATCAATTTAAAGTGATGACTACTGAATAATCTACAAAGAGAAAAGGTCAAATCTCGAAGAGACAGCTACATTAACAGAATCCTGCACATTTGTGCATCGTTCATGTTCTCAATCTGCTACAGCGGTAAACCAAAGATAGCAGGTTTGTGTTTGTCTGCTTCCTTACCATGTTCTCTCTCTGCTGAGGCGAAGGTTTCTGGCTCCACTTGCATGCCGTCCAGGCAGACCGACAGGTCACCTACAATGTCCCTGGGGTCTCTATCAGAGCACAGCTGCAGTGTCTGCACCACCTCACATACTGAGGAAGGCAGAGAATATAGTGTCAAACAGGCGCAAGACTGCCAAAACGCCTCAGACAAACTCGTCACACACCTGCACCGACCCATCACAGCAAAACAAAATGAATGCAGATGATGCTAAGAACTGGGGTAGCAGAAATTCCCACTGAATGTACATCTATGAAAGATCTGACATTATTAGAGATTATAATTTCATTCTCAAGGTATTTGGTTTCTAATTTTAGACCTGTTGGTGAAACCATGTGGCTCTAAAGATGGCAGTATCAGTCACTCTGTCAGCTCAAGCTAGATCTTATAACAATTCTTTGATTGCAGTGAGTAGGATCAGCATATGGAGTCCAAGCCCTCAGCATGCACTAACAAAACTGTTCATAAGAATGGCTAATGTACTGGCTAATGTAGAGTGTGTTTATCTCATACTAAACTGTATTGGATCTTCAAAGAAAATTGAACATAGAACAAAGGCAAGCTGAGTAAACAAAATACAAGTTTGACATGATAATTGTATTCAATAAGGCAAAAGGTTATCCAATAACTGGTGAAAAGGTTTTCATGCCACTGAACTTTATAGCTAGTTTGTGCCACCTTTAGCAGCAACAACTGCAACCAAACGCTTCTGAACAGGAGATCAGTCTCTGACGTCGCTGTGGTGGAGTTTTGGTCCTCTCTTCTTTGCAGAACTGCTTTCCTGCAGCCACGATGGAGGGTTTGTGAGTTTGTGAGAAAGAATTGTTCTTTTCAGGTCCCGCCGCAGCATCTTAATGGGGTTCAGGTCTGGACTTTGACTAGGCAACTCTAAAACTTGAATTTTTATTCCTTTGGAGCCATTCATAAACGGACCTACTCTTAGGCTAGGGAACGTTGTCTTAGTGCATGACCCAGTTATGCTTGAGCTTCAACTCACAGACTGATGATCTGACATTCTCCTTCAGAAATACTTTTTCACACATGCCCAGTTGGCATTACATAACCTTTTTGGTTGAATAAATGCAAGTATCATTTTAAAATTCTATTTTATGTTTACTCAGAGTTGCGTTTGTTTGATGTTAAATTTTGTTTGAATATCCGACACAGTCTAGTGTTACATAAACACACACATTGAAGAAACCAGGAGGGGGTCCAATACGTTTTCACAGCACCACACAATTATTTACTATGGTTAAGGGTTGCCCTACACCTGCTGACACTAGTCACTGCAACCAATGAACAATTACTAGTTCCTTTTAGGAGATCTGCCTTATTTTCTCTTTTCGTATATTTATTATTGCTCTTTAATAAAGTAAAACTATTTCTCATCCAATTATTCTATTAATCATTGGAATAATCAGTAAATACTCTATAGTATTATAATTGATCGCTGCAGCTGCAACTCAAATCATTTAAGTCAGATGATGAGTAAGAACAAAATGGTCTCAAGGGGACACGTTTTTAGAATTTTGTTCAAAACTGGCAAATGAAAGTCAAGCAGCAAAAGTGGACATGCTGACGAGGCCTGAGAGGAGCCATTGTATTAGGATATAAACACAAGCAGACAATCATAAGTGTAGGTAAACCAGAGACTAGAAAACGTAGTTAGCAGTGTATATATTTGTTTTTAGGGTTATCAAAGCCCAATAAACCATCCTTAAAACAAACACAGGCAAATAAGCACTCTGACACAACAAATGTGCACTATGTCTGCAGTGTCTGTCACATCTGGGAAACAGAATTAGCAGCTGACAGACACAGATGAAATGAATGCTGTAAGTTAAATTACAAGGGGGAAAAAAAAACGTGTTATTATCTTGAAATAAATAAGCCATGTGTTGGGTGCTTTGTCCTAAAAAAAAAAAAAACTCCTCCCAGGATTCTGCGAGAATCAAACCCCAGAGTCCAGCAATATTACCTCCACATTCTGTTTCATTGACATCAATTATTTTCCATATTAAAAAAAGCTTTGCGCTGTGACAAGATCAGAGTAGTCTTATGTCCGAAAATGAAAATGTGAATGGAAATTATGGCGTGTAATATAGTTAACTTAAAAATCTTTGACAGAAAACAATCCTGAGATTAGTACTGGGGAGAAATAATGTAGTATGAACTCACATTTGAAGTCGTTAGCTTTAAGTGTCTCCCTGATCTCCACTGAGGCCATTCCTAACAGGATGTCTGCTTTCAGTGTCTGGTGGCTCCAAACACGAAAGATCAGCTTGCTGAACGGAGTCACAATTCTGTGCGAGAGTGAGAAAATGACGAGATACAAATAAACACCAGACAAATTAGGATGAGAAAAGAATTCACAGTAAATTAATTATCAGAGAGAAAATTAATCAATGACAATTTTTGCTCATGTTGTGGGAGGACCAGGGTGTCAGGCTCTGACTCTTTAACCTCTCGACACATCTGTTTTATTTCTGTTATCTAATTCATTAATCAAGTTATTAATCGTGCATAAGTTCATTTCAATATTTGCTGTTTGATTCCTCCGTGTGAGGGTTTGGTTGATTTTCTAACTGCACTTGAAAATGTTTTTGGTAAGCTCAAAAAGCAATTTTTAGAGTTCAATGCTTCAGGACAGTAAATAGATTAATAATCTGAGGTTTTTGAGATAAAGTGCTCTAATTATTTATGATACAGGGCATTACTAATAAAAATATCACTGAGATCAGTTATAAGCTTTAACAGCAGTGGGTGCCGGATACACGAACTTTGTGAACTTACCACCTACTTTCATGCAGATACGTCAAATATTCACTAAGAATACAGTATTTAGTTTACCCATTCCAGCTGTGTAACTGAACACCAAACACAGATCTGGTTCTGTAATGTCTCTCTTTAACTAAAATATAGATTTAAGACCCACAATGTATGGAAACTTTCGCTAAAATGAATGACTTTTCTATAGTCAATTAGTACATCACGCAATAATAGATATCACTTATTTGTTGATCTGCATGCTCTCTTATTACAAATACAACAGTTATACTCACACTGTGAGCGCCTGCTTCCATTTGGGACTGTGTGTATTGTTGCACTTCTCAGTCCTCTTTGACTGGCCATCAACGGCTACCTCCACATATGGACTGGGACCAAACCAGTTCTTTTTGTTTTCCTTCAGCTTGGCTGAAAGAACTAGAAAGGAAAAAAAACACCATCACAGTGAGACTGTATGTAATCTAACTTTCAAATGATTTGATCAGACTTTGTCAAAAGCTGTATTTGGTAGAGGTGCTACTCCTTGATGATAGTATTAACTTATGAATATGCCACATATGCCAAATCTTTAGAATTTTTTTTTCTACAACAGCTTAACAACCCATTGCCTCTAGCTCCCCTACTATAGGTCAAACAATACTGAACACTACAACTTCATTTTCTTATTAAATTAACACGATTACAGACCTTGCAACAATAACTCACCTGTGACTTGCAATTGGGCCTTCATGGCTCATCCATAACACTGAGGCCTTGTTTGGCTACACTGAATGGATCTGCAACAACTGCAAACAGTGACATGAGATGAAACCATAGGACACTCTATGCATTTAAAGAGTGATTAAGCTATAAGGTTGCTACAGTCAGTGGAAAAAAAACATCACTTAGAGTGCATTGCAAAGTATGGGTGGAGAAGGCCGAAGCCCATCTAACTAAAATTAAGGGGCATGTATGACACTTATAAGCGTGTGGTGACATTTAAACCATATGTTTTTAGTGATGCTCCTAACTCATATAACCTAACAAGGGAACCTAAATATTTCAGATGAGTTTGCTTTACAGTATTACTTTATACTTCATCAATTGTGCCCTCATTTTGATGTAATCTTAATTGTGGTATCACCGACATGCAACTGTATTTCATTACACCTTGACTCTAACTCATCCTCTACATTATTATTTGACAACCGTACACAGAACTGCCTTCTCTGTGAAACGGTTATCAATTTGAAATTGCGATATTTTAAAACTAAGACAGACAAAATGCACAAAAATGCGCGTTACCCAGATATAATCTAGCTATTTCAAGAAACCACCGTGTAGCATCCATCAGTGAAAACACCATCTTTGATTTGACTAAATTATGACAAAACCGTTGCTAATAATGGACAATAACCTTTGACAGCAGGACAATACGATTGTTTAACAACGCTAGACAAGGGCATATGTTAACTTAACATAAAAAGAAAGATGTTTCGTGTATTACTCAATCATATAAAAAGACAACGTATTCCCTCCTATATGTAACATGAGAGCAGTAGATTCTGTAGCTTAATAGCCTTATCTATCAGGTTAGCAAGGGGTTAGCCGACAAGAGATTTGCTTGTTTTCAAGACTGCACACAAGCCTTTTCTAGACTAAAGGTTTATTTAGACTGTGCCATTTACTGAGATGCATTGCTGGCTAAACCGTGAATACCTTAGAAGTGAACTATTAATAGAAACTGGAACTTCTACCACCAGGAGCAACTTTGTTAGCCGACGTCCTGAACACCGAGGATTAGCTTAGATAACACTACCCGGCTCCCCGTGTAGCTTCGATCGTTCAGTCGAAGAATTTCACACATGCGACTCAGTTAAAGATTACATCTCCATACCTGAAGGGAGCAGACAGTAAAGGGACCAACAGAGTTCAGTTTCAGGTTTACTTCCTAGATTGTTGACAGATATTAGACTCTGCCATCAGCCCAGACCTCCGCTAGCCAGAACAAGGCGAGCTTTTCCGGTACGAGTTTTCAAAATAAATATACCGTGTGAACAATGCCCAGATATTAATAGTTAGTTTATGAGGTAACCTGGCCTGCTGTGTTAAGTTGTGTTTTTGTGTGGAAAGAGCAATAAAAAATAATAAAAAAAATAGCAAGAGTAATAGTTTTTAACTATTTTTTAAACTATTCGTAGTAGTAGTGTCAGTAATTTAATTTGCGAAATTAAATTTAAGTTATTATCTTGTAATTATCTTGTGCGCACAAGATAATTTACTGTTAGTTCGTATACTTCTCTTGATGAATAAAGCATCCCCATAATGGACAATACTGAGATAATCGAGTTTTATTTTATTTTCTTATGATCAAATTCTAACTGCTCTTGCCTGCAGATAAGGGATTGTCACTAGTGTGAATCATTTGCTGTCCATATAGAAGGACAAGAGGTTCGGTGAAAGGACTACGCACATTTAGGCCGTGTCATTGACTTCATAAGGAACAATTACAGGGTCCGGGGGAAATGAATGGGTATGGATGGATGTCTACGAGGTGCCAAGAGAATGGCATTAAATTAGAATCAGATTAGCTGAATTATATCCTGAGGGTTTAGCTCACAAACAACAATGGACAAGCCACTGAGCTGTAGTGCATAGCATTATGGGTAGTGCGGTTCTTCCGGATATGTATACTGCCATGCATAGGTTGATGTTCTCTCACCAAAGCACTTGAAACATCTGATTATTCCTGCAATCATCCAACAAGTTCCTCTCACAAGGCACATCGCTTTGTATGAACAAGTTAAAACCTTTTGGCGTGTGTATTAATCGCTGTATGGGTAGCTTCTTTCGGAAAATAACTTGCAAGAGAATAACTTGTGCGCACAAGATAATTATGGTGTGTGCACAAGATAGGATATTAAAACGGTTCAGGAAAGTCCTCAGTCAAAATATCAATAATGAGGGCCAAAGCCTGCCTGAAAAAAACTTGTCTTGCTTCCTTTGTTCCAACTCTTTCTGTTACTTCACATGCTTTCACTTCAAATTTCAGTAACTATTATTATTCGTACTAATACTGTCAGTATTTTAATTATTTCTACTTTTATTTTGAAACCTAAAAGGGTATGACGTCGAAACTGATATTGACGTCACCATAGCGTACATTTCCACAATGAGTTATATAATAGAGTATTAAAATGCCCTTAAATTGTGTGTTACCATACAATGTACGAGCTGATCTGATTCCCACATTGAGTATTGGGTTAATTAATATCACAATAATAACATTACATTACTGACAATAAATGGCGCTGTGCGAGGCGCCATTTCCCGGCACGCCTACTTCTGTAGTCCTCGAATTTGGTCTCGTGATAGTTGCAAAACAAGTCTACCGCTAGCATCTCTAATGCACCGGCATATACAAACCATGTTCTTCAGTTAGTTAAACGAAAAAGGCATCTGCAAAACAATCCCAACGCTCCATAAAGATGTTGTCGCGTCTGCTGAAGGAGCACCAGGCAAAGCAAAATGAGCGAAAGGAGCTGCAGGGTGAGAAGATAGATGCTTAGCTATCACGCTAATAGAAGCTAAAAACAAAGGTGGAAGAGTCCACCATAGCATTAATGGCTTGTTTGTCTTAAATTATGTCTTTAATTATGCAGAGAGACGCAGACGTGACGCTATTGCTGCAGCAACGTGTCTAACAGAAGCCCTTGTAGACCACCTCAATGTTGGGTATGAAAAATCTGCTCCTTACTCATTGTTTTCCCTTTTCCCGAGGTCCAGCAGACGCCCTGTTACTACGTTTCGTGGTTGTAGTTAACGATTTAGAAATGGGTTGACATCCTGGGAGCCTCAATAAGTAGGGAGTCATGTCACAACAAAGACATACCCCACATAATTCTATTCAAACTTTTGCCACCTGACCCACAGATAAACCCAAGAGAACTAAAAGTGTTAATTTTTTGTCTATATTCATAACTTTAATAAACGTATATCGGGGTTAAACATAGTTTTATTTCATATGTTTATTATGGCTAAAACCGACGACTCTTTTCAATATTAATTAAGCTGCCAATCATTTTCCCAATCTCATACGGCCATTTTTTCCTATAGACTATATTTCCTGTTTTGCCTACTAATGTTATCTAGTCTGCACTAAGGATTATTCTCTTTATTTATTCATTCATAAATTACCTTTTGCATTTAAAGTGTAATCAATAAAATGTAAGAAATAATTGAAAAATATGTTAAATGCTTGTGTTTTCCAACCAATAGCCGAGAACCTTATAATAAATTGTAAGAGATGTCAAACTTAATTTTTGTGAAATTAGAACACTAAATGTTAGCGTTTCTGCTCAATAAGTGACTGTAATGATAGTTTCTTTCTTCTTCTTTTTTCAGTTGACTCACCATTTCAGAGCTTCAGTATATATCAAGATGATAGATAATAAATGCTACTGAATATTAAATTTACAGAGTTGAAGCAATTTCTAATTTTGTTTGTCCAGAGACAAAGTACTGTTCTAGAAAGAAAAAGTAAATTAAATTTGCTCTCCCCAAAGGGAAATTCGTCTTGGGCACAGTGCTACAGTCCGTTCCATCTTATATAATAAGATTGCTCTTGCAGCCTCCACATACATACACATGCATTCTTAAAAACATAGAAAAGGGAGTAGTAAGGATCATATAAAAGAATTTTGCACCTAAGTCCTTGTGCATGATGCATTGGTTTGCTACACTGACTTTGAGTTCAGCACGTTGATAGAAGTTGGAACATAGGACAACTTTAGACGATTGGTTTTGCACTTTGGCACTGTGAGTCTTCTACTGTTTTACTCCTTCTGATAAAGTGTATATTATTCTACATTATAAACATGTTCCTTAAAGTTACAGGTGAAATCATTAGTGCCTGATAGGTACTAACAATTAGTCGATCAATCAAATTGAAATGAAAGTAACTTCCAACTATTCTGATAATCGATTAATAATTTCAGTAATTTTTCAAGCAAAGTTGTCAAATGTTTGGTTCTGGTTTCAGCTTCTCAAATATAAGGGTTTGCTGCTTTTCTTTGTAATATATGACAGTAAATGTTGAGACTTTGGTTTTGGACTGTTGACTGGACAAAATAAGTCATTTGAAGATGTCACTTAATGCTCTGGGAAACTGTGATTAGCCCTTTTTTGTATAAATTACTTGATTAATTGTGAAACTAATCTGCAGATTAATCGACAATGAAAATGATATTTGCAGCCCTACCTAGGTATTGAAATCTGTGGTTCCGTAACAGATTCCAGTCAAGCTGACCCACACTAGTTTCCCACCACCAATGCTTCTTTTTGCACCAGTGGAATAAATCAATCCATACTTGGCAGAGTAGAATCAGCCTAATGTGTGACATAACCACGAATAATACATTAGGATTGCTGACTATTTGCAATAGTTGTGATGAAACCAAGACAATCATCTTAATGAACAAAGCTGGGATGCAAAGACTATTGTGTGGTTCTTTCTATAAGAAGGATTATGACCAAAATCCCTTATGACTTGGAGAGATGTAGTCTAGTTTGAGTATTACAATATGCTCTCAGTATAAATGGAGAAATTAATAACTGAGATTTTGGACGGTCAAATATGACTCACACATGCCACTGGATATATAATCCATTATACTATTATATTGTATTATATTATACTTCTCATTGTTGTTTCCTGTTCCTCTGTAGAGTTGCCCAAGCATATATAAACCAGCGTAAACTCGACCATGAAGTGAAGACTCTACAAGTTCAGGCGAGCCAGTTCTCCAAGCAAACTGCTCAGTGGATCAATATGGTAGAGGGTTTCAATCAGGCCCTTAAGGTAAGATGAGCAGTCAGTCAGAAATGTATCTAAAAACAAGTTTTTTCTGTCATGTCTTATATTCAATCAACTTTGCTTAACGTATTGCATCTTATAAGCCTACAGCTGTCAAATTAAGTGCCTTTATGTTGTATTCAAATATCCTAAGTTACATTCTGTAAAGGATACGAGGTCATGAATATCATATACTTGAGAGCAGCACTTGAAGACAGTTACATCTCGTTAAGTTGTACATTGGCCATATTCTTAGTGGCTTCAGGTATATACTGTATGTGACCTTATTGCATTATGCTGACTAGTATGGTTCAGTGTTGCTATAAAGAAATGTTGCTTTTTCTAACTGTTATCCCGCTATGCACCTTGTTGAAATAAAAATAATACCACAAAAGTTGAGTGAACTGAACTGAGTGAACTGACTCATGACTATTGATATTGTTCTTATCAGGTTTACTAAAAGCAGATTATGTTGAGGGAAGGGCGTTGACACAGGCTTCATATCTGAGCAGATTTAAGTGTAAAAGCAATGCATGAATGCTTTTTAACTTCCTCTGCAACTATCAGCCTTATATTGTCTTCAGAGGGTGATTTGATGCATTTCCAAGCTTTCTTGTTGCTGGTCCTGGTAATAGATTAGATTGGTAGTTGTACGCTGTGCTGATATTGATTCAGGCTGTACTCTTATTTGGAACAGGAAATCGGGGATGTGGAGAACTGGGCCCGCAGTATAGAGATGGACATGAGGACCATTGCCACAGCTCTGGAGTACGTGCACAAGGGTCAGCTTCAGTTGGCTTCATCTTGAACCTCATGGTGGGACGTTCGTCAGCCAAAAAGCAAGCAGCACTGCTCATCTACATGCCCCTCACAGCGGGCAAACGCAGATGGTTCCTTTGTTCAGAGAAATGTTGGACATCTGTAGCATTTCATAATTAATTACACACCGGCATAACTGCTTTAGATCTTACACAAGCAACGACATTAACCAGTGCAGGTACACAATGATGTTGGAGATCAAAGATCAAGCTTGTGTACAAAAATATGCCTCGCATTTATCTAGTAGCGACTTCAGTTAACAAATAACATTGTGGCAATTGGTAATTTAATAAAAGAAAAAATATAGTTCACCTGCTTGTACTAGTTTTAAAGGCCACAGACAAAGATTCACCAGTCTCTCTGTCTATAGCATTTTAGGAAGATTTCTTTTCAGCACGTGATACCTGCATTATGTATGTCTATGTATTATGTCTGTACGGTGATGACTACTGTTTTTGCCAGACAACTCGGCTTTAAATGCTACCATTAATTGATGGAACATTATTTTTAATAAAGTTTTAAAAATGCACTGCTGTTTTTTCATAAGAAACAAGGTTAAAGAAAATGTAATTGAGGCTTTATAACGGCTGTTATCTGCAAAGGAATTAAAAAGATGGACATGGAAAATGCATGAAGGATCTTATTTGAAAAAGGGATGTTTTAGCAGGCTACTTAAAAAAAAGGATACTCGGGGGAACTTGTTTGTCTTAAAGTTGGGTTAATGATTGTTTTTACATAAGTGAACAGCAGAAAGTAACATTGTACAAGTATTGACAAGCAACAAAGATCTTAAATTTTGAGGACAACGTTTTGCAACTAAACTGATGATTACAACTGTTTGGCGTAATTGGTTACCAAACACACCAACACTTACATGACTGCACGCAATCGACCTATGCATTGTGATGTAAGTTTTCTTCACGTCACACATTCCATGAATTGGCTGGGGAGGTGGGAGAAGTAAGACGTCCGGGCTTTCTTTCAGGAAGGTCTTTGTAATACGTTGGTTTAGATTCTCATTGAGTCTTTGTAATACATGTTTTTGTTACATATGTTACATACAATATTTGTTACAATATTTTGAAAGGGTCTCATTTTCACCCAAACCATTATTTTCTAATCTAATCTTTTCTAATCTAACCAAAGTGTGACTATGAACTGAAAATAATGCTAATAATAATGAAAAAGCTTATCAACACAAATCTGCTGTTGCACTGTGCTGTATTTGCAGACTTTGCCACTCATTATTTTTCATGCTTTTTTGCCACATAGCCCTGAAGGCTGACTTCTGTCTGTGCACGTCAATTTATGGAATGTGTGACGTGAAGAAAAGTTTTGGCACAATTTGCAATGCTGTTACGTGCTCTCATGTAACTGCAGGTGTATTTGGTGAACAATTATTTCAATTCACTGAATTGTTAGGGTAGGAAACCAAAGTTACGGACAGTTGGTAACCCATTTGGCCCTTTGGTTTGCACTTCACATGACAAAGAAATATGCCAGTTCTTTTTTTTTTTTTAAAGGGAGTCTTCTTCACACTCATGTTCTCACTGTAGAAATTCATATCTTTAGGCCAATACTCTGAAAATGTACATTGGGCAATCTTAAGGTTTATTATTTTATTTTTTTTCGAGGATGCCTTTATCAACCTATTATTATTAACACAAAAATTCTTCCCTATTTCACCTGGGCTCTGTTGAGATTATACTTCAATGTGTTCACTGTCAACATCAGCAGTGTGAGCTGACCAGTCTAAGAACATGCATCACAAATGTAGACAACCAGTTAAAGTATACAGCAGATACCGTGTTCACTTAAAACTGATATTAAAGGTCAGGAACTGAATGAGTCAGTGAGATTACACACATGTTCATGAGGGTGGACAGGGCTTTAACAGATGGAATTATTATAAATTTGTTTTAACAAATACATTAAGTACCTGCTATGCCTCTATACTCTGGGAACCAGCAGATACTTAAAAAAAAGAATTACCAAGATTTCATGTTGAGAACTTGAAAGAACCCAATCTGCTTGAAAGTTGGTCATATTTTGTGAGCAACTGGTGTGTCTAAAGAGAAAGTTAAGTGATATTAAAGGTCACTTCATGGACAGAAAATTCCCTGTGTTCCGTAACTCCCTTAAAACAAGTGGTTACAGATTGGGGATTACAAATTGCAGACTTGTCTTAAGGGATAAAACACAGGGATAAAGCCTTTTTCTGGCCAGGCTCTCAGAGTTAAGACGGGAGAATAGCCAGAAAGGGAAAGCAAAGAGGACGGATAACTTGTGGGGATCCATCACTTCTTGAAAAGAGGAAAAGGTAGGTTAATATAGTTTTATATAATTAGCACCATTGACCTACAACAAAGTGCTTCCTGTTGTTTCTGCATGTTATGATTAACCTCACCTCATGAATAACGAGGTATAGTGGTATATTTGTTATATAGTTTGAAACTCAAATTTTCTTAACCTGATTAGCAATTTTACTCATGCCAACAGCAGCAGTATGGGTCTTGTATCTGATTTCAGTTTGCACGCATGTATACCATGACTCACTGAAGTATCTTGTCTTTAATTTTTCTCTGTAATAAGGCAGAAAACTAATTTGTTTTCAGCAATGGAATTAAGCAGCTTGGTCACAGGCTTTAAATTTAGGCTTCCAAACAATGCACCCCTCCCTCCTTGGGTCTCCCTCCCATCCCTCCCCCCCTCACAAATGCCTTTCTTTCTTCCATAAGAGTATTAACCAAATATTTCTCATGTGCCCAAAGCATTTCTATATCACAAGCACCTCTATTCACATCCTCAGTGAACAAACTCAGTGTGTCCCACAAGTTAGCAAAAAGGTTCAATAGACCAGACAAAATATTATGAAGTGCGGATTTATTAATTGAGATTCTTGAAATTAGTCTGTGTATTTGCTTTTTACATTCCATCCTTGAAAGATTTGGCAGTTTGCCGTTTTAGAACATTTGATCAACCGGTTTGTTTGTTTTTCAGTGAGCACAAAGGTGACTAAAAACCTACCTTTAGTTCCGGAAGCAACATGGATACACAGTTTGTCTATGATCTTTTAGGGTAAGAAATACCAACGTGTCATTACACTATTGATCAGTATTATGGCAGCTCTAAACTAACCTTTGAACCTCCAAACTTAAACATGCATATTTTTTTCTGAGAGTCGGATCCCTGCTTTCCTTTTGTCCACATTTCTCCTCTGTTCTCTTTCAGGGAAAATGCTTGGTTGTACTTCAGTGTTACCTTTGTGGTCTTGTGGATTATTGTATGGCTGTACAGAGACAGTCTGGAGATTGAGGACATCACTGACAAGTATGTCTTTGTGACCGGCTGCGACTCGGGCTTTGGAAACCTGCTGTGTAAGAAGCTTGACCGTAAAGGTTTCCGTGTTTTGGCTGGCTGTCTCACTGAAAAGGGAGCAGATGACCTGAAAAGGGTGGCGGGGCCTCATTTGAGGACTGTCCTGCTGGACGTGACCAATCAGGACAGCATCCAGAAAGCCATGGAGTGGACAAAGAAGGAGGTTGGTGATAATGGTGAGACAGGATCTTGCATTATTTGAATATAACATGTCTCAGTTAATCAAATTTCACAAAGCGGATCTCTGACACGATGCATGTTTTCCACTTTTCATTGCCTTCACAGGACTTTGGGGTATTGTGAACAATGCTGGACGCTCATTACCCATGGGTCCGTCTGAGTGGATGAAAGTGGAGGATTTCCACAGCCCACTGAAAGTCAACTTGTATGGAATGATTGCCATGACAATCACCTTCCTGCCCCTCATCAAAAAGGCCCGTGGCCGTATTGTAAATGTGGCGTCAGTGCTGGGCAGGGTCGCTGCAAACGGTGGGGGATACTGCATCTCCAAGTTTGCTGTGGAGTCTTTCTCTGACTGCCTCAGGTAAGACTTCCACAGCCTCATCGACACTAATTTAGGGCATATTTTGTTGAGACAGTTTTGTTTTGTTTGTTTGTTTGTTTTTGTTGCCTTTTTGTTTTCAGGAGAGATATAAACTACTTTGGAATCAACGTGTGCATCATTGAGCCAGGATTTTTCAAGACTGCAGTGACGAGCCTTGATCCCTTGGAGAGGGAGCTGCATCGTCTGTGGAACCAGCTCAGTCCTGAAGTACAAGCCAGCTATGGAGACAAGTACCTTGATAAGTGTAAGTAGACTGATGATGTTTATTTGGACAATTTGGATAAAACTCATTCTTCTACCAGACGTTTTTGCTGTTTTTGAATTAGAATCAAATTAGAGCATTTGCTTCCTAAGAAAATTAATCCCCCAGCTTGCAAGGACCGCAAAAATTTGGAAAGATGTCATATGTTTCTGCATTTCTGCACAAAAAAATCACTTTGCATTTATTTTCTCAAAAGAAGCTGCTGTGCTGTACCTGAAGGCAACTTAAAAATCCCAATCAAAAATACTGTCACATGCTCCAACAATCAGAAAAGAAAAGAAATACACTACATACTATAAAGGTTGCAGGAAACTGTCAAAATGCAAGTTGTTTGTGAAATTTAAAAAAATACCATGAATACCGCTGAGTATACAATACATACATTTGGTACGAAGTTAAAATACATGCTGTTAAGTTAAATTATTAAGTTGTATGCACAAAATATCTTTACATTCATTCTAATTTTCAGATATCAAAGTCCAGCGTTTGATCATGAATGCTGTCTGCGACTCCGACCTCACCAAGGTGACCAACTGCATGGAGCACGCTCTGACTGCTGCCTACCCTCGCACCAGATACAGCGCCGGCTGGGATGCCAAGCTTCTCTGGATCCCTCTATCTTACATGCCCTCCTGTGTAGTTGATTTTGGGCTGAAGCTGGTGCTCCCTCGTCCTTCAAAGAGCGTTTAACTTGTGATGACTTATAAAATTCAAAAAATAAAGCTGTCAGCCTTTTTGTATCATCTTGATGCAGTACAGAGGTTGACTCAAAGAAAATAAGCTTTTGCCTATCAAAGCACCCATATTCCTTATCTACATTGGCCATGCAATGATTTTGATGAATGTTCTATGTTATATTATGTTGAAATTATTATATTTACATGTGCATAATCTCCCATGTAACAGTATTATCTGCTTTAGACGGTTTGACAATGTGAAAGAAAATAATGAAACTGTATTATATAAATTAATGTTTAATTATTGTTTTGTTTATTAACGCTATGCTCTGCCTTTTGACATTGTTATTTATGGTCCTTGATATAGATGCTGTTAGACATGATAAGTTGATTGGACAAGATTTTACTATAAAGAAGCAGTGTTTCTCAGAATGCAAAGATCAGCTCAATGTGGACACAAATAAAAAAAATACCATGAAGACATGTCCGGGTTACAATGATATGGAGCCACATCATAATGGTTTCTAAATAGCCTCTTTGAATGTATGATGAACATCAAGCAAAACTGTAGCTGCTGTGCAGCAATGAGTCAGGATCATGCATTTGAAGAGGAAGAAGAAGGTGAAAGACAAATGAGAGTCAATCAGCACCAAAGTTATCATTATTAAACCTTGAAGTCATGTCTCTAATTTACAAAGCACAATGCTTCAGGCCCTGACAGCAGAAGAGCCTGCATGGATCATAATTATTTAAAATGTATAAAATTAAATATTCCTGTGAAATCATGTGTCTCTAATCAGGTGTTTGTCAGTCCTGGTCCTGGAGACCTGCTTGCAATTTTCAAAATTTTCAGAAATATCTTGAAAAGTAATCTTCCAATCATAATGAATAAAAGTCATTCTTGGGGAACCTCTTTTTGACTATAACCATGTGCAGTTTAATTAAAATCATAATTGGAATATGGCAAACGATATGTGTAGGATTGTTCAGTCTTGATAAAGGTATGCACTCCACTGAGCCCTTCTTGTGCCCTCCGCCAAGTAGGTTATGCTTTCACCATTATTCGTTTATTTGTCAGTTTGTCAGTAGGATTATGTAAAAACAAAACGATTTCCATGAAACTTGGTGGGAGGATGGGTCTTGGGCCAGAATGGACCCCACTAAATTTTAATGTAGATCTGGAAAAAGAGAAGGATCCAGGATCCTTTTCTTTAACATTGTGTTTTTGGACATTTTCTTTAATTTCCTAGGGCATAATGTATGGATCTTGAATTTAAAAAATCAGGCATATTCATGGGGTTGGTATCTATGAGTGTGAGCAAACTGGCGCAGAGAAATAATTCTAGCAAGTGGCTAAAAATTCACATATACAGTGCCTGTGACAAAAATATTACACACAATAAAGTATTTTTGAGCCACTAATATGTATTATTCTCATTATTCTCAAATAGTATGCCGATATAGTATAATTGTTGTCTGTAAAAAAAATTCACTTTATACTACATAACACACAGAGACGATAAGATTGTAAATCATTTGTGTGGTTTTTGTGTTGTTTTAATAATATCTCTAGGATTTTACAGTGTAAGAGATGTTTAGAAATAAGCCATCAGCTTAGTTCACTTACATTTAATTCGCTTGTATTTAACTTGATAACATGTTTTTGTTGCTTGAACAGTACAGATACATTTCTTATCAGTTGAGTTAGTTATCAGTTAAGTGATGACAGACTGTGCCAAACAGGTTCAGCTGGTGGTGATCATAATAATAAATTAAGATGCTGATTGGCTGATCATGTTGTTACACAACAACACTTTCTCAAATCTGTTTTTCATGAAGAAAAAACCTGTCATTAACCATAACATTTGTGAATATCCACCTTCAGAGTGCAGAAAAACTATATTTAAATAGGGGACACTGCTAATTTTTCTTACAACACACCTGTCATGATACCACATGTAGGACAGTATGTGAGTCTGGATCATCTTTGTATCCTGGTGGTGTACAGCTTGTGGAAATATTAACAAAACAATTGTTTCACTTTTTCTGATGTTTGGGTCACTCTAGGAAAAGTCATCAAATTTAAAGCTGAATGCAGATCATTGGTGGCGGTGGTGGGGGGGTGTTTGTTTATTGTTTAAAGCTCTGATAAAGTTGATGTGTTTTAACCATAATACTGAATTCTGGTGTAGCAAATGGTTAAACATATCAGGATTCACTGACAGATGCAGTCCTCTGACAGGCATTTGTGATCCAAAACACACGCTAGCTCCTGATTGGCTACTGTATCTGCTGCCACACGAGGTGTGTGACGTTATCTATCACACAGACACCTGCTGCTTTCAGAACATTTCGTAAAAATTGTTTTTTACACAGCTGGTCACTAACAACGAATCTAACTTCGGGAAGTAGTGTGGAGCTTCTTTATGTTTATTTATTCATTTACGTGCATAAATGCGCGAACCATGAGCCCTATAAATAATTATTTTAACAATGTAATCTGTTCAGTTTGGCGGGGAAAAAGTTTAAAAGTCTAAAATTTCCGGTGACACCCGAAGGTAGCAAAACTTCTCCCAGCCATTTGAAAGTCAGTGACCCTGAAGGTGGAGCCAGCAAACAGCTTAAAAACAACAAGCAAGTTATCTGTGAGCTACATCAAACTGTCACAGCGGGTCTGTGTCCACTGTCCGAGCCATGAACTCCTGTCTGAGAGCTCTGCGTCTGTCAAACTCTGTACAACTGGTAGTCAAAAATACAGACTCCGTGAAGAAGGTCTTCATCAGCCGGACAGCGTGTTGTCTGAGCACGACATCAACCACGGCGTCTCAGCCACGACCACCGACTCAGCTGCGTCATTTCCATCTCAAACCGTGAGTGTCTGTGTGTTTACAATAGACATGTGTCCATGGTGTTAACAGTGTCTTTACCGCAGTGCAGTATTATAGGCTGTATTCAGATCCTTTACTTGTGCTAAAAACAGTGCTGGCCCTGACCAATTTGGTGCCCCAGGCAAGATTTTAGTTGGCCGCATCGCAGTCAATTTCACTACCAATCTTCATACACTCACACAGAACCTGCATGTATGTCTTTGAGATTTTCTTTTCTTTTAAATAGAAAATAACCCACAAAATAAAATCTGTATTAGAATCAAGTGACATAAAATAAATTATAAATATAATATAAATAAGGCATTGCACAAAATAAGATGTTACAGAAACCAGTGGCACACCTGGGCAAAATATGGCTCTATTTGAATACCAAATAAAAACGGTGAACAAGAAAACAAGACATAAATAAGGTATTGCACAAGATAAGATATTAAAGACACAAGTGCAGACATAACAACACACAATAACTATATTGCACACAATAACTATATTACAAAAAAAATCACAGAAACCTCTGGTTTTTACTGCCATTTGATTGTTTGTTTGTTTGATTGTTGTTGACACTGATGTAAACTTTAACAAACACACTTGTATAAACCGTAACACAATAAACCAAAGGCTTACAACTATTCCTTATAAAGGGGATGAAAAACGAATAACATTTTAATTGACTATTGTCAATAAAAATGTATGACACAGCCAACAGGTGAAAATAACACCTAAATAGGCCTAATGTTAACTTTCCAAATTTCCCTGATGTATTTAAGGTGGGAGTAACGCAAACTGACGTCAACTCTAGCTCTTAATTGATTAGCGAACCACGTTATCATGGTTCTGTATTTTGGTTTCCTGTTTCCTGTTTTATTTTGAAAGTCTGTTTTCCACGTTATGTGTTTTTGCTTTGCATTTCCTGTCTTATTGTCTTATGATCTGTTTTACCCTTTTGGCTCCTCTTTCTGTGTTTTATCCATCTGTGTTTTTAGTTCCAGTTTGTTCCCTTTTAGTTCCAGTTTGCTCCCTGTAGAATTCATTAAAAGAAACTGTAGAATTCATTAATATGCAGTCGTATGTCCAGAGACACTCCTGGAAATCTTTACAGACAAGCAAAATAAATACAACGTTTGTCTGTTTACTGAATTATCTGTAAATCTGTCTAAACTTTGCCTTATTATTTCTTGTATTGGTCATGTAATAGTGACATTAGCAGTTCATTTGTGGATAACTTTGCATGACTGAAAATTATTTAACTAGTGAACCTAATAAACAGTTTTAGAGGAAATGATCATTTAAGCCGTGCCTTCTGGAATAGCGCTCAAGTTAACTCCTGTTTGCAATTCCTGTTTGTTCTTCACTTCATCAGGAATGTCCATTCAAATTCCCCAAGCACTGGAGTGGAGGACATGCTTTTCTACACCATCACAGAAGGAAAAGAGCAGGTCCCCATTTCATACTTTATCTCAGTAAGTAGCTTAAAAAAAACTCCACCAATCAAAAAACAAACAAGTATCTACCCTCCTACGGTTGTCATGTTTTCATCTGGTCCATTTTTGTTTGCAGGCGCTGAAGAAAACTGGCCTTCACCCATCAGACCCTCGTCTGAAGGACTGCATGACGAAACTGGGACAGGGTGTGATGAAGGAATCTGTTGGCGAAGTGATGATGGACAGAGACCTTTTCCACAGGTGGGGCAGTGGTTAGGACTAAATTCTATCATGAATAAAGTAACTTAGAAAGACCACATGTGAGGGGATTAGCTTACAAACTGTCCCATTTTATGTGGCAATTCTCATAATTTATGATAACAGATGTTTTTAAATGATTTGTTGCTTTGATGACCCCAAACCAGTGCTACTGGGATTCATTGTACTGGTCAGATCTACAGACAGTCTCTCCAGACTTAAGATGAACTGCCTCTTTGAGTGTTAACTTTTAGACCCGTTACATACATGGGAGTGTTGCTCCTCTATAATGACCCTCAAACTAAACATGCATCTCTTGGTGATTTCCATTCACCACTCCATGATGGCATGAGACCAAATAATAGTCTGATCTTCTCACAGTAATCCATTGTAATGAAGGGTGTGTTGAATGCGACCTGCTGTATGATTGTCTTCCTCTTTGTTTTTCGTCTTTCATCCCTCGTCTTCAACACTTTGCACCGCTGATAGTGAGAAATTTATGACAAGTGTAAGAAATGTGGTCGACATGAAAAATGTGGATGATTATAATGGTGGATTATAATGTAATCCAGTTGAATTAATGCTTTTGTGAATGTTCAAGGTTTGTTGAACTGAATGAGGGATCTTCATTCAACTACATAGTGGTGGGCTTTTAATTAAATTGCTTTTAATTAAATTAAGTTGTCATGCAAGTAACCCCCAATACCATCTTCTTTTGTAAGATCCAGTAAACATAGGTTGTGTAATATAATACATTACAATGCATTTATTGCATCATTTCACCTTAGTAATGTCATTGAAATCTAATTTCTTAAAATTTGATAATTTGTTTGCCATTTCTTGGATATCCAATCAATATGAAACATATTTTTACCTCTCCTAGAATTATGGAATAACCCAGCTCTGTGTGAAACATGGTGGAAGGGTGTAGCATGAGCGAAGGAAGCACCCATTTAAATTTTGGATCGTATCCGAATTGCAGATGCACAAATTATTGTTCACTTTCATTAACATTAGGGCATTTGACATTAGCTAAATAAATGCCATATATCATGAAATCCAGTAGATAAGCTCAATAAGTTAAGTTCAATAGTGACAAAACATATCCAGTTGTGGAAGTAAGATAAGTCCACACAGTCCACATTCAAAAGTACCAGTTCTCTTCTGGGGGGGGGGGGGGGGGGGGGGGGGGGCTGTGTTGACCTCTTCATACTCCATACAGAAAAGAGTTCTGATAGGCTAACGATGAAGGTGTGTCCCTGTGCCACTGGAGAAATGTGACCAGTAAAATGACCAGCTAAATTCTAATCCAGGTGACGCCTCATGTCCTCTCCTCTAACTCATCTGAAAAGAATCCTTTTGCATGCCTGATCTGATCCGTCCCTGGAAATCTTCTGCAGATTTACTAAATATCCAGGAATCCAGCATCCAGATGACCAGACGTGTTTGCTGGTGACCATAAAACGTTCCACCACACAGGGAGAAGAGTTCCATTGAGGGGTTGCAGAATGGAGAGTAAGGGGGAAGGAATTGTAAACCTCAACTGATTTGCCCCATGTCCACACCTTGCACAAGTCTTTCAAAGAAATGATCACAATTGAACTTTGGCGATTTTCATGTAATTTTGCTCACCTTTTTTTTCCAGTAGTGGGGGCATCTGTCTCCTTGGTCACATATTTTCTGGTTTATTGTTTCTTTTTACATGTGGATGCAGTGGAAGGAAGCAAAGTGCTGTCTAATTCAAATAAATTTGTCGCCTGTTATGTCTTGAATGTACGTAAATGGAACAGCTTTTACAAAAGTATGTAAGCATGTTCAAAATGGAGTTAAAATGCAGTTTTAAAATAAAATAAGAATCAGAGAAACTATTTCATTTTCAGTACGAGCTCCTGAGTATCCCTTCATTATGTTGTTTTTGTCTTTCAGATGTGTTGGTGGAAACATCGTCCTGCTGATCCAGGCCTTCAGAAAGAAGTTTGTCATCCCTGCATTTGACGTGTTTGCACAAAAGATTAATGAAATCTACAAATCAGTGCAAAACCAAAGCGATGGACAGGTAGGCATACGTCGTTTGTTCCAAATTGTACAGTAATGTAAAATTTGGCACTTTATCCTTCATGTTAAACTGACTGTTACTGTGCTTCTCTTGTGTATTACCTTATAGGTTGCAGATTACATCCCCCAGCTGGCCAAGTTCAGCCCTGAACTGTGGGGGGTGTCTTTGTGTACAGTCGATGGTCAGAGGTAAAAAAAAAAAAGAAAAAGATTTGTACTTGACAAACCAGTCTCACCACAAGCTTTGGATCGTACACATGATCACAGATGGAGTTTCTTGTCATTAAATTCTAGATGTTCAAATATAGGAGTCAATGTTGGCTTAAAAGCTGAGAATCAAGAACAGCTTCTGAATGGATTGTGTTTTCAAGACCAAAAAAGAGCTTTCGATCTCAACAGATTTGTCTATTAATCAATGATTAACTTGTTGATCATCTGACTTCACTTTGTCAAGTCAAGTTTTAGCATATTTATTTTAAATCATTGCAATTTTTCCGCCTCGGGAAATGGACAATTATCTGGAAAAGAAAGCAATAAATGATACCCTTTTCTTTATTTCTATAATTTTAAATGCAGGACTCCGAACCTACCTTCAAACCTCCTGAGTGCCGAGCATCTGACAGATATGTCTGTTGTAGTATTCAAAAACACTGTATTACATCTTCCAGGGCGATAGACAAAGTGAATCTGTTTTGTGTTCAGTGAGACTGGATACGTTATTTTCTAGATTTCTGCTCTGTCTTCTTCCTCCAGGCACTCAGTGGGTGACACGAAGCAGCCGTTCTGTCTGCAGTCCTGCATGAAGCCCCTGCAGTACGCCATCGCCGTCCATGAGGGAGGAACAGAGAGGGTCCACCAGTATGTCGGCATGGAGCCAAGTGGACTCAAGTTCAACATGCTGTCACTTAATGATGAAGGTGTGTAAAGCCTCTTCACTACGATAGCAACTATTTTGATTATCAATTTTTTATTTTAATAAAGTTTATATCTAAACTACAGACGTTTTGCTGGTTCCACGTGTAGATTCCATTTTTTTTGCCGCTCTCTTTTTGTCATACATTTAGATATGAATTATATAGATATGAATTGAATTGATATGAAGGTTTGAATCATTGGGTGGATAAAATAAGAGATTTGAAGACATGTCTTCAGGCTCTGGAAAGTTGTGGTGTTCAAGTTTCACTATTTTCACCATTTTCCTATTGAAAAAAACAATTATTATAACAACAATTTTTCAATTTTATGAGAATCAGTAAGAAGTTTTGGGGTTCAGACCTTTCTAGGTTTGCATGTTTCCCTGGGTTTTGTTCAGGTGCTCTAATTTCTTCTCACAGTCCCAAGACATACAGGTTAATTGGTGACCCAAAATGTCCTGTAGGTGAGTGTAAATGATTGTCTCTGTGTTAGCACTGTGACCTTCTAAAGGTTATAGTTCATGGATGGATGGATGCCTTTACAGAGACTGATCACCACTGCACAAGGTGTCTTTTCCTAAATGTGTATACCATATTAGTACTGAAGCAATTAGTGAATGGACTGGTTGCACAGCAGACATTTTGACCTTTCACAGCAGGAAAAACAAAGATGGATTTAATAGCAGTAACAACAACTTCCATTAAGCGTCTTAATACCAGTGACAGTGAACCATTATGCACAATTAGCTGGATCTCCTGTGAGTTCCCCACGATGCCAAGTCTAACCTCATTTTTCATTTCCGATTAGTATTTCTCCAATAGTTTTTTTTTCTTATTTTAATCAGACACTTAGAAGAGTTGGAATATTCATAAGAGTGTGTGTTACATAATGAATACAGTCTTCACTTCAATCAATCAGTGTATTAAAATATTTATTTTATGTCTGCGCTAAGGTTTATATACACAATTCATGACATTAGCAAAACATAAATTATCAGTCAGTCAAATTATCAGTGGAACGCCGGCAGCAACCAAAGGAGGGTGTGATCACTCCTCTAAACTGGGACGCCAGCAGCATGCATACGAATCCTCTTCAGCAGCTTTCTACAGCGACCAGTGAAGGACCAGTAAAGACATGGTGCTCACAGAGGAGAGAGAGCAAAAAAGGGTTAGGAATTTTTTTTTTAAAAGTGCACCAAGACATTAAAATTCATTTTAAATGCACCAGGATTAATAATCCAGATTAACAGTCCACAATATGTAGCATCATGAGTACAACTAGTTTGTATTACTTGTTTGATAATACTTATGTACTGAAACAAAACCTTGAATTTACTTGTAGTATTTTCAAATTGTGATATAAGTACTTTTACTGAAAAAGATGTTCCCATCACTGCAGTAGTGGCCATGAGTGCTACTGTATTCTCACATACTGACATAAGACACTTTACTGTCATAAGTATACAACGAACAGCATCACATAGACTAAATAAGAACATTAAGTTAAAACATATGACAAGGTTAAAAACATCAATAACAAATTGAAACAATCACCAACAAAAAATAAGAATAAAGTATGACAGGCGCCTACACTGTGTACAAACTTTAGAGAAAATCTGATCATGAGTTGTCTTTTCTTTGTTAGTGTCAGCTTTGTTGAATTTGTTTTGGTTTGAGTGGTTGGTTTGAATTCATTTGTTTTTCATGTTCTCTGATATTACACGTTGAACATAATGACAAACACCCTTTTAATAAAGGCAACTTTCATGATGAATGCCTCATCAAAATTGTGTCTTATCTCATTGTCCTTTTTCCTAGATAAGCCCCACAACCCCATGGTGAACGCTGGAGCCATTGTGATCAGCTCTCTTATCAAGGTAAACCGATGGACACGACCAGCCCGGTGTGTGATAGTTGAGTCAGCACACATGAAGAAGTCAGTTACACAGAAAATGTTACAAACTTTGCTTGTACTTTGATGCCTCACAAGTGTTTTTGTACTCCATATTTTACATTCAGAAAATGACCGGATTTGTCATGGAATTCATGTATTATTGAATTTTATTCCAATAGTCAGCAAATCTTTGATGATTAAAGGTCACATGACTCGAACGTGCTACAACGTGTTTAACTAATGAGTCATTATTTTTAACTATAATTGGCACATTTCTCTTTACAATGAAGTGGGTTTTTTTTTGTAATTATAACACTGATTCTGCAAAATATTCATCTTGTTTGGTTTTGTAGAAAACCGATGACCTATGTTTGATAATGAACAAAACCTACCAACCCCATATGGAGTGCACTATGTTCTAGTTAAGTGCCTGAAGCCTGTTGAGTGAGTCTGTCGATGTGATTATGATCTTCAAGGCAAAGCCAGGCCGAAATGTCATAAAGCAGCAGCAGTTATTGCTAGAACTCTATATCTTCAAAAGTAATGTAGGAAACATTTCAACAACTCTTATTTTACTGAGTGACTCTGACTGCTTTTCTTCAAGATGTATAAAAATGCATCATAGTTTATGTTTTATAACAACTGTCTGTTGTCATGTGTAATGAAGGCCCTCTTCATTACTGGAATTGGTAAATAAATCATAAATAAAAAATAAAACCCCTTTTAAAATTAACACAAATAAGTTTAAATATCTGGGAATCTGGGTTACACACAGTTATAAAGATCTCTACAAGGCCAACTTCTTGCCCCTGATAGCTGCTCTGAAGCAGGACATTAAACCGTGGGATTTGCTGCCCCTCTCGCTGAGCGGAAGGCATTGACGTACTGGATGAGTGACATAGACAACCCTGATACCCCTAAATGGCTGATTCTGGAGAATATCTCTTGTAGGCTAACCTCCTTACCTGCGTTACTATGCTCTGAGCTCCCACTTGTCAAGCCTATTTCTTATTACACCACTAACCCTGTTGTGGCAAACTCAGTGAAAATCTGGAACCAATTCAGGAGGACATTTGCCCTCTGCAACCTCTCCCTTGCTGCTCCAATAGTTCAAAATCACATGTTCACCCCTTCAATGTTAGATGGATCCTTTGGCATTTGGTTTAAGAGTGGGATCCTTTCATTGCAAGACCTTTACATTGACAATAATTTTGCATCTTTTGAGCAATTGGTAAACAGGTTTTGCATCCCTAGGTCCCACTTTTTTAGGTATCTACAGTTGGGAAACTTTATTGCTTCACATTTTGAGTGCTTCCCTTTAATTCCTCCCACATCTCTGCTAGAATCTATTTTCAGGTTAGGAAAGGACTTAAAGCAGATTATAGGCAGAATATACAACATTCTCAATTTGTATGATTTGACGACGACTAGATAATCTTAAAAAGAAGTGGGAGGAGGACGTAAATGAACAAATCATAGATACAGTCTGGCAGAAACTTATCAGGATTTACTCATCGTCCATCTGTCAACGACATACTGTTGTACGATTTAAGATAGTACATAGACTTCATTGGTCAAAGGTTAAGTTGTCCCAAAATTAAACCGGAGTTAGATCCTACATGCGACAGATGTAGACAAGCACCAGCAAACCTTTTACAAATGTTCTGGACATGCCCAAGGCTACATCGTTTTTGGCAACCAATTTTCAAGACTCTTTCTCGAATACTAAAGAAACCAATGGATCCATCCCCTGCTTTTGAAGGAGAGGGGGGGAGGAAATGTAATGAAGGCCCTCTTCATTACTAGAATTGGTAAATAAATCACAACTGAAGTTTTGAATGTTTTATTTCAAAGAATGACACGTGGCAATTTGTTTGCCTCAGCGGGGGATGATTGAAGCTCCACCTGTGAAGACAAAACACACTGGGTTGGTAACATCAACACGTGCATTATAATATAAACTATTAACATGTGTTTATTAGGATATAACTTAATGAAACACTATTTTGATGTGATAAGTGTTGTTTGTGGTGTAGTGAGATTTCATCCAGCATGAGTTAAGGTCACTCACCTTTTGTGTCTCCTCTCCAGGGTGTTCGGTGTAAAAGAGTCTCCGGCTATCTGAGCATCCATTTATAGGTTCCGGGAGATACTATTGGTTAAATGAGTGTAGGGGTGGTAGTCCACTTTACACTGCATGTCTTCGACTATCGGACGATATTGTAATGCATGAAATAAGTGGGGAATTTGCATTATAATTGAAATGAGTGTGTGATTTGAGTTATTGTATTTCATGATGTTTGTTCTTTTTATGTAACGACAGGGATAGTTTTCCCTATACTGTGGTAGGGGCTAAGATCTAGGCCAGTGGCCGGCTATAAAGGCTGCCAGTTTCCATCGAGCGCGGCGACTGTTAGGACCCCATGCTGCCCATGGTCCACAGTATTGTTTTAAATGTGTTAAATGGAAAATTGTACATTTCTTCAGTGTTGGTGAAAAGAAAGCACCTGGTTGGTCTGCACCTAACCTCTGCCTCAAGCCTCCTGTTTGAAGTCCTGCCGCTATACGCGGCCATCCCAACATCATGTTTTGTGAAATACTCTTTGAGCTCCACCTAAGCTCTGTGGTTTA
This sequence comes from Chaunax sp. Z400, assembly GCA_037577475.1. Classification (NCBI taxonomy): domain Eukaryota; kingdom Metazoa; phylum Chordata; class Actinopteri; order Lophiiformes; family Chaunacidae; genus Chaunax; species Chaunax sp. Z400. The sequence continues at coordinate 23,916,095 of CM075185.1, forward strand.
TGATCATTGCCATCTTTCCACACACTGTACCAATTGATAATAATAAAGTGGTTAAGCATGCAATCACTGATACATATGAGAGGCCATGTAGGCCATATTTGATACTTTCTCACACACACATTTTATAATTTCATACAGACACAATCATACTAACACACACACTACTATTCTCTCTTACATGAACAATCATACTCTCATACACACACTACTATCTATGTATCTGTCTGTATGAAATTATGATAGAGTGTGTGAGAAAGTATAAAATACGGCCTACATGGCCTCTCATAGATACATTCATGTCTTGTTCTACAATGTGTAAGGAGTAGTACTGAGGCCATAGTCAATGTTCGTAAGTTTTGAATGACATGGAAATGACTCTCACTTCATTTTCAGCCTGGCTCAAATAAGGCCGAGAAGTTTGACTATGTAAGTAGCCGCGGCCTATTGGCTGTTTCTTCTCTGCTAATACCATGAATATGAAACTGTGGCATGATTATCTCGGCGGCAGCAAACAGACAGCTTTGTCTTTTCCACCAAGGTTATGGAGTTGGTGAAAAAGATGGCTGGCCAAGAGTATGTGGGATTCAGCAATGCCACGTGAGTGTACTGTCAAATCTGCTGAAAGTATTACATGTGAATGTGATATCTTTGTGTAGCACAAGTTGAAAGACAGTGTAAGGCAAATTGCCCGTTCACTGCCCTATTCCATTATTGATGTTTCAGTATTGACCCAATCTGCCACTCTGTCTCAGGTTTCTGTCAGAAAAAGAAACGGGCGACAGAAATTTTGCCATTGGATACTACATGAAAGAGAATAAGGTCGGTTAAAGAAGGCCGAAATATGTGAGATTTTAAATGCTTTATATTTTCTGTTGCATCAGTTTGAGATAAAGCTAAATATTTATATACACGTGTCCTTGTGTGTGTTTGCATACTTATATGTTTTTGTCACATTTCTAAAAAGATAGCATATATAAATTGGGCTGCAACAATAAATAACTGTATTTTTAATCATTTATTCTATGAAACATCAGAAACTTGGGGACATGAAGATTCTCAAACACCGATAATTCACATGAATCTTCTACCTGGCAGCAGAGAAGTTTTTACACAATCAGACCTGTTTTTTAAGGTGGACACCCAAGATGAGTGTCACCAGTTCAGTATCTGACCGAATGTGAAATATCACAGTCTCCCCTTCTGTTCCTCACTTACTGTGTTGAGTAATGGTCAGAAAAATGTTTTTTTGCAGAACATTATGATGGCACAGTGAAGTTGAACTTTTGGATGTAAAACGTCGTCACTTCATAATTTTATCCTACCAGACATTTGTGTTAATTCTCTTTCAGAATTAACAGATGAATTTTCTGGTTATGGCTACAACTGTGTTACCTTGTGTGTGTCCTCTCCATGAATCTCCCACACGCCTCTGTGCATTGCCACATTATCATGTTAGGAGAGACACGCATGACCTTTTAACCCTGGGAGCTGTTTTTGAGGACAATAATAATCCCTGGTCTGGTCTCTCAAGTAAAACCGATCCCATTTGAGGGACCATAGCAAGAGAAAGTCTTATGAATGATTTGGTTCTGTATATTAGAATCATTCAGCATCCTTAAGTCATTCAAGTAGTCATAATGATCATTTTTCACTCGCCAGTGTTTTCCCCCGGGAGCAGATATGATTGGTGCCCTGGACTTCTACTTCCAGGTAAAGCTCTCTGCCTTAAATGGCACTTTTCATAAACCATTAAACAACCTGTGTTGTTCTTGTGTCACTTGCTAGTGATTTAGCTGTGATGAAAATGGTTTCAGGAGCTTTGACCAGGACCTGTTCCTCTTTTGGTCGCAGCTTTGCTCCATCGAGGTGACCTGCGAGTCGGGAAGCGTCATGGCTGCCACTCTGGCCAACGGAGGGATCTGTCCAATAACAGGCGAGCGTGTCCTGAGTGCCGAGGCAGTGAGAAACACTTTGAGTCTCATGCACTCCTGTGGCATGCATGACTTCTCCGGTCAGATGGCTTTTCATGTGAGTAACACGCAACACGATGACAGAAATCACATTGAACTAAAAGATTAACCAGTGTTCAGTGTCGTCACTGTTGACCCGAAACAAATCCCACAGCCAGCTTCTCGCTCTCATCTCCCAGGTGGGCTTGCCGGCCAAATCTGGTGTGTCTGGTGCAATACTGCTGGTGATCCCCAATGTCATGGGAGTGATGTGTTGGTCTCCTCCACTGGACAAGTTTGGAAACAGCGTCCGGGGAATACACTTCTGTGAGGCAAGAGCAAAAGTCACAGTTCATCTTTTGTACCTTTGCATTTGGACGGTTTCTGGTTAAGATGCTTAAATGAATGCAGAATCTAATCTAAACCATTGCCTTTACTTTCTGCTACAGTTTATATTTTGCCTCCAGATTGCATTTTAAAATCTTAACGCGTAGTAGCTGCAGAATGATGACCTGCCTTGACAGACAAATCAATAAATGTTAGTGAATAATGGACTTTCTGCTAAACTCAGATGCCTGAAAGTTTAGGCTCAAACATTCAGTATCATCAGGATGTGAACTGTGGAAGGTGTCCTGCGATGAGGCACCTTCAGATTTGATTTCATAGGTTTGATTATTCTACATGAGCCTTCATCGTCCTGATAACGAGCTTGTTTTGCTTCACATTATAGTTTCCCTTGTCTTAAAACCGATTTATTGCATACGTGTTTTCCTCCTCCACTCCACTGTGTCTTTTCATCCTCAGGAGCTTGTGTCACTCTTCAATTTCCACATTTATGACAACTTGAGACACTTTGTGAAGAAGCAGGACCCTCGCAGACAGGATGGAGATGCCAGGGTTTGTTGCATTGATCGTTTGGTCTGTCTGTTACATTCAGGATCTTTTCTGCCTCTGTGTTTATGTTTTTCCCTCCCCGTTTTTGCAGAACAAGTCTGTCATGAATTTGATGTTTTTTGCCTACAGCGGAGATGTGTCTGCCCTGAGAAGGTACATCACCAGCAAACCTGATTCTTTTTTGTCCTGTGTAAAGGCCCATTTGTGCTCTACCTTAAAGCATGTTCTGCGTTCATTCCATACGTAATCGGGTACATTTTTGGAGTGTTTTTACGGATACGGACAAGGCGGACGATACGGAGCAATAACACCGGAAATGGTTGAGGGCAGTGTAGCTACGATTCAAACAAGGCTGGACAAATATGTTCAGAAAAACACAAAGAAGAAAAAAGTGGAAAAAAAACAACAACTAAATAATAAATTAAATGCAAACAGAATGTTAGGGCATAGATTCTCCAAGTCTCTGGAACATTATTAACATATTTATACAACATTATTTGGTGTCATGATGATGAAGCTGTCAAACCATTCAGTCGTCTCATCAAACCGCTTAGTGAGCATACAGTGGAAGCATCTGCATTTGTTAATGTCTCCACTCCAGTTGCCAGGTTTTGCCATTATTTTTCACACCTATAGAGTTGAGCTATTCACGATTCTTTCACACACACAAAAAAAATTACACAGCAATGCCTTTTTTTAATGTCTTGGGCCCTCTGCTTTGTGTCATCTAAAAAAAGCAGTTAATAAGTGCATAATAAAGGATCAATTAACCTAAATATGGCATTGTTCTTTCTTAAGATCTGGTAGCTGGTATTGTTAACTATTAATAAATGCTCTCTAAAGCAATTTATCTTAACAAAGAATCATATTTAGCCAGCTTAGTAAAGGTTTAATGATGATATACAATACATAATAGGTTATTAAAACTCAATAAATGTGGTTGTAATGCTATTTTAAACAATTATAATACTTCCTAAAGCTAAACTGTTCAAAAGTTTCCTATTAGTCCTTATAGATGTCTTATGATCTACCATTAAACATTTTTATGGTGCTATTATCAGTGCTTATATACTGTAGCTTCATTAATGCATCATAATGTTTGTAAGCACCTTGAAAGACCTTATTACTTATTAAATAATGCTCACAATGACAATATTTTAATATATTTTACATATCAACAAAGTATTGATGAACTTTACTTTTATACCTTCCTTCAGGTTTGATCTGTCTTCCATGGACATGGACCTGAAAGACTATGATTCTCGAACAGCTCTACATGTCGCTGCAGCAGAGGGTGAGATGCACATCATCTGTTCATATGCACTCCTGGTATTAATTGAAAAAACTCAGCTCTACAGGCAAACGACAAAGCAGTCAGGCAACAAGTCTGCAAAAATAAGCATTAAAACACAAGCATGGTTCTAAGATTCTGTGTTTATCTGTGTCCGACTTGGAAAAACAATTACACTTAAATTATTTTACACTCACAGCAGTAGTTGGTTCTCACTTCATTTGTTTTTGTGATTAACTGTAGACAGACAGCACCTTCGGCTCACATTTTGCAAAGCCGCTAATTAATCAGCCCAGCACAGAACACCATATGGTCGATTAATTGTCCACTGTTGGTCTGAGTTCGTTCCCAGCACAAAACGGGTTGTGATTAAAAGTGTCTTCAACATGTTTCAAGATTAGACTTTTAAGCAAGTAATTTGTTTGCAGGAAAAAATGGGACTAATAGCTGTTTTAATTCAAATGAAATAGTAGTCTGGAAGAATGAATCATCTCTGAAGGACTTATTTACATATTCTGCACCCGAACTATACTGTTCCATTAGATAAACTTGTAAATTGTGAATAATTTACTAGTTTGGAGCAACATGTCTCTTCAAATCATGTTGCTGCTCAATGTTGTCAATGTTAATGATGATGATAATGGATCATTATAAGCAACTAGTTGCTTTAAGTGAAGACAGCCTTTCCTGAGTTATCAGAAAAAATACCTCTACGTATATAAATCTTGATGATGTACTGTCATCTGTCCTTTTTGTCCTCAGGTCACATAGACGTGGTGAGATTCCTCACTGAAGTCTGCAAAGTCAATCCATTTGTAGAAGACAGGTGAGATCAGCATCTGTAACTTTTTATCCATCAGATTAGAATTTCACGGTTCCATATGGTTATTCTTATGATTGAATGTTTTAGCTTGCAGCCTGATTTCTGTTGTTTTCAGACAGAATCAGTAATTTCTCTCATCCTTTTTTTTTGCACTTGATCATCATTTCAATATATGATCATTTCTATATTCGAACATGAAAACACAATAAGGTTCACATAACAAATGTAAGCATCACATCAGTCCATCTTTTTCAGGTTCTGTTTGTAAAAGTATTCCAGACACAGACTCTCAATCAACCTTATTTCATCCTATACACAATCACCCATATGTTAAAACAGGACATTGCTTCATTGGGACATCAGGAGACAAAAGGCAACAGAGAGAAGGGTCAGGGAAATCCCCCTGCCTTTGTTACTGTACCCTCACTGTACATACAGATATTTATCTTCACTGTCACACCTATAAACAACAGTCCAGTTACATATAAACTGTATCGGGCCAACACCTCATGAGTAGGTTTATGGGGATTTGGTGTCCTTATCCAGTCTTGGTAGTTGTAGTAATACTGGTGCCCATTTAATGTTAAAAGCATCAGTCCTTAGTTGGAGTCTGGCTGTTTTGCTCTCCATTAAATAAACTCTTTTTAAACTTTCTTTCCATTGTTGTACAGTTGGTGGCTTTACATTTCTCCATAATACTGTATTCATCTTTTTTTTGCCATCAGCAGCGACACCTCAAGTATATGATTTTTTTTCTCTTATCCTTTTTTGATATGATCATTTTGCTGAGATTAATTTATACTGAGATTTTCTTCTTTTCCATCTGTCTCATGAGATTGTGATTTCTTTTTTCTTAGTTATTTATTTGGCATTTTATGCCTTTATTGGTCAGGAGAGCTGAAGAGGTGACAGGAAATTAGGGAGAGAGTGGGGGGAAGACATGCGGCAAATGGCTACAGGTTGTAATTGAACCCACGCCGACCGCTAGAGGACTATAGCCTCGGTACATGGGGCGCACACTCTATACACTAAGCTCTCTGCACCGATTGTGATTTCTAATCCTAGTGGGATTATCTGGTTTATCAAAAAAACTGTGGTTGAAAATAAAAGGTTTTTACCATTAGCATGAGCCCAACTACCCCTTGTTTCTTCAAATCTATACAACAGATGTGGCAAATGCAGAGTTAGCATGACCAACAGATTCACAATACCTAGATTCAAATATACAAAGTTGAATCTTCCTTTAAATAACCTCATATTGAGATACATTCTACATATTGCGAATCCATAATTGCATCCTGACATGTTCCATACAGCTTATCTGTGCATGTTTAACTTTACTCACTGCTGTGCAGGTGGGGGAACCTACCAGTCGATGATGCCACGCAGTTTGGGCATGCCGAAGTAGTAAAGGTGCTGAGAGACTACCAGCAGGTCTGCAGACAGCAGGAGACGCAGCACACTGAGGCTGAGCATTCACCGAAGCTGGACACCATCGAGGGCATGGTGTAATGCCTTTCAGTGGAGTCTCCAGACTGGAGCCTGTCAGGACATTTGTGCAATCTGTCAAGTTTAGATATATGAAGCTCCGTTTGTGCTATAGAAAATACTGTAGGTGGAGAATAAAGAACAGAATAGGTCTAGATAAATATAAATGAACCACACAAACTGCAGCAAAGGATTTATCAGTGAAAATGTTACACAAATAGAATATAAAGAAGGCAAACTACATTCAAACAACAGGCAGAAACCAGAACACAACAAGGCAAGGGAATAAAATGATGAATTCATGTTTACAAAGCTGCTCACTACAACAGAGCTTTTCTTTTTAAAATTCTAATGTGCCTTGTTGAAACCTTTAAACATTAGACAAAGTGTTTTGTTTGGATCTGAAATTTCCCAACTGTAAAAGGGACACAAGGGAAAGAACTGTACCAATAAGCGTAATGTCAGATACATTTGTATATTATGAATTATGTACATTATATATTCTCTTCTTCAGCTGTAAATGAGCACACTGGATTATTGATGAATACCTGCATTATTTTAGTTGTCATAATCTTTTTGCACATTTTATCTCTGCATAACATGAAACTACAAAGAGATATTTATGTAAAATATGAGATTGAAGACATTGATTAAACTTATTTTATTTGCCACTTGTTTGTTTGTTTTTTTGTAATTTTGATATCATTAGTGTAGTCAATGCATCATGCAGTCAGCACTTTATTAGATATTAAGTAGTAATAAATAGTGTAAAAGGAGCAGGAGAGGTCATTACTGGGGGTTTTCTAATGTCATTGGTATATTGTGCATGAAATAATTATGTTTTGTTAGGAAAAAATTTCAATAAATACTGTATGTAATACGAGACAATCAACTGTGCTTAGCAGACCTCCCCTCTTTATCTATAGTTTTATAGTTTTAACAGTTTTCACAGTGCTTCCTCAGTGACCGGTTCATGTAGCTGATATGATTAGATTCTACCTAATGGCAGTGTGCTCCCATCAAAGTCTATGATCTCAACTGGTGAACCTGCAACACCAGTGGTAGGCTGGAGATCTCTGCTGGAAAAGAACACAGATCAGACATGAGCTTGTAAGACTGAGCTGAAATTCAATCAACAATGGTGGTCCTGACGGATCCTCTACGTTTCTCCACTACAGCAACAGGCAGGAAGTCCTCCTTCAGCTAGACATTCAACACTAATAGGAAAACAACTAGATAAAACTCAAGAGACTGCAAGCCTCCACCAAGGCAGTCCAGTTTCCCTGTTATGTCATTGCAGATTGCAGTGCAGATTTCAGGTACTGCTCTGTACATTGTACCAGAGGTGGTCCTGAGGTGAGGCTATGGGAAACCTATAGACTGCTTGGCCATGGGTATCATTTTATATGAAAGTCCTTTTTGATGGAAATTCAGTGGAGGAGATCTTTGATGAAGTGGTCAAATGTAATTACTCTTTAGTTCAATTCAGTAGCTACACATCACAACATAACCTTTCTGCAGCGGTTCTGAATACATATTTCTGCATTTTGCACTATTAAATATCTAATGTAAATGATTGAAATTAATTCCTCGTAAAATCAGCCCTGGATTATCATCGACATAATGTGTGTAACTTTAACCCACGTCACCTCAAACTCCAGGCGTATGGCAGCCCAGAGCACCTGTCCCTCTGCAACCTGCTGTCAACATCTACCAGAAACAATAATGTGGAGGAGGACCAGAGGGAAGAGCAAGAGTTTGAGCAGGTAGAGGTTCATGAAGGTTATGAGGTAGAGGAGGAGAAGGAGGGGGTGGGAAGGAAGGAAAAGAAGGAGTGTAAAGAGGAGGAGAAAATAGAGAGGAAATTGAAAGAAAGGGAGGGGGAGGAAGAGAAGATTGATTGGGAGCATGTGTCACCCTCCTTAAACCTTCCCTCAACCACCAGCAGGAGTCCTTCTCTTGCAACAAATGAGCTGTCTGTCAGCATTCAAAATAATAATCATAATAACAATACATTAAAAATAATGTTTTTCTGTTTGTTTTTTTAACAACATCTTATGAAAGATGAGTGTATGTTGATGAGGATCATTGTTACGATGATGTATATATTCTTAATGGAACTACAAATGCATCAGTTAAATTGTGTGTGAATAGCAATCACATCAGTTAAACAAAGCAATATGATAAAGCACAAAACAAATCATATTATCTTAATTATAACTCCATCAATCTGTCCCCTGACCTCCCCTCAGTTCCTCCCCCAGCTGACTGACGGGACCTGCAGAACTCTGACCTCTGATTAGAGTCCATTGATTCCATTAGCTGTGTTACAACAGCCATCAGAGGAGGGATGAGTCTGTGGTTTCCGCCATAGAGGAGATTTTCTTTGGAACTACTGATGTTGTGAGTCTATAATGACTGTAAATCATTCTCTTTCTCTTGAGATAAAAAACACTGGTTCTGCACTAAAAATGCTTCAAAAATAAAAACATTGAAATTCTGAGTCTGTTCTGTGAATAGTTTTCTACTGAACAATAAAGCAAAAACAAAAAAAATCCTAAAAAGCTAACACAGTCTAATGCGTTACATTTTTTTCATTTGGTCAAAACTTTCTTTATTTTTTTTCCTGGAGCTGGTGGTCAAATTTCTTACAGTAGTAAAGTCCAAGTTTTATTTTTGCAGGTAAAAGCCGTCTCAACTTCCAGTCATAAATCTATAATAGCTGGGCCAACCTCAGATATTATGAGGGAAGCTGTGCTTCAAATGAATAAAATATTTGTTTGGAAAATTAACAAAGTCTGATGTAAATTTAAATCAATTACAAGTGATTTGTTAGAGTTAGAATTTCATGCTAACAGAGTTAATTCCAATGCACTAATTACAAATCAGGTGGGTAGAGTTCATAGTTTTTACTGCAGTACAGATAATAGGACCTATTACTGCCATCTAGTGGATATTTTGCAAATCATCTACACCTCTTTCAGCAGCAAATCTGAAATTATTATTATGATAATTATGATGATGATGATGATGATTATTATTATTATTACTGTTGTTACTATTATTATTATTATTATTATTATTATTATTATTATGCAAGCTGACCCAAAATATTGCTCTTGGGGTTGGCTTGGATGCTCTGCACCATGACATAAATATGTAAAAAATAAAAATAAAATAAAGCAATATAACAGAATTAGTAGCTTAAGGGGATAAATTTGTGTTTCCATTTTTTCTTTGATTTTTAAATAAATCTCTAATATTTGCCTTTCTTAAAATTGGAGTCACAAACGCAACATTTAAGGTAATACGTGGATATGATATACAGTAGCTGCCAACAGAAGCTGCTGGGGTTAAATGACTGACGGCAACAAAGACAAACTTTTTCTTTGCCTCACTATAATTTAATTTAAAGTTATTTACTAATGAAAGAGACAGCTACCACTGCACAAAATATAATACCAATCAAATTAAATCAGACTTGGACAATTAACAGGTAAGTGTTGGGAGGCCATTACTTACACACCAACAAAATAAACAAATACAAAGTTAGAAATAATTACCAGAGCCCAACACCCTATTATTCCTAAAGTTCTTGAAGATAACTAAATAAATCCAACATGAAGAAAGTTCTAAACCAAGGCAAAATCCTCTGAAGTAATATATTAAAGCGTGATGAACACAAAATAACAAAAAAATAATAATAATCTGCTCATAATGACATTGAATAAAAGTGATTTTCATGCACAGATACTAATCATAGGTCAAAATATAGCTAAATTGGGCTGAATTATAAAAAAAACCCAGAAGTGGTCCTGAATAAAGAGTCAGCTCTTATTGCTGAGCTAAGCCAAATCATCTGGCTCACTAAAAAGAGATGAAATTCCCATCACTACCTCCTGTGCCTTTGTTATGCTTTGCTTCTTTCTGGACTGATCTCCCCAATCATTTATGTCTCTATTCTTCTGGATCTATTAATTCAACCCATCTCTTTGTCTGGCTGATTGCCATAAAGATTTCTCTGCCTACATCAACACAGTGATCCCATAAACATTACATCTAATCATTGTGTACCCTTCCTCAAAGTGACTTCTGTCCTGCCCCGTTTAACACGCTATAGAAATGGGTTTTTAGGCTATTATAAGTCCCTGCTGCCTGCACTGCCATTACCAGGGAACACCGGACCACTTGTCTTTTTAGGCCTGAGTCCTAATAATTTATCTTTTGTCAGTAGTGTCAAGATTCGTGGATCATTGTCTTGGCTGTCATTGTTACCGGAGTGAATGTAGGTCTATGTTTTCTGTGTCTATCGTGCCTTTCTGTGATGCAAAATATAGGGAGAAGAAGCAGCTTTATTGGTCACATGCAGTTATGCACACAGTAGTTCTCAGGAAATGGGGATGCCTTCCTCCTGTCGATCAGCACCTGGTGGGTCAGCAGCTTTGCAGTAGTGGTTGAGATACCAAACAGGTTTCTTGAGATGATACTAAACTGGACCTTCACTGCAGTTGGGGTTTCCAGGATGAAATTGTAAGGGCCGTCTCTCCTTGGATTATCCTATCCACTCTTGAAGACCCTGACGTACACCCCGTCACCTGGTTGGATCTGTTTCAGGTCTTCTGCAGCCTTGCTGGTGCTGTCCAAAAATAGTTCTATGTATAACAATTAGGTGGTACACATATCGATTGTTTTTCTAGTTGCTCAAATGCAGGTCCATTGTATGGACCTCTGCAGTGAGGACAGGCATGGCTCGACCTGAAAGCATTTCATTCTGTGTTAGATGCATGATTCGCTTAGTTTGCATCCTCTTTCTCATTGATGCTATTGGCAATGCTTCCACTCAGTTTAATTTTCCTTCTGCACATATCTTGGCCAATTTAGCTTTTAGTACACCATTAGCTGTTTCCACCATACCCTGTGACTGTAGGCGATGAACACTTCCCAGTCTTTGTTTAAACCCCAGAGCTTCTGTCACTGCTTTCATTACCTTATTTACTACATGCACACCATTGTCAGAACTGATTTTATCTGGTATTCCAAACCTGGGACAGACGCAGGAGTTTTAACGCTAATTTACATTTGGGCTCTGTGACAGTACTGCTTCTATTCATCTGCTGAATCTGTCCTCTGGAACCAACATGAAGCTTTGGCTCTGAGCTGGTTTTACTATGTAGTTGATCATCAGATGTCTGGATGGACCATCATGCCCCTCCTTTTCTCTCAAACACATTTTTATACTGTATGTACTATATTTATATAGAATTTGGTCCTCCTCCTAAGGACTACCATATTTTCTCTTTGTATTCTTGCCTTTTCACATCCTATTTTTTCACATTCCCATTTGACACTTCCTCAGCACAGAGGGGCAGTACCCACAGCAGTCACCGCTGCCCTTTTAGACTTACTCTCATACTGTAGGCCATTATTCCTACCCTCTTCACCGCTTAATGGCTTAAGCGTAATAACCAGGTACTCGGTCCAGTGAGACATAAGAGACGATTATACCCCTGACTTGTAGCCCTAAAGTGGTGGAAATTAGCCACAGTTTTTTTTATTTCTATCTCTTTGGCATACCTGCTTAGTCCTTCCCCATCTGCTTACAGGAAGAAGAAGCGGTATCCACAGGACTCCTTACGCAATTTAAATACCCCCTAACATCATCCTCGCTTTTTCACAATACCTTCTAGTTTGGGTTAGTTTTTAAATTCAATACACATGAAACATAGAACACATATACATAGCATTTCATTCAACCCTTTTATCATTTTTGGTCCTATAGGAGGAGAGGTGAGAACTACCTTGAACCTGGGTGGATGCAGGCTTTGCTCAGGAATACATTTTGAAAGAAAAATGTAAAAAAATAAAAAATGCTTGGCTAACCTTTATTATTACCTTTATCTTAGCAGCAGCTCCATCAGGCCCCAGGGCCCCCGAGTCTCCTCTTGGCAACGGCCTCGCCAGTTTTAATGTGGGAGAAAAACAAAATCTTCATTCTGGCCCAAAAAGAAAGGTTTTGATCTGGATGAAGAAAAAGAAGGTAACTGAATCAGTGAACTGAACTTTACTTCCTGAAATGAACCCATGACAGCAGTGACGAATGAGTAATAAGCTTTTAAATGGCTCTAAATTAATTTTACACTTCATAAGTTTTTTTTAATGTATTAACGCATAATAACATCAGCTTTAATGTCAAATTTGTTTTTGACTGAAAAATGTGGTTTTCAACATGTTATAAAATTTGCTGGTGTTGTTCCTGCTTCTGTCTAATTTTGTGGTCTTATTTGTGAAAACTTGGTGCAACAAATTGTGCTGCTGCATTTTTATTATTTTATTTTTTTTACGAATTAATCTCTCTTGGTTGGATTGGTTCGTAATGATGGGCCCACCAGTAAATCTCTGTCTGATTGTCTGCAGGTGTGCAAGAGTCGGGGCGGAGTCTCCAGCTGCATCTAATCACCGTAATCAAGACCTCTTCACATCTTCAGCTCTGCCTTCTCCACCCTGTCAGATTGTAGACTCTGCTACAGTTAGTGTGGCTTCTTTCCAGCCTTATCTTTTTTTCTTCTTCTTTTTTTTTATTTTTTAATTTTTTACAATTTGTCTCTTACCCTGTCGTTTGGTTCAGGTAAACTAATTGAGTTCTCCCGTTCTGTATCACGTCCCTCGCCTGGTCAAACCTAAACCCCACCACTCTGTCTCTACTCTAATCCATGCTCACTCAGCTCCCTTAGAAATCCCTCTGGACCTGCTCTCTCAGCCCCTCTCTGCTCGGTGCCTGATCTCAGCTATAGACTTCCCTCTCTTCAGTTATTCAAGATTCAAGATTGTCATCATAAATCAAAAGATTGTACAATGAAACTCCAGTTCTAGTGTATATATTAATAGTATAGTTATCATCTTCTTACATTTTGCAATAAATAGCTTCTTTCTTTTAATAGCCCTTAAAAAGATGTCATTCAACTTTGATTGGACCACATCAGTCAAGTCATATATCACATCTGCTTTGACCTATTTTGTTCTCACATTCAGTGAACTGTTGTTGGCTGGGGGCTACAAGCCATTTACCCAAAGGGTGATATACAGAAATGTCCCCAACACAGCAAAATAATAATAATAAAATACCGTCACATACTTCTAATGGGTCATAAGTGAAGACTCAGAGGTGATGCTTGAGATACGCAAAAACATATTTTGACACAATTCTAATACTTTCGTAAATATAACCACACATTTGTTTTCACGCTTGTAGATTAGCATACAATGGAAGGATGGACTATATCCTTGTTGGATGTGCGCTCTCAAGTTTACAATACATTTTTAACCCTTATCATTGTACCTTAAAAATGAGACCAGAAATATACATGAAGGTCTTATTGTTGAGGAGCTGTGATTGATTCATTTTCAGTATTTTATTTTATGTGTAGGGCGTAACATTATCCAGAATGGCCAGAGTTTTGTTTAAAGCATGCAACTTATTTGGATTGAGTGAAAACAAGATAAAAATCAATTGTAACTTTGCGCTGTGTGGCGTAGTTTCATCCAATTGTCCCGTGGAAGTACAAAGAGCTTTAGAATAGAACATGGAATACATTCATCATATTTTACTCTTCTTTCAATGCAAATCTTAGCTAAATACATTTTTTGAAGTAGCATAAAGGACATTTTGATAGCTGCACATAAAATGTTATATTTAGCTTGCAGATGTAACAACATGCCTTTAAATGGTTACTTAGATCTAACACAAAAATATTGAGGCAACATTTTCCAACCACTTTCTTTAAGTTTAATAAACTTGAATTGACTGAAGTTTTATTTGGTACAACTCAGCAATATGCAGTTTACCAAATGATAAAAAAAGAAGTTATATAGAGTCTAAGAAAAAGAGCCAAGAAAATGACTTGATTTTTTTGTTAAAAAGGTGAGAAGAATTACATTAGAATGAATTACTTTGATTAATTTGGACAAATTCTCCTCTCTATGTATTAAAAGTCTTATCTGCTTCAAATTAAAGTATTTAGTACTGAATCAGTTTCACAAATAAAGACAAGGGGAACATGTTTCTATACCAACAGTGGCAATAAGCTGAGCAGATATTGTTGAGGATTGGAGTATATCAGTATACAGTGGTAAATTATTGTATGATTAAAACAATTATTTAAAAATAAACTTCTAACCTCTGCCTCTTAGAGCCAAACATTAAGTACCAAAACAGATAGTATTGAGGTAATAAAGTCTGTCAGAGCAGTGAAGAGAATGTCAGGCAGAATTTGTAATCTCACCTGCTGTTGACAGAGTGTTATAAAGAGAGATGGGCATTTTTCATCACAAGACAATAATTAATCAAACAGAAAACATGATTGATGAGTTGTAATTAGACTTACAAGTGAATTATTTTTCATCTAAATAGAGGGACAGCTGCATTAACATTTTAATCTAGCTCCATCAGCTGAGATAATGGTATTGTTGTTAACCATTAATCTTGTGCCGATTACCTCATCTAAGAATCATTAACTAACTCTGCATGGGTAGATTAAAGTGGTGTGCCGAAATTATTCCATATTTAAAGACCCGTTGTGCTTTTTTTGGTAAGAAATTTATAGAAATGTATAGAACATTTGACAATGAAAACTCAAACAGTCAGAGTTTCATGTCAAAAAGTAGATTTTTGGCACACAGAATCAGCAATTTACTTTGAAAATCCCCATCCAAAATATAGACTCACTGCTGTGCAAAATTAAATATCAGACCTCTCTCTCTGTCTTTTAAAATTTTTTTTTTTTTTTTTACATTTGTACAAAGTAAGAACATTTACTGTGGTACTTTAAGTACAATACTCAGACATTACTTGCTCCTGCTACTTCATGCTTTTACCCAACTACAGATTTAACAGCCTAACAGAGTCTTAAAAATACCTCCACCCAAACCAGCTGAAGAATGAAGAGGTTCTTACATGCTGATACATCGGTGTACAAGCTTTTTCATAAACATGTTTGACACTTGAGAATGTCACATAAAACAAGTGTGGATGTTTCTCTCGCCTGTTAGACATTCAGTTTGTGCTTCACTTACATTCACTCCAGGTGCCTGCATTACAGCAGGATAATATGACAGGCATTTACTGTAGGATGTAAAGTCATCATCATCACCATATGATCACTGCCACACAGACACAACAACAGTTTTTCATAGATACACAATACACACAATATGGTGCTGAATACTATCTAAGCAGACAGTCGACCGGGTGGTCTGTTGGGACAACAGATGGTGAATGAGTCACTTATTATCTAAAACATTCCAGACTCCCAGGGAGTCTTAAATGTTAAAAACTGTCAGATTTTATTTGTGTGTGTTTGTGGTGTTCCACAGGGAGTTTCACCCTCTTCAAAACCTTTGTTGAGGGGGACATGGGATTTTTTTTTTTTACTTAAATATACACATAGAAGGTTAACTCTTATTTGTAATGCTGGTTCGTGACTGAATTTTGCATGACATAATTATTATTCTGCTCCTTTATGTGAATGTTTATGTCAGTAGCCTATATTTGATGTGTTTTACAGCTTCAGATTAATTTTTTTTTCATCAGGGGATTTTCTATTTTTTGATTTGGACATGATTTGAACTGTTTCTCACATTTAAAGGCATATCATTGTTATGTATTAGACACCCGTCTGTGTGGTGGTGTAGTACAGTATTTTGGATTTTTCCAGTACTGAGCGACAGCAGCATGTCTGTTTCTTTGCATTTCTGTGCGTTTCCCACAGAGACTCTGATCTCCTCTCACAGTCCAATGATGGAGGGATACACTCGAGACTCCACCCCACCCTCCAACCCTTTAACAGGAACAAACATATTAGAGTGCAAAAAAAACATAAAAATAGACTGCATGAGAGTAAAACAAGAGTTTCTGTAAAACCATCTGAGAAAATATTATGTTTGTATGTTTTAATATCAATTGTATGTTTTAATATCATTCACATCAGAGATGTGAACAGTTTCTAATTGATTTAGATTTAATTTTAAAATTTCTTTTTTTAATTAACCGTCTAATCATATCTTTTTGTTAACCCATTTCTTTACCCATCGCAAAAAGAAAATGTTTTATAGAATGTCTACGGAAAGCTTTAATTAATCATCCTCATTTGTGACATTGTAATCGTTTGTCTTTGCAATCAGTCTTAAAAGATGATCTCACACAAATTCCCTGATATGACAAATCATTCATTATTAACATAAATGTCTAAACAGATCTGTCTTACTTTGTTTGCAGAAGCACTCTTGCAACTGAATTAGGCTTCACCTCCAGGTACTTGTGCTAAATCATAACATGACCGATGACAAAACAGAGAAAATGAAGCAAGTCAAATGCAAATGAAAAGACATTTTATTCTGATGGAGTAGAGCAGAGACTGAGATGGAGCCACAGTGTTCACCCATCTCCATGGAGATCATCCTTCTTCTCAACCCATGATCTGGCAAAGGAAGAACAAGTGAATCATTATGTGATTATCCTCTGTGACCCTGGAAGAGGCTGCACAAAAAGACCTGTATTTAGGGTGGATGAATGAATGTATGAAAAACATTTTTGAAAACCTGCAGTGTGTGCATTTAAATGTGATTTATAAATGCTCTATTGTGCTGAGACTGCAATTATCCATAAGATGAATTGATCTGTTTTATGTTTGGATGGGTTTTTTTTAAAAAACATTTGACATTGGTTTATTTGTATGGATCAATGATGAATACTGACGCCGTTCATCCAGCTGATGTAAGCGGAGACACGGGTGAAGACGGTGGGTCTCCTGTAGGTGTTGCAGCCGGAGGAGGACACAAAACTGGTCACACCGTGGACAACCCACCTGTCTTTGACACTGCAGTTGAGGGGGCCGCCGGAGTCACCCTGCATTATGAGGAAATACATCAGATAAAAAAAATCCGACCCAAACATTTACAGCCTCTCAGCAGACTGTGAGCAATTGCCACATCTCCCAGTGCAGATAACTTGTGCCCTCTTGCTTCTCCTGTCCCCTTCCATTCTCAGATAGCCTCAAGCAAGTTTGTGCAGAATATGAACTGGCAAGACTTTGACACTTTGTGCAGCTTAAACACTTACCTGGATCATTGTGACTGATTTATGCCCCTGCTGATGCAGTAAGTAATCAAAAGTGTCCTCCAAAATATCTTTGTTAACAGGAACGGGTCAGTCCTCAGCTCAGTGGGACACGTTCAGTTTCACTTAGTCATGCTGGAATGGCACTCAGTTCTTACAGGTTCTTTAAGTGTTTCCTTCAGTCTGCTTATACCCAAACATTGTCTCTTTTGTCCTAATCTCAGTGGATTGGGGATATCAGGAAGAAGTGGGTTCAAAATCTGACATGGTGCAGAAACAACAACCTTTATAAGGGTTTCATAAGCTCTGACGAATTCCTAATGTTTTATAGATCTGTTATAAGCCCTAACCAAGAATCAGTTGTGGTTGCCAGGTTTGGTTGCTTAGGTCACTGTTTATCCTTTCAATATTGTATTCATATAAATATAAGTTACCCATATATTATGAAGTAAAAATACTTCATAAGTTTTTAATAAAGTGATGTTCATCCAAATCCTTTGCTGCTCAGGAATAGGATTAGTCACAATCTGGCAAACCAGGTTTCTTATTAATGTCTTATAAATGCTTTATAAATCTGCGATAAATCACTTATTAACCCACAATGCAACTGTTAGTAACAACTTATAATTAGGTTAAATGGGTAGAAAGTGTTACTCCATGAATTTCCTACCTCACATTCTGTCTTATGGGATCAATTAAAGGGGGAACACCACCAATTTTATATATGAGTCTTCTCACTCCTCTTAATGCCTCCAGTGATGTCACTTGAGTCAGCTTTGGTTGAGGGCTGAAGACTTCACATTTAAAAAATGAAATAAAAATAAAGACGTGAGGTAACCAGACCTCTGTAGGCCACTCTTCATCTCTGCTCAGGGCTGTTAGTATAGCACAACACACCTGAGTCTATGACTGTGATCTGGGTGCATTGTGGGTAATGTAGGCACCTGTTTTGTTTGTTTTTTTTAAATGGAAAAAAAATTGTGAGGGCATACACAGTCCTTTCTAAGAACCAAAGACTCACCTGGCACCCAGACTCACTGCCACCACCAGCACAGACCATGGAGTTCTTCACGGTGCTGCCCCACCATCCATAGCTGGAGCAGGTCTTGTGGTCAACAACAGGCAGGAAGGCCTGCTTCAGCATAGCAGAGAGCTGACCTCCAGCTGGAGACAACAGGAGAAACTCATCATACAACTGTGATGAAGTCCATAATGAGAGGCTCAGATAGCATCTCTTTAAAATGTGTTAAAGCAAATAAATCATGACACCAGACTCACTCTGGGTGCGACCCCATCCTGTGATGTAGCATGGGTTGTTGTGGGCCAGGACCTGATCAGAGGGAGGCAGGGTACCGAGCTGGACGTTTTTGTTCAGGGTGGCTTCAGAGGACAGACGCAGGAGAGCAATGTCCCACCTGAGAGTGTGACAACGCGTCCTCAAGTCTATCTATGTGATAACTATCACATTCTGTGTTCAGAGTAATAATTCTAATGAGGATTTTTCGTTCAGTATTTGTTCTTAGTTTGTAAACATGTACAATTACATGTGTACTCACTTTTGTCAAATATTTTCAAAATAAAATATGCACAAAATTTATCAAATTTTGAAAGGCAAAAAACCCTTTTGATATATTTCACTACATTTATATATTTACAAATAACTCTATGCATTCCCTTTTTATAATATGTGATGTATATACAGTATATGTGCTGTATAGCAAGAGTTGATATTTCTAAATGCAGAGGTGTCAGAACATGACCAGCAACCACTAACCCTCCAGCAACATTGTTGGAGTTCCATCTGGGGTGGAGGTAGACGCGGCTCACGCTCGTGTACTGCTCTTTGCCCTCGAGGGAGTTGATGTTGTGATCTCCAAGAACAACACGCCAAGTCCTGGAGCTGTGTACATACAATATATGAAGAGTTCAGTTCTCCTACTCATACATTTCCTGTCTGGCAGTCAGTGCTCTCTACTGATCAAAGGATGCCAGTTTAAAATCAATATTTCACATGGGGAATATATTGTGTTGTATGTTTTTGGAGAGGCTGAAATGCAAATGCATGCAGTGTCGAATTTAAACCAAAGATGTCTATGCACTTAAACCTCCAGGAAAATGAGTAATGATATACATTTATATAAATGTTCAGTAGTCAGTATGTTCAGTAGTTTTAAGCTCAGCAGCTGTTGTGTGACCAATGAAGCTCCTACCGGTCCACACAGTGAGCGGCGGTCATAACCCATCCTCTCCTGATCAGGGTTCCTCCACATGTGTGGTAGAAGTTGCTGCCAGATTTGTACTGAAGAGAGATCTAACGAAACAACAACACAACAGAAAACCATTCACATTTGTTCTAAATGCTTCTTGACGTAAATGTACCTATTGAATGTACATTTTCAAGGTTTCAACAATCATTATACAAGTATGGTACACACAATTTACAAACTCTTGCACTTTACTTGAATATTTCCATTTTATGCTACATTAAATTTTTTTAAAAATTCAAGAGTAATACTGCATTTTTTTAATTTGCTATAGTTGCTATAATTTCTAGTTGCTTTGTGCATACACACATATGACCAGCCTTTAAAATAAGATGCACTGTTAGTATCTGTTTGAAGTTATAACTCCCACAACAAAGCTAAAAACAAAATCTCTTGGGAAGGGCATGACTTTTACTTTTAGGGTATTTTCACATTGTGGTATTAAGTAAAGAATCTGAGCACTTCTTCACTGTTGTAGAGTCTATTAAACCGACTGTACCTGCCAGGGCCAGGAGTTTGGTCTGGCCACCTCACCTCCAACAACTCTCTCCTCAAAACTGTCATCTTCTATGTACCTGGGCTGGGGCTCCAGCTCAGCCAGCACTGCAGAGACACGGGATTACAGCCAGACATCAACGTGTGTGTGTGTGTGTGTGTGTGTGTGTGTGTGCAGAATAGAATGTCAAAGGAGAGGAAGAAACAGACAGTTCTTACCTAGGGCTGCCAGAGACGTCAACACAAAAAACCTGAGCATGTCTGCGCTCTCCTAAAACCTTCTGCACTTAAAACTTCTGCCTACAACTCTTTTATACCCCAAGGCTCAGTGTGCTGTGTGTGTGCCCACCTGTGTCTGTCTCACAGTTATCACTACAGCTGGCATAGGAGGGATTCCTACATGGAATAGCTGACTCAGCTACAACATCTGCTTGCATAAGAAACTACTGCCAGGAATGGAATGAGCTTTTCCTATGTCGCCTTTTTGTTTTGGTTTTCCTCTCCTAAACATTTGAATTTTCTGTTGTAATAAAGTGATTCCTCACTGTGTTCGTACACATGAAATGCTCCTTTGAATTTTAACATTTGTTTTCACCACACTCACACTTCCATATCATTATCTGCTCACATGGAGCCTTAGGGACGACTCAACTCTCACCCAAAGTAGAGAGGAGCTCAACACACCACTCACACACACACAATGACATTTTCTGAAAGTGCACCCCTGCAGTTAAAGCTCATCTTCAGATGCATTTTATCTTGCAGTCAGTGTGTAATTTTATCTTGCAGTCAAGACTTTGTCCTCTTTCAACAGGAGGTGATCAACGACGTGGGTTGGTCGGGGACTAAACTATTATTTTCCACAATTATGTTCTCTGGTACCCGGAGAAAGATTTCCCCCACAGTATCTGAGCGCGATGAAGGATTTTAGTTGCATCAATCATATGCTATTTGAATTTGCCTGCAAGTGAGTATCAATGTATTATGTTTGGGTAGAATGTGCATTTCCACAACAGTCAGATGAAGTGGCTGGAAACACAAACCATCTTAGTGATAGTTTCAAACAGTATGACAGTGTGTATAGATAGGTTAGGGTTACAATAGCAACGTGCTATCGATTGAATTTTAATATTTTAGAGATAGGAGGAGGAACTGGGACACTGAAGTGGTTTGGGCATCTTGTTAATGGATGATGGATGGATGGATGGATGATGTAACCATAGCTTATATTCATGTTGAAAGATGAATACATGTATGGCTGCTGTCACCTTGGGATGGATTTTAGATTTATGTTTATACCCAGAAACAGCTGACTGTGCTGCTATAAAGTGCTGAAAAGTGTAATAAAATGTTGTAATGAGAGGATTGGGCTGTGCAGCGCTTACAGTGTATATAGTACACATACAGGAATAAGCTTTTGACTGATACTGTAGGAGAGCATTTTATCAGTCGGTTGGCAGACTCAGGCTTTCTAGGGGGCAGGGGTGAAAATAAAAAGTACACTTTATCATATTTTCGTCACCGATGGGGACCCAAGACGACACTTCCTCACACTTTCTTGCACATCGGGCCACAGCAGAGAGTGCTTCGTTGTATTTTCTCCACTGGCAGGAGAACATAGACGGCACCCTGTCACTTTCTGGGTCACTGTAGAGGTCGCTTTATCGTGTTTTCCCTCCCTCTGAAGTCAACAACATGCTGGTTCAGCTGGTTGACGTCTGTGACAGCTGTGTAGAAGGTAGAGGCAAACATGTAGAGAGAAGGTACTGTAATATGTACATGATGTGTTCTACAAGGTGTTAAATATCATCATTTATGATCAGTGGTTAAAACCCACACAAACAACCCTGAGGCTACGGTGCAGTATTCCCCTACAACCATTCGTATTGATGAGGCCCGGTGGAGGTACTGTTATAATTCTGTGGTAAGTATAGAAAGGGCTGCTGCAGTACAGGACTTGGTTTATTATGGACAGTATATCATATATATGGATAGCTGTGTTTGGCATATAGCTACTAAGATATCAGTGGCCAAATTACATTTTCAATGTCAACATCGTGGCATGTTTGTCTTTAAAACAAATTTATATAAAATTTGAGTATGATTTTGCAGTTTTTGATTTAGGCAGCAGAAACAATATTGAGCTTTATTTTACCAGCTGCATGTTAATATATTTGACGAGCAAGAATTTAGATATGATCAACATTGCTGTTCTCTTGTGCTTCTCGGCTCTTCTCCTCTCTGATCTCAGTTCAGTCCGTATCATCTCTGCTTCTCTATTCTGGTCACACATAAGAACAACACATAGTAGAGGTGGTTGAAAATTAACCATGGCATACTGTATATGATCTGACCTCTGTTATCTGTTTGCCCCTGACAACATCACATCGGGTTAACGGTGCAAACATGACCTTAGTATAGCCTCTTGGTGCATCAACACACTGCTATCCCACAATGAAACGTACTGTTTGTATTATTCTTTATCATAATTTCAGCTGATTTAAACCTGCCACATTCATAGCTTGACTTTTTGGGATTTAAGCTTGTTTTCTTGATAAATTTTAGATGAGAAGACCACCATCATGATCTCATGATTATTTGGCCCTCTGGTTGGTCAGAACATGTTCAAAATCATGAGATGACAGTGGCCCTCCAGCACTGCCCCACTTCACCACACTCTGCATCAGCCCAGTGTCTGCTGTGGAAACCTTCAGGCTCGGCATCCAACATACAGACTCCATTGTCAAAAAGGTCTAAATGAGGACTAACCTGTCTCAGCTCAGGAAGTTCAACCAGCCTTATGAGCTAGTGATCCAGATCTACATTGCAGTAAAAGTTTATTCTCTGTGCAACCATCACTGTCTGGTTTGGATCGGCCTTTAAACAGGATAGAAGCCACTACAATAGATGGTCAGGCCTGGAGAGAAAGTCATAGCTGTCAACCTGCCCTATATTTAGGACATATACATGGACACTAACAAGAAACAACACTGCAGATCCATCAAACCCTGGACACAACCTGCTCCATCCACTCCCCTCTGGTAGGCAACCAAGGACACAAAAACAACCAGATACAAAAACAGCTTCTTCCCAAAGGCCATCACACTGATTAACAATTAAATCATACAGTGTCAATAACGCCCTGACACCAGCAATAACATCTACTTCCATTATATATTATATATTATATGTATATATATATATAAATATATATAGAGAGAACGATATATAGATAGATAGATAGATAGATAGATATAGTATGTGTCCCCTAAGCAGTTTTATCATGCATCTTATGTACCCCTCCTTTGTGCCTCAGTGATCACTGCAGTCATCTCTCTAAAATGTCACAAAACGTCCAGAGAGGCAACAGAAAGGGCAACACAATCCTTCTGTTTGTTGTGCACCACTCAGACCAATCACATCTGACAAATGTCTGATGGGAGCAATAAAAGAACAACAAGAGTTGATTTTTTTTTGGGGGGGGGAAACAAGAACACACACAAAAAAAAACCAGGAATAATCCCACAATAGCCAAACAAAAGACTAAAATCAATGTTTACTTTACTCATGACTGTTTGCTTTCAGGGCTAATAATGGGAGCAAATGTGCATCATAGTGTATCCTTGTGTCACTATGGCCCCGAAATGCACTGTCTGTGATTTTTGTCCCATTTCTTTTGACAAAGTTAATTTGCTCAGTGCTGACAATGCTCACTATGGAGGACGGAAAATTGCATAAGGATGAATAAATAAATGCAGAAATGAATAAATAAATAAGTAAATTAAAAAACAAATAAATAAATACATATATACATTTTGGTCACTGAAAAGGGTCCAATTAACTATTTGTGTATTTATTTATTTATTCATTCATGTAATTATTTATTTATTTGATTATATGTTTGTTTGTTTGTTTGTTTATCCTTGTCATTTCGTATCTTCCATAGCTCACATGTTGCTCTGAATAAGAAAATGACAAATCTGAAGTGTCAAGAGGCCTGATGAGAAAGCAATTTTTCAGGTGTACATGTCTTCTTTGGATGTGCTACAAATGATCTACTCATCATTAAAAGATGAACAAACATTACTTTAAAAGCAGTCGACACTAGAAATGCAGATGGGTAAAATGATTCAAAACACACATATTTATTGTGAAGGTTAATTGTAGAAGGTTTGACCAGGATATTAACTGCAGATTGAGAACAAACTCAATTCAGTGTAGCTTCCGTGGGACACAAAGAAATGATCCCTTTCAAAAACTGCTCATGACCTGAAAGAAGAAAATTTCATGTATTCAGTATATCACACAACTGCACATTGATTTAAAATCATTTGATTTGGTGAACTACAGTACTTTAAAATCGTTTTCTGAAAAAAAGTCTATATAACTGGGTTTTTTCCCCTCACCGAGTTGATCCAGGTGATGTAGGCGGAGACGCGGGTGAAGACAGTGGGCTTCTGGGGCGCGTTGCATCCCATACCAGACACAAAGCTGGCTATCCCATGGACATACCAAATGTTGTTGACTTTGCAGCTCAGAGGACCACCAAAGTCACCCTAGGATGAAACAAGCACAAAAAAGCTTCTTTTTTTTAACTTATTGCCTTTTGTTATAACAAACTTTGGAGAATTATCGGTTTGTATTCTGGTGGAGGTGATATGCTCCTCTTTATTGTGGCCTCACTGATGCTGATGGGGATGTGTGTGTACATTATTAAAAAAAATATTAAAAAACCCAAATCCAAAGAGGGGTTTGCTAATAATTACACATTCCACCTTGATTCTGACAGAAATTCTAAATTATTCAAGCAGAGATTTCTTCAGTGAATTGTGCCGATTACACATTTTATACTTGAAATTTTTTTTAAAGTAGAACAATAAATGTCATTGTGAATAACAGTAATAGAAAAACCAATATGACAATGTGATGTGATCAAGGGACCAGTTAAGGTTTGGAGAAGTTGTACAGATTTGTTCACCTGCTGATAAACAACAGACTTAAATTGTGCGCTCAGTTTTCTCAGTCTTTCAGCAGACTCACATTGCATGCTGACTGAACTCCACCTCCAGCACAGATCATGGTGGACTTGACTGTGCTGCCCCACCAGCCGGAACTGGTGCAGGTCTTGTGGTCGACAATGGGAAGGTAGGCCTGCCTCATTCTGTCAGTCATGCTTCCATCAGCTGGAGGTACACAGAGGAGAGACACACATGCTCAGTGAGACGGAGGTGACTGCATATACTTTACAGTCAGAAATATGAGTTTGAGGAGTCCTCTGACTCACTGGACGTCCGTCCATATCCAGTGATATGGCAAGGGCTGTTATGAGGAAGGATCTCGCCAAAAGGAGGCAGTCTGACCACAGACACGTACGAGGTCAGTGTGATCTGAGACGACAGCTTCAGCAGGGCAATGTCATTACTAAGAGTAAACAAATTGGACTTTTAAAATTATCCATGTTTAATTTTAGCATTTAATGACAACATAAAATTGACCAACTGGAACCAACATCACCAGAAACATACTGACCAAATATACTAGAGTGTCTTTTAAATAATGCTGCAGACATAAGACATAGTTATAACTTCATTTAAAGCCTGTTAACCAATCAAACTCTGCCTTAAAAGTCTAAACTTCTGTGAAACTAAGATATTTAATAAAATGTTTAACCAAAATGATTGCTGAGGATTTGGAAGATATAGAAAGCATTGACCTACCCAGAGGAGATGCTGTTACTGTTCCATTCAGGATGGATATAAACATTGGCGACAGTCCTGTATTGCTCCGTTGCATGGCTGTGGTGTAGGATAAGATCACCGAGGACCACACGTATAGACCTGGGACTGTTTAAGCCCGGATAAGTGCATTTGTCTCCACAAAGTATTATCATAGTGTTAAACCAGAAAGCCAAGATAAGAAATAGAAAACACATATTTGTGGAATGTGATGAGACAAATCCTGAGTGTGCATAAGCAGTTACTGCGCTCAAAGTAGAAAAATAGGTTAACAATAGAAACTGTATCTGTTACCTGCCCAAACAGTTAGCAGCAGTCATGACCCATCCTTTGCTGATCAGTGTTCCTCCACAGAAGTGGTGATAGTTCCCGTCATAGTAGTCCTGGAGAGAGACCTGGAGCAGGAATTACAAAATATCATTATCAAGAAAAAAGAATAATCGTATTTTCTTATAACCTTAAAAGCAAGAGGAAAATTCAAGTTTTCAAATCAAGCCACAATTGTATAAAATACAGCAGCTGATAGGTGGTGTAGATTTGCAGATTCCAGAAGAAATATTGTGTTGAAAAATTACGCCGCATTAATGAGGCACAATCACTTTTTTTTGGGGGGGTAAATAAATGAATAACCACACACCTTGACAGAACACAACCAAGTGTACAACCATAGTGTGTATAAATAGTGGACGGAGCTCTCGGGTCTGAAAAGTGAAGCTAATGTGAAAGTGGCATAAACCTCCATTCTTTGATTTATCACCTCAGTAAACAGTTTCCTAATGATTTTATGGTCTCAGTGAGTAGTTTCATGTCTTCTTCAATATTACATGTTGCTCATTTTGTAGATTATGGTCTCATTAAGAGTAAAAAGGTAAAACAGGGTGTCGATGTTTGTGTTTTGGTTTTCAGTCAGATGCAAGCCAGCAGTGTGTATTCTTCACAGCTACACTCTCTAGTCCAAATATGGTCTCTTCTCCAAAAAACTAACACGGCGACAGCCAAAATGGAAAACTCAAGGCTTTAAAACAGCAGTCCACAAACCAACGGGTGAGGTCATGTTAGGGTTACAGCTGGTACCACCTGCAACCTTCACACCCTGTGCGTTGTTATTGGCTGGGTGCTTCACACCCACTGACCAAAGGTTGATGCCTAGAAATGTTCCTCATGCAGCAAAATAAGAAATTACAGGCAGAGGACAGGATCTCTGCAGTTAGACACCGCCTCACACTTCTAGTGGGTTATATGTGATGACTGAGAGGGATTCTTTTCGTTTGACTTTTGTTGGTTGTTTTTTTTAAGCAAAATCCTGACCATTATGGCTGTTAAGTAATTGTGTGTTTTCTTGGAAACATTCTTTATTGCTTTCTACTGTATCTTAGATTTAGAGTAAGGTCAATAGCACTCATCTGTATGCTTAATATGAGACCACAGGCACCATGGTTCTCATCTAACGCGTAATATATCTGTAAATTTAGCTGAAATCATGGCAATTTTACCCTCGACAACTTCAGCTCTTTCCAGCTGTGGGCTGTAGCTTCATATTTAATGTATTATTTTCTGACTCAGCAGGAAAACAAATAAGCGTATTTAACAAAATGTCTAACTGCTCCTTTAAGAAACATTTTGCAGCATTCTTTGCAGCATTCTTGCATGCAGCTTTCTCCTGCATGCAAGAAAGGTTGTTGTCAGAAAAACTTCAAGTGTTAACTTAATTGTAAATATCTTAAAACTGATCTGATAAACACAGAGCTGCTTCATGTATTTTTGTTTAATTTACCCATATTTTACAGCTGTTTTTTTACAGAGTCTTTCTGCCTATGCGACACGGTACCTGCCAAGGCCAGAAACTGGAATGAGACACTGCATCACCTCCAACAACTCTTCCTGCAGTGCTGCTCTGCATGTCGCTGGACTGAAGCTCCAGCTCAGCCAGCACTGGGGCAAACAGGAAACCAATTAAAAATATGGTTTTTCCTTGTGTTAATTGCATCTGCAGTATTTTCTAGGCCTCTAAGTGAGAAATGAAATTTTCAGCAGAGGATTATTTAAATACAGCCCTGTATTTCTTACCTGTGGCTGTGAGTGTGGTGAAGAGCAGAAACACGAGCATGTCTGAAGTTTCTTGGTTTCTAAAAGCATGTTTCATTCTTATACCCTTAGCTGACCTTCATTATGTGGACCCACTGACGGGCTTGGCGGTGGTCAGTGAGGCACCTGTGGTCCTTCTCAGGCTTTATCACAGTTCATGATAGTGTGTTGCAACATCACAGTAGTTTTACTGTATATATTATGCTAACACTGGCACTATACTGTACTAGCAGTCTTGCTGAACATTCATTTTCTGTGGCCACACTTCAGTTTATGTAGTGGTATGCTCCGTGAAATGAATCCATGTTTTGGTATATTTGTGTGTCTTTTATGAATATTTTGTTGAAAGGTAGAAGGACAGCAAAAGAAATGTGGCCTTCCTGATGTCATACACCAGTGGTTGCAAAAACTGTGAGTTTAGAAATGAGTCATCACTCAAAGTCGAATGAAGTTGATTTATTTTTTCAACGGGAACAGACACTTTTGGTAGAACAGCAGATGAAAACATGGTCAAATGCAGTCTCTGCTTTTGTGTGCTGCAACACAGATGAGTTTTCTGTTTACATCATGATCTGGAAAAAAAAGAAGAAGGAAGTAATGATTACAAATGATATGACTAGATTCATATCATTTCACTAT
This sequence comes from Chaunax sp. Z400, assembly GCA_037577475.1. Taxonomy (NCBI): domain Eukaryota; kingdom Metazoa; phylum Chordata; class Actinopteri; order Lophiiformes; family Chaunacidae; genus Chaunax; species Chaunax sp. Z400. Next base: position 23,944,868 of record CM075185.1, read on the forward strand.
AACTATAGATATGCTAGCCTTCCCATACTAGTGAAGAGTTATATTCTATTACATAAGATAGATATACATATCCTCAAACCCTATACTGACCGAGTCCATCCAGTCAATGTAGGCAGAGACACGGGTGAAGACGGTGGGCTTCTTGGGAGCGTTACATCCCATACCAGACACGAAGCTGGCAATACCATGGACGTAATATTTTCCATCTACAAGGCAGTTCAGAGGGCCACCAGAGTCACCCTATGAGGAGATTAAATAGGGTATATTCAGTACTGTGGACATAATGATTCAGTGGTGGATATAAAATATAAATGATGCATAGTAGAGTTCTCAGTCTCTCAACCACTTCACAGATAATAAAGACTATTTAAGTCTACATTGAGACTTTATAATGATTATCTTGGTATCATTTTAAAAAAAAACAACAACTTTTATTTCAATAAATTCATAAATCAAGACAGTAACAAATTGTCCAATTAATAATAACAACAATAACTCCATGTTCCTCCATTTAGATACGTACTTATTATATGAACTTAAATATTCCTGTGTATCTATATATGCCTACATTAACTTGAAATTTTCCAGAGATTTCATGGACGTAGGAAAAAGAAATTGAAAATAAAAAAGGGTAGAAAAAAATGAGGTAAAGGAAAAGAGAAAGGGGTGTTGCTGCTTCTCCACACTATAAACAGTAGAAATGCGTCACTTTTTTTTGAAGAGGACTTACATGACAACTGTCAACATGAATGAGTATTCCGGAATATTTGTGACTGTTGCCATTTGTTACAACAACTTCACATTGATAATTAAGCCTGTTAAGGCATCTTTATGTCATCTTGGTTAATGTCATAGTTATAATGCTCATATCTGTCTTTTGCACACTTCTTCAAATAAAGTGTAACCATTTAGTTTCAGTCACAGTTTAAATTGTCTATTTCATGTAGAGGAGACTCACATTGCATCCAGCCTCGGCACCGCCACCACCACAAACCATGGTGGTCTTGACAGTGCTGCCCCACCAGTCGCTGCTGGTGCAGGTCTTGTGGTCGACCAGAGGAAGGTAGGCCTGCTTCAGCTTGGCGGACAGGCTGCCACCGGCTGGGTAACACGGAGGGTTAAGACACATTAAACTTATCAGAGAGACCCAAAGACCCCATTGACACCGATCAACAGCAGCTCACAGGGATCGTGTGATCAACTCACTGGAAGTGCGTCCCCATCCTGTGATGTAGCATCGGTTATTGTGAGGCAGAATCTGGCCAGACTGAGGCAGAGAGCCCAGCTGCACATAGGAGTTCAAAGTGGCCTCAGAGGACAAACGCAGCAGGGCAATGTCCCACCTGAGGCAGAGATCCATGGATCAAACAGAAGGAGACAAAATTAGTATTCTTTTCTCTGAGGGTTGTACCGCCACTTTCCTAAACTAACGTTCTTACCGTATATCAGCTCAGAATATACAGGTTTACCCGAGAGGACATTTTGGAAATGAGAGAAGTATGAGAAATGGATTCTCTTCAAACAATTATGTCCTAATTGTCCACAAATGTTGAACAGATGCCTCTCTCTTCAGCTCAGCAAAACGTGCTGGTTGAAGATCCAGAAAGATGCAATCCTCACCCTAAAGACACTCTGTTGGAGTTCCATTTGGGATGGATGTAAACACGGCTGACACTCTTGACCTGCTCTTCGCCACTGTAGCTGTTGAGGTCATGTTCACCGAGAACGACACGCCACGTCCTACTTCTGCAATATTTCACAAAAGAAGTAAAAGAAAAACATGGTATCGTTTACAATGATGGACAAAAGTCAAAACAGGAACATGGTAGTATATAAATCCCGGTTTTCTTTGCTTTGATTCCATTGTTTGAATAATTTTTCTTTCATTTTAATCAAATAAATGATTCCCACTGGTAACCATTATACTGTAAATGAGGATGTTTCCTCATACTTGTGACATTTAGACAAGCTATGGATGTTCAAGTCAATGTAATCAAAAATACCAATGAATGCACCTAAAACTAATACAGCCAATTAATACTGACTTGTCTATTTAATCGTGATGTTACCTGTCCACACAGTGAGCAGCTGTCATGACCCAACCTCTCTCAATCAGGGTTCCTCCACAGGTGTGGTAGTAATTGCTTCCAGATTTGTACTGAAGGGAGATCTAAGGGGAAAAGTTTTTCTGAATGAGTGAAAATATTAGTTAGTATAATTAATGAATCTGATACTGCAAAGTCCCTCAACCTGATGGCTTTTTCTGCTTAAAGAGGGCAGTTTTCGTTTTAGGTTTGTTTACAGTATATTACCTGCCAGGGCCAGGAGTTAGGTCTGGCCACTTCACCTCCCACAACCCTTTCTTGGCTATCTTTCAGGTACCTGGGCTGTGGGTGCAGGTCAGCCAGCACTGGTAAAAAACAAAACAAAAGTATATATAAGTGGATGATTAAAAAACAAACAAACAGGGGATGCAATTTATATATTGTTTTCCAGAAGCCTCATAATATTATTTACTTCCTGCCTATAGAAATAGGAAATGATTAATAAGGTCATTGAGTATGTGCTGGTAAAATGTACGATTGAATTTAATCAGAACTACTGAGTTGACCTATAACTCATTTAAGCAGTAATTAGTTCTTTAGAAATATTTCTATAGAAAATTGTTACTTATACAACACCTCTGCACCATGAGTTAAGTCTTTCACACGGTCAGAGACCTGGATGATGCAAGAGGGTGAGAAAATAAAGTTGTGTGATGTATTGTAACAACAAGCACTCCAGAGTAAAAAGTAAATCATTTTGTCAAGTACATTCAATAAGATGCTTCATGCGACAATACTTTTTAGGACATTGGTTAAGTTTTTACAATAACAGAAGACACCCTAATTTAAGTGTTGAACACACAAAATAAAGAAGTAGGTCTAAGCGTTGCACAATCAAAATCTCTAGTTTACTTTTCTTAATTTATCTAAGGCAATTAGTTTGCATAATATTTTAAGTAACTCAATTTATTAGATTTTACAGTGCTTAAAAATATTATGCAAACCCATTGCCTTAGATAAATTAAGAAAAGTAGACCTGAGATTTTGAGTGTGCAATACTTAGACCATCCTCTTTAGTTTGTGTGTGTAACATTTAAATTAGCTTGCTTACTGTTATTGTGATACTTTACCAGTATCCTATAAAGTATTGTAACATGCTGAAATTTCTTATTGCATGAATTTGACAAAATGACATCACACTACTTTATTTTATCACCCTCTTGCATCATCCAGGCGGGACGTCACTAACCGTGTGAAAGACTGTACTCATTGTGCAATGGTGTTACATAAGTAACCATTTTCTACAGAAATATTTCTAAAGAACTACTGTAATTACTGCTTAACTGATAATTATTCAAAACACATTTAAAAACAAGTTACTTGGGCTTATGACCTCAAACACATTGTCTCAAGGTATGCTGGAAAACTCCACCCACCTATCCCTAGTATTAACCCATTGTGCAAAACCACAGTGGTTGTTTCAACTGTCATTAAACATTTAATTTCACATGTGAAAAAAACATCAGCGACCCAACATTGAACAGGACAGCTGCAGAACAATGAACAAGTACACGTGAACCTATTCTGGTGTGTGCTATTTCCACAACTGTTAAGAGCATTCATGTAAAAGATCTGAATGTGAATTAAAGACTTTAGAAGCTGAGTAGAATACCTGATACCTGAGTAGAGTTTTACAAAACAAAAGTACCATTTATCCAACTTTTCTCACATAACAAAAGGGCTGTTTCCCATGAAAAGCAGTGGAGTACAAGTAGAAAGTGGTATGAACAGAAAACAGGCTATTCAAGTAAGGTAGCTCTAATTTCTGGGGTACTTAAGTACAAGAGTAATTTACTTAGTTACATTGTGGGATGTAACTAAGTACTGATAAAGAAAAGTTCCCCAGTACTTGGTTTGTTTAAATGAACTAAGCTCAAGTAAACTGAGTTTGACAGTTTTCTTGATGCCAAAGTAACTAAAATAAAATGAGTTTTATTAACAAGTTGATAAAAACTGAGTTATAGGTCAACTCAGTATTTCTGATTAAATTCAGTCTTACATTTTGCAGAGTATCTGGAGCTGATTGACTGAGTTAGAGAGAGAATGAGGCAGAAAGAGATCAACAATTAACAGTCATACAGCGCAGTGTGTAATGTCATTTTCTTACCCAGGGCTGCAAGACTTGTCAACACCAGAAACCTGAGCATGTCTGTGGGACGTCAGAGCGTTTCTACATAGAACAAATGTTTCCCTCCTTCTTTTATACCTGGACTTGACCTTTACTGGTATGGAAATGTGTGGCTGGTCTTTTCCTTTGGACAAAAACTGCAAGTATGCACCTGTGGTCTGTCTCACACAGTGTTATCAGTCGGTAAGCACACACGTCCTGCTTTGACCAGCAAAAATGGTCCACAAAGAAGACTGACACGTAGACTGACAAGTATATCACAGTATGACATGAGTCACAGCGATTCAAAGGGCTTAAATGGTATTTCTGTATTCATGGTGTTTGATAAAGTCCATCATATCTATTCTGGGTGGAAATTTTGGGAACAAAAAGACAAATTTCTCTGCTTCAGGGATTTAGCCTGAGGTAGAAAAGTTAAACAATGACTTATGGCTGAATGAACCATCTGATATGGAGACAAACAACACAGTTTTGTCTCTGAACATATGGATTGTTACTTTTATGTTTCCAAAGTGGGATTTCTGTCTATTTTATGTACAGACGGAAATAGAAATTTGCTGTTCCAATATGAAACCTTGAATGAACTGAATTATCTGTGATGTACTATAAGTTTTTGTGAGTATTTGCATCATAAAATGACATGCTGATTAGTTAATGATGAAGCGAACATGAGAAAACATGTTTCTGTGCTATCCAGAAAGACAAAAAAAAACAACAGAACATGTTAAATATACAGGCAATTTGTAACAGCATACAACAAAGGTACTCACAATAAATTATATTTTTATGTTCTATTGTTATTAAATAGCAATTTTTTTCTTATTCAGTGATTTCAGCTAAGTAACTGCAGTAGATGTTTTTATCTGTTATTGCTGCAGTTTTTATCATGTAAAGGAAGAATACAAAGTTGAAATCCTACTATAAATATATTAGCAGCTAAAGTATGAGTAGATTCTACAATGTGTCAAACTAGAAATGTTGGTGATAACAAATATATTTTTAATTGGATATGAAAGGAAAAATGTGAAGTTATTAATGTTAAAGTGGCGATTAAATAAAAAAGGAAACCATGGAATTCAGCTTCAGTTGTCAGTGGTTATATTTAGTGACTGTATATTGAGTGGATTACTTTTATTTCTAATTCTTATTTATTTCAAAAGGTAAACATATCAAACACACAAACTCAGAGCAACCATTTTTCTTAAAGTTATATGATTAAACATAACATGTTTTCAATCTTTTTCATTTTGATTATAAATATGGAGCAGTTTATTATTTGGGACATGTCAAATGATATACTTTTGACTTGTATACTCTAGGATTACTGTACAACACTAGATGGTGCTGAAGAATAACAAACACACTGAATCTCAACTTGGATCTTAGAGGCATTTGTATATTTCGCAAAGAGACAAACAGACTAAATGCAGTCTTGGAATTTTTCTGTTTCAGCATCCAAATCTGAACACAAATACGTTTTAAATCCAGATTTTGATGCAGCACTTGATATTACACAACATTTGTAGACAAAGTCAAAGTCTGCATTCCCCAATGCAAAGATTTAAATGCAGTGTGAGAACTGAGTTGAAGAGGATTTCTCTCCTCTTCTTCGCTCTGACCTCTTTGACATTGAACAGTTGTATCGTGGATGGATTACTTGATCATAGCACAGCAAATCTCTAAGTGAAAGATATGTATTAATACTTTTTAAAGGCCCTTTATTTGTTCTTAACTGGACTCCTTGATATTTCCATTAATAGGTTTCTAGACAATGGGAAGGCCTCTGATGTGTCTCTCCTTCATAAAACAGTCCTTAATTAGACAGAAAGTCATTAAAACTATGTGGATTTGGGATTATTGCCTTATCAGGCTATTAAAGAGATAGCCACGCCGACTGGTAATTGAGCTTGCCCATGACACAGAGGGAAAAGGTCCTGATGCTGAAAGACTCCAGGATCAACAGAGGTTCCGAGATTTTGCTTTTTTTTTTCAAAGAGCATGTTCGTCCCTTTCAAACTCCTCGTGTACCCCTCCACCAACCCAACCCTTTCTTGCAGAGGCATAAATCAGACGAGGAGATCAAAGACAGGAAGTGCTGGGGATGTGCTAATTAAAGATGTTTGCACTTGATACAGCTTCCCCTCATTAATGAATAGTCGATTTGGTTCCCATAAAGATGTCTCTCACACACAGGAAGGAAATTGAGGTTCCAAAAAAATTAATGGGATGCACTGATTGGGCCTATGATAGGAAGTCAGGGAGGTTTTATCACAGAGAAGCTGTTGATTACATCAATGTGACACTATTTGAAAAGCTCAGACTGTCGACAGCGTGGAGCTAAAAGATTTAAACGGCTTTGAAATGAGAAATTATCACTGCTGTTAGTGTGCAGTCAGTCATTCCTGCAAATTCTGTTGTTAGTGCTGCCATGTGACGCTGTTACCATCAGGAATACGGAACCCGCTGGAAGGCAAGGGAGTGTGTTGTGTGAATTTAAAGCTGAATTAATGAATTGATCCATTTATTTATTTATTTTCAGCTCTCTTCCGCACCAGAGACTCTCCTGGTAGCATAGAGTTTTTTTTCTCTTATTTTTGTTTTCACTTTTCAGGCAGGGTGGAGGTCTGGTAGTTGAGTTTTCACAGCTTACTTTGTCCGTTTAGGTAACTCACTTTTTGATAGATTACAGCAGATGTTGTGCGTCATATGGATCATTATGTGGCTGGTCCAGACTTTCTCCATCCTTATGTTCCTTTTGGCCAGGCCTCCTCCTCTTGACTCATGCAGTTTTGATGATCCGTTTGGTTGCTTTTCTTTTTCTGTGCCACCTTTGCATAAGAGTCTTTAAAAAACAAAACACGTATCCTACAACTTAAAATTCTGAAAAGAGGCCCTTTATTCACAGCACTCTCTTGCCCTTGATGAGCACTTTAACAGTTCAGTCAGACAACTCACGATTTCAAATGTTTATTATTACAACAGCAGAACATATTTGGAGTTTGGCGTCTAGGCTCCAGCCTCATCCCTCCTCGCAGATATGTTTATATGGTTGTTTTGAGGAGTGATGAGAAAAACTCTTGAACCCCCTAACCGGGGCCTACAGGTGGATGCTGGGGTGGTGGTGGGGCTGAAGGTGCAGCAGCAACGTATACATTATATATTGCTATATATAGCAGTGGCATTGACAAGCAGAGGGATGATGGGAAATTGTTGCACCATAAATAGACCAAAAAATTGACCAAACAATACCACATGTCTGACCCTCAACAATGTCCCCTGGAAATTGTTTTTTGCATAATTAAAGAAGATATTGAATAATGCAATGCAAAAGAAAGTGAAAAAAGTCCAGCATCAATCCCTTAATCTGGATCGGCACCCAAATTTAATGGGTTATTTCCTGGCTTCATCTGTCCTTCCGGCAAGTGTTGTGGAAATCCCTGCTGTATAGTTTTTGCATATTCATGCTAAGAAACAACCCAATCAACCATTAAACAAATCATAACCTCCTTCACAGAGACAAATACGAAGTGAGGTTGATAAATACAGTCTTTAGTTCAACATCTAAAAAGGTGACAAAGGGTAAAGAGGACTTTTGGACGTTCATATAAGATTCTCATCAAATTGCTTTTTTCTGGATCTGACACCTTTGCTTTCACCTGCTTGTGCAAAATATTTCTCCCATATGTTATGTGCAGTTGTAGCGTTAAACTGCTGCACAACATGGCGCTAAGCTGCACACAGTCAGGGACCAGCAGTGTGTTAGTACATTTCCCTGCTGGCCGGGGAAATCAGAGACGCTACGCATCCTGCAGGGTGACAGCAGAGAAACTGATCCACTGGCCTGTTTGCAACCTTTAATTGCAATTATAACACAGTGAAAACAATCGATACATTCTCCTCCTACTGTCAAACTCTCTCACTCTCTCTACATGCTACCAGCTCTTTTTCTCTCTCATGTTTCCTTCCACACTGTTCTCTCTCTCTCTCTCTCTCTCTCAAAGCATATATATATATATATATATATATATATATATATATATATATATATATATCCTTTTATATTTATATAAATCTCTCTCTCTCTCTCTCTCTCTCTCTCTCTATATATATATATATATATATATATATATATATATAGCAAAAAAGGTGCCACAAAGGCTGTGGAGAGATGTGGTTTGTGGGGGCTGGGACAAGGTGGTGTTAACTAACATGCTGCTGGAGAAAGATGATCTGCTGTGGCTACGAGTGCCTGATTGATCCTGTAGAGTACCGTTCATCCATCTCTGTCCTGCTGCTGCTGCATTCACCTCTGCCTCTTCTCTCCCCTCTATTCCCTCTCTGCCCTGGTCTCAGCTGTGCTGTTGTGTCCTGGCCCTCAGTTGCAGCAGTGATAGGGTCTGCTGGAGTGGAAAAGGAGGCTGCTATACTCGATGCTCCCTTCAATGAGTGATTAAAACCCGACACACCATGTTGCTTCATCCTGTGCGTGACACTGATTAGGCCAGACACTCATACTTCAATTAAAATTCTAAATTGAAAAAAAAATTTTCAAACTCCCAACCCAACAGCAAATAAACAGATAGAATTAGCTTAAGTATGAAATGTGCATACGATGTTCTGAAAGTGAAACACTCAGTAAAACGCAGCCTATAGTCATATCACTGTTACACAGAAATCTAATTAACACAACCACATAGTACAACAACAGCTTGTGCAGCTGTTTTGTCAAACATGTTTTTATTACACTTCACATTTATATCTGCCACTGGCTGCCAACATAATTATTTCCCAAGGGACAGAGAACAGAATACAGTGGCTACAATAGCTTTGGGTCAATTAGCACAATTTAACAGAGAGCGGCAGTCCGTTTGAATGAGTGTGCGCTGATAACAGCAACTTGTTAATTTGAGGACTAATGTGTCACTGCATGGATTGTTAAATTCTTTCAGACCAGTGACATGTTTCCCCCCCCCAAAAATAATAAACCTGCAAAGGTAACACGAGTCAGACATGGTGCAGTGAGGAATTAGTGTGGTGAAATTGGGCTGTTTGATGTCTAAATGAAACAATGTGAGTTTTACAACACCTGACAATAAGCAAGCCTCTGATTACCAAAACTGTCATGTATTCTGCCAATCATTTTTACCAGTCACAACTGGAAGCACAAAGAGACAGAGTCCAATCTCCGAGCTTCACTCGTCTGTGCAATATTGCTTTCATGCATGACTACTATTAATATTATGAGTGGAAGGAAGTTAGAGGAGGAAGATTAACTTCGACCTCAATAATTCTGACTGGTCAAAGGAGCTGAAGGAAGAATGTTCAGTGGATGGTGGTGATGGTCACAGTGTTGTTCCTGCTACTGTTTATAATGCACATCCTGAATAGACATTTGTATTTAAAATAATAGTCTGACTGAATGCAGACTGTTTTCTCTAAATGCATTCTCTAAAGCTGCACTACAATGGAACTCCATCCCAGCAACTATATAAGAGAACTGGACACAGACAGTTTAGTTAAAGAAATGGTTAATTAGTACTCAACTCTGTCAACACTAACTACGCCAGACTTCTCTTTACCTGTCGCTATCTTGCTCCTGTCACTCTACCCCCATGTACCTGCTTGCATGTTTTTATTGTTGTTTTTCTGTGTCAGACTGATGTGTTTGTTATTAATATTGATCATGCTTTAATGTCTGTGAATAATGGCAGATCATATAAGATGAATCTTCTTTCTGCTCCTTTTCATTCAGGATGGGAAGTTTTTTGTGTTTATATTAAATTGTTTCATTTGTTGATGAATGAAATAAACATATTAAATAAAAATAAATAAATAAAATGTCTGTGCTTTTGCACAATGTTGTCTTTAGCCCATGATTTCTATTAACATCAACATTATTGTGCATTTATTTGTTTTTATTGTGTTTTATTAGTCCCTGTATTGCATGATTTAATAACATTTTAGTATTGTGTCCTGAATAATGTTTCATTTAACTTTAATATTTCCTCTTCTCTTTGTTCTGCATGCTCACAAATGATGAATGAAGTTTGCAATTATAATTTTATATTCTGTTTTTTAGAGTGACGTTTTAACATCTGTCCAGGGACTACAGATGAAAAAATAGCCTCTTTGCTAACTCTGGCACTTTTACAGCAATGTTCATTAATGTGCATTGTCCCTGTTAAATAAACCAATAAATAAATGAAATAAATAAATATTTAGATTTGTATTTTATTAGTTTGCCGCTGCCATGAAAAGAGCCCTGAGATGAGAAGAGCATTTAACTTGTTGAAAGTAAGTCAACGCTGCAAACTTACAGCCTAGCCTGTGGTAACCTGTGCGTCATGTTGGTGCAGGATGCAAACGTTTTTTCTTATCCTGCTGTCCCTGACTGGTGCACTCACCTCCTGTGTGTTTCATCTCACAGAGCTAACAATATGAGTTAAAGCTATTGAGTGGTGCCCATGTGGTCAGCTACCTGTTGCTACAATATAAACATGCTATCTCCAAAGATTTATATCAAGAATATTGTTTATTGTTTATGTTTGCTTTTGAGTGACACCCAACAGGCTTCATCATGTTATTGAAAATGCTCCTGGGCAGTTCACACAACTCTAATACCAAACTTGAAATTTCTGTATTTCAATTTAAACTAAAATCAATGTGAACCCATTCAAAATAAGTAATCAGAAAACACCCTTTGTGATCAACTATTAACAGGGTTTGCTGGCAATTTCACTTTCAATTATCTTTTCAATGAAAATTGATTCCTTTCACAACTAGTTGCCCATCTAGCTAAGCTCGTATCTTATACATGCAGTGGCACAATACAATTTACTTTCTCCTTCCTCTCAGGTTCAATAGAATGCTGTGCAGCAGACCACTAATGAAAAAAGAGACATAGACGTGAGAGGGTGCTGGGGTTATAGTGAGGCCTGCACATGACTATTTAATTCATTGTTAATGAAAATAAGTCATTAGGATTAATTCCTCCTTAAAGTTAATTTAAATGTTCTTTTGCACTTCTCATAAGAGTATAATTCTGTGTGCAAGGGACTGAGGTAGAGTACCCATGCTGGCCCTTAATGTGGCTTCAGCTGTGGACAATTGCTGTTTGCTCAAAACTGTGTTGCAGCAACAAGCTCAAAAGTTATCGCCATACAGTATAGATAATTAGCAGTGATTATGAATAGCCTTTTTTGCTCATGATTAATATACAAAGGAGTATTGCAATCATTAGCTTACCTCCTTAAATAAATAATGAAAATGCATCTGTGTTGTTCTAGATGTCAGTGGTGAAAGAGGATCTGCCTGAAAGTTAAATTTTTGCAACAGCACATTAACTGAAACATTTCAATGGTTTTGGCTGGCAGCTCGATTTGTTAAAATGTCAACACAGCAAATATAAAATAAGTGGAAACGTCTTGCATTACTAGTTTCCAAATATCTCATGATGCTCATCTTGGATGCCCGAGGCTGTAAGTGCACAAAGTTTGTGGATGATGTTTTGAAAACTTTCCTTCCAGAGGCAGAAGATTAATGTGTGGAGTGGAGAAACCTGGATGTGTATTGAGCTTGAGACACAGATAAATAACCAACCAGCCACTGATATCAAAACAACTAGCGATATGCTAGGCCTTTAAGTAAGTAACAGCTCCAAATGCCTGCTATCCAGTGTTAGTCACAGACACATGGCAAAGTTAAGAATGGCAATGGCAATCAAAGCAACAACGGCTATTTAAAAAAAAAAAATTCTATAAGCTACTATCTATCATTTGCTGTGAAAATGACTGCAGGTGAGCATAAACCAGCAACTGCTTACATGGAAATGAATGCATGGTAGATTGTGAATGTTCTTCTGTGCATTACCCAGGCATGTTTTGCACTAGCAGGAATGTGATAACTGATTACAGGGCCACGGATGTAGAGAAGCACTACCTTTACAAAGTTACACATGTCTATTTATAACATCACTTGAAGGAGAAGGCCTCTTGTTGAACTGCACCGCAGAGAACTGTGGTTCAATTGGGGGCATCGAGGCTTTGGGTTGATGGCTTCCCCTTCTGTCGATAAAGGTGTCCTTGACTGATAATGATCACTGCCCACTAGGGTAGAATGCATTTGTTTGGGCTGAAACCTGCACATCCTCATTATTAGATCCAACGACCATCTGTCTGAAGACCTTGTCTGTCACCTTCTGATGACATCATCCTCTTGACCAGGGCCAAAACAAACTGTGAAACAGGTTAGGTGTGGGCTGGAAACAGACTCAGCTCATCAGGGTCGAGAGCCTCTTGCTCCCTCTGTGTCCTGCTTGTCCAATGATAAGTAAAGAGACTTGTCAAGGGACCCCAGAGTGTATTCATATTCCCTGCCAGCTCCCACTGAGCTGGTTGGCACCATGTAGCCTTGGCCAAAGTAAAAGCCAATCTGCACGAAATGAGCTGGAAGGAGAGGAGAGGAGAAGAGAGGAGAGGAGAGGAGAGATTGGAAAATTCTCCCCTGTGTAAGACTACTCTTACCACAAGTGTAATCCACATGAAAAATTAAAGGAGACTCAACTTCACATAGAGTCAGACAAACATCTCCTTGTGCTATCATGAACTAGATTGCGGTACAATTTTTCTTCTCATGTATACTATGAATATGCTGATGGGCACTGAAATAGTTTGAATTATTTAACTTTTGGCAAATACAGTATGGATCAACAAGTATTGAAATAAAATGTATTGTCATCATCATCTTTGATATGCGCCATTCATATAACCTTTTGGGCAGCCCCTATCAAGCTTAGCACCATATGTTTGCAGTGAAAGCTGAGGCAGATTCATTTTTAAGCAATTATTCCTTAATTTCTGCAGAATTTCAGCAGGAAAAGCAGACTTACATTTTCTAACCGACGACTGATGATTTTGTCGACTGAGATAAAGACTGTCACTAACTAACTAAGAGTTGAGACTACCCCACCAGTACTACGTACGTCACTCTCCTCTCTGTCCCTTTGGCTCGACACCAAGCCTCCTCCAGCTGTTGCTTCTTTTGTGCTGGGAGGGAGGGTTCTGACAGAATTGGAGGGTGTACTTGACCTTTAATGTGGCAGCTGGATTGTAAAAATAGCAGGATTGAGCTGGTGTCGTCACCCTAAACCCTGGCATCTTTGTCTCCGACACAGTTGTGTTCCAGGTTTTAACAGAAATTAATTCAATGCAACTTAACCATTTAGTTGATTTTATGCTGTTTTGCTTTGGAAGAAATGATTGCAGTATGTACTGTTTGCAGAAACACGCAAGTCTTACTTCTGGTGGCATTTAAAGTAAAGTAATATTGTGCATTACCTTCCACTTGATAATCTGCATAATTAAGTAATTCTAGGATTCATGGAACTCCAGACGTGCTGCCAGTACATCTGAGGTTTCTTTTAATATTTTAAGCTTTCAAAATACCATTTGCAAAACAAAGAATGACTTTTATAGAGCCACAGAGGAAAATTTATTCATAATAGCAGCATGCAAGAAAGTTCACTAAAAAAATGACAGCAAGAGAGGTCTATTCATCCAGGTACCTCTAAGGAGCATTTCACTGTCATCAGTATGCTATTCTGCAATCATTGTGATAATAGCAGGGAACCATGATAGAAGCTAAACTTCTTTAAGCAAGCATATATTCTACAAACTGCTATCAAAATGTATGTTAGAAATTTAATATCCACTTTAATACCAGCGCCATGTGTGTCACTGCTGCTCAATGACTACTCAGAACTCACATCACCTCACAAGAACAGAGCATGGCTCATCTTCCCGACACAGCTGATCAATATAAGATGCCACATTGTCACAGTCAATACTATGGCAAATGGCAATTATGGACAAATTATGAACAATTTCATGGGTGAGCTCCTTTTGCCTCTTGGCAGTATGGCTTCTATGACAGATTTGGCACTGCTGGTCTTGCGACACATCTGCCTTATTGCTTATGTTTGGCTCACTCACTCACTCACTCTGACATATTTCGATGTTCCATTCAGTCAACTACAGAGAATTGGTAGAGGGAAGAAATAGAGATTTTTTTTCAGGGATTTGTGTGAGCTTCAGTACAATTGACTATATGCATCCGTGTATGTATTCACATGCCTGAATTTGTATGTGTATGTGCAAGTGTTTATCCAACACATTTGTGTATGTACACAGGTATGCATGTACAGTATCTGTGTTGTGAATTGTCTTCAAATTGCTGCCGTAAAGCAGATGTGTGTGTGTCTGTTGCAGCCTTGAAGGGTCTTGAGAAGGGAAATGAACCTGAAGCAGAAGAAACATTTCTTTGTTAACTTTCAAAAACTGGGTTTTTGTTTATCTATTACACAATATTTTTTTTAAATCAAATTACAAATATCTAATGTTTCTGATGCATGTTTAACACATATGTAATTTATTATCTTTTTCAAATGGGTTATTTTGCTTTTTAATTACCCTTCCTGTCAGCAGAAAGTTATTCATGCAGACCTCTGCCATTTTTAGGGCTTTATTAAATTTAAATGTGTCTGCTCCTTAATGGGAAGCTTCCACTTCAAGCTGACCAAGCGCCCCTCAGCTCAAGAGCTGCACTAATATGCTATTAGGGGAAAAATTAACAGTAACTCTGTAGCTCTTTCAATTTCTTTCCTACCACTTGAGGAATGTGTCATTACAATGACTCAGTGTTTTTGAATTTACCCTGAGACAATGCGGTATGTTGATGAGCAACTTGATGCTTCCTAGGCTCAAACTCAAAAGTCATGCTTCAAACCTCTGAATACAAATATATCCCTGTGTTCTATGACATGTGTAAATGCAATAACATCTTGTCAAACACTAAAGAATGTAAATCTCTGTTCAACTTGGTTGAATGAAAATCATATCAATGAAAGAATAAATATATTTTTCTTGTTTCCTGATACATCTTGAAACATCTTGAAGTCCACAAATGAATTCAAGCAAGCTATGCAAAATGGAAAGACATATATGTTGACATTATATAAGAATTAACTGAAAAATTCAAGAGACAGTGCAAAAATATAGTAAGACATGTAATGTCTTTTACCCGAGTCCCACTGATGTAAAGTTAATTATTTCATCAAAGGTAAATCCAGATTTTTAGTTTAGTTTCTTGCAAGAAGTAAGTCTGTTGTATTTGTGTGGCATAATGTAAGTTTGATTTTGTTGTTATGTGTTGCAAAATATGTTGGGTTTGTTTTGTTCTGTTTCCTTAAATGTGTTTTGTACTTATAGGCCACCATGCCCCAACGTATTGATGTAATGGTTGTGAGGGTTTCCATTCAAGCTGAATACCCTAAGAAATGGTATAAACAAACACCTCCCTCTGTAAATGATAAGACAACATGTCACTATTTTTTATATACAAAATTAAAAAGGAGGCGCAATATTGATGTAAAATTTGCTTGGATTGTGTTTTTAACATGCTTTCTCATTTTATCAGGTGCTATTTTACGTCAAAGGACAACAACCTCCTGAAGACCTCAATGAATCCAGATGAAGTAACCAACTACAACCAGGCCCTCATCCATCGGCCGCCCCCCCCTACACAACCGGCTCCACCGTCACCCACAAGTCTCCCACACAAAGTCTCCCACAAGCCAAGATGTCATCAGGATAGTGTAACTACCAAGGGATTGAATCATCTAGGCCTAGGAATAACTAAGAGAAGTGAGTGGCAGTGACAACTAAAGTAACAACTGTTACCAGTGTGGTCTGGTAGAAATTTTAGATTCAGTACAATATTGCTCCTAGGTAAATCTTTGAATCACAAAACTACATATTCCAGTTAAATTTCCGACAACAGTTTTTAACAGGTTTACCAGTGTAGTGTCTGTTCTAAACATGCGTGTTCAGAATGGCTTGTTTGGCCAGTGCTTTTGCTGGTTGCAGCTTTCTTTAGAAACACTCATAGAAACAGCTTCACACACCTGCCATGATATTGTTGCATTGTCGAGCAATGCAAGGGTCTACACATCATGTCGGTGCAAAAGCTGACAGGATTGTTTCATTGCCTCATTTAATAAGTGACTACTACTGTTAGAAACATGTTCCTCGTGTTAAAATAGTAAACAGGACTTATAGTGTGTGCAGTCTTCCTGCGGTGTTGACAAAGCACTCCAGTGTTTTCACTTCAAGTATTTGCGCACATCAGATGTACTGCTGTGATACGACAGGTCCAGTTTACAGAACTTACAGAACACTACATTGTTCTGTGTCTGTCTAAATATTCCCCCACTTTAGATTCAAGGGCAAGGATTTGTAGCTGCAGCTTGTTCTCTTGAAGAATCATGCTTGAACTCATGGATGTGCTGTTTTGGATGGTGCGCAGCCACTTAACATCAGTAAGTCCCAGCCCCTGCTTCTGCACAGTGTGCTGTTCGCCTGTTAATTCTAAATCTATTCGCATATCGAAACTGCACCAAGTTTGACACTGCACTTCTTTTGACCCTGGCAACTCCTAAGCCAAGTTTGAAGTACATCAGATGAGCGTTTCTCGTGATAGGTAAATTACATACATACAGACAGAGTGACAGAGATTCCTAGCATTATAATTAGAGTAGTTTGCCTTCTGAAACATTGTATTGTTTTGCCCTCAAGGGCCACCATACAAACATACTTACCATTACATCTTAAAGGTTGGAATTCCATTGCCACTCTCTTCACAGGCCAGTAGCTGAGCCCCAAACCAGTTAAGTTAACTCTTTGTACATCTATATTAATGATAATAATAATAATAATAATAATAATAATAATTTGTTTACAGTTTCAAAATGAAAATAACTTTCACCAGTAGAGTGGGAAAATGATGTAGCCTAAGCTAGTTTCCGTCATCTAAGCTAGCTCTGAGGTCAGAGAAACAAAACGGGCGGCTGTGAGGTAACATTATGACTAATTTTGAGTCATAATGTCTCGTCATTGCTGATATTTAGGTTCCATAGTGGGTACGAGGTACAGTACAGGCTTTGTTTAAGTGACACGACGTTGTACTTCGTCACTCGGTGTAACACACATGCCGTCCTATCCTTGCTCTCTACTGTTTGGGGCGAGTTTAATTGATCCGGGCTAACCGCGACCGCCTGTAGTTCCTTCCACTGAATTCATACCGCTGAGCATTTCGTACTGCAGTTGATTTTTTTTCCAAGCAGCACATTTCCCCCCACCCCGCAAAGAAGACTTCTACTCAAGGATAAATCAACGGGAATACGAATTCAACCGGAGTAATTTCCCCTGCATTGTTTGTGGAGGCAGCTGGAGGAGGGAATGGATGCAAGCAACCGAGCAGAGGCGCACAGACGCAGCTACCTGACAGACCCAGCTCCTCTGTGATGCAGCTGTGTGTGTGTTGGCTGTGAAAACCCCAGGACACCACGACAACTGCTTTTAAAACGCTACAGAGGGAGAAATCAGTGGCTATTTGTTATTCTGCACCTGTTGGGATTTGCACATGAAGAGCGGGGAAGGCTATGTTGCCAGTCTACTCTCTCCGTTACACACAGAGGGAATATATCACCGCTTAGGTTTTCTAATTCAGATTTCCGTTGTCATCACAGAGGTTTGTTTACTCCTTTGTCATCTGTGACCTGTTTTTTGCAGACCTGTCCGGCACTATTGTTTTTTGTTTTGTTTCGAAGCATAATAATAACTCGGTGATAATACAGAAGTGTGCGGGGAGAGGACAGCGTTGGCATCTATCCATGCGCGCTCCACATCAGGATATTTCTTATGATGGAACTGTGACCCCAGCTCAGATAAAACACATACTTTCCACACCTGTACTTTCCACCAGTGTTTTCATGTAGGTATTTTGAGCATATCTTGGGTGAAATGCTCTTATTACTGGGCTATTTTGCCGGCTGTAAGTGACGCATCGTCTCACATAGACTGCATGAGAAATACATGCGTAGAAGGGCGTGAATTTGCAGAGTAACCTCCTTACAGCATCTACTTATCTATAAAGCCAATTTACAACCCCCAACCTTTCAGTCATCCAAACTCATCCCGGGGACATCATGGATCTCAAAGCGGAGTCGGAGGAGATTGACTACAAGCGACCAGCTCCCATAGAAGTTTTCGCCAGCAGGTCCACGCTGCACGGCATCTCGCACATGTTCACTTATGAGCGGATGTGTATTAAGCGCAGCCTGTGGATTTTGTTCTTCCTGGGCTCCCTTGGTGTGCTGGTTATGGTGTGTGTGGACCGGGTGCAGTTCTACTTCCAGTACCCCCATGTCACCAAGCTGGACGAGGTGGCGGCTGCGAAGATTGTGTTCCCCTCCGTCACCTTCTGCAACCTCAACTCCTTTCGTTTCAGCCGGGTGACGCGCAACGACCTGTACCACGCTGGGGAGCTCCTTGCCTTGCTCAACGGCAGGTGTGTGTCTGGTTCGCATGTGCCTTGCCCTGTGCTTTAAGGACTGCCTGTTGTTATGCATGATGTCAGAGGCAACACTGCCAATAATGAATGGGTTTATTGCAGGCATTTGTTGATTAAAACAAACCAGTATTCAGCACACAGATTCCCAGTAGACTAACTGGCTGCTTGCATGTTAAGATTTTGCCTCACGGAAACCCATCTGTAAGATAGTAGTTGTTGATTCAGGATGTGTGTACAGTATGAAAAAAACACAATTGAAATGTTTGGTTGCAACAGTATATTTTTATTGTTCTACTGAACAAACTATCCATTATTCCAATAAAATGAATTAAGAACCAATAAATCCCCAAATCCCTTATTCAATGATTAAAGTCAGCAAATTCATCTTTACTTTTTAGGTTTAGCAGTTTAAATCAGTAAAAGGTCTTTTTTGTTTTTTTTATAGCTGCTTCGTGGAAATACAACCTTGGATATGTTATGATACAGGGTTGCATAACTTTCCTTTGCACATAGTACTAGTATTTGTCCTACAGAGGTTGGAAGTTTTGTAGCACAAGACACAAAGTTGTACCACAAGTATACCAAGTCTGTTACCATCTTTACAAACAACCACAAGATGCAGTGGAGTCACTTTAGGAGTCATGTGATTGGCAAATGACATTGTTGCAAAAGGGCTACCGCTACTACAATATAAATACATGTCTGGTACAGTATATGCAGCAAAGCAGTCCATGACAAAATCAATTTAAATTTGAGGTAATGATCATTTTAATTGCTGGCAGACCTCCTCAACAGACTTCCATGCATTACTGATGACAATAATACAATAATAATGTATCATTGATTCACCTCCCTCATAAACTTTCTCACACATGTTGCAAAGTTTTATCTCATGATCGCTACTGCGGTGCTTTAATCTATTTTTTTCACAGCACATGCAACATATATGTTGCACACTATAGACTTGTTATGCCTAAGTTGTCTCAGGTAAAATGTTGTAAATCATGTGGAAGTAAAACAAGTAGTGTAGCAGCGTTTTAACACCTGTCTCACTGGTTGTCGCTGTCAGGCCTCTGGGCAATGCACAAACAAAATGGACCAAGCATACAAATCCTTTTAAAGCTGTCACTGAATATGAACTTGGACTGACAAAGCCTGAGGCAACTTTAAAAAAACAGGAGGGTATTGATGAAAGATGTGCCCTAAAAAGGAAGGTAAAGGCTCAGCATTAGAGTTGGTTATTTAATAATGTAGTGACATTTTACATCATGCCAACTGAAAAACAAACAGCACATAAGCTCCTGGGTTTATAAGATCAATTCAACATCATTAAATACAACCCTAACATCAAGTTGTTGAAATATGTTGATATACTACTTGATGAGAAAAATAAGAAAGAACAAATTTCATCACACGTCCTGTGAATCCCTCGAGGGAATAGATAATGGACGATCTGTTTCTAAGTGGATAATATAAAATGATAAAGGAGAAAATGCCACTGGTGCAGTCCCTTGCCTCATCATTTTACAGTTCATGTGATATGAATATCGCAGTATTGGATAAGTAGATGAGTAGATTTTTAAATGCCCTGCTGACATTTGTGAAGAAGGGTGTATTTGATTTACAACTGTTCTCCCCTCCCATTACACTTGTTGCTTTTTGGTTTGATCATCTAGTCTTTTTTGCAGCCACGACAAGCTCAGCGTTGGCTGTTGAAATGTTTCACTTTATTTTTCTTCACTGTTTTTTAAAAATCTTTATACTCTCCAGCCTATTCTGATCATATTTACCATTAAAATACAGAACAGTCCTCGACTCTCACTGCTAGTGCCGTCTAAAATTCACACAAGCCATCACATAAGCTGCAAAAATAAAACATCCACTACATACAAGCAAATTTTAATACTGTCTTGAACAATGTATTTTTATCCTATCGATCCACACAGCTCTACAGCCGAGCATACTCTGTGGTACATGCTATAATGACATAAATTCAATTCCTTGTTTTCATACTGAGTATCGTTGCTCTTTGACATCCATATGCATCCATATTACAGGTGATAACCTTACAGGAAAGAAATTGATTCCCTTGCTAGGGGCTGCAGTTCTAGTGCTTATAGATTCCAACCTGTGTGCCTACATCCTACGTGGATTTGTTTCTCTGTGTTTGTGTTCTCAGCTGTAATGGCAGACCAGTAAAGTATTAACAGAGGCCTCCACCTCTTTGATTTATTAGTGCAGGTTCAATCACAATCCTGTAAGAAATGAGATGCACCTCAAAAACTTAAAGGCACTGACTGAACAAGACAGGGAAAAAAAAAACAGAAACATGAAAGCAGAGGCACTTTCTCCATGTGATTTTGGAACAAGCTGAGTTTAGACAGCGGGAGCGAACTGAAACCAGAGGCAATTAACTCGTGTCTCGTAAGCTACGTGATGAACAAGTCTTTATCCCTGTATAATTAGTGCTGCTTGCTAAGCTACTGAGTTGTCCCATTGATTAACATTCTCTCATCTTTCTCATTGTTTCTTGCCCCCTTCTGTTCCATTTTGTCTTCGGGAAGACGTCTCTTGACTTTTTTCCAATGCAGACATTGGTGCATTGGAAAAAACATTCCAATGCACCAATGCATGCACCAATATATATACAACATTGGTATATATATTTTTTAATATGATAGAGCATACTTTGTTAGCAGACCGTACTTTCTGTCTCATAGACGTAGAAAAAGTACTGAGTGATAAGGACTTTGGAGGATAAACACAGGGAATTTGGAACATCATGAATCAAACTTAGATAAAAAGTTCTCAGGGTATTCTGTCGACGCTTCTTTTAAATTAAACATTGATTGGGTTCAATAAATTTCAGTGACAAGCGTCTTGGTATCGGGCTTCGCGCTCTGGGGTTTGTTAGAAAAAGGCAGAGGAAAAATAAAGTGTGGCTGTGAGTCTGTGTCTATCACTGTCTCAGGAGGAAGCAGCAGGCAATATCCACCCATGGAGTGATGCCTGACTGTCTCAGACGCTATGAAGTTTAGTGTTGAGATGCTAGAAAGTTCACCTCAACTAACTCAGTGCTGGCAGTTCCTTCACAAAAACAAAAAAAATCAATTTCTTTCGCAGTGTGTTTTTGCAGGTTGTAGTCACACTTGGCTTTGCAGAACATTGTAAGTTAGTTGTTCCTTTTTATTTTACTATAATGTAAAAGTAATTGCATGATTATTTAGCAAAAGAAATGTCATTTTGGAATAGATGTCGGTCATGTGGTGTATACTGCCATAAAGTGTTGGGTCAGCTCAGTCTCAGCCAGAGAAGCTATTCTTAGGCACAGTTGTCAAGCTTTAACATGTTTCCTGTGCTTGCAAACACAAACTCTAAATTCACATAAGCATTGTGTTAAATGCCAAAAATGTAACACTCGATAACCACATTATCTGCCTCAGCAACATCGCAGATCCTAATCAGGATTTGACTCTAAGCAGTGTTTGGTATAGGGGACAGGAGAAGGTCAGATCATCATG
This sequence comes from Chaunax sp. Z400, assembly GCA_037577475.1. Lineage (NCBI taxonomy): Eukaryota > Metazoa > Chordata > Actinopteri > Lophiiformes > Chaunacidae > Chaunax > Chaunax sp. Z400. The sequence continues at coordinate 23,967,028 of CM075185.1, forward strand.
CAGTAATTACTAAATCAAAGTGTCACTTCTGAAGCAGATTTTACAAAATATTGGTTGATTTGAATTTATATTTGAATTTATATTGTGATTGTTTACCCGAGAGATTACTATCATTACTATCATATGTAGGCAATTTAGTGTTAGGAAAGATTTTTAAAAGATCAAATGTGATCTGTCAGGACTATTTGCTCCTTTGGTTTGTTGTGCATGATTGCTTTTCAATGAAAAGGAGATTTGCTTGGGTTCATCTCACCTCTTGCTGGCCCTTGTTTGCGTTTCTATGATCTTGTCCAAAGTGGTATAATAACTGTCACAGGTGCACCATTATTAAGATGTGACCATCAAAATTCTACTTCTGGGTATCATTGCAATCATTCATTCCAAGGACACTGCACAAACAGTCTGATCCCCGTTAGCATTTGAGCTCTATTATCATTAACTGGATAATTACCCGGGATTATATCAAGATGTTCATTATTGTGTTGCACAGCCTGTGGTATTAACACCAACTTCATACAATGGGCATTTGCAAACTGTTTGGAAAAGGGCAGGCACTTTCAAAAGTACTTGGCAGGTGATTGGATGAATCATCTACTTATCTCACATTAACTTCAACCAATCAGATAAATGAATGTTCTAGGAGCGTACATCCACGCGAACCAGCTGGTAAACCAAAACTCTTGCCGAAGCCAGTCAGAAGAAGAGTGAAAACATCTTTTCCACCCAGAAAAGCCCTGACGGCCATTCTTTTCACTTGTTTCAATGAAGAGGTACTCTTTAACTCTGGTCTAAGTGATGCTGTTGCAGCACCTTCGATAACCCCTTTATGAGCTGCCAGTGCCGTTATATAAACTACGCCGGCCACCAGTGGCTCCACATGGGATGCTCATGGGTCCGAACCACTGCAGTCTAAACACAAGTTCATAACTGCCAAGGCAATAATCTTGAAAATCCAGCTGCCTTGCAAGGTAATTACTGTCAAAGTTCACTCTGAGAGTCAGTGGTTGCTGTTTACTCACTCCTCTTATGAGGTGGCAAAGGGATGCAGATGCTCCTTCATTCATTTTAGTCCCTGCAAGAAAATTAAAGTGCTTGCGGCCCATAATCCAATTCAGTCATCCCCGCCCCTATATAGTGAATTTGCTGTGATTGCTATGGGGAGTAGTGGCAGGACAATATTAAAATTCTTTCCATATTATTGTGATTGTGAACGCTTCAGCTAAAGTCTCCTGACTCGGGGATCTGAGCATGGCGTGTTAAGTGCTCCCCTGGCAGCTTTGTGTTGATTATAAGACAGAGGCTGAGGATGCAATTCAATTAAGCGCAGAATATACCACAACTTGCTGCATCATCTTATAACAATAAGAGCATGACAGTGTTGTAATGTAGTCCCACTGTTGGCCAGAGTACTGAACTAGTTTTGAGGGGTACTTTTTATTGCCCTGTGCCATTTGACCATTTCCCCAGTTGAGATTTTTTTCAAATGTTGCCTCTTCTGCATTAGTATTATCAGTTCAATCAGTTGTGCTTAGCTCACATAATGATAGCTATTATCATATTTTTATTATTTTTTGAGTGCTCTGAGGGAATTATAAACAGATTTGCTCCAAACAATTTCACTGTATGACCCCTGAGTGGGGCGGGACGTTGGCGTAGTGGGTCGCACTGTTGTCTCACAGCAAGAGGGACCTGGTTCAATCCACCTGAGGACCTGGGACTTCTCTGTGAGGAGTCTGCATGTTTCCGTGTCTGCGTGGGTTCCCTCCGAGAACTCCGGCTTCATCCCACGTGTATGACATTAACTTCATCAGTCAATGAAGTTAGCTGTGCCTCATGCATAAATGAAGACTTTCTTAATGCAAGGATGCACTTCTCATTTGATCTGTTGGGGGATCCCTAAGGCCTATTTAATGAACTAAAAAATCTGCAAACAACAACACGTCTGTTTTAAATCAGAATCTTTATATTTATGACACGATCATTTTCCTTATGCTTTCTCCAACGCCACCAGACTCCGTTGACAGAAGCTGTCAGGAGGCCCTTCTTGTAGGTGGCTAAAATATATTTTACTGCTGACACTGTCCACACTGCTTAGTTTCCGTGCCAGTACTCCTGTCTTCTCCTCGAAACTGGGCTCGTGCCAAACACCACCTTCTGTAGGTAATATCATGCCCATGGAAAAGTACCTCATACATCCCCACTTCCAAAAAACGCTAACTATCCCTTTAAACACAGTTACATCTTGAATTTTGAATGTAATTTTCCCTAAGATAAAATGTCCTTAAAGTGTATTCCTAAAAGAAATAAATTAATCTGTTTGAAGTGTTCATGGAAGCTTGTGGAGCTCCTCTCGGAGCAGCTGTCGCTCTAAAAATCCACATATCAGCCAGTAACAGTCACACATGTTAAGGATAGTAGTGGCCAGTGAATTAACCGTATTTGTTTTATCATCTGTTAAATTTATAAGGAAAGTGCACGGTACTGTTGTTAGTCTGTTGTTCCACAGTAGCTACTGCCTCTAAGCTGTTACTCCTAATGAAAATGTAAAGCATGTATGAAGATTTAGCTGTGAATTGTAGAGACAGTTGGAGGCAGACATGTTAAACATTGCGTGCTTATATTTTACTCACTGATTCTTGCTACTGTTTATTACAGTGCTGACTCATAAATATTATTTGAATCAGAGTGATTTTAGTTTTCATGAACGTGCACATACATGCCTGCAGAAGGAGAAATAAGAAAAGTTATTTTATATACATGCTCCATGTATTCAGCATGCAAGCATTTGACATCACATGGAGCCATGCAGACATTGGCCATGCATTCACACCATTTGGCCAATTAGATTAAGCACCATCAAGCCATCAGTTACCCTTAGATTAATTAGTGTCAGTTTGGTGGTGACTGCAAGGTTAGCTAGCATGATGGCTGAGGAGGAAGAGATGAGCTAATATGGACACTTCTATATTTGTTTATTTATTTATTTATCATCATTGCAGTGTAGAAGTATGTTATCACACATAGCAGATTTTTCTCATATTGCGCAGGCAGGTCTAGCTTGATAGATATGACTGTTGAATCTTCATTAATTAACTGGTGAAATATCAATAGTGTTGAATTTGAGAACTGTTTTGTGATGCATTCAATTATCTCTGAGAATCTCTCCTGTCACAACATTGTTCTATCTTTAACTCCACTTCCAAGATGAAGCATGGTGGATTCTCGTCTGTCATCGGTGTTGTTATGAGTGCAGAAGAGAGAAACAGTCCTCATTTCAAATTACACCACATACTCACATGGTGAATATTTTATTTATTTTTGTTTCTGTCAGGTAAACAATGATGAAGCTGCAGTGCAACATACTACATTTCATGTGATTTGGTTGGGACATGAGTTGAGAATACAGTGCCAGTTGAATATTAAGGCATGTTTTTTCATTTTTTTATTCATGGACTAACTTGCATTATTCCCATCATCATGGGACAAAATCTTGTTCGTGAGCACAGACGAAGTTTGACCTTGTGGAAAAAAAATATCCATTAAGATTTAGCAGCAATTATGGTTTGAAATTGTGCCCATATCCATGAGAAATAACTATGCTGTCAGCATCCACAAAGTCATTCACAGATTTATTGTCAGAGGAGAAGGGTATGTCTTTGCCTCACGCTGTCTCTCGTGGTTTTCAATTCTTTTTCTGGTTTCTGTTGCTGTGGGACAGACTTATTCATGTTTGCAAATGTAAAGTGAGCTGAAAAATTATTAGAATAACACAATACGTGAACACTATTATGAGATGGCTGCTGCTCAGACACATTACACCAAAATATAGGACTTTGAAGCGCACCAATTTCAGAGAAATAGAAGGAATGACTATACCTTTATCCTCAGTTAATTAAAAAACCTTTATGCAGTCTTCCCAGCGCAATCCACTCTGATAGACTCTGTCTCCAAACAAATTGTTCTCATAAGTGTCTGTCAGTAGTGCTTAATTTTAGCACTTTGTAATTTGGATACTTGTGCCACCGACGGCCCATCGCTCAGCAGAGGTCATCATCAGTGGGCCCTCTTTTCAGCGAGCGAGGCCACACGAGTTAATTGAGGTTAATTTGAATCTGTGAATGACTGTGAGCTGGTGCTGGAGGTTCATGGTGGTTGTCAGGCAGAGGCATGTCAAAAATCACTTCCCTGCAGCGTCAGTATGACCATGTAGTTGAGTTTTAGTTCGATGTGTGTTAATATAGATAAATTTGTCATTCTTTTGAGAGAAAGAGAGAGAGAACAAGAGTGAGTGAGAGCACACGATACACGTGATTACGTTTCCCACAAAACTACTTGCAAAAATTGCTGTACTGTATACTGGTTGCGCTTATACTCTATTTACTGGAGTTTTCAGGATTGTCAACCTGAATTACAGCTTTATGAATATTGTTCTATTGACCTTGTGTAAACACTCCACAGATCTCCATCGTTTGGCAGAAAGACTCTCATGGCTGTGAAAAACAAAAATACTTCCATTCCTAAATAGTATTGAGCCATTTTACCAATCAGGGACACATGCAGCTGGCCATCCACAGCTAGGCTCGTATAGTTTCAGACAACATGTGGGCAATATTGTTAGAGCTTGTTCGCTGCAGGTCAGGGAGAGCTGGCATGTATCATTCTGTTAGATGGTGGATGCTGCTTTTTTTTATAATGTTTTCACATGTTAAACAGCTACAGTTGAAGTTGTGTTTTGCTATACTCTAGGTGAATTTCTTTAAATCATGTCTATATTTTAGTCATCTGCGGGTTAAAGTTTCAGTATATTTTGAACATCAATATAGCAGCAAACAACTACTTGCCATGTAAAGGATATAGTGGACTTCTTGCCATCCTGAACAGAGTATGATGTCAAACTCCTCTGTGTGTGTTATAATCTGAGATTCTCTGATCTTTGTTTTGGCCGACAGTCTGAAACTGTGGGTTCCGTGTTTCTAAAGAGACCAAAGAGAGTGACCTACCACACAGAGCTGTGAAAATGATATGGCAGAGTGTAGTTTGAAGCGTTCAGCTGAAGGAATTTGCATCTAATTCTAGTCATTAAACTTTGGCTACCTGAAGGATATTTTGCTTGAATGAAACGGACTGTTAAGAATTACAGTTGGTGAAAGAAAATTAATTTTACTCTTTGATGCCTTCTCTCTTGTTTCCTAATTATATTTAAGTATTCACTTAGAAATAATCCATTTTAAATATCTTCTTCCTTATGACTCATACAGCAAGAGAAGATATAAAATCAAAATATGGTCATGTAATCACACGATCAAAACCTCTGTGTATATTAAATGGGCTTCCTCGTGTCCACATGAACTAAGTCTAGAACCTTCTTGTCCAGGTATGAGATCCGGGACCCACACCTGGTGGAGGAAAATGTCCTGCAGATCCTGAAGGAGAGGGCCGACTTTGACAACTACAAGCCCCGCCCTTTCAACATGCGTGAATTCTATGATCGAACGGGCCACGACATCAAGGACATGCTCCTCTCCTGCTTCTACCGAGGCTTGGAGTGCAGTGCTGAAGAATTCAAAGTGGTGAGTCACAGTCGTCAATAGCTAAACGTCCTCTGCAGGGCCAGCTGAGGCCTGCAAAGACGAGAGTCAGCTGAGCTTATTTGTGATACCAGGTCAGCATTGATATTGTTTAATATAACGACTATGTAATATGATCTGTTGAGCAATCATAGCTTAAGTTTGTTTTTGGGAAAAGATATACAAGATTCAGTATATAATATAGAGAATTGTACAGATGGATTTTTATCTTTTATTCAGTCTGTAAGGCTCCATCCGTCCCTATCTATCTATTCCCTGTTCTGATGGGGCCGGGAACCATTATGTGCACTGTGACTGACTCACACTGTGCGTACATCCTCGTATGATTATACACACCATATACATGTCTGCAGCATGCTGGCCTCAGTGTGATAGTTTACAATCTTGGAAAGACTGAGCAGTGTTTTCATAATATGTTGAAACGTGGTCTTTAGTTGAACTCTAGGTCTGTACCATAACACCATAAGAATTTAAAAAATCTGTCGCCGTGGGAGATTTTCTGGGAGTTGTTGTTCTTCTCATCTATATAGCACAGGCATCCAGTTATTACCTGGAACATGTGTGACCTTTATGACACCAGGTGCTGTACAGTGAATGGCTTCATCAGATACGGCAGCAGTAAAAATATACTCAGAAGCACATGGGATTTTTCTTATTTTGATAGTGTAGCTATGATTGTCTTCAGTTGATGTACAAACTTTGTCATGTTTGTCTAATAGAGGGTATGCGCTGACATCACATTCCCACCAGAATTAGCTCCCCCACCTGTCGACATGGCTGCATTTAATAGGGAAAACTACAAATCCAGGAATGAAACAAACAGTTGTCCGCTTAAATTTAAAAAATAAAAATAAAAAGTTTGATTTAACAATGATTCTTACAACTTAAAGTCATGTGGTAACTGTGACCTAATAAATGTCTCATTGTCACTGAATGGCACCTTGCTCGTGTATCAGGGTTCCTGTGAGGTCTTAAAAAAGTCTCAAATTTGATCATCGCCACTTTGACTATGCTCATTAAAATGTCGTGCATTAAAAACATACACACAATTGTACACAGTATGCTATTGTGTGCACACAGTTCTGTGAATAAATCAATTTACTTTGCAAATAACTGGGACTCCAATTGTCTTCGATATCTGGCATACTTTTTTGCCAGAATGGATGTGAAGTAATTATTGAATTTAATTTATACTAGTCTTGAAAAGGTCTTAAAAAGTCTCATGTTTAACTTTCTGAAACCTGCAGAAACCTTGTGTATTTATTAGTAGATACTGCACACTATTTCTGAGAAAATCCTTTTTTCATTATGAACTAACTCAGTGCATCTTTTCTGTACACCTTTTAATGACTTGCTCACCGAATCAGTTGTGAAGGAAGTTAGTCATAGCCTCTTATGACATGACATGGGCCAGCTCTTTGGAGACAGACATTCACACACAAAACTGACCCTTACATTTTTAAGCCCGGCAAAGTACCTACTTAACTACAGAAATTGCATGACCCCTCTTTATTTCCCCAATCCTTCAATAAATGCACATCCATGATGAGGAGACCCATGTGACTGATCACATTCCAGGTGTAATTCAGATGACCAGCAAACTGCTTTTCCAGACCAGTGCCCCAGTTTAATAGAAGAAGGTAAGAAAAGGCTTTAAAACCTGGTCCACTGTGTCACTCTTAAACCTGTGTCCTTCAGTGGTCCTTTGAGGTAGAACATTTGCCCATACCCCCACTTCCCAACCCCACACAACACGGCCAACATGGTGCAGCATCTCTAATGTGCTGATGTGTTCACATTTACTGTACTTAGATGAGCTTATGGCAGATGGTGCTTCACATTGGCTCTCCTGTGCAGTACAGTAGTGGACCTGAATAGAACAGCTCAGCAGAGAGCAGTAATGGAGTGGAAAGAATCGTCAGTGTGAGAGAAAAAAGAGAAGAAAGTCTGCCTCCTCCTCCAAACCTATGAGCATGGAAGCAGTAAAACTGTAATTAACACTGTCGGCATCTTCTGCTTGTTTACCCCCAACATCTCAGCGTGCTGTGCTAGCTGCTCCCTGGCTGTATAAGATAGCCTGGAAGAAAGGTTCCCTGCTACAAAAGACATCACGGTGTCCAGTCTCACGGCATCATTTTATCAGCACTCTGATGAAGATGGCAAATAAAACAGTGAGACCACAGCATTGGTAACACTTCTTGCAGGTTTTCTCAGATTAGATGATGAGAATGTGCATTCAAATACTATCTAACTGATGGATGAAAGCACTTGGATGCTTTGCAGCCTATATATCAGAACAGATTTAATTGTTTTCAGGTTCCCGTTCAGGTGTGGAGTCCACCATTATCCAATCACAAGTGCAGTCTGTCCTTGTCAGGCCAATGCTGTCATCAAGTAATGGTCACAGGCCCCAATACCCAGTGGGACACAGGAAGCATATAACCATTTTTCTGTCATTTCTGCAGAAAATGACAGATTAGTCACTGCTTCCTCTTTCCCCTTGGAACAACTTTTGCTAATTGGGAATGCAGAAGATTGGGCTTATGTCTCATAGCGCACCTGATGATCAGAGCAGCAGGATCGAATATCACCTTCAATTAATATTAATAGGCGACCTACAACTTCTGAACCGTAGCTGCCAGAGATAATTAGAAAAAAGACCATCATTTTTTATAACCTATCCATTAAAAAGACACATATGTAGACACAAATCAGACTCATTAACCAGTTTTACAAGAAAATTATCGGGTACACAGTCTATTTTAGTGCATCCCTAATGACCCCTTTGCACATAATATGTTGGATAGGTAAGTAATTCCATTTTGAATACTTCAAGACACCTACGTCTGACTACAATCGCAGGGGAAAACTGACAGACTATTAACTTTGTAAGACTTTAGACTGAAGCCACAGGAGTTTGGCAGAGAACTTGAGAGAGAGAGAGAATGAGAATGCACAGAGAAAATGTGAACAAGACAGAAAGAGAGAAAAAGGCAGAGATGGACTCCAGGTAACAACAAAGTCCTTGGGATGAAACTGAACATAGTGGTCAAGTGCTGCAGAGGCACAGAGACTCATAACAGCAGCTGCCAGTGCAGTAGCAGCAATATAAGTAACTATCAGTAGACACATTTGTGCTCATTTAACCTCTCACAGACTGCATCGTATCTCCCTTTTCCAGCTGCTTAATTGTTTCAACAAACACAGTGAAGTATGGCAGCTCAACCAGTCTGTCCTTTACATTGTATAAAACCAAAATGTCCTATTGTATCCAAATGCATCAAAGAAAATAAAAAAGGTAAGGTCATAGTGTTTTTTTAGACAAGATTTCAGCTGGTCTTTAAGTAATTTGTAGAATTGTTAAGATTATTCTATTCTTTTTAAATGTCAAATACACACACACACACACACACACACACACCACCACCACCACCCTCATACCTCCATTTTCGTACGACCCAGACGCTTGTGTAAGTACCATGATCATTCTGTTGAACTATTGGCTCCATTTCAGTTGTCCATTCACCCTCAGAGTCCACCTTTGGTCATGCAGAGAAATGCCACTAAGGAGCTGTGATCAATAAAGACTTTCAGAGACACCTGCCCATGGGTCACATTTCACAAACACCCTTTGAATCAATACAAAGGACAGGTTGGGATTTTTTTGTCTTAACTTTTTGAATATAATTCTGTCTTCAAGATTTAAGTTAAAATATATCATATAAATTATTGCCCAAGACAAGTATGGAGGATGCTTCCTTTGTCTGTGGTATAAAAATCCCTCTTTTGTGTTTACAGGGGCTATATTTTAATTGCTGAGCCATTGTGGAATGATGCTGGTAGTCCTATAGGCTTTAAGCTGCATGGGGCCAGCTCCAGGCATTTGATTGCTTCACTTAAATCCTGATGTAATCTAATTTAATTATATTAGCTATTAAATGAAAGGACTGTTGAGGCTGAGAGTCTATTGAGGTGGCTGCCATTTGTACTATCATTATTCAAATATGCTGTTCTCTCCCATTCCTCATCAACAGTTTTTGACACAGCTCACCTTTGTTCCACCCTTTTTTTACCCATTGCTATTCAAGTCTCATCCATCAGCTTGAAGTCGATGATTTTGCCGTTCCTCTTGGCTGGACAATTCCCACCACTTTGCCTCTTGAGGATGAATCAATCAATTTACGATTACTGTAGAACTCAAAGACATGGATCAATTAGGTTGTTAGTGAGTAATGGATGCACCTCTAATGAAAAAATGCCTTCTCTTTGAGTATAATGAGGCTCTCCCTGAAACAGTCTTGACTTTCACTCTCGTCACCTGGCAAGTCAAAATGAACTGTCAGGTAATACGGATTTTATAATGTGTTTATCCAGAGTGTTTATTTAACCAACACCAATGCTGAATCAAATATATGACACTGAACATGCTCTGGTTCCAAAGCGGTTTGTCTGATGTGCTGCCACAGTCCTATCAGATGAGCTCTAGAACGCTTTCATCACCACCATGTCATGCTCCTATGAATTGTTTTTAAACTGTGACACTGTAACCAGATAATTGTTTATTACATCAGATGATATGTGATAATTAGTTTGTCGGAACGTCTTAAGTGCTTGGACTCCTCAGGGAGATCAAGATCGAAGGTCGTCTGGTCATCATCTTTCATCATCTTGCCAGCAGCAAAGTGAATCTGCAAAGACTGAATGGTGGGGGGGAGATGGAGGGTGAGCATAACAGCAGTATGAAAGAAGTAGAAGTACAGACAGAATCATATTTGAAAAGACAGCAGGAAGATGATAGGCCAACAATGAAGGTGTGTCACTGTACTATTGGATAGATGTGACCAGCTGATGTGAACAGCTGATATGTCAAATGACAGCCCCAGACAATGACAGCAGGAATCAAGACTGATCATGTATGAGTGGTGTGACAGGATGGTATGACAAATAAACCTCAGCCTAGGTGTATATAGTCTTCCTGACTCAACTTTTGCTTGAGCCTCACAATTAAAACTGTACATTAATATTTTTTTTTCCGCCAACCCTGACTATTACCAGAATTGTGCTTGCTTATGCTTGATGTCTCTCACTCTTGCCCTCACACTACTGTTACATGGAGTTGCAGAAGCTGGATGTTTTAACCAATTATTCAGTACCTTTAGGTTGAACTCCTTTCCTGACCAATAGTTTGCACACACTCACAACACATTGTGTTAAGTTGGTGAGAATCAGTGCAGTCTGCCTATTATTGCTGGTAGGTCATTGGTTATGGTGCCAGATACGCTAAAGATCAATCTCACATCAATTTGTACTTCTTTTTCTCTTGTGTGTGTTTTTGTTTGCAGTTATTAAATTGGCCAAATGTAATTGCTGATTTGTTAAATGGTCAAACTTTTATTTTCTAATGATGAAAACACACAAAAACAAATGGAAAAAGCATGTATGGTTTAAATATAATGGAAACATGATACATAAATTGATTTTTTACCTCATTTACATAATAACTGTTTATTCCCATATTGGGATCGAATAATTCTTTGAGATGTTGCATGTTGTGATCATTCTGGCCAAGATAAATTGGACTTTGTGGTCACTATGAAGTGGCAAATCCTCGTCTGCTTCTGCTGCCTGTAATTACTGTTTACTTTTTAAAATTAGGAAGTGATAGGGAAAAGGCACACAGGAGCAACCCCTACACTGGGTGGCTTGACAGCAACATCCCATATCTGCAGATTTTCTACCAGCTTTAAATCATTACAGTGTTGGCAGTATGTCCCCCACTTTAACCTTCAGATGACTTGTCTCACTCTATCTGACATACAGTATAAATGCTTGCTCCAGGGCTGCTATTCAGACTACAGGTTGTACCTCCGCTTTGTTGTGTTCCCACCTCCATGGACAGGAAGGGCATAGGCATTGGAGGGAGGGGTGTGTCACCAAACTCAGATCAAACATTAACAAGACAGTGCTGATAAAATATAAACCATATAAAAATCTGTTACTCTGTTGCCCATTTCTTGCCTAAAATGTTTACAGGAACACATTTTATCACACTTTTTAGCTGCGTAGGAAAAGTTTGTGAATAGAAAATGACCACCAAAATGTTCCCTATATTGTGAAAACAGAGGAAACGTACTTCAGATTAAAATGAACCACAATCCGGTTCATTGAATCTTTCTAAGCTTGATATTATATACAAGCTACAACCAAGCCTCACCCAACTCACGATAAGCGTTAATTGGTTCAGAGTGCCGCAGTTCATTCATGTCAAAAGAAGAGAAAGCACTGATGAAGGCAAATTCAGGAGACATCTATCCTAGAATCTATTCTGACCATTTCACTGTTCCTGCCATTATAAAAAACATTTCTGATAATGGCGAGGGGGGACTTTTCCTTTGAAAATTGTAAACATTGGCAAACATCAGAGACAACTGTCGGCTGCTATAGAGGCTTTGGACCGAGAGAGAGAGAGAGACAGAGAGAGTGGAGGTGGCAGGAAACTGTCCAGTCCAGTGAGGGCCGGCGGGGGAATCTCCGTTTGGCTCTGGGTTAGCGGTGCAGGGGGGAGCCTGTGGGAACAGACGGAAGGAGGAAAGAGGTGACGTTTGATAGACACTGAGGGAGACCAGCAGCGCATTAGCTGAATGAGAAACAGCGTATTCTCAGCTCTCTGTGCTAAATCCATTCCCGCATGCACACAGTGTGTAAAGCTCTCAGTTCAATCCACTTCACTGCACAAACAGCAGATGTATGGATGAGGTTCTCCACACAATCCTAGAGATTATTCATGAGACCGGCAGGTGGCCCTCTGCTGCATTAGTGAACTAATTGCCACCCAGAGTCATATTAGCAGGACTGAATTTTTTTTTCTTCTTTGTCATTTCATACGTATCATAGGAAATGGCTTGGTGCATTACATTTAGCTTCTTTTTTTCCCCTCTCTCCTCCATTAAACCTTTGAACTCGTTGGAAGATAAATGAGTGGAAAACGTGATTAATGGTTTTGGCATTCAAAGTTGATTCTGATGATTACCGCAGCTGATTGATGACTGCGAGTAAGAGTGTGTGAAGTTTTCTGTGATTGCATGATGTTGCATTTGTCTTGACCCGACTATTGATGATGACACTTGGAAAAGTGAGTGACAGGCAGGTCAAAAAGATGTTTCTTTATTTCACAGATGACAGGGTACAGATGCTGTCATCTTGTGTTCGACCCATGGGGATAGAGAGATAAAAGAAGTTGGAACACCACTGAGTCCTCATGGGACTGTGTTTTCATCTCACCAGCTATTGTCTCAATCATTTTTTTACACAACCGCTTCTTAAAAACTATCCTGTCATTTTCCTTTTGACTTCATTAATGTACCTTTCAACAAACCCCTGTTGGATAAACAAATTAAATAGTTGGTTTTGTTCTTGTTACAGATTGAATAAAAAATCATGTACTTCATGATAAATATTTTCTCTGAACAGATTTCTTTCCTGTGTATTTAAGCATGTAGCCCTGGGATATGCTACATATGCTTAATTAGCACTCTTTCATTGATGTTGAAATCATTTGTGACAGAGCAAATGGATTGCTATTAAGATGTGAGTTTTGACATTACTAATGAGGAATCTGTAATTGTATGCTCAGACAAAAAGCAAAGCGAATTTTCACCTTGCTCTACTTGTGCCAGTTTAATCGCAGGATCACTTCACACAACACTCTGCAAAGCCCCACCTCAAGCACATTTTTCCAAAGTTGAATATTTTCAATTGACACCATCTGCGTCATTCATATCATCCACCGAGAGTACATGTAAATTTGCATCTATTTGCACTGATTTTAAATCGTAGCTGTGCGGAAAATTTTGATTTCCATTCTGTTTGAACACAGGATGTACTGTAAGTTATTGGAGGACTTTGACTGATGAAGACGCTCAACATTGGAAATAATGTTTCAGCCTAATAGAACAATCCCTGCCACCATATGTTGCATCTCACACCAAAACAAATGGGTGCATCAGCCACACCTTCCACCAACCAGAAACAGTTACGTTCCTCTCTTCTAAGCCACCACACTCCACAATTTTCAAAAACACTCATTTACTTTGCAGATCATGGTAAAACTCAAGTCATTCCAACTTGTCAGCTGTGAAATTTGAAATTTGCTCTGGTCTTCCACCATTCCAACAATCACCACCTCTGCTTTTGATTAAATAAACCTTTCATTCACCCAGTTCAAATTTAAAATATTCTGGCTCTATATGCCGTTTTCCCTGCTGTACATTATTGATGTATTAAGCTTGGTAAGGAACTCTCTCTTCGATCTGCAAAGCAGCCTAAATCCATGTGACCTAATTATTAGCATGCCAGCTATCCTGCTAATGCTAACTAGCTGAAACATAAAGTCAAAAATTATGCTTTAATGGTTACACATGAATGTGAATGCCTTTAAGTGAATCGCACTCTGTCATCTTGCTTTTACAATGCTGTGTGGTTGGTCACAATCTTAGTGTCTTTGTAAATGAATTGTGGGCCAACAAGTTCACAGGGAGGGACTCACATTCATTAACATGCATGTGGCCAAAACAAAGAACAGAGAAGCTCCAATTACAACACATACAAATCAAGATTCATTCTCTGCCCAGGACACTATTTCTCCAAAAAGTTGTTTGCTGCTATAATAATGTTCTTAATAATCTCAAATATAGACCCTTCAACTCTCACTGGTTAACAACAGGAAGTAATTCATTTATTGTTTCTTAAATGTGTAGAAGGCAGAGGAGCCTTAAGCCAGATTGTATTAATATCACGAAGAAAACAAGTTGTATATTTCAGAGAACAAATCATACATTTACAATGAACTGTATTTATTGAAAGAGAAAAAGTGAGAAATAATTCAATGGAGCGGCCAAGAAAAACAGATCAAAGCGATGATTCCTTACCTTGTATTGTTTTGATATTGGCATTGTTTTGATATTGAATACATCTGTAATTTCCTCACTCAAATGTGATATGATGATCTGGTTTTGATGTGTTCGCTGCACCCACACTCTGCGGTCTTAGCTGCCCCAGTCAGTCAGTCAGTCAGCCAGCAGTTGTCAACTTAATTAATAAAAGATGCTTTGGATTCCTTTCTTGTCACTCAACGCTCAAACAACCTCTGTGTGTCCTTGTTATCATCTGTTCACAAACCAAAGCCTGGAGGCAACAACTCATCCATTGTTTCTAGTATTTGTTTTTAGTACTTTCATATCCTGTTTCAGAGATGCAAACTTGTGAAAATGGGGCATTGGGAATCCTGGTGTCTCAGTCATCAGCCTCTGGCTAAGGGCAAAGTCAAGGTTTTTTCTTGAAATACAACAAAAGTGGATTTAAATTTCCAAAACATCCATTTAAATAACACGGACATTTTCTGTTTGTTGATATAATTCTTTCAGACTTTTTTTCCGAACAACTTAATGACTAAAGATTTTTCCCAAAATGAATTCTTTCATTATTTGTTATTTATGTCAGCACATTTCTTTTGCTCAATCCTCACAGGCAAGTATAAATAATAATAATAAAAGAAACAGTGAATAAATGTCATCCATTCTGCTTCAAATTTTACTCCACAGTTTATCTCAATGTTGCTGTTTTATGACAGTGGCATCAAGCTTGGGCTGAGCCTTCTTTTTACTATCAGTAATAAAAATGGATGGATATAATTTGAACAAATGACTGTAAAGATTTACCAATTTCCTTACATCATCTACGTCTGTGTATCATCTACCTCTTACGCAGAAGATACACAGCTGTACCTTTTCATCCAACCCAATGACCAGAATGGATTTAGTAACCTTGTCAAATGTCTAGATGATATTAAACAATGGATGGCTAATAACTTACTTACAACTAAACGAAAACAAACATCAGACCCCATGCAAAAAACCTAGGAATTATTGTGGACACTACTCTTAAATTTGATAGGCAGATAAACTCAGTTGTCAAATCCAGCTTCTTCCACGTTAGAACCATATCTAAAATCAGATCCTTTTTATCACCAAAAGACCTAGAAAAAGTCATCCAAGCTTTAATATCCTCTAGACTTGATTACTGCAACTCCCTGTATTTTGGCATTAACCAAGCCTCCATTCACTGTCTGCAACCGGTTCAGAATGCTGCAGCCAGATTGTTATGCAGATGCAAAAAGAGAGAACATATTACACCTATGCTGGCATTTTTGCACTGGCTCCTGGTTAATTATGGAATTCAATACAAGATTCTTCTGTTTTTCTATAAAGCCTTGCATGACCTCACCTCAAGCTACATTACTGAACTTTTAGCCCCATTCACTACAGCTAGGCCCCTCTGATCTACAGATCAGTGTCTGTCAACTGCCCCACATTCTTGTCAAAAACGTTTTGGTGACAGAGCTTTCTCAGTAGCTGCACCAAGGCTCTGGAATGGTCTCCCAGATAACATAAGAGCAGCAGAATCACTCAGCTCCTTGAAGAAATGTCTTAAGACCCACTTTTATTCCCTTGCATATGATTCTTAACTTGCATGTCTGTTTGCATGAATGTCTGTGTACATATATGTACATGTATGGTTGTGTCTGTGTCCACTTTGTACTATGCTTGAATCTGTGTATCATGTTTCTGTGAATTATGTCATTCATGTTCGTTGTGAAGCACTTCGGTACAAACGCGGTTTGTTTTTAAAGCGCTATGTAAATAAATTAGACCTTAACCTTGACATGTTTTTACATGAACCTGCTGCTGTAACTTAAGGATGTTTGAATACTCATGGCCAAAATATAGGATAATACAAAACAATACAGTACACTACCTTAATCAAGACTGGCACCACAGATCAGACTGTTTCTAATGTTCAAATGAGTTCTACTTGCAGAAATGGCGTAGAAATGATTTTTACAATATACAGTACATACTTGTACCTGTTAGTATTTACATGTACTAAATTTAAAGATCAAGTGTTAGTCAAAAATAGTTAGACTTAGACATATTGGATCTCCTAGAATAACTGTGTTTAGAGCCAGAGGGTAGCTGCAGGGGGTAGTGGTGAAACAAACGACTTTCATAATTGGAAGTGGATCATTTAAAGTCCAGGTTGCAGCTCATTGCTCCAGTTGGACAGAGGTGGATAGCTGCCAGATTGGAGATCCACCAGTTTAAACCTAAATGCCTTCCAGCACTGTTTCAGTATTCAGCCTCTGCCTGCAGGATCACAAGCTGTCTTCTTTATCTCATCCCCATATGCGTGTCGTCTTTTAAATGTTTAATTAACAACAGGGTCCAAAATTATCTACCTGACAATAGGAGCTAAACTGAAAAGATTTTTTTTGCCAAATTATTTATCAACAGGCCATTACTTTGCAGCTTCACAAATGTGAGAATCTGTTGCTTTTCATTGTAATGAATTTCATAATAACATTGTATTGTGATTGTGTTGCTGTGGCCACTGGTTGATTCTGATAGCATTTACAGTACTTTCTGAACAATTACAAACCAATCAATCAATCAATCAATCAATCAATCAATCGGTCAATCAATCAATCAATTGCTTGGGAAAATATCCAGTACACTAATCCACAGTTAAACTAATTACTACTTAGAGTCTATACATTTTCAACTCAAACAACTTCAAGAGTGAAATCCTGTTTTTACACTAATAAGTCATAATAACCTCATAATATCACATATACTGTAATAGAATCAGTCACAGTGGACTTTCCTCTGTTTTGAGTGCTTTTAATTTAAATACTTTAGGTACCTTTTTCTGATTATACTTATGATTATACAGTACTTACATATTTACATTTAAGTAACATTTCCAATTTAGGACTTGCCTTTGTGGTATAAGTGCTTTTACATGACTAAAGGATGTGAGTAAAGGATGTGAGGCGACTGTAGCGACTGTGAATAGCGGGGGACCATCAAAAAATTGCTATGTTAGTATTGATGCATTGTATGCATTGAATTCTGCCACCAGTGTGCAGACTCAACTTAGATATGTTTAATAGGGAAGTAGACTTATTTCAACAACCCATCAATGGCGACTGACCTCATTTATTTTGTTCGCCAATATAGATTTTTAGTTGCTTTTGCTTAGTGGTGAGTGATAATTTTGGACCCTGTTTAACAAATTTATCTACTGAAGTATATACAGCATATATATATGTACATAAATTCTAAACTCTGTAACACTAATGATGCCTCCTTCATGTTTCTTTCCTAACCTTTTTCCTCTTTGCTAAAGAAGACCGCCAGTCATTATCTTTTAATGTTTCCTCCATTCAAAGTGTCTTTATCTCACTATTTCCTTGCGATGCATGTTTTTCCCCAGCAGTGGGGGTCGGGAGACGAATTTAAAAGCATCAGAAATCACTTACAGATTGCTGAGTGTACAGTTCACACCCGCCCAGTTCACTGTGTGCAGACCTCAGAAAGGTGCAAGCAGCATATTCATGCAGTCCATCAAATTTATGGCTCTATTCAGTGTTAAATATGTGTGTGGGTGTGTGTTTGTGTGCATATGGACAAGTCACACTCAGTAGTAAAAGCATCAAATTGAATATCCAGATTATTCTGCTATACATTAAGATGCTGACCTGCAACTTCATTGTTTAAACCTCCCAAAAGCAAAATTTATGGTCTTTTAAAAAAAATCTCTCTATGCTGCACTGTTATCATACAAGTAGACATTTTGTTAGGTTTTACTAAACCGGAGCAGGTGTGCCTCTCCTGCTGCTTATGTGTATTTAAGTGAATTTTTGTTTGATTTCCAATATTACATATATGTACACATATTGTCCTTAACTCTAGGCTCTAATGTTCTTGAGATGTTACTTGTCATATATAAGAAAAGAAATGCTAAAACCGTGGCCACTGCAGCATTTCTCTTTTAATATGTGAAAGTAATTTTGTCCAAATGCCAGACTGTCAGTTACAATGGATGTGCCAGGGATAGGTTACAAATCACTAGATGGGAGGTGGCAGCAGAGTGGACACAGCTGAAATACTGCCGCTGCATCCTTATTCTGTCACAGAGTTTATGCTCCTGCTTACCCCAAGAGCAAACAGCTGGGCAGATAAGTACTGAGATTATTTATGAAAGGAGGAAGGAAGGATTCAGTGGAGTTATGATAACCTGATACTCACCTAAACAGCAGAGACCAGATCTAAAAGCAGGCTCACGCCACTCAAGCAGCTCGGGGGTCTGTTTCTCTTGGCTTAATTATAGAGGCTGTTGTCAGTTTGACTGACCCTGAGTCTTGAGGCCAGTCAACACTTTTGATGGGTGTTGCTGAACAAAATCTAAATAGTGTGTCAGTTAAAAAATGCTGCATCTGCCGATGGGGTTATTTCTGAGGTTCAGAATTGAGTTTTGTTCTGGATATAGACAATTATCCACCCTGTGTTTCCTGACTGTGAGCAGGAAAGCCCATGTCTACGGTGACCGACAGGGACAAACGCGCTGCAACTTAAGAAAACACATGTAAATAGACAAAAGACAAGCAAATTAAGAAAACATCTTCATCAATTTGACAACACATGCGCAACATTTGGAGAACGTGCTGCACATACCACAACACAACACATTCAGAAAACGAGCAGCAAAAGCCATAACACAACGGAAGGGTTTCCAAAGGACACTTGGGTGATGCACACATCCGGACGTAGTTGTTTAATCCATTTAACTTTATTATCACTAATTAATGAGAAAGGTTATGTCAGAGGAAGGAGTTTGCATTGGTCAGCCACCGTAAAAAACACATTTTAGCTCATTTTCCAAAACCACTGACAGATAGCCGACTCCAGTCACGTAAGTCACAAACTGCGGCCAAAACAGCAGGAAAATGAGCTAAAATGTAAATGTTTTTTATTTATTTATTTATTAAACTATGAGTTACATGGACATTTTTCACTGTTCCCTTTAAGTTCTTTGTTTGCTTTAAATTTTTTCTCATGCAAGAGCACATGCACTCTTTGGGAGTCCAGCTTCGTCAAGCCCTGCTTTTGTTTATGCAACATTTCCTAGATAGTTATGGGCCTGAGGTTCTCCAAACCAACCTGTCAATTGATGTTAGTATCAACACTTAGCCTTTACTACTCTGGCACAAAAGCCTCGGTTTTCTACTACAGGCACTGCACAGACACAGTTGGAATAATCACTCTGTCCTGCAGGCTATTAGAAGTGAAAGGTTGGTGCCAGGGGTGAGAGATCTCATTTTTTTTTTATCTCATAGACCTGCTCTTGTCATGTTTGGATCTCAATGTCTCCTTGAGACAAAATGTAGACAGCTTTAGTTTTCTGGTTCAAAGCCTAGTTTAGTCAGCGAGCAGAGCATAACTTCATGTGTCAAACCAATAAAAAGCTGCCACTTAACACCGTTGTGCATGACTACTTCCTGCAGATTATGCTCAAGCGACTGGAGGCTAAAATTAAGGGTCGGCGTGTCGAAGAGAATAGAGTCTTTGTCTACACACCTGCATTTGAGCATAGGAGTGTGTGTCTGTGTGTTTAAATTTCTCTGAGTGTCTGCGCCTCCTCTGGTGCACACAGGCCTCCATGTGACGCAGGCATATGTGATTGTATGGGTTTATATCAAGAATTATTAAAACCAAAATTTCACCACTTCTCAGTTGTTGCCAGTTTTCTCTTTGCATGTATGCTGATATGATGATAGCGTCATACGGTATGTGGGATCTAAAGGCGGCAGTGTGTTTGAAATAGAAATATATAAAATGTCACCTGAACATGTCAGAATTGCTGCATTCAGTGAGAATTAATGTCAAATCATCAGTTTAGGAGGGTAGAGACATTGTTCGATGACAAGCGGTTTGGTTTGAGCTTACTGACGTCTGGTGATCTTCTCTTTGCGCCTCTAACTACACATTCGCAGGGCAGACATGAGATGGTTCCTAAGCCCAATTAAGTAATACACTATGGAGATGGTTTGAATTTTACAAGTCTGACAGCGATGGTAAAATTAGCAGAGCTACTGCCACTAATCTTGAGGTGGATGTCACCAAAACTGGGTATTTTCATATCCTACATATAGGCTCAAAGTCATGATGCGTCTGATGTGACAAATTAAGGCATGCAAAAGTAATGTGCATGTCAGAATGAGAGGGAGGGCATCGACACTTACACTGTGATAATGTCACAGGTCCACAGATTATAACCTATATCATGAAGATGCATCCAGGTTGCAACCATGTCAGACTGAAAAAAAGAAATTCTGAGGGCCTCTCTCTCTTGTCCTCCTTGCTGCTCTCTTGCTTCTCTTTCCTCCCTCACCTGCATTGCTGATCTTTTTTTCTGTAACACACTTTAGCACTTAGATAGGCAACATGTAACCAACATTTTTGCTTACTCCAGGTGGTGATGTACAAGTATTGCTCAACGTGTGAGACTGCAATGATTGGTGTTTACCTCTCCGGCTTCTCAGCCACCGAACCTGAGTAAGGGGACCTCAGGTGTCACGCTAACTCGATTAGCTAAACTCTGGCTCGTGGTATTGGTAACAATACAAACAGCACATAAAACAGAGTCCAGATCTTCTCTGAAGCAGAAATGGGCACTTTATTAACAGCAGGGAAATGTACAGCCTTACCTCTCAGTGGCTCAATGTGGCACCTGCACACAATACCCATAAGGCCACCTTCTTAAAGGGACAGGCATGACCCCTAACATTGGGGAGAACTCGTGGCAAACTACGATGATTCGATAAAAGTTGCAAATAAGTTGCGGTGATTGGACAAAGTCGCACAGAATTCGTGGGACTTGTTTGAATTTGCGTTAATTGTTGCGATTGCAACATCACAAAATCCTGGAGGGACTGTAATATATTATTGTTGGCTCAGGGATTGTTTCAAGTGTTTGGGTTTAGTAGTTTTTTTTTCACTCCAGCTTTCACCCCAGGATAATTGCTGACGTATTGCTGAAATAGCTGACGTATTTCCATAATCAGTGTCATTGATTATGTCGAGTTGTCACCTCAGCCATAAAATAGCACAAATTAAGAGCCTTAGAAACATCACTTTTGATGGTTGTTTGATGGAATGCAAATAAAAACAGAAGATATCATGCTGCCTGATAGGTAGTTTTTCCATGCTGCCCTGAACTATTTTCATTTCATATATTTTGTATTATAATTAACATTTCATATTAACTTTTGTATCCTCTATATACTTTATTACCTATATTTTATTGTATGCAAGGCAGACTCTGTGACTCAGTATGTGTTCTAGCAGGCTTCAAGGAGCTGAAGCAACCACAGCACCTTAACATCTGGGGCTTTTCATTCCTGAAATCCATTTTGAGGCAGTGTTTAAGATTAATTGTCTATTATGTTATTTGGTCAATGCACAAAAAGACCCAATAACTCTTACTTGCTCTGCCTGCCTCAGCCTTAGTGCATAACAAACATCCAGCCCATCTACCATGATTGTGCATGCTTGAGTAGATCTTAGCGTGAGCATGTGAACATATAATATGTGTGCATTCATATGCATGATTACATATACGTATATCCCAAAAGCTTTGAGGAGGAGTGCCACTGAGTCATTGCACTCTGACCTCAAGTATGAGGTGATTTTGTAGAGAAGACAAGGCCTCACACATTTATCGGGAGTGAGAAGAGCAGCAGTAAACAGCTATTACTATTCACCGTCACAGTCTGGATTACAAACACTGCCTGGCCTGTGGTCCAAGTGGATCTGCTTGTCAGTGAGTATCACACTTCAAAATACAGAACACCAAAAAATGCATCGTTTTGGCACTTACCAGTCTTAATGAAGTGTGGGTAATTTGGCAGACAGTCATGAGGCAGAAAGTAACAATGGCAAACATGGCAACTGGCAGCTCATGGTCAAGTCCACATTATCATCAGCCTGTCACTATAGGAATAGGAACTAGGATCCGTTTCCTGGTATTATTCCTGATATTTTTTGCTCCCTCTATTCACTCGCATCAATACTGCATAGGGTGACCATGAGCATGATATGTGCTTATTAGGTTTCTCCTGCTTAAAGTAAAGAATAATATCATCAAGTACGATGTGGCCTTCAGTACATACAGTAGAGTATAAGTCTCTATTCTCAGCGTGCATCTGATTCTTCTAATAAATTAAGGTCTAAACCTACATAGGAGCTCTTAGCGTTCTAGTAGTTGTATTGGTTTAAACTATTAGGAAACACCAGTGGAACTGAATGAACGAATCATCCACCATAATGTAATCAGTGTTTCCCCTACAGTATATCCCACAAAAATTTCTCACGATCATCAATATCAACGGGCTACTACTTTCACTATTTTCACTATTTTCAGATGAGTCTGTTAAACTGGTTGGTTATGAGGAGAAAGGAGGATGGTGACCATGGAGGGGCTGAGGATAGTAAAGCAAATGAGGGATGGAATCTAGTCACATTTTGAGCTGATCAGAAGTTTCTTTTGGATTTCAATGCACAAATGCCTATAGGCCTACAGAATGGAGTAAATAAAATGCTGGTTTCATGTTGCCTATCTAAGTGCTGAGGTGTTTCACAGAAGAAAAAAAAGACTGGTAGTGCAGGTGAGGGAGGAAAGAGAAGCACAGAGGAGAAGAGAGAGAGGGTGCAGTGAGAAACTGTTTATCTCAATGCAGAAGCCAATATTAACTTTTAATTTTCAGTAAATGGTGTGAGTAATTTTCTATGTTGTGGCATTTAATTTTTCAATATTAATTTTTACAGATAAATGTCAAAACCTGTATATTAAAACACAAAAGGCAAACATGAACAATCCTATCTAACGATTCTTAAGGTCATTTAATTTGAAGCTATTCTGACTCGCATGAATGCAGGCCGGCATCACATCCTCATGGGCACCCGACAACAACAGCACCGCTGCTGGAAAAGATTCTCGGGGAAACACTGGGAATACATGATTTACATGATGACATATGTTAGACACATGTATCATTCATGGGCACGCATCAGTTCAACAGTCTGTATGATTTCACTATCCATCATTAGCTGAGGGAGAGACAGGAAGACATTTGTGTACTGCGTAAATCTCATTACTTGTCTCCAGGATGATGGTTAGAAAACTGGAGATTGACTTATCAACCATCTTAGAAAATGTGGGTATAGGACATGAATATGAAACAAGCCCTGCTTCTGTAGAATCTACTATTAAAGTGTTCCTCCAGTGAGACAGCCATCCCATCCTATTGCCGACAGAAAAATACTGGTAAGCCTGTAAGTATAGAGGAGGAAGTATGAGAAACAGACGATGGATTGAAGGTGATGAAAAGGTTTTATCATTCTATTATTAAGAATGTCATCTGTGATCACACGATGTCATCACCCTCAGACCATTTAAAGGGCACATTTTTGCCTCAAGTATGGGTTCAAATGGAAATTTAATTAAAAAATTTTTACGTTATACCTATTATACTTTTTCAAAGTGGTGCAAAAAAACAGCCAATCCCATTTTTATGACAGGAGTGGATATTTGAATGTGCCCTGTAAAAATGCTGCTGCACAATTATACTGAAGATATAATACATGGTTACATACAGTATAAATGCCAGAATGCCATTATTTATAGGAATGTAATATAACCTTAAATGTAAACAGTAGAGCATCATGGGAAAGTGAAAGAAAGTTGAAACAGACACGCTACAACCTGCTCAGCCTGTTGACACAGATGTTAAGAGCTGTATTGATACCTAGAAATACAGTATAAATCACCATTTTTATTTTGCCTCCACCAAAGGGGGCATATATGGTTACCCTTGTCCGTATATATATTTAATAATCATAAAATTACAGAATACATACTGTCGATTCAAATACAATTAACATACTGTAAATATACAGTAATTTACAGACAGAACTGACCAGTTTTGTGTTCTAAATTTACAAGATTACAGTAATGAGTTTATTTCTAGTAATTTGTTGTAATTTTAAACTAAGAAACTGTAAAAAAAAAAAAAAAAAAAAAAAAACACACAAAAAACAACCCAGTACTTTGCAGGTTAAGTTGCTGCCAGTTAATTACTGAAAAATTACAGGGAAAAGATTTACAATGTGGCTTCTGTTTCCTGGTCACTGCGAAATTCTTTTGTCGTTTAGGAGAATTGCATGACCCACACGCGGGAAACTTTTATGACCAGGGCAGGAATATTTTCTGGTACACATGACACAGTTACAAAGACTCTACGGACCTGACAGCCACTGAGTTCTTTGCTCAGCTGGTATAGAAGAGGTTCTACAAACCACAGATTCCAACACCAACCATTTTACTGCTCTAATCATTATGTTTTGTTTTCCTCAAATCATGAAGCCCATTTCACTGTGCTTCCAGACAAACACATTTCCAAACCAAAAATATTATCAATGTCTGTGTGAAGGCCTGTGTTAATGTGTTCAAGTAAATACACATAATTTTGTCTGTGTAATCATGTCTTTGACTTTTAGCAGGGTTGTGAAGAAAATTCAGATGTCATCTAAATCACTGCCTTCACTTTGGAGTTCAATATTTTTCCACGTTCCAAGCACATTATTCAACACTTAGTATACTACACGTCTCCAGAGGCAATCTAGCCATTATCTTGCACAGCATTAACAGTCAAATAATAAATTACAAATGTTAACACACACACCTTCGTGGAATAGTAACACATAAGACATGCATTGGCGTCAAGTCTTGATTTGCCTCCATTGATCTTCAGTGTTAAAGATTTGCCTCAAACATCAAACTTAGAGAAAGTTTTTAGCACATTTTCTACAAGGCATTTCAAAGTGCTTTACATAAGACAGGAAGGCATTAAAGCTGTAAAAGAAACACAAGTCAACAGAGTATAGCTGCTCTAACCTGTGGTTACAAATACTGTGCAATGGATGCATTTTCACAAAAAACAGCGCAGGTATCCTCAATTTATTTGATAAATAACGTGTACTTCAGGTCATCTCTGATCTATCTGACGTTGAAGAGAAAATATAATGAAATGAGATAAACGTTGGCAGAGAGGCGTGATTCTTCTGTCTGGAAGAGATGACAGGACACAGGGGAGGAAAAACAAAGAACAAGTGGGAATTCTACTGGGAGCAGCTGAGAAGTGAACTGAAAAAAGCTGAGAGGGAAAATGGGAGTGGATGATAGAAAAGGAGATGTAGCTATGCTGTCAAAAGAGGGCCGAGGTCCAGAGACAGATTCATATTGTTGTTCTGCGATCACTATAACACTGTAAATCTTCGTGAATCCTCTTGAATTTTGCTTTAGAAATATGTGTTGGAGAAGATCTTGGTGTGATCTGGATTCAAGCTATGCTTTTCTTTTTTTTTTGGGTACACCTAAATTATGTGCTGGTGCACCTAAATGGAAAAATGCACCAGCATCAGTGCCAGCAGTGTAAAAAAGGTTAGCGTTGAGCACTGAGAAGGGGGGGGGGAAGCAGAGACTTGAGGGAAATATATGGCGTAAAGTGAAAGGGTCAGGTGCGTGTTGGTGTTTAAAACCAACAGGATGTTTGTCATTCTGTTTTGGCTATTGATTTCCCTGGCTCAGCAACATGGTTAGCAGCTCCAGCTGCAGCAGTCGATGTGACACACGGCTCATGGAAGCAATTAAGGTGCCTTGAAACCCTCTGCGCTCCTTTGGGTTGATGTCTCGAGTTACAGTGTGGAAACTGTCAAACTAGGGAACAAAAGGCAGAAGAATTCTAACATGCTTGTCTTTCTGTTGGGTTGTTGTGAGGTGTCACCGGCGCAGCAGCGAACTTCTTCCACTTTGACAACCTGCACTGGATTAAGTGAGTAGCTGTCACACCAGATGCTTGTTTTCATTCCCGGCTGCTCAAGTCTTGGTGTTGTTGACGGTCATTATCAGGCTTTTATTGTTCAGTCTGATCTTGACATTGGAGGGTGAGAAGTGCATATAACATTACACTGCACGCATTGCCTTTACTCGGTGTATTAGCTAATGCAAATTGTTTTACATTGTTGTTCTGAGGCACATAACAGTTTTGGCATATTGCTCTCATCATCGTTTGGGTTTTAGGAGGAAGCTGTACGACAGACTTTCCTGACTGCTCAATTTTTAGAAACATTAGTTGTGCTATGTGAGCAATAAGAAGTGGTGTTGGGAAACTGAACACTAAGTAAGGTGGCAAAATAAATGGGTCTGTCAAACACCACAGGGGATAGTGATCGAATTTCCTTCTTTGGCGTTAGATGATATGAACACTTTATTGAATTGTGTTCCCATATTTGTGTGCCAACGCTACACTTAATTGCTAAGAGCAGATGCTGTTCTGCCTTAATATTTTTGCTCTCCACCAGATGAGCCTTGAAAACAACGACACTGAGTAGTAATATTGACCCATGAACGACATGGTTTAATTGAAACCTTTTCCCTGTCTCGCTCCTCTTGCTCGTGAGCTGATATTAAAGATTTTTGCAGTATTTCTAGTGCAACGAGAAAGCAGGGGGCTCACGACCTGACTTGTTTCTAGACTAAGGAGAGCATATGTTAGACATTATGGTACACATAAACTGGAGGTAATATGGAACTGAACAAACGTTCCCTCTTTGTCAGTAATTCCAACTGAGAAGTTGACCTGCAGAGGCCTCACAGCCATCAGACACTATCGGAGCCAAAATGTGTCATTAGTCTACCTCTAATATTTATGTGTGACAGGCATTTCAACAATAGCTATTACAAAATTGTTGTATTGAATATTTGATAGATGTATTAAATTGAAATTGCAGTGAAAGCACATAACAAATAAGCCCTGGGTCATATCCCTTCATATAATTGAGAGCTGTGCCAAGTCGTTTGACAGGTGTGTTGTTCGGTTGCACCATCAACAACATAAACAAACAGTTCGCCATTGTGAAACTTAGTGCAGGTGGTGGGGAAATAGTTGATTGATCAAAAAAGGACACATTGGCACAGCACTAAGGCCCCGTTTACACGGCAACGTTTTAGCTGAAAACGGAGAAGTTTCTTCTCTGCTTTTTTTAAAACCTTCTGCGTTCACACAGCATCGTTTCTGAAACGAAACCCCGTTCACACGGATCCACAAACACGACTGAAAACGCTGTATGTCAAGGCAGTAGTTGGTGGCATAACTTTTCAAAATAAAGGACAGTGCGATGTTGTAATTTTGTTGTTGTTCTGGCCATAGTAGGCTGTTTGCTGTCTGTGTGCGCGACAAAGGCTGACAGGAACCGTAATAGGCATTTTAATTTTATTTATATATCCTTCATTTAACCAGGGAAAAAAATAACCCGTTGAGATCAAGGATCTCTTTCACAAGTGTGCCCTGGCCAGTTGCATTTGCCGGTTTACACGACAACGGTGCGGCGGCACTTTGAAAAGTCACCACTCTGGAGCCCATTTTTAAAAGTCTGCATTTTCAGTCCCCAAAAACGCCTTTCATGTGTAAACAGACGCAACACAAAGTCTCTGTTTTTTGGTGAAACGGTCGTCGTGTAAACGGCTCCTAAGTGCGGAGGTGTATGCGATTCTTTTGGTGCTGGGTGACTATAGTGAAAGCTGTTTAAATTAACAGCTAGACTGCTGCAATGGTGAGTACAACAGATGATTTTGCAATCATCCACATGCAGTTTCTCTGTTTGTATTAGTAGCAATAACAACATCCGGATGTTGAAGTCAATGAGAAAAGTGCAATTAAGACAAACACAACTAATTTGCAAGTTCTGACAGTCCAGGTCTCAAAGAAATGAGAATTTGTCTTTTTTTCTCTCTCCTGGTACTCATTAAATACAGGGCATTAAAAATGATCAATAATTACTGCTGTCGACTGGAATGAAACATGTTATCCTGATGAATTATTTAGCTATATCGACCAGCACTTCCGCTCATGCTCCTCACTCACGCTCCACTCACATGCTTTGTCAGGTCTCCTGAAAATGTCATCCAGCACTCTCTCGGCCAACGTTCACATCAAGAGCACTTCACCTAATACACTTGGGGGAAATATAAGCCCTGATTCCTCTGTAAATACCCCATGATAGGTAATTAAGCAGCTCATCCAGTGACTGCAAAACAAGGTTGATGAAAAGGAGTGCAGCATTTAGAGGTTGACTAATTAACACTAGATCTGGAATGGAGCCAAAGCCACGATTCATCTTCCTGTGAATTGAACTCTGGCAGATGATGGCAGCTTTGAAAAAGTGGCTTGTGCGAGGTTTCATTGAACCCTGTCTCTCTAATGTTGTTCATCATTTTGTGTTTGAGCGGGTCATGAAGTTTCTGGGGCTGAAAGTTGCAGTCATCCATCCTAATAATAGTGTTATTTGTGTGCTTTACATGTTATTGTCTCTCAGTTAGCTGAGGGAAATAGGTTTCCCAATAGGTCAGTGCAAACAAGCTGACAGCCAAAAAACATCACAAGGTCCAACCTTAATGTGTTTTTTGTTTTTACTTGTCATGTGGTTCATAAATCTACTTGGTCAAAGTCAATTTTTACTTCCCCTTATCCAAGTATTTTTTTTTAAAGTGGCTTGCAGATAACAACAAAGACATCTTTACCTGCTGCCATTTTCATTTCAGTGCCTGATCAATACTTTGCATGTGTTTAACAGAGACTAAAAGGATGCAAGATGTCTCACTCCTCAGCTATGTCCATCGCCAGCCTCAGAAAACATGCTTTGTTTCATTCTTTCTTATACCATTTGTCTAATCAGGCAACTGAGTTGTTCATATTATTAGCCTGAGCTGGCATGTTACATCCCCTGGGCAAGCAAAAAAAAAAACCTTACTGTTGAGCCCTGTATTAGAGTGTGTACTTGTGTGTGTCTGTGTCACTGTATTTAGTAGAGATGCACAATAATTATCATACAGTTGCTCACTACGTCTTCACCTTGTGCATGAAATAAAAAGCATGAATTTCCATTTAAAAATACATACATTTGTAATAATAGTAATAAAAAACTATGCTCCTGAAATTGGTTACACATTCAAAAATGTGATTATGAACTGGGTTTAACCCACGAGCTGAACAACAGTTGAGTTTTTTACTGCCTTATAAAGCCTCTAACAGAATCCCACACCAAAGTGTCCGTACACACAAACAGTTGCACAGGCATGGAACTATAACTCACTTCCCTCCAGGGTCGCTTTTTCCTTAGCTGGTCCTCGATTCAGTAACTTTACATCATTAACCACCCAGGAACCAGATTATCCCTCTTTCCTGTAATTAGAATCCAGCCTCTCCAGCGGAGATACGACCAGCATCTTACTCTGTTCTTTGGATAGAGCCATGCAGCTGTTGCTCGCACTCAGGTTAGGGGCAGACTTGGGACAACATGGATAACCCAGCCTGTACATGATCATGCTATATGTTTTATATTTGTTATTTTCCAGATGATTGGGGCAGAGAACAGGTGAGGGAGTGTTCGTCATCTAAATAGACACAGTGCCAGAAACCCTTATAGGAGAAGAAATTCACCATATAAACATGTGTGCTTGATTTTTCAGAGGCAGTTCTGTGACACATCGGATACAAAACTAACCTGTTTCACTTTTGAACAGATTATGAATGGTTGTGAAAACATTGTTTGTTTGTCGCGTGCATGCAAATTTTGTCTGCATAATTTTCATCACACAAACTGAAAAGGAAAGAGAGGAAAAACAAATCATTATCCCTCTAAAGAAAGAAGGAATTATGATTTTTCACTTGTACAAATAGCTTCCTCGGTTTTCCAAATTACAGTTAATACTCTGTGTTGCAAATGAACAGGGCCAAACAGTAAGTCCATTTTAATGTGTTAATTCTATACTCTGCTCCAAGGTCAGACTGGTGTGCCACAGCATCTCGTGAGCATTACAATTTATTTGACATATTTTCAGCATTTATCAACCGACCGCACTAAAGCCTGTGCATTCTAACTGGATGATTATATCACTATATGCACTGTGTATGGATTAGAGAGACAAAGATAGTTTGCTTGCCTATGTTTGACATAGTGAGTTATGACTAGTCTGTATGTATGGCAACGCAACTGTGTGTCAAAACAAACAAACCAACAAAAAAACAAACAATCTAAGATTATACTGAAAATACCAAAGTAAAGGAAAAGAACAATATTGTCATAGTAGGATGTACATATAATGTATATGCATATACAGTGGTTTATGGTAATTCAGTTGTCTTGCCCCTGACTAGGATGATGATGATGAGGTGCAAATCTAAAAGCCATTACACCTCCCTATGAGCTCTATTATCACCACTGACTGATAATTGCACTGGGCTGTGGTGCTACGACAGCGGCAGCCTGGTGCTGGTGCCTTTCTCTATGTTGCGGACCGATACCATCTTCTAGCGGGGTGGTGCGAATACTCCGGACTTTTTATTGTGTCCTTTTGTGTCACGCGGGCCAGACGGAGCTGAGACCGTCAGATAGGAATATAGGAAGAAAAGGAAGAAGAAGTTAATGTTAATTAAGGGAGAAGAATGAAGGACGGGAGTGCAAAATCAAATCTCATTCGTGAGAATATTTAGCGGTCCTCTGCTCTCGATTTTATTCATCTTTCTCTTTCAAAAAAAGAGGAAGATGAAGCTGGTTTTACCTTAAAAGGGATGATGGGTTATGCAATCATGCAAGGAGGACTGAGCGGGTAAAAGGTGGACTTAAATGACACCTCTCCTATGCCATTACTAATTTAGAATTACACATTTATTACTGGTGTAAGTGGATTTTCATCTCTCTAAATGCATTCTAGCAGTCACTCAGTGATATTTAACTTTCGATGAGCCTGGCTAACAACGGTCCCCAGGGAGAAGTCTGTTGGATTCAGCGGGGATTTTCATGCTCAAACAAAAATAATGAGGCCGTGGTAGCCAAGAGGTGAGGATAATAAACATTGTGTGCACTGGTGAGATACTTATTATGTCTGAGAAACTCCTGGCTGGAGTGGAGAGAACACGCTCCATTAGCTGATCAACTGCCACTGAGATGCCTCAGAGCAAGGCACTAAGCTTAATTAATCCAGCAGAGCTACCCACCAGCATAAGGCTGTTGTTTTGTACTCGGAAGCTCCGAGCTGGTCATGTTTATTATTTCATAAAATGAATGGTTTAGATTAAAAAAAGCAATGAAACATGAAGCATCCTGGACCTATTTAGATCCATTGTTTTCAATCAGTGAAAAATGCATCATTTCCTTGCATCTTGGACACATCATAAACTAAACATGCAATAGATCAAACATTTATTTACGTGTGCCTGTTTTCAGGCCGCCCACTGAGACTGGTAAACAGCATCATCGTTCACATTTACATGGGTTTGGTGTAGCAATCAGATGGTTGCTCATTTCCTTCTCCCTTGAGTTTTAAAAAAGATGCATCTGCATTTTTTCCCCCCTTCTTCACAGCCTCATTATTACCTCAGAGACTTCCCTCTGTCTCTCCCTCATTTCGTCTGGGTTGTCCATCAAGAGCTCCGCTTTGATATTCATGTTACTGCGTGATTGAGATGCAAAGGAGATAGTTTCAAAGTCATAGGTCATCCTCTCCTCCTTCCCTGTTTTACTTTTCACTTCAACCTTTTCATCCTCCTCTCTCTCCTCGCCTCGTCTCGTCTCGCCTCTCCTGGTCTCGGTTAAATTCTAGCTTTGCAACTGAAGGACGGGAAGGAAGGAGGAGGGGGGGAGGGAGGAGAAGAGGTTCTCTTTTTCTTTTGCTCACTCACTCTTAGCATTCTTAAATGTTTCATTCTACTGCATACAACATCCCATCCAGACTTTGGACACAGGCTCTATGGCTCTACTTGTCAGGTTATGAAAACCTTCTGCCAGTTAGCCTGCAGCAACTATTGGGTGTCAAGAATTCATCATTTGGCCTTCAGGATGACTTAAACCGACTGCTATTTCTTGAGCTTGTGTCAGGCTTGAAGAAAGTTTTGACCCTCTGAGAAAAAGAACACATTTGAGAAAGAAGTCAGGCGAAGCCAATTGATTCGATTTTACCGTGGATTTGTGATTTCTTCCTGTAGACCGAGCTAAATTGAACCTTTTCCTTTTGTGCCTCACAGTTTCACTGAGGGGGAGCTGGAATACACACTTTTGTTTCGTTTTGTCACATTTCTCTGTTTCTTGTGCATTATAATGATGTTGAAAGATGGGGATATTTCTTGGCTCATATTTCTGAAAAACATGCTCCAGTTCCTGTCTCGAACTGTTACACCTACGCTGCTGGAAATACATTGAGCAGAAACACACACACACATGCCAATTGATCTGTTCACACACACACACACACACACACACTCAAGCAGACATTCACATCATGCACTGCTGGTTAACTGTGATGCACCCCTGGCCTTTTGATCCCTAGGTCTTCAGAGATGTAGCAGGACAAGTGGTGCAGACCTCGGAAGCGTGTTAGCCCCCCCGGCCACAGCATTTACACCACTGACCTTTTCAGACAGGCAAGCCTGAGTTCAGCGTCGGCCATGTCTGAAAAGCCAAAGCCAATATCCAGTGATTTATTACATTTGGCTGCTCGAGTCCATCCTCTCAGCTGAACCATTCTGCCTTAGGCAAAGATAAAGCTACACCCTGAGCCCCGGGGTGATCCTGTGTCCCCCCCACATCAGCTCTCCAACACTGTCATATCCCCGCCCTGCACATAGAAACATTACAGATGTGACAACACTGGACAGGGATCAGCAATAAGAGGGCAGTTGTGGCTTTTGCTATGACTACATTTCATAGGGTTCTGGAGTACTGCCAGGCATATTGACTAAGCCACTTACAATGGTAGAGCAGGCGATAAGGAAAGCAGCATAGTGGTCAGAAGGCTGCTGTTTGACAACCGGGTCATATGTTGGGGGCTAAAACACTGCTATGTTTGTGTTGTAGTGAACCGGAGTGGCAGGGGAAGGGAGAAGGGGGTAGAGGAGGCTGAAAATGGGCTCTGGAGGACATTGACCTATAGAGCGTTGCCTGCAGCAAGAGCATTTGGTATTCACCCTCTGAGGGTTGTGTCAGCAAACTCTCAGAGGTCAGCATGAGAAAACACATCCCTCCCACACACGCCTCCTCTCTGAGATTGGATCTGTACTACAAAGTTTTTCAAGTGAGGGATGTGAAGTGTATCCTCGCATAAGCATGTTAAATGTCATTTGCTGTTTCTTCGTCTCTTGGCTGAAACTTCATCAGCAGTCCTGTTTTTGTTGAGTTGTTTTCAGAGCTGCGTGTATTTGAAGCAGCTGCCGTTGGGAGCCTAATGAAAACACATGGTGAGTGAGTTTATTACTGTGCTGTTGAAGTGCTCGCAGTATGTCACATTCACAGTATGCTGTACAATGACCATTTTCGTGAAACAAATGATCAATCTTTATACATAAATATTATGGCTTTACATAAACAAATATGTGAGTTAGTGTGTAAGTGTATCTGTTTAGGTGTACTCAAGAGCAATGGTTGATTTCATCATTCGACACGTGTCACAAGGTAGATATGTTTGAAATGAGGGCCACGGCAAAAAGGGAAAGTGCTTCCAAGCTCTGAACGTCCTCTCTGATATGGAAAACACCTTGGAGTAGTTTCACTTGGCCTAACTTTTCCATTTAGGCGCACGTTAGGTCAGTTCCCATAAACGTTGGTAATTTCTTATCTTGTAAATGATCATAAACAGGAATTAAGATGCAAATTTCTTCATTTAAATCAGAGCATAATCAACAAAAGAGCATATGAACATATCACACCTGATACCATGTATTATTATTAAATTTTTAAGGATTTGGAAATGTAAATGGCATGTTTTAGGTTATTAAAAACCATGCTCTGTTAATCTGTTGTCGAAAGTCAAATGAAATTTTCGATTTGGAGGAACTAACACTCCGAATATCCCTCCTTGCTTTTTGAAGCACCAAGGCAATAGGTGTCCTGGTCTTGGTCCTAGGTTGTTGTTCCTGTTATTTTGAAGGGTCATTAGTATGATTTTGTGTTATTTTTTTCCTGTTTTATTTTGAAGTTTGTTTTCTGGTTTGTGAAAATTAAATGTCTGAACTGCACTCTAGTGTCCCAGTCTCATGTCTGCACTTGGGTTCTCGTGTACATCTAGAGGACACTATAGCTATACCAATGAGATGATTACATTGACATCACATCTTTCATTGCACCCTTTTGTACTCTGCAATGAGAAAGGCAGAAGGGCACTACCTTAAACTTCATATGCTTTCACATCTTTGATGCATGCATTTGACACAATAAGAGTTGGGCGAAGCAAAAGAGGGTTGAGGATAGAAATGAGTAGGGCCTACGTGTTGCATCTAAAGCATGGTTTAGATTTTTTTTTTCCCCCAGTATGATGTAGAAATGAGGAGTGTTATCTTGTTGAACAAAAGAGAAACTTGGAGGGAGCTTTTCTCTCTTCACTAACAAATGGTTATAGATGTGAAGATTTCAGTCCGTCGTAGCTGTAAAGAAGAGTGGAAAGGCTCATTTAGAAAAAAAAAAGATTGTCAAACTATATTTTAGTAGCTCAGAATAATCCTTGAAAAGTACCCATGCATTATATTGATGCTGCATAGATGGATGCTTGTGGGCATTTGGTTTGTTTTTTTGTTTTTGTTTTTCTTGGGGGGGGGTATTCGTGTTTGTACACTGTGTCATGTACATATCCTAGTCTGTTGGTTCCTTTTATTTTGTAAGTTTATGTCATCATTTTGTGCCCTGTTTTATTTTGTAGTCTATTTCCATGTCTTGTGTTTTTGCTTTACACTTCCTGTTGCCTTTCCCTGCTATGTGTTTTGACCTTTTGTTTCCCCTGTCTCAGTTTTAGTTTGTGGTTTGTTCCCTCTCCCTTTGTGCCTTTGTAGGCCTGTCTCTTGTGAGTGTCTCTTTGTATCCTCCTTGTGTCTTCCCCTTTAACATATTTTCCCTCCAGTGTGTGATTGTCTGATTGTCTCCACCTGTTGCTGATTGTCTCCACCTGTTGCTGATTGTGTCCTCTTCCCTGTGCCACCTGTTTGTCATTCCCTCATTATCCCAGTGTATTTAGTCTGTGTGATTCCGTCTGTTAGTTGCCAGTTTGTCGTCGATGTTTTGTCACATTTCCCAGTGTTTCCTCCAAGTGCTTATCAGTAAGTTCTCTTTCTGTTGGATCTTTCTTACCTCCTGTGTTCCTGCCTTTTGCCTTTGCTTATTGGATTTTGCCTTATGGACTATTATGTTATGTTTTATTAAATCCTTGAACTGCACGCCGCCCCTTGTGTCATCTGCATTTGAGTCCTGCTTTTGTTGAACCGTGACACACTGTCCTTATGCTCAGCAATTATTTAAGCAAAATGCTAACAGCTTGCTTACATGCTGATGTTGTGCAGAGGGTGTCACAGTCACCATATTAGGCAGAGAATCGCAGAAGTTATTGGCATCCTCTGAGAGCCAGTATCTGTGTATTTCATGAAAGTATATCCAGTAGTTGCTGAGCTAGTTAAGTCTGCATAAAGTGCTGAAACAAGCAACTGACATTGCCTTCTGCACAGCATAACTCGGCTTAATCACTTTAAAATGGAATTGTCACATATATCATATTGTGAAGACAGCAACACCTAACGTTTTTGTAAGAAGCTAATTTTTTTTTTTACTGCAAAATCATGTGCTACAGCCAATGTTTGACAAAGCTTTGAAGCAGAGTCTCAAGTTAAGCTTTATCTTTTTCTGTAGGACCCTTATTTCAGTAAGACAGCTGACAGAAGTCTCCATCTCATTGCTCTGAAGCAAAAAAAAAGTGAGGCATGTCCTCTGGATGATGTTAAATGGCATTTAAATCAATAGAAGTTTTCAGTAAATGTCTCTGGCAGTGTAAAAGGTCTACTGGGAGACCTGGAAGTCTGAAACATAATTCAGTGTTCATGTTGTACTAACTGACCATTAGAAGGTCGTAATAGTCACATATTAATGTCTACACGTGCAAGCAATGTGTAGAAAATTTAAAAAGATGTCATAGTGTAACAGGGATAATTATACAATCAGCAGGGCCTAGTTTTGTACACTGAAGCATGTCTTCTCCATCAGTCAGTGGACAGCCATTAAACAGAGTCTCCAAAGAGATTCCTGGTCCTCAGATCGATTCTATCTCACAAACGCAACGCAGAAGTCCACCGGTTAAAATAGCTTAAGGTTCTTTTCGTTTACTGTATTTGACACAGGCTGAACGTATCTTTGATTGACTTCTGAAGAATTTGACGAGACCTGAGCCACACAGTTAGTCAGACAAAATTTAAAGGATCACGGTAAATATTTCATTTCTCAGCACATTCATCTTGAAAATGTCTTCATAAATCCAACAAATCTTTTACAGTGTCAGCTCATTCTTTGCTTCATGTATTTGCAGCCATGAGTTTATTTTCTAGTGAGTGCAAGACCACTTTTAAAAGGAGATACTTTTTCAAGACGCATATAAGATAATAAACTGAAGTGATGAGTTTGAAATTGTTAAGAGAAAAGGACTTTGGCTTGAGTATTTTGATTAGAGGTAATGTGGCATGTATACTTTATTTTTTTCTTTCAGGAGCTCAGTGAAGTCAACTCAGCATATTCATAAATGCAACAAATGAATCATTACACCCTTACTGGTTTATATGGTATGCTCCAGCAGCAACCATTGGAGTGTAGAGGACACTGCAGATATGCAGTGAGCCAGGCCTTCAGTGGTTTGAGAAGATTTTATGCATACAGCTTTGTGTCACGTGAAATACTGTGGTAGACATGAAATCATTCAAAGAATATGAACCTTGGCATTGTGATTAACTACCTGTCTTCTTTTGTATTCAGCTCAGAGTTATCACCTTTAAACGGAGACTGTGTTTGATCACACAAAGGAATATAAAACAAGTCGACTCTCTTTCATGTCTGTACAGTTGGAGCGTTTCAAAGGCACCAGACTCCGTCAACCTATCTACAAGTGGAGCCATTCTCCTATCAAGTGTTTCTCTGCATCGCAGACGGGCGAGGTTCGCTTTAGGGTTCGCAACCACAGCGTGTTAGCAGATTGGACTTCATTAAAACACAGGAGATTGGACTGGACAGGGATGAGTCCCTCACTCTTTCTCTCCTTCATTGTGTCGCACTTCACTGACTGAACTGGTGTCCTGACGGCAGAGAGTAGATATAAAAAATGTTTAAAAAATAGATCAATCATGAGAGTGGAGAAAATGATGAAAGTTGTCATCTTAAAACTTGAAAGAGTGATGCAAAAGAGGAGGCGGAGCTTAACACTGGTGCTCAGAAATATAACCAGCTGAACTGGCCAGACAGCCAGTAAAAGTGTCTCTGTATGTGTGTGTGTGTTTGTGTTTGTTGGGGGTGATAGCACGATTCAGCTGCAAAGGAAATGGCTGATGTATTTTTTTTCATTTTGGTAAGGTGTCTGTCCATCATCAGCTCTGGTCCCGACAGAGGCCCTGATCCCCCGAGAAGCTATCTGGAGCATAATTACAAGCCAAATGTGAGGTCATCCATCACATTTCTCATCTTCCTTACAGGAAAATCTTTACGCTGATGATTCTCTCTTTCTATATGAACATATCAGACAGACTGAATGGAAGAAAAAAAATAATTTGGAAAGCTGATGTAGACTGTAGTGTAGTGTGTGTGTCTGTAGTGTGTAGTCGTGCTTCCATGACAAACTCCATGTGTTCCAAACATTGACCAATGCAGAGCATTCCTCTGTGCAACTGTAAACAAAGCAGAATGGCGTTGCTGCTGTTGCCAAGTGTCTGTGAAACACAGGAAAGGTCACAATGTCTTTATTTCTTCTTTCTTTTTTAAGGCTTTCTGAGCTCAAGACTGCCAGTATCCTGCACACTGCTTCCACACACCGCTGTTTGTTAACACTGTTGTCCTGGGAGTCGGGCTATAGCACCTCCTTTCCATGCACATTGTGAGAGATTGCAAGCTACGGTTGATCAAGGAGCAATGTAGTGTGTCGTGTTAATCTTTGTGTACCATTACCAAATGGTTTTTGGTACATAAACCTAACCAAAGTTAAACCATATTGGAAGCAAATCAGGAAGCTGTGAGAAGCACAGAAGAGGAACTTTGTTCTCTCAATAGAGGCATCAGATCAGATCAGATTGTCAGATGCTGACAAACAACATTTTTGGTATCTCCACTATTCTCAATCTTTAAGGCCGTCTGGAAAAAGAAAGAAATGACTTTTGACAGGGATACATTTCTTTTATGATATTTTCCCATCACTTGTTAGCACACAGAAAACACGCAAGCTGTTCTCAGGCCTGGAGAGGAATGTTAACCAGAAAAAAGAAATCAGACGAGTGAAATAAAGAAAAACCTAATATATTTAAGCTAATAGTTTTAGAGAAAACGCTCAAAAGAGACTTATCAGTACGTGCCCATTTTACTTTCCCCTTGAATGTCTGGCAATAGCCAGACAATCTACCTCTCTTAACCTCGGCATAATAAAATTGATGCTCGGAAAATGAAGGACATCTCTCTGGATGTTAGGATGTTACTCCTTTAAATGCATCGGATTGAAGAAACAGTGGTCCACTATACGTTTCACTGCAGGGGGTTTCATTTCAATTTTTGCTTTGTGCACATCGTGGGAGGTGTCTTTCCCACAACCCTATACATAATAGATTGGTTATTTGAAATCCTGAATGTCCCAGTTAAGTTTGTGTCACTTTAATTCATGAATAATTTCCACCTTGTTTTCCTTGGGCTTGTTACCCCCTACTCTCCTTACAGATCCTCTCTCTCCAGCCTCCCCCTCCTTCCTCAGGGGCACTTTCTGTTCATGAAAAACCTCCCTCTGTCGCTCTCTCTCTCACTCTGCAAACAAAATCTTCCTGTTTAGCTTTCTTCTGAACCCCTGAATCCCTTTTCATTAATTCATGTCATTAATAATCTCCAGATGTTGCCTTGTGCAAGTTGTGTTACTCACTCAGGAATTGCTCTTTTGAAGACAGGCGAGGGTGACCAAACTGTCAAACCAAGATGCTGAGGCAACCTGCATCAGACATGGTCTGTAGATGAGAAGAGAGGACGAAAAGATGAAGAAACAAACAGTCTTGGCTCTGTCACATTATGCACTTCAGAATTGACTCACCTGCCTTTGACCAATTCTGGTGAGCACCACCTCAGCCCTTTAGCACTCTGTGCAGAGTACAATGGGATATGAGCTCCTCAGCAGGGTTGGTCGATCAGTCACCTTGACAGGCTAATAAAGGGTCTGTTAGTAAAGAGGAACTAGTAACCCACAGGTGGCTTTCTTTCATGTACTTCACCTTCTTGTACCTCATTCACTCTCTCTGACATTATTAAAGTTGTAGTTCTTGTTGGCTTCAGTGCACAATTTAGCATTGATTTTGGCTCACTTGCTGCTGGTCAATTACATTTGAGGCTTTTTCACACCAGGTGGTGAGAACAACAATTTTTAGAGACAGAGAGATGATTGTTGAACCTCGTTGGCAGTATGCCACCGGCTCAATAGGGCTGGTAATAGACAACACTTGTCAGTATGCTTTGATTAGAAAAAATGGTGTCTACCTGCTCCTGTGTCCGTCTCATTTCATTTGGCTCCTTCCTTCTCTTTCCATCTCTCTCCTCCTCAAATACAGTTCCCTTCCTCTTTACTTCTTCCTCTCCTCAGCTCTCTTTCTCCTTCTCTTGGGTCTCAAGGCCATGCTGCACCATCGCCAGACCCAGCCGCTCAGGTGGTTCCATCTGAGGAAATTGGAGCAATGCATCACTCTTCTGTAGATTGACGGTAGAAAAATTCCATTACAGTCTGTCGAACGTCTCTGGAGAGATGTCCAAAAGAGATGAAAGAGGGAAGAGAAAAGAGAAGACAGCGGGGGACATCTAAAGAGAGATGGAGAACAAGAGAATATTTTGATAAAGAATTTCCCGCTAGGGGACAGACAGGATAAAAGGGTAATGGCTAGAAAGTATCACCATTACAATATATCACTGTCATAACAGCGGGACCAGAGCAGCAACGGGACCATTTGAACTTGTTCAGCTGGGCTCTCAAAGGAGCTGGGACTGGGACGCTCAGCCACATCTGGAGATGTGTTTGTCTATTTTTAAATGAAATCCTCATGTTAAACGGCGTTATGTATAGTACAAGGTCTACTGATGAGCCGCATTTGTCTTGATGCATCGTTTGCGAGACCTTTAAATCTCCAGGGATGTTTTTGTGGACCCTGAAGTCTCTGAGGAGGTGAACTGAAAAATAATGAATTTCCACTTTTGAAAATACATTATGCACACTCACTGATCACTGTGCACCTGATCCTTAATGCAAATACATCAGCAGCAGCATCAGCTCAGAAACTCAATTCGACATGGTCAATAGGTCCAGTGGTTGCTATGATCTAATTGACTTTGATGGTTGTGTCAGATAAGGTTGTGTGTGTTTGAGTTCACAGGTAGCTTGTTTGGTGCAGCTCAAACCCTTTTGGTTGGCTTGTCTGGTTTGGTTCATTTAGCCTGGTGTGAAACATGTCACCTTAGCCTCTGCTGCAGACACTGTTCGGTTGTGGAATAAAAGAAAGTCACGGGAATTTTGTTACGACAGACATGGGATTATATGCACATTTAACAAATAAACTATTAGATATATGGTCAACATCAGAACCAGATTTACTGGAATTACATGGACTTTTCGTTGCTCTTGTATATGTATTAATGCATAAATAATCATACAGTGAAGAACAAGGACAAAAAAGGATACGAATATGAAAAGGATTTTATATGTAAATCAGGTTTTCTTTTTTAATTATCTATTTTAATGTTCAAGTCAGACATATTTTAATGTCTCTAGTCAGGTCTGGTGAAAATAATTTAATCTCTTTGTTCACACCGAATATGACACAAATTGTTTTTACATAATATGCTAAGAGTTTGGGGCAGTGCTGGGGTTTCAGGAGGAATAAACGCCTGCTCTAGCATTGGATTCTAGAGTTTAGAGGAAGAAGAGCCTTTTTTCTAACTTTTTGGGATTAAAAAGTGGATTTATCTTCACCCTAGTTTCTCAGCTCGTCTACAGCCATGTGGCCTGGCGGAAGTCGTCTCTTCCTCCGTGTTGACTGCTGTTTATAGGGGAAGTGTTCATGAACACACAGAGAGGAGAGTCTGGAGTCTCTCGTAAGTGATCAGTTCATTGAGAGGCTGAACTGAACACAAACGCAGACACATCTGCTCTCATTCGTTTACAGCTAATGTACGGTAAATATTTCAGCTTTTAGGCATGAATACACCCAATGATCCCACTGTCAGGGTAAAATTAGCTTTGCTTTCTGTGTGAACACAACCACTATTGGAATTGCATTAAAGGAAAAAGGTTTGTTGAAAACGTTGAGCCTCGATAATTTCAACAATCTACCATTACTGTGCAGACCAAGTGAATCAAACCATGTGTATAAAGCCACCCCCTCAGAAACTCCAAAGAGTTCATGCATAATGGAGCGAACAACAAACAAAGAAACAGTGAGCTGCAGTTCTACTTTTATAATGAGGCACTGACTGGTTCAGAAGGCAACAGTAAGTCAAAAAGCATGTGTTCCCGTAGCAGAATAGGCAGAACAGCATCTCTGGCTGCACTGAATGTTGAATCTTACAGTAGAAAGCCTTCAGCAACAGGTGGAGATGTAGTAGTGTTTTTTTGGCACACAACAGGCTACAGGCTACCTGAGTATTGATCACATGCTATACCCTGCTTGAACATGCTGCATGAATGTGCAGCTAATAAATCCATAGCAACTGATGACATCACTTCAACATGGACCAATATTATTTCCAGCAGCTTGTTGAATCCAGACCTCAGGCTTTTACGGGGTACACAATAGAGTAGGATCCTTCCTCATATTAGAAAGGAAATGAAGGTAAAAGTACAATGGAAAACGAAATGCATGGTGGAACACAGTATACACAACCTGTAAGCTATGGAAATTTGTTCCTGTTTGTAGTATTTTTTACTAATTACAGTCTTCCAGCTGCTTCCGCTTTGCACTTTTGAATTGTTGAATGTATTGATTGATCTGTCTGTAACTAATTGGTATTGTATGTGTGTGAAACAGGTTTCTCTTGAGAATGAGACCTCGTGTCTCAATGGGATTACCCGTATAGATAAAGGTTAAATAAAATAAAAATACACAACCTGTATTGATTCTAGTCTTCAAATGTCTGTTAAAGGAGTCAAGAGACAGTCAGCTAGTTTTCAGATGATGCGCACTCCTCCACGTAGCAGGATTCACATGTGGTTTGTGAGTGCTCTTTAT
This sequence comes from Chaunax sp. Z400, assembly GCA_037577475.1. Classification (NCBI taxonomy): domain Eukaryota; kingdom Metazoa; phylum Chordata; class Actinopteri; order Lophiiformes; family Chaunacidae; genus Chaunax; species Chaunax sp. Z400. The sequence continues at coordinate 24,009,874 of CM075185.1, forward strand.
ACATTAAAGCCAGTCATCAGTTGTAGCTGCATTTCTGAGAAGTCAGAGAACAGTTCTCTGTTTTGAAAAGAATGGTTCTTTATTCATAGATTCTAAGTGATTTCCCATAAGGCCTCTACTTTGATCCACTGCTGCATGAAACTCTCAAAGCCTCATTTCCATATTCACTCAAAGAACTGAAACCTGCTCTTGTGTTTTTTTTGTGCCATTTAGGATATGGCAGATGTTGCACCAGAATGGGAAGCCAGCCAATGTATCTGCCATATTAATTTTTTTAACATGATCACGATATATTAATTTTTAAAACTCTGTTGGAAGTGTCCCTGAACTCTTGCAGATGTTGAATATGTAGCTTTCACAACACATTACCTGTACAATCAAAATTACTGTCCATGGTATTAAGTGATGTAGACTCTTAGCTCTTTTCACACCTCCTCATATGTGTGGTTGCAAAATGTTGAGATTGCTAGAGAGGGATTATTACAGATATTCTGCTACAACTTCCGTTTCCAAATCTGCAGGGAGTCGATAAGATCTTACTGACACCAGCATCAACAAGCCGACCCCCAGCTCTAATTCACTGTCGCTAAAAAAAAATGAAGATGAAAGACCGCAGAGAGAGAGAAAGATGGAAGGAAAGAGGGAGAAAGTAGATGAGAGTGGGTTGATGGGGGAAAGAGGAGGTAATGTAAAGAAACAACAAGGAAAAGAGGGAAGAAAAGACAAGGGCGGAGGAGGAAAGATGGCAAGACGGCACTGCAAAGAAAAGGGAATTTGACAAACAAGGGAAAGACAACAGATGGTCGATAGAAGGTTTAATGTACTCAGTTCTTTTCAGATGTTGCAGGATCAAAATCTGACCTGCATATCTGCTTTATAGCAATATAGCCTAAAAATGTTGTTAGCATCAAATACGACCCAGTACACTGTATAGTGAAAATGATCAGCAACATTAATTATCTTGTAAACTGAAAGGGATAGAGAGGTCAGGTATAACCTATAAGAATGCAAAAGTAGTTTGACTACCTTCTTCGAGCGATAATAAGACTTTACTTCCATCTCTGTAAAGTGAAATGCATGCCTGGCATAGCATGCCAACTTTCCAAAGCAACAGCATATTTATTACCTCCGCCAAGGAGGTTATGTTTTCACCGGTATCTGTTTGTTGGCTTGTTTGTCAGTTTGTCCTTAAGCAGGACATGCAAAAAATAATGAACTGATTTCCACGAAACTTGGTTTGAAAGGTGTAACATGGGCTAGGCAAGAACTCATTAAATATTCATGCAGATCAGAATCACGGGGTGCATTCCCAAATTATTTTTTAATGAGTATGATTTAGGTCAGGGGTCACCAATTCACCAGTGTGTGGTATGACTGAAACACTTCTTTAAGGAAAGGAAAGACATGAACTAAGAGGAAAATGAAATAACTCCCTCTTTTAGCCACAAGAAGACCTGAAGCATTAGTACAGGATGTACAGACACAGCTTGATGCTGCTATTCAAATTGCACCTTGCATAGCAGTCGATGCATCATCTGATATTAGTGGCAATGCCCAACCTTTGGTGTACGTCAGATTTTACTCTGCAGAGAGGAAAGATTTCTGTGAGGACATCCTTGGTGTCACAGCACTTATAACACACACCAGAGGGGAGGACGTATACCTGGACATAGAAGAAATGTAGAGAGAAATCAACCTGTCCGTCACCACTGATGGTGCTCCCTCCATATAGGAAAAGAAAAAGGGGCAGTGACTCCAATGGAAAAAGATAACCCAGACCTCTCCTCATATCACTGTATTATCCACCAGACTGTTGTTTGCTCCTCTCTTGCAGAAGGATATGCAGAGCTTATGAATACAGTGATGAAATGTATCATCTTTGTCAGGATGCTATGTTTCCATGGACTGAAAATAATTTATTTACATAGCAAATATAGAGTTGAGGGGTTCTTTTGTATACATCATACTCTGTTTGTGCAATATAGGCATTGTATTTTTGCATATTTGAGTTTGTTTTTATTTTGAAAGGTTCAAGTCAATTTAAAAGACTGTACTTACAATGTACTTTTACTAAAAATGGAATTTCTGCACATTTACAGTATTCAGTTTTTTTTATAATTGCACTGTCAAACAAAATTTCATTGAACAATGGAAAACTAAGCATTGTATGCAGAATACATGATAGCTATATACAAATAATATCCTTAAATTTAGCCTCCTGGGCTCAAATTATATATTTTCATGATCCCTCTTAATATCCCACTTAATAATATTAATATCTATAATATTTTTATGGCAGTTTTATAACATGGATATTTTCAAATCTTCATCACCGGAGCTCTGACCCACTCCGCCATCAGATGGCCCAGCAGCTGGTGCATCTTCAGTCAAGCCTTGATCTCGACCTTCATCGGATGACCAGATATCTGGACATTCGTCATGTGACACAGAGAGTGCGTCTCCATCTGAATTCCAGGGTTCGCTCATGGAGGCTTTGGAGGTGGCCAGACTGGAACAAGAATGGCAATCAGTTAGTGAATCAGTTAATCAAGCAATCAAACCATCAGTCCATCCAGCCACATGTGATGTCTACTATCAGACACACAGTCACTTATACTAGGCCCTGCTGTCAGGGCTCTTTGTGTAGTGCTGCGTGGTGATAAAGGGATGTAGCAGAGCTTGATGGGGAGAGATCCTCTGATCCCTGTTGACATGGAGCAGCTGTTTCAGGAGGTCTACAAAACCTCATATTCAGTATTATTATCTTTTTCATAGATCTGGGTTTGGAAATAGAGTCAGGTCAGTTGATCTAGTCCCTAACTTTCAGAGACAGGAAGTTAACAAGAGCCGATTGATTCTTAACGTATGCAATGCAGAGTGCTTACATCCACCAGGTAGTCCAGAGAGTTTGGCAGCGGTGCTGTTCTGCTCTTTCAGGCATCAGGTTGTTAGCTCCTGTGTGTTCCTCTTGAGTCTAAAAAGACAACCATGTATGTATGAGACATGTATGACATTTTAAAAGAGTTTAAACAAAATTGTTTAATCAATTCAAACGAAGGAGAAAATGGTAACTCAACCATTAGCCTCCGTGTTGGCCCATCAGCGGCGTCATCCTCAGTGAAATAACGCTGGGTGTGTTTCCCATCACGGAGCAGGTGGTCCTCTGGCTGACCCAGAAGTTGCACTATACCCTTCATCTGAAGAATACAGTCACATCGGCTGACATTCTGCACAAAGCCTCCACCTTATTGTGTACATTTGTGTGAGGTAGCTGACCTACCAGCTGAAATAGGAAGAGGTGGTTAGCCAGGTAGAGGTAGGCCAGGATGCAGCCAACTCCCAGCACATCGATGGACTCGGTGAAGTGCAGCCCAAGGACAATTTCTGGAGCCCTGAGGAGGGAGGACAAGAGCCAAAGTTGAGAAATTTGTTTGACCAAGAGAAAAATGTGGATCTTTAAGACATAACTCTTGCAGGATAAAGATACCTGTATGCAAGTGTCTGAATAGCCATACCAGGGTGGACAGCGGCGGCTGGAAGGGCATTTCCAAAGTCTATCAACTTTACCCTGTGAGGCTGGTCCTGCACATTGACCAACATGATGTTGAGAGGTTTGATGTCAGTATGCAGGATACCAACAACCTTCAGGGCGTCCAAAGACACAAACAGCTGCAGAGACAAAAAGAAAGGACAAGTTTTGGGATTGAGATTTCCACTAACTACTGTTTTAGTATCCGGGTTCAGGTTAAGGTTTTCTTCATTGGTGATTAGCAGATATGTAGACCAATAGATTGTTACCAAATTACAATAATACAGGCATACAAGATTATATGATGATATGAAGACACATCTGTTAGTACATTCTGTATTTTTCCCATCATTCCCTCCTTTTATCATCCAAATGATAACTCAAATGTGGAGAAATAGGAACAAACAGAACAAAGTCACTTTAAAGAACAAAAACAAACACATAGTAGGGAAACAGGCACTGGAACAACCATCAAACATCAGCCTTGAACATTTTCTACTGCAGATTTTCTGTTCAGACATCATAACAGGTGCGAACCAGTACTGATGAACCTACTAATATGAATATTTCCAATCAGTCATAGCAAAGTCATTATCACCATTAGCAAAAGGCATGTGATCAAGATCAGAAGCAGTGTGAGTATATGCAAAGTTACTAATAGACGTAGCCACTAACTTCTTGAGGCAAGGTATCACACAGGAAGTAAAAATGCAAAGGAAAATCAGTAAGGCAGCAAGGAACATAAAACCCACACCTAAAAGGTGCCTCCAGGATGCCATGAACCAAGTGAACCAGGAGGAGGTGTTGGTTACCAAGTCACGTTGCATTGCATCACACAAAGCAGTCATGTTCTGTAGGGCCTGATGAATGAAGCCTCCATCCGCATCATTTTCTGGGATAAAGGTGCAGCAGGATGTACCCACAACGGTGCATACAACCCCCCTGAGAGGCCACTACCTGATCCAGAACCAGCCGGTTCTGCATTACCATGAGTCTCAGAGCTGTCATCTCCTCACGGACGGCTGCAGTGGACGCAGTAGAGTAATTGACAAATGACATCATCCTGTAATTAAGGGTTTCAACTCTCAACATGCTCTTCCCTACACCTAGCTGTGGAAAGAGAGATAGGATTACTTTGTCACCTGTGGACCATAGCTTGTCCTCAGGTGGAACGTTGCTTCCCTAAATAGAATCACGAGCTGCCCTTTTAGGGACAGACCTCTTCTATCTGTGTGTAGATGTGGGCACATTAACCTGGTATGCTGAAACAATATATGAGTGATGACCTAAAGTGACAGGAGCACAAGTAGGCATGTGTGTACAAACATAACAATCAGAACGATTGGCGATGTTGGCAAGGAAACGGGCATAACGCCACCAACTGTTCAGGTCAAATTGATGTCTAGGGTTATCAATAGTCGGCCATGAATGGTCCAGGTGGTCAATTGAACTCTTTGATCTCTGCGAGGATGGAGAATGAACCCAACATGTAACACTCATCAACAATACAACCATTGTTATTGTCCTGGTTATCAGTCCATGCGTCATGTTGATCTTCTTCACAGTGCGCTTTTGTCTCGCCAACTGTGGTTGGCTGCTTGGCAGGCAGCGTGTGGAGAGCAGAGCTCAGCCGAGTGCTACTCTCTCCGTTGGTGTTCTTGACAGGCGTTGTTCTCAACAGGTGTTATACACGAACAGCGTCTCTAGTCTTTTAATCAGTGGATGTGTGTGTGTCCAGTTGTGGCAATGAACACTTTTTGCAATGTGTGTTATGGATCCAGGATTGTCTTTCTGTAATTCTTGCTGCAGTAGGAGTGGGCAGGAGGACTTGGAATGGCCCCTCCCACCGAGGTGATGCCCAGTTCTTTCTTTTGATCACCTTTATCAGGACCCAGTCACCAGGTTTCAGCTGGGCTGGCGTCTCAGATTGGTCTGGATCCTCAGAGTTCTGTGGAGATACGGAGCTTTTGACAGCATCAAGTTGTCAAAGCAGCTGTTTCACATACTCCACTAGAGTGTCAGGAACATTGTCTGTTGCATGTGTTAATGCTCCTAACTCAGGAATCTGATAAGGTCTGCCGAATAGGACTTCAAAAGGAGAAAGCCCTTTACTGCTCCTTATTATTCTCATATTAAGAGCAACCATATGTAAACATTTTGTCCATGGGAGGCCTGTTTCTGCCATTGTTTTCCTTAATTTACTCTTAATTGTGCCATTTGTTCTTTCCGCTAAGCCTGCTGACTGGATGATGACTGCAATGATGTTTTAATGCAATGTTCAATGCTTTTCCAACAGTGTTGATAACATTGTTCACAAAGTGAGGTCCATTAACACTGTACAATTTTTCTGGGATCCCCCATCTGGGAATCACATCATTACACAAGGCTTTAGCTACAGCTATAGCATCTGCTTTTCCTGTAGGGAATATTTCTACCCATCTAGAGGACACATCCACTATCACCAAACAGTATTTCTTTCCCTCATGTGGTGTTAATTCAATGAAGTCCATAACAAGATGTTGGAATGGACCTGTAGGTTCTGGAAAACGTCTTTTTCTTGAGATTGTCTAATGTTTCCCTGTGGGTTGTACTTTGCATAAATGATACACTTATCACAAAATATTTGAGTGGGTTGTAAACCCTGTTGTGTAAAAGTGTTTTTGTATTATATCCACCATCCCTCCTTTTGAGACATGTGTAGCACCATGACTCAATTGAGCAGCATATGGATATAATGATTTTGGTAAAACTAGTTTTCCATTAGGTCCCTTCCAAATGTCGTGCTGGATTTGAAAACCATGTTTTCTCCACTGTTGTTGTTCAATGGGTGAAGCTGGTTGTTGCATTAATTTCAAAGTTTCCAAATCAAGTGTCTGTGGTGTTTCACTCTGAGTCATCACATGTCTTTTTGTGGCTGCCTCTTTTGCAGCTGCATCTGCTTTAGCATTTCCTCTTGAAACAGGATCTGCATTTGTTTTATGTGCTGCACATTTACAGATTGACAGTTGTTTTGGTAACTGAATACTCCTCAAAAGTGTCTTCATCAAAGCTTTATGATTGATAGGTTTGCCTGTTGAAGTAACCATCCCCCCCCCCGGCAAGCGTTCGGCTTTTAACACTTTGTTCTGTGTGACCGCTGCATGTCCTACAGCGTTACTGCCATCTGGGTTTTTTCCTGCTGGATCCATCTACACACATAGTCATGTCTGCACTGTCGAATGGAACATCTGTCATGTTCGATCTTGCTGATGCCTGGTCATGTGTTATCTGTAAACAGTCATGATGTGGTTCTCCGTCCTCTGCAGTTGGAAGTAGTGTTGCAGGGTTTAGAACAGTGCATCTCTCTGTAGTCACATGTGGTTGTGAGAGCAGTACAGCCATGCAGTGCAGCTGTCTGGCTGGTGAGAGGAACTGTCTTCTGCTGTAAGAGCAGAACTAAAACTGCATGTGGAACTAACACCTTCAGTGGTTGATACAAAACTATAGGTGCTGTAGTTGAAACTGCAAGTGCTGTGGCTGTGACAGCTTGAAGACATGCTGGCATAGGTCTTGTCACAGCATCCAATTTAGTGGAATAATAACCCACAGGTCTTAATTTTCCACCATGTTCTTGCAGCAACACAGATGTCATAAACCCATTTTTGCAGTCAACTGTCTGTGTGAATGACTTAATAGGATCTGGCAAACCCAGAGTTGGTGAGTTGACTAGCTGTGTTTTTAGCAGTAAAAAGGCTTGGTCAGCCTGTAGTGGCCAAGTCACTTTGTCTGTTGCTGCTAAGTCATGTCCATGTGTGATGTCAAGCAAAGGTGCAGTTTTCTGTGCATAATCAAGAATCCATGCTCTGCAATAATTTACCATTCCTAAGAATGACATCATTTGTCTCTTGGTGACAGGTTTTGGCAAATCACATATTGCTTGTATTCTGGCTTTTGTCAAAGTTCTGCCTTGTTCTGAAATTTTGTAACCCAAATATTTCACTTCTTTTTGACAAAATTGAAGCTTCTTTTTACTAGCTTTGCATCCCTCCTTTGCTAGGAAACGTAACAAAGCTAAGCTGTCTGCTCTGCAGTTTTCTTCAGTACCTGAACATATCAAAATGTCATCAACATACAATACTACAGTGCTGTGATTAGGCGGTTCAAATTGCTCCAGGTTTTCTGTCATAGCTTGTGAAAATACACTTGGTGATTCACAATAGCCTCGTGGGCATCTGGTGTAAGTCCACTTTTTCCCTTTGTATGTAAATGCAAACCAAAACCGACTGTCTTTTTCCACTGGTATGGAAAAGAAGGCGTTTGCTGGATCAACTACAGTGAAAAACTTTGCTGTGTTTGGAACTTGTGACAACAATGTGTGTGTATCAGGTGCAACAGGTGTTCTAGGAATAATAGCACTATTTACAGCTTGCAGATCTTGTACCATCCTCCATCCTGTTGATGGTGGTTGTTTCTTTACAGGAAATAATGGTGTATTGCATGGTGAATCTGGACATGGAATAATTACTCCTTTTTGTCTTAATGCTTCAAACATTGGTTGTATCCCTTCTTCTGCTTCTGTTCTGATGGGATATTGTCTCTTAAATGGCCTGTATGAACTTTTAGGTGTGACACGTAAAGGTGTAGCCTTATTTATCAAACCTACATCAGCTGGTCCTGTTGACCATAAACATTCAGGCACTCCCTCAAGGATGCTGTCATCCACAAGGTGTATTTGTCATGGTGTTCTCTTGCTGTTGGTGTGCAGATGTGCAGCTTTTACAGCAGGTGTGAACCATTTCAAAGGCATGCTGTCTGCATCCAGAGCAGGAGAATAGTCAGTGCCCCCACCCTCTGGAGTCCACTCACCAGTCTCAGAGCAGCGGGTTGCAAAACCACCCACACTACGCCAGGACTGGTCACGTGGCCTTCCAAGTGAGATGTGGGGTGTAGTGCTCCCTCCAAAAAGTATCTCATCCTCTGGTTTTAATTTGACTAATGCAGCTGCATTTCCCCTTTTTGTCCCAGACTAAATGTGTGAAGCGAATGCTTGTGTTTGGGACTTTAAAAAACGTTGTCTCATATGTGTGGTCTGGACCAGGTGTGTGTATGAATTTCATGGTACAATGCATATCAGCTGTGCTCTGTGTGTCTGCCCCTGGCGGAAGAACAGTTTTTGCTTTCTGAAGTAAAGCATTTGTCACTGAGCGCGGTCCCTCAGAAACTAAATCCAGTGTATAATAATAGGTTGGCTCCCCAATGCCCATTATTACCCCCTGATAGGCACAATTTCTGACAACTTTCAATCCCTGTTCTGTAGAAATGAGACTTATATTTAAAAGAATCATCAAATCTCTCCCCATTAGGTTTTGTGGACAACATGGTGTTCTTCTTTCCCAGTTTCAACATCAACAAGAGCTAGAGGCACAATAGGCCTATATCTTTCAACACTAATGTGACCGTTAGCAGATTGTACACGCAATGCTCTTTTAGACGTTTTACAATGTGGTGGGGCGTCCCTCACCGTCAAAACAGATTCAGTAGCTCCGGAGTCTACTAAAAATTGAACATTTTTCTGTCCAATTTTCAAAGTGATTGTAGGATATGTGTCTGGACAGTAAAAAGCCATAATATCACTCAAAAAGACTATTTCTAGCTCCGCAGCATCACATGGTTTATCAGCATCACATTCATCATTTACAAAAGCCTCATCTTAGGTGTGTGTGTGGTGTGTTTGCGACTACATCACCTGATGAGGAGGTCTCAGGTCTCGGGTCCGTGTGCTGAAATCCCTCGCCTCGGCTCCCTTTTCACTGTGGACTACTTCGAGCCCAATGTCCATGTTGTCCACAGACGTAGCAAACACTGTTTGGTCCTTCAGACCCGCTCGGTCTGTTTCCTCCTCGTCCGCGTCCTCTGTGTCGTCCTCGGCCTCTGCCTTGGTAATAAATCTCACTTTCTTGGAAAAGAAAAATGCTTTCTCTCTCCATCTTTGCTTTCTCATGTCGTTTCTTTTGCTCCGTCTCTTTTCTCTCACTTTCTTCTTGATAGCGCTCTGCATTCAGGGCATAGTCTCTGGTAATGTCCAGTGTGCATGTGTTCCACGTTACACATTGTTTTTTCGCACATATTTGCTGTACTCAGGATTCATATTGTCCAGAAAAATCATTTTAAACTGTTGTTGGTAGGGTCCATCTACCATAGGGTTTGGTCTTTGAATGCCAGAATTTGCATCATATACAGTAGTGAGGCGTTTCAGGAAGTGTTCAATTTTCTCACCAGGCAGTTGTCTGCAGGCTTGGATCTTTCGAAAATCCATCTGTCGTTGGTATTTCTGTACAATGCGTTCAAGAAGTTGAGTCAAACGAATTTGATATTGACTCTGTACATCACCACTGTACCATTGATCTCTTCCTTGGTCATCCATCCAGTTCCAATCATCAGAACAAATGTCCCAGTCCAGTCCTAATTTATAACGCAGGCATTTTTCGAGCTCCATCAACGTAGGTCTGTATTGGACAATCAGACGTTCCAGTTGGTTACGGAATTCCTGTCCCCCGCTATTATCTGCATGAGGGATAGAACCCATAACATCTTTAATGTCATTATAAGTCCATGGTCGATATACCCAGACTATTGGATCTGCGCCTGGGTCGACGTTTGGATTTGGCAGTTCAATCATTGGAAAATTAGCTGCTAAGTTTGCTGGTGTGTCAGTTGCGTACCAGGATGGTGTGAAAAGTTCTTTCTTGACGTTGTCGCGACCATAGCTGGTACCTTGGCGAGTATGTGGTGGTGACATGCATGGTTCTGCCACATAGTCTGATGGTAAGGTCGGATACAGGTTGGCAGGTGTATCATCAGCCTGATACGGAGCCGCTGCTGGACGAGGATCGTTGGGTGTTGAATCTTGATAAGCCGGTGGTTCCGCTGGATGTCTCAGCATTTTTTTGTCCAACACTTCAAATGTTTCACACTCTCTGGTCCATACTTTGTCAACATATATTTCGCAGGACCCACTATGGCATTCTCACGACTGCTGCAATTTCCCGTCTTTTAGAATGTTTCCCCAAAATCTTTTCTATTCAGGGTCAAAAATAGTAATCCTGTAACTATGGTGGGTTACAGACTCGGGAATATGGTATTTCCCTACACTCGGTGGTTGATGAAGTCACCTACTACATAAGGATATGGTCGTCCTTATGTATTTCACAGCACAAGTAACGATCTCCTACAAACCCAGATCCAAGGAGTTCTCTACTCAGGATCCCGTCACCAAAGCAGTCCACACACAGCAGAACTGGCCTCTCAACAAATCCTTAACCAAAACTGTAACGTCTTGGGGCGGAGGTCTTTCTTTCAGAAGTCCCAGACTTCCCCACGTGTGGTTTCAGTCCTGACGCCTGTGGAAGGGAAGAGGAATGGATATTGGGATCCCGGACGAGCCCCCAAGTTATGTTACGTAAAAAGCCTCTAACCCGTGGATGTTTTGTCAAAATAAAGAGATGTCCTGTGGATCAGGTCAATGTTACTTCTTTTTTTCTCAAAGACAAATGCACATTTGGGTTGTTCACAAGGAGATGCAATGTGAGGGCACAACACTCACATGTGAAGAGCCCAGAACACAGTAAAACACAAGATAATATATCTTCTGCTTCCTTAAAATGGAGTGTGCCGCCCCCCCACGTAGGCTCAGGAGGTTCGTGTCCAGGGTGATTATCTGTTCTGTGTAGTCACACCAGCCTGTTCCCACAGTTCCTTCTCAGGAAAAGCAGATACAAATTAAACAATGAACAAGGGTCTCACTAGGTTCTACAGGCACACAAGATTATATGATGATATGAAGACACATCTGTTAGTACATTCTGTATTTTTCCCATCACTGAGGAAGGGAACATTTTCTTTCCCTGTTTTCAAAATTTCACAAGCTGTTCATTAATCAGCCAACAGATAGTCTGGGTTTGTAACATTGATAACAATAGCAACTGAATGGAAATGGGTACAAGCTTGTAGGCACCAATCAGGCCAGAAAGCTTGTTTGGCAGACGTTTCGGCGCCTGTGTGTGTGTGTGTGTGTGTGTGTGTGTGTGTGTGTGTGTGTGTGTGTGCGCGTGTGTTTGTGTGTGTGTGTGTGTGTGTCGGAGAGAGAGAGAGAGTTCTCTCTCTGTATTACAGGAGCTTTTAAGTCTGATGATGAGGCAGATGACGTTAGAACAAGAAAACAAAAAAATGAACAGTTAGGGCAAAAATAAATTTGAGCAACTGACAGACAGACAGTCAGGCATGCAGACAGTGAGGCAGAAATGACACTTATTAAGGCAGAGGGCAGGAGTATAGACAGAAATATGAAAGTGAGGCGAGGTGGGCTGGGAAAGAGACGGCTAATGACTGCAGAGATGGGAGGCAGACACAAAGCAAAGAAAGGGACTAAAACAGACAGATGGAGTGCATGGAAGACACACACAAACACATAAAGAGTCAGTCTGATGTCTTATGGAATCTTTTGAATCTCAAATTAGGGTCACACATTTTAACAGAAGTTATATCTATTAATTCTACATACATAAACTACATCAGCTCACTCCCAAAGGGATGGGATCATGGCAGCTGTCAAATACAGTAATACACTTGGACTGATTTTTTCCAAACATTGACTGTGTGTGTGGAGAAGAGCAGACAGGCACAATGACAGATTTAGACATAGGCAGAGAAGGCAGAGAGGGGATGAGGAGAAGGAAAGATACAGAGAGTTCGGAAAGAAATCAAAGAAGAAAATAGGAAGCAGACAAACAGACAGATCAGATGAGCAGGATCCTGACAGGATGCTGGAGAAGAACTGGATGCAGGGGCGTGTTAGTATCGATGCAGCGCATCTTGTTTGGATGTGTCCCTGATGTGTTTGCATGCTGATGTGTGTTTATCTGTGCTTGGGGTCTCACGAGCACAGTGTGTGTGCATACCTGCTTATCTCTGCAGGATGAACTGAATATGTGTATGCCTCATGCCTGATATTCTATGTTAGAAAAGAGAGAGAGTAAACAATGAAAGGTTCTCATTGTTCTCATCTGTTACAATAATCCACTGAATGTTTAGTTCAACTGTGTGGGACAATGGAAAGGCTGACATACTTAACTATTCTTCAGTCTCCATTTCTGACATATCTTCTTGTACTAAGCAGCTAGCATACCCATTTACTTTGATGAGTTAAATTTTTGTAATCATTTCTCATCAATTCTTCATTTGATCGGAATGACTCACAGAAGCAGACAACTTCAAACACATGTTTTTCTTAATTTGCACTGCTTAGAGCAAAGTTCTATATTCATACCCATCTTCCTCCCCTCCTCTTCTTTCACTGGTTTGCAAGAGATGCACTAGTCCTTCTCTATCTCTGAAATTCCAAAATTTAGTCTGTACAGAATGTCAATGTGATACCTTTCCTTTTTCAGTTAAAATCATATAATTCGTTGTGTGGATCTGATTTTTTTTAGGTAACATATGGGGTATGAGGCTAGGACTACACAACAGTCATTTCAATCAGGGGAGACTAGTGGTTGAAATAAATAAGAATGTTTATTACATCAGTTGATGTGTGATAATTAGTATGTCTGAAAGTCTTTAGTGTCACAAAGTCTTTGATGCTTAGACTCTTCATCTGTCCTGAGCAGCAGCAAGATTTATATCCCCCCTTAGAGTCCAGACACTGGTGGTGGTGGCTGATGACCCTGGTGAAGCTGATGAATGATGAAGTTGAGGAATCTTTGGAGACTGGGCGGTGATGGGGAGGTGGAGGGTGTGCACAACAGCAACATGAAAGAACTAGAGGAACGGAGAGAGTCATATTTAAAAAGACAGCAGCAACATGACAATGAAGGTGTGTCGCTGTGTTATTGGATAGATGTGACCAGCTGACAGCCCAGACCGAGATGCAGGAAAATAAGATTGAGCATGCATGAGAGGTGTGAATTACAGAACAGTATGATCAATAAAGTATAGCCCAAGTGTGCAAAGGTTTAGTCTTCCTGACTGAACGTATGCTAGAGCTTCATTAGTAGTAAGTGGAGATCTTCATATACCCTTTACACATGTCAATTTTATTGTTTCAAGGCAAAAACAATCTCACAAATTCAGCAACTGGTGAAAAAACTGAAAGTAGGTTTTTATTCTAGAATCCAGTTCTGCCTTTTCATCAAGGCCAAATGGAGACTCGTAGCTACCACCTTTATGCCTGTGGACTATGGTGATGTCTTAGACATGCATGCATCTTTGCCATGCTTACACACTCTGGATTCTGTCTATCATGAACCACTGAGATTTATCACACATTTTAAAGCCGTTACTTGCTTGTTGTGTGCCAGAATTGGTTGGTCTACCTTGTCACCTGTAGATTTAACCACTGGCATATTCCTATTTACAAAGCTATTCTACTTTCATCTTCTCTCCTGATTTACATAATTTTTAAAAAAAGCATGAGAAGTTAAAGTCTTCACTCCGAGGACATATTCTTACTGTCTGTCCCTAAAGTCAGAACTTACTACATTTAGGTATGCTGATCCTGCTGCTTGTAATCAGATGCAAAATTACCTGAATCTCAGAGAGCTGGTCTCACTAGATGCATTTAAAGCTACTTTAAATGACTTGGATGTAGGCACTGCAAAAGTTTTGTACGACTCACATAGCCCCTACTCGATCCTTGATGTTGATGATTTGTAACGAATATTGATGAATATTTTTGACACTTTTGTACATTTTGTAAATCCTTGTAAATTGCTATCTGTTTGTCTACATGTTGTAGCCCTGCTTGTTCGTAAAAGAGGTTTTAAATCTCAGTGAAACTTTTCCTGGTGAAATAAAGGTTAAACAAATAAATAAATATAAAGACCAGTGCATTATTTTAATGTATTTACATTGTGACAGTGACTAATCAGTATCCACTAACTACCTCTTTCATTCCACCACTGGTTGCCAGTTTATTGTTATTTGTATTATTGCAGTTTCTAATCCCAACACCTTGCTCGGAGGCCTCTGCTCTAGAAGTTGGAAATGAGAACCACCCTACAAGTAATTGCACTGCTGGAATATTAAGTCAATTCCCTGCAGTAAGTCTATCGACAATCCACTGTTGGGTTATTGTGAAACACCAATCTTGTCCCCAGACTCTGTTAGCTGTGGTGTAATATGTCACGATGGCAGTGGCTCTGCTCAAGCAAACCTCCAAGGAGGGTCTTTATTGACTCACCAGGAAGACCAGAAAATTTGGACTTTAAAGGCCCTGCACGCCCACACACGTGTTTGGAGTTATTATAGTTGATGGGACCTCAGGTTGAAGGGCGGTGGATTTATAGTAGGAATTACCCGAGGCCACCAAAATCCATGTAATGAAACGAATGATAAAGGTATAAATTGTCTTGCTCTGACAGGTGCAGAGGATCAGTAAGTTGTCATGAATGTTTGTACTGAATATATATCCCTTTCATAGTTGTTTTTCCTGTTTAATCCCTGAACAAAGTCAAATACAAATGCAATGATTATCACATCACATCCTCCAATAATCCTCTAATAACCAAGGGATCTAGTCTTAAACAAACTTTGAATTTTTATATTTTTGCAAAAGATATGGAAGAATTTATTGTCTTATCTACAGTTCATGCATTTCCCTTGATAGACTGTTCCAGGATAGATAGTTTATGGTATTAAGAGACACTATTTTGAAGTTTTAGAGTTTAGGGTGTTTATTTGAGCTAACCGCAGTTTTGCAATAATGTTAGAAATGCTTGCATTGATCTGTATAAAAACAGTGTGATGAAACAGAAATGTCCTACTTCCATCACTAGTTGCTCTTATTCTGCTATGGGTGGAGAATTAATTTAGCCTCACATGTCAGCTACTGTTCATCTGTCAAGACACTTACCTTTTTCTATGGGCATCTATTGATTTTAACATCATGTATTAATTAGACAAAGTCAAATACTTCAACACCGCTGTCATCACATTTTAGACTTCGACCAAACAAGGAGGAAGCGGTTTGTCGAAGTTGCAACAAAAAGTGAGCAGTCAAAACTGCCAATATATGGCTCTTCTTCTTCTTTTTTTGTATTATTTGTATTACTACACTGTGATTAAACTTACTATACTATACTATAATGTATATATACATAATACATATACTATAATTGTGGGATAAAATGAAGAGAAGAGGACAATTAAATCATTAATCACAATTATTTGTATGACGATCAATCATCAGCCACAATTTTAAGGTCTTAACAGCCGTATATCTGGGGTCGTGCCTGTAGTTCCACTTAATCATGTCAAACCTCTAAAACCTTGTTAGATTTTAACTCTTATGGACTGTGTAGATAAACTTTAATTGTGATTTGCTTAAATATATTCAGTTGTTTATAAGGGTCAATTATCAGGAGTTTTTCCTTATCAGCTTTTACAATCAACAGATGGATTTACTAGTAGTTTAGTTTTTAAAACGGTGGTAAAATCAAAAATCTACTCTCATAAAATCCCATGCTTGGTTCATTTGCTTTCACACCACAAATAAATGGCTGCAGGGTGTGATGGTATGGTAAGCGAGCTGAAACCACCCTTTTATGGCCGCGGTCCACTTGTTTTTGAATCCGAATTTGATTGCTGTGTTCACAGTTGTTCCTAACAAATGGATCTTTGGAGGACAATGAAACAACTGCTCCAAACGATCCAACTGTGAACACACCCTTTCTTATAGTCCTATGCATGATCTTCCTGTTGCACACACAGTTGTGGTACGTAATAACAGCTTTCCCTGAGGAGGAGTGTCTCCCCTGCCTATCAAATGTGAGACATACTGCCTGGTAAACTACCTCATGGAACCAAAGCACTGCTGAAATATTAGAGTAGAGTGAAAATGTTATGATACTGCAAATTCAAACTCAACAAAAAGCAGCAACAATGCCCAGAACTCTAACCTAACACATGAAGTCCAGTGGCTCCTTTTACTGGCAGCCGAGAAATGGCTGGCCTGCATAACTCCAGCAACAGTATATGGGCTGTGTGGCAGCCAACTGCTGGGTATAATCTCCATCACTGCCATATGCCTCAGTGCTGGACCGTCTCTGGGCTATTTGTCCGCTTCTTCCCTAACATACCATCTTCCTGATTTCCCTCTACATATATCTCACCCTCTCTTTTTATCATCTTCACACACTCTCCCTCTATCTCTGTCACACACACACGCACACACATGCTAGCAAGGCCTAGTGGAAGGCACAGCACTTATCTGCCTCCCTGCCCTCTCTTATTCTCTGTGTTTTACACATTCACGCAATGGGAAAACAACACACAGCACTGTCTGTTCCCATGAAACATCATTCCTCATTATGCTGAAAATGTGTTATCCACTCGGGGCCTTTTTGTGGGCCATTATTTGAAAGAGAGAGGTTGAGATGTTATGCATGTTACAAAACACTGTTTTATTATCATGTCATTAGGGAGCACTCACATTTAAGATAAACATTATGCAAAACTTGTTAAAGGGAAAAGCTGGTGATAGTCTCTTGTTTTTGTTGTTGGACTCACATCCGAGGAAAGACCAAAACTAACAGTGGACCAATCCTACTCTTTTCTTCTACTCTCCTACTTATTTCTATGTGCCACAGGGCTCCATCAAAAAGCATCAAAATAGACCCCAACAAATGCCCCATTTCTTCATGTTAGTATCACGTTTGATTAAAACTGTGCCCAGCTGTTAGGATATCACTGACTTGTCCTAAAGTAATGTTCAGTGTTACCTCTTGGATTTATTGGTTGGGGGGGGGGGGGGGGACTGGTCTCTGTTTATGCCAATAAATATTTTCAGTAAATAGGTAGGCTATTGCACAATTATTATCTTCCATCAGCTACTGAAATTAAATGAGTGCACCTATAAATTACGTAAATTCCATAAATAAAATATTTTGTCCCTTTCAAAAGGACAGAATATCTACTGAAGTCGATTCTGATATGTTTATAAAGGTTCGATTTGAACAAGTGGGCTGGAGGCTGAATGTTACAGACTGGCTAGTGCGACTGACTAATGCATTGCTTTAATCCTTTAATGGGATTTGTTTACGGTAATAAAAATATAGAACAACATCAGACTTATCATTTATGTTATCTGCAGAAAAGTAAGAAGAAGGTTCATAACTTGCATGGTCAGCACAACCGTATGAAGTCTTTCTATGGTTTCTGCAGCTTATACGCAGCACTGAAGAAGCAACCTACCAATATGTTGGTAAGTACATTGTAGAAGTCCTGCAATATAAACATGTAATACAGATGATTGGTGGACTGGCAGTAACTCACTGGCTGGTCATGAGGCTGTCAGTCTGCTGCTCTGATCTGAACCTACTGGGAGGTTTGGGTAAATGTGACAGATGTGTTGCTTCAGCCTCTCTGTTGGTGTTAGTGTATTTGTGTGTGTGTGTGTGTGTGTGTGTGTGTGTGTTTCTCTTTACAATGTCACAGACAGCAGTGATTGATGTGCTACCTGGCTAGCCTGATTAATTACACTTCAGGTCGATGTCACCAGGCATACTCCTGCTGAATACATATATGGACACATACATACACATGACAACTCACCCACAGGCCTATACATGCATGATGTAGACGCATAACTGCAAAGAGATAACATTTCAAACATCTATTCAATTATGCATGTTATCAACTATGTACAGAATGAGGCAATTATGCTCAAGTGTGTTGACCATGTTTTCTTCCTAAATTTAATGAGTAGTATCTGAGATATTAAAACTGAAAGCGAGAAATATAGAAAATAGGAGTTCATTCCATTCACCTCCTCCTTTTCTCATCAGTCCACTCTCACATATGATAGCATAGCCTATGAATGATGATGAATAGTGTGATATGTCATATTTTGGAAAACAAATGCCACTATTAAACCTAATGGTAGCAGTAACAGCAGTTAGAATATAGCATACATTCCTGTTTCATTTAGTGTTGCATTTGCACTCAATTGAGTGGTTTGCCTCCCTCAGGTTCACCTTAACCCCAACATTGGCAACACTGCTAGCTTCAATTGTAGACTGCAATGTGTCATTTGTGCCTTGGTCGTCTCAACATTTATTCAATAAGGATTCAGTAGTGAGCAAGAGAGACCTGAAAAGACAAATGGATCCAAAAGATTCCGGGTCATGTTCGTCTGCTATCAGGGGAAGAGCTCCTCAATGATTTTTGTATTGGCTTCTCCAAAGCCGTTAAGTGTTGTATTCATCAAAACAGGCTTGAAGGCAGCTGAGTATGTTTAGGTTATTTCTAGGCTAACTAACGACCATTATTCTTTATGACGGATTCACTTCGTGTCTGTGTTTACTCAGAAAACAACCTCAAGCTCGCTCTAGTATGAGAGTTTTGGTGCTTTTCCAACTGTTTATGAATCGGAAAATATTCATATATATTCAATATTCAATATTCAAAATATGGATGTTGTGTTGGTGATGGAGAGCTGAGGATAAGAATAAGAACAAGAACAAGGGTTAGCTGTCTCTGATTCGGCTTTAAAATGCTCATTAGTGTGACTTGCAAAGCAACGCAGGTCACCTTGAAGAGAATTGCTTTTCTGTAACATTTGATTAAGATCCCACTATGTCTTGTGCCATTTTTAATACCATAAGTATTAAAAATACCAAGCCCAAACTGACATTTCAGGAGAAACGGCACTGTCAAACATTGACGGGGTTGTAAATCTTGAAGGGGGGGTAATTACTCTCCCAAGTTTTAAGAGAAAATTCAGCTATGTTCCAAATCTGTCTTTGTAACAGTGAAATGGTGTACTCTTTTAAAATAGTCGACTCTTTTAAATGGAGGAGTCGTGTACAAATTAATCCAGGAAACGTTGTTTTAATCAAGAGAAATATGATTGGTGATTCATGAGCTAATTCCATTTTTTGACATCCATGTCTATGTGAATATGAGTCTGTAAGCATGTGAGTGAGTGTGTGGAGAATAAATTGGGTAATACTTGGAGGAGAGGAGAGGAGAGGGTACCACAAAGTAAAATTGAGCCTTGTCAGTCATGCGATGCAGAAGTTTGATAACTAAGGAGCAAATGTCATCGGTGTCACTGAGCCAATAATATGCTAGGACCATTCTAATAATGGTGGTGATCGGCCTTCTAAAGTTACACAATGCTGCTGTACTATTCACAAAAACTCACATCACTAACAACTTCATTCTCTAAAGTTACTGCTTTATGCTGTTTATTCAAACTCAACAGACAGAGACCATTCATTTCTTGACAAGGCGTTATTTTGGAACATTTGTAGGAACATGCTGTGAAAAATATTTTGACACTCCCATTCGTACTTTAAATATAGCTACTGCCATCTTTTCCTCAATTTTCATTTGTCACAGTTGTCCTGATGGATTATGGGGTGTCCACACTCCCATTCATGGGCACTCATTAGCCACATTCTGCCTTGGGCAGGTCCAGTTTGAACACACATGAATGGGTCACAGAGATGGGAATTCGTTTCGGCGCTGTCGCACAATGCCTGTCTGAAAGTGGCTATTGTGTTCCACTCAGGAGCAGCTGAGTTATATCCAACCTCCCGTGTGGTACTTGACTTAATATCAAACTGGTTTCAAAATTGTTTCATTGCCTCAACCATACCAGCTGGTGCAGTTGACCTGAGCCCCGATGCATCCTCTCCTCACCTTGCATCTGGACAACATGGAGCCGGATCAAGTTTTTGACAGCAGACATGGTGTTGTATACGGATTAAGAGGTAAAAGGACAGAAAGTTGACACAGTGGAAGTTGTCAGATCCAGGCTAGCTACTCTTTAGTACAGAGAAAGTTAAAGCTCCCTCTCTCTAAACACATCATGTGTTTCACACATACAAACTTTACTTGTGCGAGCCGAAGTGTATTTTCACATTTTCCTCTTCCGTCATCAACCACACATGGAAACGTTTTCCCCTCTGTAAATGCACTGATTGCAGTGTGACCTCGACTGTTCAATGTAGGCCGAGTTGTGTTGTGAAGCTTTTCAAGTGCACCAGGTTGGTGGTGATGTCATTCACTGCCACAGTGTGCTGCTGAAAGCTCTGTGGCAATGTTTGTGCTTGTGCATGTGTGTGCATCGGCACACTTGAAATATTATGCAGCCTGAGTTCCCCATGCCCATCTGTTCTCCACATGTTCCACTTGCATCTCAGTTTCACTTGTTTTTGATTTCATGTCCCCCTGCAGGCGACCATTTAATGACATGCGTCCATGTGTC
This sequence comes from Chaunax sp. Z400, assembly GCA_037577475.1. NCBI lineage: Eukaryota > Metazoa > Chordata > Actinopteri > Lophiiformes > Chaunacidae > Chaunax > Chaunax sp. Z400. Next base: position 24,030,651 of record CM075185.1, read on the forward strand.
TTTGGTTGACCTCTGCTGGATGTGCTGAATGGTTTAGCACTGTAAGTGAATTGACCTATGAGCCCCCGCTATGTAGCAGTATGTATTTCCCAGAATTGGGGATGTGGAGGTGGTGTTTACTGGACGCCTCGTTATGTTGAAAGGACACAAGGGAGGAAGACAGGTTTTTGGGAGAAACATCCCCTCTGGCTTCAAAGAATTTTCTTGGCAGATAGATTTATGCTTTTCGTAGTGTTTGTTTTTCTCTCGATTGCTTTGTTCCGTTACAATGAATGAAACCACTGTGCTGAATGCAAATGTAGCTTTTTAATCACGCCTTGTGCCTCAAAGGTGCGATTCACTCTATTTTAGCTGGTTTGTCAGGCAACCCTAAGGTCCGTGCTCTGTGTCAATTATATGTTCAACAAACAATTAAATCCACACATGTGTGGAAGAGGGCAAAGTGAGGACAAGGCCTGAAAAAAGTACACAATCTGGGGGACCCGCTGTATCCAAAGCAACTTATAGTACAACTGTAGAATGAAAGGACATACTTTAAAAGAACAGGTCAATGGCAACCGGATACCAGTAAGCAATGTCTATGTTACAACATATTAATGCACTTATTTTTTACAATTGAAAATACATGCAAAATACATTTTGCCGTCACAGAGAGAGTAAGGTACTAAAAAATGTAACGCTAGGTGAGAGTACTGAATTCCAGATACTGGTACCAGTGCCAGTCCCAATATCAGCGCAAACATTAAAGGTACCCAGCCCTACCTGGGTGGGCACGTATGTCAGTGAGAGGCAAACCAAAAGCAAAAATGTCATGGTAAATAAAATATTTAACAGTACATGCAGGCACCCATTTCTTGTCTAGACAATGTGGCTGTGTGTTAAAACATCTATAATTGCTCCTCATTAGCACAGCCTTTAGTTTTGGCTTCATTACAGCTTCATTGTAGCATTTAAGTTTGTCTAACATCTCCCAGAAGCAAGCCGAAAATTAATCAGATAGAGTATAAAAAAAGCATAACTCTAAATCTAGCATGAGTGACAGGTATGTATGCTATAAATATCACCTGCGTATGTGTGTGTATTTGCACACTCTACTGTGTGTAGCGGTGTGCTGCTATTACGGGCACACTGCTTTCATTCTTCCAAGCTGCATTAGTGACCCTCTTCAACTAATAAACATCCCTCCAGCAGTCTGTCATGACCTCAGGAACATGATTAACCTATCCACAAGTCAAGTCACGATACTGACATCTAAAAAAAACAAACATCGTAATCAGCGATCACACATGTACTTGTACATAAAGGTTATTTCAGGTCATTAACTGCATGCACTTTTGGATGCGGGAAGGTTTCTTAGTATCACCTAAATCACATGAGTTAAACTGAATGGCTATGTGGTTTACACATTATTATGTTTGGCTCACACATTATTATCTTATTATGACATACATCAGTTAGAGATAGCAGGTACTAGGGAGCTGTTCACTAAACATTTTCAGACCAATGAAGAAAATATGTTGTTTTTTTCCTTGAATGCGCTCATTTCCAGCACCATATTTTTATTCTGGGATTCATCCTGATTAGCTTGGCATATTTCACATCCAGGTTTTTTCAGGGGTATGTCCGCATTGGCTAATGAGTTTTGAGTGACAGCTCAGTGCCTTGGAGATTATTTAGTGCACTTCGTCCACTAGCTAACTTTACTGGATTCCTACAAGATAAATAAAAGGTAATTGTTGATCATATTTGATGTTTATACTTTACTAGACATTTTGTTTTGTTGTTATGTTTAATTAGAAGTAAAGCTAAACTTTTCTATGTCGTTAAGTTAGCTTTAACCTAAATCAAGAGATTCAGGTAATCAATGAAGCTAAGCTGCTGTGCCTCATGCATAAATGCACACAGGATCTCTCTTAATAGACGTGTTTATCTGCTGCTGTAGGATCGCTCCAGTTAATTTACTTAATATTGTCCTCATTAAAGATGCATTGTTTCACCCAACTGCAATCCATATGCTGTTGATCATAATGATAATTTTTATGACCACCCAGTCTGCCGTCTGCGCATCGCTATTTCACACAAAGGGTCGCACACCAATCATCCTCATTTAAATATCAGCATGTTTGATCATGTGCAGTCAAATGGAGCTCTTGTTGAGACAGAGGATTGGGAGGCACCTGGCTTTTAAGGGGAATGGGAAGTGACACTTTGATTGGTTTAATTCATATTAAGCCCAAAACACTCCTACGATTAATAAACTAAATACAACCACTTTGAACCTTTCACCTTACTTTGCGACCAGATTATGCATCTTTTAACTTGCAAAAGATAGTCTTTTCACTTTTAAGAATACATCTAAAGTCAAACCCTCTTGGTGTCTTTACTGAGAGGCAAAGCAAATTGATCATGGATGTTGGTAGTCTATTTGTGAACATTGAGAACAAGTCTTGAGTTCATCTAAAATTTAAAAGCCAGCTATACAATTGTCACTTAATGGCAATTAGCAGACAGTACATTGACTGGAATGGTTGTAAATGGAGCCACTTAAACAAGTTCAGACTATCTAAGTGTTTTCATCACCAGTATCTCTATTGATGTAGAACACTTTAATCTTTTGCATTGTTAAAAAACAATCTAAGGTCATGTTCTGATCTTTTATGTTCATATTGTCTGTCAGTGATACATCTATTTCTATCTTTATAGAAGACTGTGGATAAAAGTTAATGTCACATTTAAAGCAAACGAGCAGTTTCACAAAGTAAAGTTCTTTCATTAAATAGAAGACTCATGTAACAAGCTCTTTGAAATCTCATGTTGGCAAAAGTTTGGACTCAGCAAAGCTGTCAAGTGTGCTCACATGGGCTGATTACCCTTCTTATTTCTAAAGCCTCTGTAGAATGAAAAAAAACCTCAGAAGAGAAGGTATCGCTATCTTTGACTCCCACGCTCTGTAAGGCTGAACATCAATCACTTAAAGGGAAGATTTTTAACCAACTTTGCTTAATTATAATGCAGGTAGTACAAAGTATAAGCAAATGAACAATATGAAGTTTCTCCTCATTTTGCCTGCACCTAGAGCACCCACTCATTTGCAGAATTACAGATTTTAATTCTGCATTTTTGTATGCCTGCCTCCACACAAAGAATATGAAAGGTTTGTCTCACCAAATGCGGATCAAACTGCAAAACTAGGCAGTACTGATCAAATATCAATCAAGACTCATTTTCATTTGCCTATATTGCTTATTTCTTCTCAAACCAAAGCCAAGCACCACCTTACATCACCTAACAGGTGCAGCATCTGTTGGTCTGGGGAGGTGCAGTGCAGGTGTTTTCTGCACTCGCGTACTACCAATTTGAGTAATATTTGCATTAGGGATGGACTTTTTTTTTCAAATATTTGAATAATCATTAATAAAAAAATTTAAAAAAAGATTCATTTTGTCATAAAAAACGTTTTTCCCTTGTTATTATCTGCGCCTGGCGGTAATGCAGTACTACTGCCAGAAGGTAGCGGTAATACACCTACAGGCTGTTTGCAACCGCTATTAACAAAAGAAGAACACACAATAATTGTGGGCGTATTACTATTGATTAGTAGCCGAATAGTGCCGAGCGATTTTTGAATAGTAGTTTTGCTTGAAATGCCCATCCCTAATTTGCATGTTTCTACAGCATAGACAGCCCGCTTTTATAAATAAAAAATAAAAAAACATCTGTCGAGAGGACTTCTTTAAAGCCACTAAGCTATATTTATGACGATATTTGTCTCTCCATTATATGTTATACCACTCATTCCCTCATTCACCTTCATTCGTTGCACTTAATTTAATTGAAATGCCATAATTAATAATGGGGAAATGGCTGTGGTTGGATGGGTATTTGGCTCACCTCACATATAGATGTCCTCAAATGAATGAATGGCAGCTATGTGGATAAAGTGGTTATTTATAGAGGACATTGGCAAGTACCTTTTAAAGGTTTTTTTTTTTTGCCATGAAAAAGTCTGCCAGCAACCGCTCTTGGGCTGAGACATGTTTAGCATAGCAATGACAATCTGAGAGGAGAGGAGAGGAGAGGAGAGGAGAGGAGAGCGCTGCAGCTCCCACTTCAGACTGTCTCCTTAGCACAATTTATTTCTAAGTTTGTGTCAGTGTGGCTCCAACAGGCCATTTGGCTGATCTGGTCTCTTAACATTTGGAGACCACTTGTTAACATTTTCCACTTCTTTCGTTGGTGGAAAATAGCTTTGCTGGGAAGCAATGGTTTTTCATATGAGGAGATGAGGGGGGGAAAAAAACAGTTTGATCTTATACAAACACAGACACATGCATACTCATAACAAAGAGAATCATACTTTGGCTCTTTGTTCACAGATTAGCCCGGCTCAGCTTTCTCTGATTTCATCTATAAAGCAATGCTTGGCACGACAGCTGGCCCCCAGAGAGGAAGGACCATTGTGTTCAGCCATTTTTTTATAAGGCCGTACAGCCATGGCGTAAATCAGGTTGCACTGTCAGTCAACCGCTTATGGATCTTGTCAGCCAGGATTTTGTTCATGCTTAAATTAATGAGCCTGTTCTATTTTTTTAAAGGGGGGGGAGAGCCTCTCCTTTATTCACATTTTTTTTCCATCTATGGTGTTGAATGCAGAAAGCTTCCACACCGTACTTCTCTTATGATTTAGTGCAATGATTGTCCATATTGCATGGCTGGCCTCAGTTTGCTTTATAATAGATACCAACATTTGCCTGATTCCTGGCCAAAAGGGTGCACTATTATTGAGACTGACAATGGACAAACTCATGCACTGGAATACAAGGCTGTATCTGGTGTGCTTATTCACTGTTTATTTCGAATTTAGTGGCATCATTACAAATAAAATATTTATTTTTCTCCTACATCTAAAGTCAATTCAGATTTTTAACAAAAGGTGCCTTTGTGGTTTTAAGAGCAGGTGGATAGTTGTAACTACAGTCAATATGATGATTTATACTGATCTTTATTTCGCTAATCTGCTAATAATGAGGTTGGTATCCCTTAAATGGTCAAGGTATCAGAAATAAATAGGCAGGACTATTTGTTTACATTATTTTTGTATCAAAGAATCAAACCATATGTCCCTTTATTCACTTTATTTACTGGTTTCATCTGGATAGTCATTTTGTTAATTGGTTTTCTAGAAAATATTTCTATAATATACATATTTTTTGTCACACAAGTATCAGTATTGTGATAGAAAATGATGTCCTGTAGAGGAGATAGAGATTTTTGTTTCCCTATTTCCCCCTACTTACTTTTCTGAGTTGATGTAAATGACAGTGGGTTAATGGATGGGTGTTTGGCAGTGGAGAAGATCGTGTCATCATAGATAAATGCTAGGAAATAAGTACAGAGGTACAGATGGTGAAGAAAGATGATTCCAGTGGTTCCTCTGGATCTACCATCCTCCCCGACACTCATGCAGATTCTGAAATACTCGCACATGTTGTCATGCCCAGACGTACATGAATGTGTGGCATTAGACACAACCATTATACAGACTTGTGCACACACATCTGCAGACAAACCTGCATTAGCTGTTCTCTCATCACTGTTTACCCTATGCAGAGGCATTGATGCTCTGCTGCTTTTCACATTAGTCTGCCACAACATTAGCATCACACTCCCTTCCCCTACTCCCGACCCCTCCTTGGAAAACACAGACAGTACATAAATACAAATAAGTTACTGAACCAACACTTTGCAAGGGTTTCATTATTCATAGCAGAGGGGCCTTACACACCTACACACTGCCACACTAAACCAAAATGCCCTATAGTGCCAGCCTGTTTGTGGCAGATGGTGGTGGAGCCCCAGCTTCTGGCACCGCTCTGATCTTGCTGGAAGGAAAGAACCACATAAATGAACAGGTGAACCTAAATGAAGAAGGAGGCAGTTGAATTGGAGTACTACGTGGCTGCCCATTTCAGAGAGACCTCAATTGCGGGAGAGTTGTAGTTTGAAAATGGTTTTAAAAATGTTTACAGTGAGACGAGAAACTCCTATGTGTCAAAAAAGAAAAACATTTTAGCAGGAAAACTACTAAAACTACTACTACTGTAAATTAAACTCCCCTTTGTATGCCATTAAGGATTTGTTCTGTCCTTTGTTCTCAAATTAACCTTCCATGGCCACCCACAATCCAACAGCCCTGCTGTCATATACAGCACAGTAGCACACTCAACAAAACATATTACCTCCACGTGGCAAGAAGAAGACATTTTTCATTGGAGATTGTATAACGTGACAGAAAATATGACCGTTTATGTGAAGAGCATTTTCTAAATGTCTAAACTTTATCAATGGACTCCTCTGCACAAATATTGTTTTTTGTACAGTGCACATAATGACACTGATTCTCGTTTTCTGTGATGTTAAAACATTAAAACATGTGATTTTAATTTGTGATTCACCGTTATGTTAAAACATGTGATTTATCCAACTATACAATCTGTAAAAATGGCCATTTTCACTGACGGTTAACTTGAATCTGAAAAATTTGGCTCAGATGTCTTGACAAGTCGTACATACATACGTTGACCCCCGACTGCCACACCAGATTTTTACTTTCCACATTTGCAAATGCATCCAAATACTGATTCTCCACTTCAGGTCCCAGCAGACTGAGTTTGGTGTGTCCTCTCCTGTCCTCTCTATAGTATACAGTTGTGTCACATTTACATTTTTGTGTTATGTGAGCATTTTGTAATTAATTTCAGGTACACCGAGTTAGAATAGTAACACTTCAATATTGTTTATACGTAGACATACCTAAATCTATTGCAGGACCTTTTAGCTGAATGCACCAGACAGTTCCATGACATTATGTAATGTAATGTTAAACTCTGCACCCCTTCTACAGAGCCATGTCGTATCAGGTCTTTAAGTTCAGCTAAACTTTGTCAACAAAAGAACATTTTTAACTGTATATCTGAAAGTTATTTCTTGTACATCCTCTAATAATTCCTCTTTCCCTTAAATTTCTTGCTGTTTTTGGTCTCTACTCAGCACACACTGAACTTGAATGAAAACTTTTTTTTCAAATCTGTCAGGTCCACACTGCTAATTCCTTTACTATGTACCATATATGTGAAGAACAACTTGAGTCAGTGGGTGCAAGGTCTAGCTCAGGAACTCACAGCAATATCCTTAATGCCAAATAATTGTCTTTTCAGGTGTTAAATGTAAGTTCATTTTGCTGTTGCGCTCATTGCTAACATTAGGGCAGTGGAAACACCACAGATGCCAGCATAACGCTGCCACTCATTGACTGCATGTCACTTTTGCCACCGGCTGCTGAATATAACATCACTGTCATGTGTTGAGGCATGTTTTTGCTTTGGAACGGGCACTGCACTAGTTTTATAAATGATACAGTGAGGATGTGCAATAGTTGCACATCCTCACAGTTATACATTGCAGGGTAATTTCAGCACATGCAAATTGCACCAGAAATGAATCTGAAATATGTGTCACGTACAGATGAATGGCGAAAACTCTGAGTGGGACACATAAGAAATTAAAACATGAGGTTGCACACAAGGCAGATGACTACCTTGTCTCGATGTAAGAAAATCTACAGGAAATCCCACCGTGTTTTGTGTCCAGGTGCCATGTGTGCAGTAGTTCGTGTGGTTTTCGAGCCAGTTTGTCCATTGAGCTGTTGTAATGGGCAAAAACAAATGTGCTGAATTTGTACAGAAAAATCTAAGGATTTTCTGCATCTAGTTATGTTCCTGTGTATTATTACTGCAAGGTCGGAGTAAGATCATTTAGAATGAACAGAGCCATGTTTTGACTACTAGCCATTTTTACACTAATAAACATCTCCATTCCCTGTGATGTTCAGATGAAATAATTTATATCATCTATTAAACAAAACCACTCACATCATGAGTGTAATATTCTGACGTGGTACACATTTAAAGGTAAGTATTTGTGTGTGAAAAGGCCAGCTAGAGTGCAACAAAAATAGCTCTTCCGTTTTTTCAATTATGATATTGTATGATTTATTGTATCTATAAAAGTCAGGCTTCTGTGCTCTTCTCCCAGATGAAGACTTGTCAAGCATCTGAACCATGACCAACATGCTGCTGTCATAAGATCACATTCAGGGATGCATTTACTTCCTTTGGTATTTAATAGCTATACACCACTCTCACACTCAGTCAGTAGAAAATGTGGAAGCATATAAGACAGTATAAAACAAGTTATCTGTGGCTTATAGAAGCTAGTTTCCATACATGTACTGCAAAAACCCTGGACAGCAGAAGTGAATAACTAATGCTTTTTCCCCCCAATGTAATTAGTGCATAGTTATCCTTGAGCAAGGCAATTAGCTCTAATTTCCCTCAGTTGAGATTTATATTTACTGTCAATAAAATAATATTGCAGTTTATAGCCTACATTAGATATTAATGTGTAGAATTTGTGAATGTCAACTAAACCTTTTTTATAGAGTCCTTTTCAAAACACCACTTATGCATTCCATTATAGAAGCGTGAAAATAAAGAGACAAATTAGATGAGAGACAAGATAACATATAAAACCAATGCTCATAAATTATACAGTATTATATTGTACTATAAGATAATGAAGAAAAGAAAAAAAAAGTAGCTTCTAAAGAGGCTTTCTAATAACACTCATTCAGACTCATTGCAGGTAGCTGTTCCAGAGTCAAAGAGCTAAAACAGACAAAAGTGAAATAAGTCATTAATTGTAGCTGGAACATCCACTCATTGTAAAAATGTGTGCTTTTGTCTCCACTATCACAATTAGGGCATAAATACTGTACATAATTACGGTCCATAGCTGCTGTGCTCATTATACCAACACGCCCTGTGAATTCACCTATTTAGCACATGGAAAAGATTTAAAAAGAGGTAGAGCTACTGCTGAGCTAAGTTATTCATCGTGTGAATTTGGGCTCTCAGCCATAAAGTAATTAGCTGAAGAAGCAGTGCTTCTTTTCCTTTTTTTGGGGGGGGGGGAATCTACAATATGCAACCTACATTTGAGAAATAACACCCTTGTTAGCTATGCTGTACAAATCACAGGTCATTATTTATTAGCACTGAAACAGTGGAGGTTTGTAGTAGAAATAGAAAGAAACCAGAGAATATTGGATATACATACAGTACATGGTATAAAAAAGGTCCATATATACTGTATATACTGGATATATATATATCCAATATATACTGGATATATTCATTATGTACATATGTGCCCGCCTCCAGCTGTACATAAGACGGGGTTCAGATGCTGAATGCATCCCCCCCCCCCCCCCAATCAGTCATCCAGCAGATTGTCGGACCAGGTATTTGGAACTGCATTTTTCTTCAGTATTTACACATAGCAGATTTTTTTTTTTAGGGTTTGAGGGTTAAGAGGGAATGACATGAGTCTAACTGCCTGACCTGGAATCGAAGCTGTGACGCTACGATAAGGACTAAGCCTGAGTACATGTTGTACTCTATCAGCCACCAGGACGTCCAACAAATTACATCTTTTCACTTTTATGATGACACTGACATCCACTCTGTGTCCTATCACTTTATGCTTCTAAATTGCTGAGGGCACACCTGTTGAAGTAAATCATTTTGCCAAAATATAATTTTTTTAAGACTCTTTTAGTTGCTGTTTTAATTATTCATGACAATATTTGTGTGTGATTAGAGTTGTGTACTGAGGTCTTAACCTGGTACTGTTTCCTGATTAGTCGGAGCCATTACATTAATCATGGCCTACTGCTACTGATATTTGAACATGTATTAATCATTTATTTATTTAGCTTTTGACAGATCATAACAAATGCTATTAAGAGTACAAATTAGTTTACTATGCAGTGCCAGTATTGATGAAATCCTTATTGACACCCGACCCTATTGTGACACAGCCATGGCTTTTTCTCCCATTTTCTCCCAATGATACATACTGTATGTACATTTTTTGATTATGTTCGACTTAGTTACGTTATAACATACCTGTCAAATCTTACAGAATACCCATGCATCTTACGGATTTTCTGCATTTCAAAGTCTTTATGGAAACTCATTAGATTACTTACAGGAAAGTAAAGTGGCCTTCTATTTTAGTCACATGACTGCATCATCTGGAACTGGTCTCATGTTTCTTAATGTTTTCTTAGAGAATGTTTTTGACGCGCTGAGCTGTCTTATGTTTGTCTGTCTGTCTTCATGTCTTTCATGTCTACTTTACTGTACACACAGGCGGCAGCTCACGCACAACTCCCTTTAGAAACTGTCCTCAACAATTACTGAATTCAGTACTGCAGGTTCTACTAGTGTTGAAGGTATGACTGACAATGTAGAACACTTGCAGCTTTTGAACTATAACAATATCCGTCATACACTTTTCAATTACAGCAGCGAGACAGATACCAGATGGCTGGCCACATTCACAGCTACAGTCTGTCAACACAGCTAAGCATAAAGTAAAAGTCAAATCTGAACAGAAGGTTTTTTTTGTCCTGCTGGCTATGATGATATATTGATGAGCCCTTGTTCTTGTGTTTTGTCTGAAGCAGCATCAGGGAAGTGTCTGGATGTTTTGTGCCACAAACGGGGCAGAGCATGAACGGAGATGGTCATTAAGTTTTGCCTCGTCAAGAAACTGAATATATTAATTGAAATTATTCTTATTTGATATTAACGATCTTATTTGTCACCTTTTTCCCAATGTCTTTCCGTCAATCCACCACTTTGGTTCTTATTGGAATATCTCAGTAATAATCGATTGCTATTAAGTTTTATATGACATTTATAATCCCTAATGGATTGACCCACATGACTTTTGGTGATCGTCCGACCCTTCATCTCACAGCACCAACTGTTTATTGTCATAGATTTGTATGTTATTCATGGTTTCTAGAGGAGGAATACTGGTTGTGGTGATATAAAAAAAGTACATATAACAAGTAGGTTTTTTTGGCCAAGGTTTGCATTATAGGTGATCCATATTGAAACATGTAAGAGTGATTTGTCTTTCCATTGGAAAGGTCATTGTTAGATCCAGAACAACTCATATTTTAAGCGATGGACTAAACTGATTAGATGCATCGTCATTCGTCAATAAAACCTCCCAACTCGATTCCTCATAGAGCTGGGATTGTTATTATTAGTGTCACCTCCACTTATTAATGACACACAAGTGTCGATTGTATGCATGGATGAAATTTAGATCCAAACTTCATTTGAATTTTATAGCCAGTGAGTAATGCAGTTTGATTAGTTGCACCAGCTTACCTTAAGATAAGTTCAATTACTTCAGAAAGACATTTCATTGCAAGAATTTTTAGTTTGCCTATAGTCCCAAGGTATTTTTTCATTATCAAGAAAATGTATCCAGCTGTTGAAGCTCAGTGACTACATTAATTTTGCTTAATGGTTTGGACATTTATTGCAAAGCGGGTGCTTTGCATGAATTTTGCTTTGCTCTAAGGATTAACATCATAGAGCTACTAGGCAATACTCAAGGTGAAAAGGGAGAGAAGAGGTAAATTGTTTGAGAAATTGTTGGACATACTGCATTAAACTTTATCTCTTGTCTTAGCAGCAGAATACACTTTTTAAAAGTAGGAAAGTTAAATCCAGTGTGAGTGTGTCCAGAGTGTGAACGAGTATCTTGGCAGTGAGCTGAAACACACTGTTGTATCATCCTTTTCACACACAAGTATGCTCTTTTGCAGCTGCTAACAACTGGGTGTACAGTGAAATCATACCTACCTACCGCAGCAAGACGACAATGTGAACAACTAGAGGCCAGCAGATTTTTGCATTTTTCAAGTAACTTTAAATTTATAACATTGCATTCAAGGGGTACTCGTCTTGGTTTTAGTTTTAGGCAGCTTCACTCTTGTGCTAGTTCTTTGTATGTGTCAGAGCAAATGAAGACTGCTATCCAGCAGCTTATTTGTTAGCGCCATGGTACGGGTGGGGAATCAGATAAGACACTGAGTTACTTTATGCTGTAATTACTGAGACACTTTACCATAATGGACTGTCCACACAGCATGGGTGTACTGGTAATGTTTTATTCTGCCGTTAACTCTGAGTGCTAAGGCACAGTGGGTCATGTAGCTACAATTTCACAGATAGCAAAATGGCCAAATCTGAAACAGACAATGTGCTGCATGGTGGGGAAAAAAAACAAAACACATTTATATTATGTGTCATTATACAATGCCATGTTTATGCATTTGTTAGTGAGGATTAAGCTTAGAGGTGTGTGTGTGTGTGTCTTACAAATTCATCCATGTCATCTGTCAGCTGGGGTTGAATCCCCATACATTTGTAATATGTAGCTGAGGGCAGAGATAGTCTCTTCACTCAGAGAGTAGTGGTCAAAACGTAACCTACATTTCACAAAAACAGTCACCGTACACCAAAGAGTAAAATGTACAAGTGTCATTACCGTGTCCCAGCCCACTTTGGACACTGGTTTGGTTTGATGATACTAATCTCAAACTACATTCAGAAAACATACTAGGAAAATATACATATTTAAATTGGTTGCCTAATTAAATTTAATGCTCCGAGACCAAATTTACACACTCAAACAGCTGGTGTCACACTGACTCCCAGAGATAAAACCAGTAATAATGAAGATGTGTGTTCGTCCAAATATTAGATGACATGTTAATTCATGAATGATTCTGATGTGCTACTGTTGCTTTCCCCAAATTAAAATGTATTCAGCAGTTTAATTTGGGGATTTGATTTCTACTCTGTAATGAACTTGTCACATACAGTAGGTGATGTAATGTCACCTACTACACCTCCACCATAAAATCTCTTTCATCTGATGTGAAATTAAGTTTATCTCTCTGATTGATAAACTAATTTACTGCTTTGAATTCCTGTTACCTTCAATGATGCACTCACATAACATTATTACTGTTTATCACTGAGCTGTGCTTGGCAATTGCATGGATATTTGAAGGACATGTATGCCATTATGAGATTGCATGGACATCCCATCTCAGTAATTGCATGTGGAAAATTTCAAATTATGGGATCTTTCAGCATGACAAAACCTCTGAAGTGCATTTCATCCAACATCTCTGTCCCTCTAAATGGCATACCTTCAGCATTATATAACAAGAGCGCAAACCTCCACCAAGGCCTTTTTAAAAAATGCCCGGATCCAGATCCTGATCCTGATCCGATCATCACGAAAATGTGTTCACCTCTACGATATGCTAGGGTCCATCTTTGGTGAAAATTTCATGCTAATCCGTCCATTAGTTTTTGTGTAATCCTGCTAACAAACAAACAAGCAAACAAACAGACAAACAAACCGAACCGATCACGTAACCTCCTTGGCGGTAATAAGACTGACGATAATGTAAATGCTTCATACTATAACTAGACAGCAGTCAGAGAGCACAAACCTCCACCAAGGTGGCTCAGTTCTTCCGTTATGCCATTGCACCTAAAAGCAATAGTTCCATGTTTGGAATGTTCCAAAAACATTCCAAAATATTAAACACATTTGACACATTTGAATTTTAACAATTTGTCATCTAATATTATCAAATGTCACTGCGTTTTCATCAAATACCAGATAAAAACGCTGAGGTGAACAGAAATATTGTCTTACCTCAATAAAGGTGGGAGCCCTGCCTCCCTCTCTTTTTGACCTACACAAAAACAAGAAATTTTTCAGATGCAGAAACTCTTTGACCAAACCGTCATGAAGTTTGTCTAACATGTCTCAGACATATAGAGCAAACACACTTACGCTCTGTCACAAGACTGTGACAGTAACACTGTCTCCACCATGAAAGCATTTCATGGCTTCTCGATATATGGCTGACCACGATCCTGCTGGTTTTCACGCTTCTCTGTCTACTAGAATACAGAATGAAAAACCGTAGGTGGACACATGTTGAACTGTGAGTAAAGAATATTTTGACAAGGAGTCTGTAAAGTAAGAAGAAGAACACAAGACATGAGTGAAATCCATTCTCGTCTGTGCTGTGTTGTACATTTAAAACCCATTAAAAAAAAGATTGATTATGATAATATTATCTCTGACATCTTGGTAGATAAATAAGAGCTGCAATGAAACAACAGCTTCAAGATATTAAATATAAGTCTTTTTTTTATGGTCTTCCACTTGTTGGCCACTACGACGGATCGTGAGCCAATCGCAAGAGAGAAAAGTACATTTTAATCAGAACTAGCAGATGCCACATTGACATGATGGTGTAATGTTGAGGCGCATCAATCTCAGATGGAGTGACAGAATCTGCTGCTCTCCCGTACACCACCTCTCCATTCCTACACAGATAAAGAGTGTGTGTCTGTGTATGTGTGTGTGTGATGAAACAGCTCAATAGATGTATTTGTTTATATCTATGTGGGTGTTACAGAAATCCAACAGGATGCAAGTTCTGACTCATTCCTTCAGGGAGCGTCACTACTGGCATGTTGTTATGCTGGATACACAAACACACACAGAACAGGTCATCAGGTGACTTGCAGGTCAGAGAGAGAGGGAGTCTTATTAATGAGCCCCAACCTCACTGAAACAAGCGATTACGTCTTACTTGACTTATAATCAAACAATCAGTGTTTCCCCTGCCATTCATTTGTTTGCTTCCTTGTGTTAAAATTCTTATGATGTCTATCCCTACAAGTTTCTCTTCATATCCTACCTGTCCCTGGCTATGAAGAAGTTCAGCGATGATGGGAGCATCCGTGGTTCAGTCCTGGAGCTGCTCCCAGGTGGAAGCTCCAACCACATCCTCCCTCAGGAAAAGTGAACACACCTACCAATTGATATTCCCATCCCTCCCACCAAGTTTCATGAAAGTCCATCGAGTATTTTTTGGTGTAATCGTCCTTACATACAGACAAACATGCAGACAAACAAACCAACATTGGTGAAAACATGTCCTCCTTGGCGGAGGTAAATGACCAGTGTTTGCTGCAGATGATTGTTGATGGTTATGCACAGGACTGAGTTTGTGACAAAACAAATCACCAGTTGATCCGGTTTATTCAGTATTTGTGCTCATATAAAAATGTATCCAAATACACAGCCATGAAAACAGACATTTGTTGTAGTTAGACAGTAGTCCAGAGAAAAATCCCAAAGCTGACTTCATAAATTCAGGACAGCCTGAAGAGGTGACAGGAAATGTTGGAGAGAGAGTGGGGGGAGGACATGTGGCAAATGGCCACAGGTCAGAATCGAACCTGCGCCGACCGCTAGAGGCCTATAGCCTCGGTGCATGGGGCACACGCTCTATCTAACCACTGACCCCAAATTTAACTTTTTTGTGTGAGACGAATATCTTTATATTCATTTATATTGGGTGCTTCTTTTTCTTTTTTTTACTATGAAAAGTCGTTTGATATATTATATTAAATTAAAGGGCATGGTAAATTGAATACTGATTTACAGATGCATGTAATCAAATAATCATCAGACAAGAGTTATAAATCTACACAGCAGTGCTTGGTTGTCATTCCTAAAGGCACCTTCTCTGACCTTATTTTCACTCTCAACAAATGCTGCTGAGTGATACTTCATCTGAACAGTTTTAGAATGCTGCGTTATTCAAGGCAAATAGATGCTTAATAACTTTTTTGCATTGATTTTGTATGTACAGTAACCTCACCACACGGAAATTCTGTTACAGTTGCTTTGTACACCATAACTATTCTGTATTGACAAATCCATTGAACTGTCCTTGGTGCTGAAGTAGCAAATGAATTGCACCTTTTTTCTCTCCTGTCAATTTCATCTTGGGTCTGGATATTTTCTGAAGAAAATGCTACAAATTGTCAGTTCTATGCTTTATTGTAGCCTATATGCTCAAGACTACATTATAAAGCAGTGTCACCACTGGCTCCTTCACTTGAGACCCGGCTCCAATAAAGAGGAATCCACACAGCAGCATTTTAGGAAACATTAGTCATATATTGATCAGTAAAAAATAAAAAAGAGTTATTGTAAATATTTCTAAAATGTATGAATTTATTTTGTGCATAAGATGCTGTGCAACATGAATTGATTATATAGATGTATGTATGTGTGTGTGTGTGTGTGTGTATATATATATATACATATATATAAATGAACTTGTAAGAAAGAAAAGAAGAATTTGACAGTGTTATGTTATGCAGACAGTTGGACTATCTGAAGCTGTGGTGCAGACAAGACAGCTGGTTCTGACAGCTGTGACAGAGTGGGCATGGATGGATGCATCCACAGTGTATGTGCACCACTGACGCATCACTTCTAGAATAAACACCATGTGAAACTTATCATTAACTTTTGAAAAATAAATGAAACATGATTGAAAAAAACAAAGAATTTCACATTTTCACTCTCTAGATTATTTAAGTTTATTTCATTACAGTACATCGTGAATATCAGAGGGGCTCAGGGGTCTGTCGTGTTTACCACTGTAATTGCTTTTCTCATGCTCATCATCATTATCTGAACGAGTTGTCTTTATTGAGAAATTTCCCCGCACCGCCTGTTGTGAGATAAAACCACTATTTGTCCCGATTTTCATTAGGCGCTCCACCACACAACAATAAATGACAGGAGAGAAAACACACAATTAGAGTGACGGTTCGCCCAAAGCGGCGACATTCAATTATTTCATCTTCTATATTTAGGCTCTGGAGCACAAACACACAGACAGCATGAGAAAACTAAGGAGACCCCTGGGATGTGGATGTGCACATGGTGTGTTTGTGTGTGTATGGTGTCTTCAGACACCTCCTGTAATTGAGCCAAGAAGGCTCATTTAACAATTGTGGCCAAAGGGTGCTGCAATCAATAGAGAGGCAGAGGACCAAAGGCCAAGGAGTCATCTTCCCACTCTAATCACCGCCTTAACCTTCAGCATGTCTGCAGGCCTGAAAGGCTGCCTGACGTGACGCTGACTCCGTCTTGTCTTATTCTTGTCTTGTTTTTGAGAAGTCGTCTACACAGGAAGCCTCGGAAACTCCGGAATGTGTGACCCATCAAGAGAACCAAACCAAAGATAGGAATAATGTGAAACATTTGTTTGTTTAATCTATCTGCTCATGTTCCCGTAGTGTTTCTGCGGGGGTGGTTGAGTATAGTGAGACTCCAGACAGAGGACCACACTTTCACTCACTCTTGTGGTCACATCGATTCATATCTTCATGCAGCATTTCAAATATTTCCCATGAGGATTTTCCCTCCTTCCTCTTGTCCCGCTTCTTCCTCCTGAGAGGAAGGGAAATGTATTTATCCTATTGTGTTTCCTTTGCCTCTGTGTCTCCGCTCCACATGCTCCATTTGTCTTCCTTTGTATGTTGTTGTTTTGTCTTTTTTCCCTTACTATCCGTCTCCCTCACCACAAACATCAGTGCCACTGGGCCTCTCTCTCTGTTTTTAATGAGCTCTGCGTCTGTGGCTCTTTGGCCCGAGGCTGTCCACGACTGACCTGTTGGCATTTGCTTCTCTCTGCTTTCTTCTGTCTCTCGCCTCGTCTACACTCTTTTTTTTTCACTCTCCTCCTATAAAGCTGTTTGGTCTCTTGGATCAAAAATGAAATGATGGAGGAGATACTTGCCTACTGGACACATTAAGATGATGTTTGTAGCATTTTCAGCATAATGAGAATGTCGAGGCTGTAGCATTTGGAACAGCTGGTCGAACAGCCAGACATTTGATCTTTAGACTGCACTGCATCAAACTGGGCGGCAGTGGGCAGCTGATGAGTACAATGACCTTTAGCAACATATCTGCCACAGCGGCAGACTGGGAGACGGGGCTCAGTCACCAGCCGGACTGGAGGTGGTGTATTGCAGCATGATGCTACACCTGTTCATTTCATTGATCTCCTCTGTAGCGCTCTGCACATTGCAGACACACTGTATATGTAATCTAGAAAGACGTCTCACCAACACACACACAAAGCAAACGCAGTGACCCAAATGATGAACCTCCAACCATCTCTTTCCATTTGGACTTTTTTTTTCCATATCCAGAGAGAACATTCTGACCTTTCTGTTCTACTTAGCCTCTTCTCAGCTTCAAATCGTTGTCTCTGTCGGCATTAAAGGGAAAACGTTTCTTGTTTTTAATTGATATTGTGACAAGAACCTATTAGATTGTAAACTGTGAAATCTCACAAAGGTAAAAATGTTTTGTATAAAAAATTCGACATAAGCTACAGTACCAGATCTGTTAAAGACTTGATGGAAGGATGGGCCATGGCCAGATCTGGATGAATGGGTGGATCCCGGAATTTCTTTCAACTTTCCATAATGTTTTCCCAACATCAACCCTAATTATGCTAAGTACTGAACATATTCCCACATATATTTTTATTTGCATATATGCAAGACACAAAAAGTCCTCCAAATTTCAATGCATTGTTTGTCCAAGCCCTCTAGAATGACACATAAGGTTTTGTGAATGAACATTCCTATTGGCAGGATGACATCATTTGACTGAAATAATGAAAAATAAAAATAAATCAGCTGTATGATAATTCATTACTATGCTTGGCACGAAACACTTTGTATGGTTTGTATGCTAAATATTAATGTTTGCATCAAAATGACAGCTTCACAAGAAAGACTTCTTTTACTTTGAAGTCCAATATTTTGTTGTTCTATCCATCCACCCTGACCTCCATATTTAGACTTTGTCGCCTTATAATATTAGAAATACAATAATAAGTCCACTTTTTTTTACCTGTGATAGTTACTACGACTGCCAGAAGCTTTGTTCCATGTCCTAATTTAATAGTAAGTATTGTTTTTAAGAAGTTATGCTTTTTTTCTTCTCCCCTTGCTGAGTTTTTACACTTTAAAAATGCACCACGTTGTTCTTGTTGGCATCAGATTTGGTGTAAATTTGATTATTAGTTTATTTTAAAGGATACTACCTAGCATGGCACAGTGGTGTGTTGGTTAGCATTGTCGCCTCAAAGCGAGATGATTCTGGATTCGAATCCCGACCTATGTGGAGTTTGCGTGTTCTCCCTGTGTCTGTGTGCCACAGTCCAGAAACATGCAATATAGAATGACAGGTGCCCCACCCACACCCCCCACCCACACACACCCCCCACCCACACACACACACACACACACACACACACACACACACACACACACACAACCCTGCAATAGACGATGTGCTTAAAATGTTTTCAGTTTTAGATAGACTAATGAGTATGATATGTGTGTATAGTTGCAAAAGGGGTTGAAGATATGGGGATATTATTTTTAAGCATCTTACCCACAATCAGCATCAGTCAGGATAAAGCTGAAAATGGCTGCCTGTTGCTGCAGCTCCAGTCACGTTTCTTTGTTTTTAGTGTCATTTGTGTATTTTTCTTTGTGACATTTAAATGTCAATGTGTATCTTATTTTTCAATTCTGCTTTCTTCCTGTTGGAGCTGCTGTAACACCTGAATTTCCCCTATGGGGATTAATAAAGTATCTATCTATCTATCTATCTACTTATCTATCTATTATCTATCTATTATCTATCCATCTATCTATCTTCTATCTATCTATCTATCTATCTTCTATCTATTATCTATCCATCTATCTATCTTCTATCTATTATCTATCTATCTATCTATCTTCTATCTATTATCTATCCATCTATCTATCTTCTATCTATTATCTATCTATCTATCTTATCTATCTATCTATCTATCTATCTATCTATCTATCTATCTATCTATCTATTATCTATCCATCTATCTATTATCTATCCATCTATCTTATCTATCTATCTTATCTATCTATCTATCTATCCATCTATCTATTATCTATCCATCTATCTTCTATCTATTATCTATCTATCTATCTATCTATCTATCTATTATCTATCTATCTATCTAGTTAGAATGTTAGAAGAATGCAGAGTGAATGTGTATAATAAGTACTTATTGACGTGTAAGTAAAACATCTCCTGCTGTTTCAGGCAAAGGCAAATAAAAGAAGAGGTCAGTACAGGACGCTCACTACAGAGTGAGTCAGACATGAGAGACACTTGAACACACTACCCTGAACACAATGAGATAATTTGCTAATCGTTTTTGACATGACATGACTATATATTTAATGTTTTACCTCATCAACGTCATTGAGTTTTGTAAATATATGCTTATTCTGAACACTTTTCAAACAGGAGCTACAAAAGACTGGGGATATTATGTACAGTAATGCTAAAGTAAACCTGTGGGTATACAATGCAATAGGCTCATTCAATTTTCTCATTGGTCTTCTGTTAGCTGCTCACCCAAGCATTAAAGCATAATATGAAGTGGTGCACAGTACACACAATTTGCTTGCAAATGCAAATGTGTTTTTATTGATATTTTAGCAGCAGCAGCTTAACTCTTTCAAAAATCCGGGGTTGTGTAACCAGACAACCATATCGAACAGAAATTCATGTCTTCGCTTTTCCCAACTGTGCAGTAGGTTGAACCTGGCTTTCAGAGATGATACTCAATGGCTGTCTGCTTTCATTTCTTCTCTGTAATGTTGTATAACATAAAGGGTTTCCAGAGCCTCACCGTCCTTCAAACTTGGCATAGATTCTGGGTGTTTAGAGGTAACGTTATGATGTCGCCCTTGTTGATGATGCTGACTTCCTTGATAATGGACAGTTGGTTCTGTAGGATATAAGAAAAAACTTGGAGGATGTAATGCAGTCTTAGTTGAAATAGCTTTTATTCTTCCATTCATCAAAGTGAAGATTGGCCTGAAGAAGTATATGCACATGGCCATTCCTGCTCCCATGTGAGGTGTCCTGTTGAAATCACAGCCTTTCCTCACCATTGTATTCTTAAAGTGAGTCATGACGTCGCTTTTAAGAGACTTGACAGTCAAGGTAATGAATATGCATTTGCCGTGTTTAGAGAGATAATTCTGTGCCATGGTTTGCATAACCTACATGTCTGAAAGGACTCTAAGCCATTTTCACGCCTAGATTGCAGCTGCCCAAATAGGAGGTTTGGGGGCTTTAGAGAAGCTTACAAGCAAAAGGGACTGAGCTGTCCTCAGGCTCAACAGAACACTTCCCAGGCTGTTTATTGGTCTACACATACACACAAAATGGTGTATCTTCTCCTCAGTTAAAAGTGACTGTTGATCACAGTTAATTAAATAATTAGAGACTAATACATACACATTGCAAGCAACGTAATAAATTGCATATGCCTGTTTTCTGCTCATCCCAGTTTTAGTCCAGTTCTGGTTTCAATTTTTTTGACACGTATGTGTATTTCTGTCTGACCTCCTGCCTGTTCTTGTGACTCCTGATTTCTTCGCTTCCCTCTCCTCTCTCCATCTTTCATTCTGATGATATCTCCCCAGGAGCTTTTGTTACCAAGGACAAACGCTGGATCAGCTTTTCCTTTTTTTCCCCCCCTCCCTCCCATGAAATGCTCGCTGGCATGGCGAGTCAGTCAGTGGTGGCTCTGAACATTTAGTCGATAAGGACATGCAACATGACGCACTTCGGGACAAGTGAAGTGAAGTACGCCGGCCAGGCAGGGGGGCACTGCTGTTTGCTTTTTTAATTGGCCTTCACTGAATTGTGAATCTTTGTTTTCAACATCACACATCGACATTACAGTCATCTGTCACTGATGCAGAGAGTGGCCTCGGAAAGCTGGTGTCCAACAGGGATGGTAGGTTTGTAGAAAGAGGTAAAGACCATGAGTTTTTTCACATAGTTGAGTGTCACCCTTTTCCCCTTGAAAAAGTGGAGTTTTTGCGAATGCATGCAAAATAAATTATGTTACAAGTTTCCCTCCTGAGAATGCATAAAAGACGGCATAAATGTGTAATGCTCATCAGATATGTTACACTGTGTGCTCAGCAACCCAGGGGAGACTTTGTCAGAGATATTCCTTAATCAAGCCCTCCCCTCGCTCTCTCTGTCTGTATGCCTGCTGTATTCAAAGAGGAGCAGAGCCGTTCGTGATATCACACATCAAAGATGGAGTAAAGTAAAGTAGCACAGAGGCTCATTTCCATACACTTCTAAAGCAATCTGGAGAATCTGTCAGTATCTAATGTTGCAGCCATCAGCACAGCAATGCAAAGGTGGGAACAAGTCGGTGTTTAAATCCAGCGCGATTCTCCGGTGGTTCAATTAGAAGTTGATTTTCACTTTGTTAGCTGCGTAATAAGGTTAATAATCTCAACTGGGAACTCCCAGAAATTAATAAAACATTTCCGTAGCTCTGACATGTTTTACAGTTCGAAGAAAGGGAAGGTCTGCTCATCATTGGACCCTGGAGCTATAACTGAGTCAGAATAAGGCTTGAGTTAAAGTAGCACATCCAACGCTGTGTTACAAAATAATGACAAGATGAGTCACACGCCTGTGTCATGGTTATGTTATAACTACCGGAGCCCGCAATTATAGCCTGTTTGGTAACTGCAGTGTGCTGAGGGTGGATGGATGGATGGCAAATGGAAAAACCATCGTTATGTTATTATTTTTAATGTGGGTGCGATGTTCTTCCAAAGAGTAAAAAATACCTGCATCTTGACCTCACCCATATGAAAGAACAAGAGATTTCGCTGCTGTTAAAGGCTTGGCGACCTGCAGCCCAATCTTGATCTGCTGTCAAGTCCAATATGTGGATAAGATAAGAGATAAGATAGAACTTCATTCACACTGAGGAATATTTTTGTGCCAGAGGTTGCACCATACATATTACACAACATGAAGTGTACTCAGAGAGTAGAGAGTAATGTTGTACATAATGATAGTTTCAAATTGTGCAGGGATGCTGTTGAAAGGTGATGTTGCACATGGTACTTCTATTTTAGTCACAGGGGTTTGGTTATCCTCCCTATAAAGGAGCTGTACAGATTGATGGCCATTGGGACAAAAGGCTCCCTGTGACGTCCTGTAGAGCACCTTGGTGTGTCATGGCTCTGGTCCTAGTTTGTTGTTCCTCTTATTTTGAAAGGTTTATGGCATGATTTTGTGTCACTGTTTCCTGTTTTATTTTGTAAGCGTAATTCCATGCTGTGTTATTTGCATTACACTTCCTGTATTTGCTGTACTTCTTTATTTTGCCCTGTTAAACCCTCTGTTCTTGTTTCTTGTTTCATGTTCATTGTTTTTGCATTTTTTGTTCTTTCCCTCGTGTCTTTGGGATTTGTGTTCTCTGTGTTCTCTACCTGTCTGCCCCTTTTGTTTTCTCATCTTGTTCCCCTTAAACATTTGTGTGATTGTCTGATCGTTTCCACCTGTGCATGTCTCCTCCTCCCTGTGCCACCTGTTTGTCATTCCCTCGTTATCCCAGTGTATTTAGTCTGTGTGATGCCTGTTGTTAGTTGCCAGTTCATTGTCGATGCCTTATCATATCTCCCAGCCTTTCTCCAGTGTTTCTAGTGTTTCCAGTGTTTTTTCCTTCTGCTTTTTAGATTCTCTTTGTTTTGGATTTTCACACTTGCCATTTGTTTTTGAACCGTTGTTTTGAACATTATTAGACTTGGTTGTGTTTTTCCTGCTTTGCACCAGTCATCTGGTTCTGGGCTTAGTTGTCTGTTTCACTTTGAACTGCATCCTCGCTGTCTCTGGACTTAGTCTGCATTTGGGTCCTCATCTGAGTTAGGCTGAAACATGACATGGTGGTCTGTCTGCGGCTGAATGTGCCCCCATATTATGTATGTGTGGCATGCGGAGGATGAGAAGCATTGTCTATAATACTGAGTAGTTTGCTCAGCATCCTCCCCTGCAACAGCCCCTCCAAAGACTTCAGCTCCACTCCCAGGACAGTACCCGCTTTCCTGATGAGCGTATTCAGTCTGTATGCATCAGTTGTCTTTACCCTGCTGCCCCAGGACACTACAGCATATAAGATGACCACCGGCCACCACCAAGTGATAAAAGATCTGCAGCACGTCCCTGCAGACGTTGAAAAATCTGAATCTCCTGAGAAAATACAGGTTACTCTGACATTTCCTGTATAAGAGCCACTGTGTGTTTCGTCCCATTCAGCTTACTGTCTGTGTACACTCAGGTATTTGTAGTTTTCAACAATGTCCACCTCTGTTCCCCTGATACTGCCTTGGGACAGACAGGTCCTTATCATGTGGAAAAATGTCCATAATGTAGAGAATACATTTTTCTATGCACCTGTTGCAGGTGTGAGTATATTTTTTTTAAAGATAAGAAAATTATAGAATATATCCCCATTATTCCTCATATAAAAATCAATGGGAAAAATGATTCAAATCGTATTCACAGAACAACGTAGCTCTTCTGTGATCCTTTTTCTTAAAATAGACTTGTTTATGTTTTATGCAAATTAATCCAATCATGAAGTTCGACCCTAATTTCCTCCAGTAATTCCAGCATGGATGCCTGAGGAGACGTCTTTGAGCGTGTTGAACTGCAGACTTCATTTTTAAAAGCTCCCTGATGGAAGTTCAGATAAAACCAAAGTTATGTGCACACACCGTAGTGATGAGCTGTCTTTCCACCAAAGTGCAACAAGTCTGAAGTATCATCTTCCATAGCAGAATATCATCGCAGCAGCAAGGGGTCTAACCATTGGAGCAGATACCCTGTGTAGCGCCCATCATACAGAGGGGTAATCACTGACTCCGACATGGCTTTGTTGGTGCTTTAGCGAAGTGCAGTAAAATAGTCGGACATTCCAAACACTAGTCCTGCAAACACAGCAGAGCTGATAACTCAACAAGCCTCTCATGGTCAAGAAGAGGAGTCAGTCGTCCAGGATGTACCGGTGAGAGTTGGAATTCAGCTTTCCACCCACTGAAGGCAACGCTGGCACAGCTTAACCACAATGTAGCTATGCTACCACCTCAGCTGAGTATGACAGGCTGGCAAAGTTAGAAACACTGCCTGAGCCATGCAGGTACAGTGATATCCCTATATTCTGAGAGGTAAAATTAATAGTCACTGTGTGACAAGCACTCCCTGAGACTTTTTACTCAGCCAGTTCTACGTTTAATTAAGAAATCATCCAAACTACTCTACTACCCTACTGTGCGTTTCTTTATTCCAACTCCACACGTGCATCATTTGATTTAACCCCCCTCCCCCCAAAAAAGTACAAGTAAATATATTTTAAACTTACAATTAATCATGATTAATCAGTGTATTATTGTGATTAACTTGATTACATTTTTCAATCACTTGGCATCACTAATTTAGATGAGAGTATTTTATCGCCTTGAATCAACTTCATCTCCTTTTTGCCCTTCTCCACTTGAATATAAGGTTTAATCGCCTCTCTTCAAAGTAGATTTCTGTGAGTTATTTGCCCGTGGTAGACATGTCTCAGCTAACAAGCTTGTTAATCGTCCACTCATTTCCGCTAAGTGTCTCGTCAAACAGCTACAAAGAAAATACAAGGACTTTTTTTTTTTTTTTTTAACTTCAATCACTTTGCTCAAAGTGTGAACACGGATTAAGTTTGTTCTGAGGTGAACCATTTGGTGGTCTGTTAAAGGTACACCTGCACATTCTGATTACTGTTACTGTCTAGGAGTATTTTGCTGCTCAGATGTCTGGATGTGCTGAGCTGTGTTTACAGGAAAGTTGCCGCTCAGTCATATTTTGACAGTCGAGTGCATAAAAACAGTTTATGGATGTTGATGGAAGGCATCACTCATATATGTTTGTACATTATACGTTTATGCATCTGTGCATGTTAGTGCATCAATTTCAAACTCGTGCAAATGCACAAAATATAGATCCGTTCTGTGGTTAGCGAAGTGAGACAGGGCAATGAGTTAGCTATGTGGCTTGCGGGCAGGGAGAGGGCTAAATGGAGACATATTTGCGCAGGTATAGTTCTGCTACGCTACTCCACAGGATGGCTAATGAGGAAGTTTTGCCACAGGGGTCTTTCTATTAAAAACAACAACTGCAAGAGAAGGGGGGAAAAAAATCATCTAATCACAAACTCTGGAAGAAAAAAACAGACCTGAATGGTTTGTTCTCAATCAGACTGGACAGCTATGTCCCTGGAGGTGTGGTTCAAAACAGGGGTGGAAGGATAGAGGAGGGGGAAAGGGTTGGTGGAGGGAAAATTAAATGTAAGAGAATAAACAGCTTTGAAAGCTGATGGTGGAGACGGAGGAAATGGGAGAAAGAGAAAAATGCAGCAAAATAGGTAAACGTCCACAAGAGAACCACAATTAAAGAATATGAGATTTTGTCAGGGAGGAGCTGCCCTCTGGCTGAAAACGTTGAAGGCTTGGTGGAAAAATATACTTAGAGCTTAACCACGATATGCTGTCAAATCTAACACATCAAGTGTAGTGAGAGATATTTTTACAATTATGTCTAGAATGTTTTACGTCAGATTGCCCTTTACCTAGTGCCAATTTTTTACGAAAGCAGGATTGGTCGACTCCTTCGAGACCAAAGCAGATGGCAAATTTTGAGAAAATGTTGCAGCAAAACTTACAACAGCGTGGCATATGAACAAGTGAATAAACAAAACAAATGGAGATGGTCTATCTAATATTTGTAGCAGATACTTGTGTGGTATATTAGCAATACTGGCCTCTGGCAGATGTTTGAGATTTAACAGGAAGAATGTGTTCAATTAAGGAAAAAATCTAATAATGGTTGATTGAGACAAAAACAAGCCGTAAAGACGCCTCAGGGGGATTTAAATTAAAGACAAGAATGTTCACCGTCACTAAAAAAATAAATGTAGTATATTTTCTGTGAACCTTTACAATATTTTCTCTTAGCCTCTGCCTCGTATGCTCTCACTTATTGATTTAATACCCAGTGGAATTGCTCTTTAATTCAAAGATGCAAGTAAAATGGAAAGTAACTCTTGGTGTTTTTAACTTCTCTCATGCTGCTGTCATTTTCTGCACCTATGAATGGTATTCGCGGTATTGTCTCATCAGTTGTTCCTATGCCCTTATTACACTTAAGGCTTTCAGACTGAATACTTTTTGAGTGTGCAGATCTTATAGACAAAATGAGCTGATACTAAATCAATAATAAATGCTAATATACTGCATGATAGGTGGTCAAACTTCTGTAAGAATAAAGCTACAGTTTCCAAAGAGCTAAAATGATCACAGTTCATATGTGACATGGCCTGCATGACAATTTCTGACATTTTAAAGACAGAATAAAGCAACTGATCAATCAATGCTGACGTTTTGTATCGCTTACTGTTGTAAACTGAAACACTGACAGCAGACATGCTGCGTAAGAGCAGTGCCTGGCATACATATAGGTGTCCTCGTTTTCTATGTAGATCAGGACAAAGTCATATTGGTCATTAACTCCATTGATCATTTTTTAAGCTAGGTAATCATAATTGATTTGCTGCTTGCTATCTGATTGGCTCCATTGGCATCTGCGGGGGTGAATTGTCAAGCTGTTGGTTCCTATTTGATGATGACATTCGAAGTTAGTCACAGAGCCCCTAATGGTTCGACTCCCATTGAATCTCTATGTGACCTGCAGTAACGCTATTATAAGGCTATAAAGTGAGTAATAAGGATTTATTGTAGCATGTCTAAGGAAAAATTAAGTCAGTGCTATACATCATGCATCAAGCCTTGGTTATCAAAAGAAATCCTACCGCCGAGACATGTCAGTAATCATAAGTGAATGGTGATATAACACCAGCTGACACCCTACAGTGCAGTGCTTTTTGAGCCTGCAAGCTCCCCCTTATTTCCTCTTTTCTTCCACTCCTCTATCCCTTCCTTCATCCGTCATGCGCTCCCTTCAACCCCCTCAAAGCAGTGCCTGATTCATTTTCCCAGTAACAGCCTCAGTGCCCTGTGATTTATATGTTTATGGTCATTACTGACGTTGAGTAATACATTTCCGTTTTTCCGCTCTTCTCCATCTTCCCCTCTCTCTCTTTTGGCAGAGCCCTTGGGTCCTGCGAGGAATATCAATTACTTTTTCCCTGTTTGATCACAGTCTTTCGCTTCATCTCATTGCACTACTTCAAGTCAAGCAAAGAGAAGTTTTGCTTGCAGCTGTCTGTTGTTTTGTTTGATCTCTGTGAAAACCACTGTTAGCCAGCAGAGACCAAAGGCCTTCATACCCTGTCATCTAATAACAGTATTGCAATTTGCTCTCATTAGCAGTGCTTTATCAGCTGGTAAGCATTTCTAAATGGATGTTGTTGAACATTTCTTACATTTTTTTTATTTGAGTTTTTCAACCTCAATTCTGAATTTGCTTTTTTTTTCTGGAGGGGAAGGCTGATGGTATCTATTCCAAGACATGACCCATATCTGATTCCATATAAACTGACAGCGGAATCAAAAAATAAGGCGAGAGCTGTAACAAAAAACTCACTGTGTGTTTTCTTAAACTTTGTGCCTCTCCCTTTTGTTCCCAACAGAACAACACTTGACACTTTTAGGTTTGATTTGATGCATCTCTATTGAAATCAAATATTTTTTGCGCATTGCTGTGCGTCGCTGTTTTCACTGCTGAAGCTGTCACGCTGCCACGGATGCCAAAATACTGAAAGGCGCTAGACAGAGTTACAGACTGTCGTGGCAGCTCTGATAAAGAAGGGGAAAAAAAGGAATGCAGCCTGACTGTCAGGAGCTCAGCTGGAGTAACTCAGGGTTAAGTTCATGACTCAAGAGTGCAGCACTTTGGTGGATTTTATATGTTAGCTTAGACCATGTCTTATTTGCTTTTGCAGGACGCAGCTGGTGCAGGCATTCACTCATGAGCAGGAGGTTAATGCAATCCCCCGTTTCAAACAGTGAGAGCTGGGGAGACGAGCAGTGTCAACAAATGGGCAGATGTGGAGTATCAGCATACTGACTTAAAATCATCTGATTGAGAGGGAAGAGGTTTAAGGAATGAGGCGGCAGGCGAGAGAGAAGTCAGCCTCCTCATTACTGGCTCCTTGTCAACTGCATCAAAGTAGCTTCCCAGAGTCAACCACTAGAAAGTTCCAAGTTAGCATCAGCTGTAGACTGCCTGATGGAAAGCATGCCTGGGTTTTCATTTGGCTGACTTCATATTTCAACCAGCTACAGCTAGCGCCTCTCTATAATATCCAGCTCTCTCAGCACACAGCCCTAATGAACCGAGGCTCCTAGTACACCACAGTCTTTTTTCTCTTTGAATTTAAATTATCACGCCAGGTAGCTGCCAGCACCATTTATCAGAGAGGACCGAGGCACCATCTTTATAGGCAGGAATTCACTCCCAGAGGAGTAAAATGTCTTAAAGTTACTTGAAAACGATAAGGGTAGTTCATTTCCTTACATAAGTAACATACTGTTGACAAATACTAAAAAATACATTTTCATTAATGCAGACTTTGGCAGGGTGGATGCAAAGCCACATAAGCCGTGAATCTGTGAAATAGGTGAAATAAAGAGTCTGCATATGGCCACTTTTAGGCTCTCAGATCCAGAGAAAAACACGTTGTATAAGAAGCTTACTCTACAGGCGGAGGAAAAACTAGCAGAAATATAACAAAGATGCAAGTAGCGCTGTCCTTATCAGTCAGATAACAGAAGATGCTTCTCTTCCCTAAGCTGTGTTTTCACCAAGGAATTTCTCTGCCTCTGATGCAAATATCATCCGGCTTGTAAATTGGGCAGGGTGGTATAATACCAAACTACTTGAAGCTGTCACTGCACCTCCTCGGGACATGGTTTAATGACTGCCTCTTGTTGATGTTGATGCCGTGTGGGTTTACTTCACAAGCATTGCTGTTTCTAATAGACTGATTTGATTGTATTCCCTCTCTCCCATGTGAATCTCAACGCACCATTATTATTTTTCTACATTTGTGAATGTGCTCCAGGAGGCTGTTAAGTGAATCTGAGAATGTGAAATGGAAAATTGAATCTTCGGATAGATTTGAATTACAGTCAAATGGTTGATGAGGAATTGAAGCGAAGAAGCAAAACTTCTTCATACAAGTTGTTAAAGGCGTGTACAACTTTCCCCCAGGAAAGGCACACAGTGGTACAGTGAAGGCCCATTTATGCTCTATGTTAAAGATGGATACGATGTATCGATATGGACATAAAGGACGTATGGAAGTATGTAGGCAATGACAGATGCACAGTTTACGGACAGACGTATCCATTTACGTCCATAGAGGGACCATAAATGGGCCTTAAGAGAGCAAAACTAAAAAAAAGAAGAGAAGAAGAACTGTGTACTTTGTCTTATCAAAACAGAAGTGACCTTCCATCTCTTTGGCGCTACCTATCTCAGCAGGCCGAATGAACTTTACCGTCTTTCTCATCTCCCTGTTATGAATGGCAAGCACGCCACAGCATAGCCAAGCACTCTCATGTTTATTAATCTCCTTCGGCAAGATATGTGCTAAATCATTGACCCTCTTAATGCCTCGTGCTCCAACCGAGCATGGGAACAGGGAGGGCGTATTGATTTTGCCCCCTTCTCATCAGCAGCTAGACCTTTATTAGCAATGAGGAAATAGTAAATCTCATATAGTGAGCCCCTGTCAAGGCCCGTCCACATCCTAATCTTCACTAGTTGATGGCTCTCTAATCTTTTTCCCTTCTACAACTCATTAGGGGCTGTAAAGTATCAAAAATCACATTCATTCTCAGACATTGTCAGGAGCTGCAAAAGAGCAGTGCTTTTAATCAATGCTCAGATGTGACACATTTGAATGTGCCGAAAGCTTTGAATGTGGTTTCAGTTCCATTTTAGAGAAAGATGCGCGACACTGATAACTCATTATTCTCTTAATATGAAGTGAACAATGAATCATGTTGTTCAGTCAGCAGAACTCGTTGTCCTGTTTTCTTAAGGTTTTTTTTCTTGATCTTATCTTACATCACTCCTCATTTTTGTTTTAAGTCGTTAATTAGTGTGAGTTTAGAAAACCCTCTTGTA
Source organism: Chaunax sp. Z400 (assembly GCA_037577475.1). Classification (NCBI taxonomy): domain Eukaryota; kingdom Metazoa; phylum Chordata; class Actinopteri; order Lophiiformes; family Chaunacidae; genus Chaunax; species Chaunax sp. Z400. The sequence goes on from CM075185.1 coordinate 24,061,575, forward strand.
ATTTAACAACCTCAGTTCTTTTTAATGATGCTCTTTTGTGTCTGTTTCTAACATTTAGTGTAACAAACAGTCAATAGGGGGTATATGAAGTTACTGGGCAGAGAGGTTTTGTTGGCTGAAGTGTTATTTAAAAACTGCTCATCTGTGGAATTAAAGTTGATTTGCTTGGATGGGAATTCTAGACCTGGCAGCATGTAGTAACCACAGTAAATGCTGTAATACCTGTGTGTAAAAAATGTAGTAGGCTGATTAGTGATCACACCATTAGATGGATGGATGGAAAGCTAGAGGCCTGAAATGCATTCAAATCTAAAGTTGTCAAGGCTGCCCTCTGAGGGAAAGTGGAGGGATCAACAACCGGCGGATGCTTCCCCAATTAGCCAAATTATCAACGTCTCTGTGAAATTTTGAGTTTTACTCATGGATACAATATAATCTAGTTAGCAAATGAACAAAATCTAATCTTGTTTTAAAAAGTGATGAAGATGTCAGACTCCCATGCGCATTGGCTCCCTTGGACCTGCAAATAAATCAAGGTACTCTCAATAATCTAGTTATAAACTCCCCCTCGGAGCTCTTGTCATATTATCTGACATGACAAATGGATCTGAGGCCGGGCATCTGGCTCCCACCCTCCCTCTCTCCGAACGTTTTGCTTCCCTCTAGTCTTTTTTTTGCCACCCTGTCTTTGCTCCCCCCTTCTACCTTCTCTCTTTCTTTACTGCTCCCCGCGCCCCCTCTCTTCCTCCAGCTCTCCTGGGGGTTTATGGGACGAAGCACAGCTGAATACTTTAGTGGCGGCAGAGAGATACCAGGTGCTCTCAGGTGGGTTTGGCTGGGGGGGGGGGCTGGTGAATCTGTTCTCACCGGAGCATCCATCATCCGTCGACGAATGAGGGTGGGACAAGAGAAAATGTGGAGTAGTGCGGTGGTGGAGTAGCTGTCATTGCTGTGTCTGTGAACGTCACATGTCGCGTGCGTTTGTGTCTGTAGGATTGATTGAAAGAAGAAAAAAAACAACAACAAGCTGACACTGACTGTGCTTTCACAAAATGCAAATACTTGCTTCCAGCTGTGCCTTGACATGTGTGTACACAGCTCCACACTGATGTGTCCTGCAGCCACAGTGTCCCTCCTTGTTATGCCTCTGGCCTTGGGTGCAGCAACAATGTGTTTTTCCAGCTGATGCTGTGAATTGTGCCTGGCAAATTCAGACTCATGACATGATCATTTTAACAGCTGAAATCATAGTGGGGTTGTTCCGTGCATATGGATGATGTACAGTATTTTAATTGCTGGCAAAATGCAGGAAGAAGAATAAAACATTATCAAAGCTTCTTATTATTTCTGACTTAATGTGCGAGGCATGAGCGAAAATAGTAAGACCTGCACATTTGTTACCATTTTCTGTGATCACATATAACAGAACTGAGCACATCAGCTTTGTACTGTCATCAGTAAATGTCTCACATAAATAGAGAACTGACATTAACCATCAGTTTCAGGTAATAAAACACAAAACATTTAGCTGCTCCTCCTTTATGTGTTTCTCTACACTAGTTTGATATCTGTAGGTAGCTGCTAGCTAGCATTAGCTATACTTGGCTGGTATCTGAACAACATAGAATCTATTCAGCTGACTCCTATCGTAACAGGAGATAATACCACATCAACTAGCACAAAGTTTCTGACCCACTCATAGTAAATGGTACCTGAACTACATTTATATTGTGCTTTTATACCTTAACAGTCAAAGCATGCACAGATCATTTGCTCACGTAATAAAGTTAGGCCTGTAGTTTTCCTAAATTTGTCAGAAAGAAATGATGTGGATGAGGCTTTGAATTTGAATTTTGAAGAGGAAACATATCAAGCCTGCTAATTCCACATTACGCCTGAACCAGAGAAAAAGACCATAGCCTTTCAAAACACAGCCTCAGCATGTCCAAGCATTATTATACATATGCATTATGACTATCAAAGCCGGCAATAAATCAGCATCATTGTCTATTTAAGGGGTTTGGAGTAAATATATGCATGCATTTGCTCAGCTTTTATTAGTATCATGAAATGATGCAGATAGAAGTCCTGAATGCAGACTTGGTAATCATTGATATTAGAGTTGAGATCCCAAAGCTGCGCGGCTCCAGGCCTGCCCTTATGAATTGGCTTTATGAAAATGCCACAGAGTGACATATTTAAACCATTCTGCTTGATAGCTGTGTCCCTCTTGGCTCTTATGTTAAAACGCAGCCTGATGCCTTACTGGTACCCATCTTAGTGACAGAGATACAGAGAGTGGGGAAGATAAAGGGAGGAAAGAAGATGTAATAAATAGAGTCGGAGTAAATGAAACAGAGATAGAATGAATAAAGGGTGATCTGAAATACTTGAAAAGGAAGACAGGAGACAGAGGGGCGTCACTGCGGGGGTAATGCCTGAGTGATAATTACATTCTGAAGGGAGACGGTGCCACTGCGTAATGCAGCAATGCAGAGAGCCAATCAAAGAACGGCTATTGTTGCCCTCTGACCCAGCTCTGTTCACATTTGACATGTCGATCTGAAGCAGAGAGATGAAGAGGCTGTGATGTCCCTAACTCTGATCTGAACAGGCTGGTGTTTTCATGGATTCCATTGATTTCAAAAGTTGACATACGATACCTCCATTGATTTTAGTTGTCCTCTGCTAAACTGTAAATCCCATTTGGCGTCCATCTCCAGCTCCAATGCTAATTGCAGTGACTTTTGACAGCATCCCTCTGCCTCTGTCTCTGTTTCAGTCTCCTCTCGTTTTTTTAACACTCAAAGTATTGGCGGGCTGGCTGCCACCGGCTGCATTACATCATTAGACACCCATCACTGCAGTAGTACAAATTCCAAGTGCGTCATAAATATTAACACCACTTGATATGCAGCATGCTGACATGTCTTCTGTTAGCTCGCCCTTGTACGAACAAATACTTGTATATAATGTCTTGGACTTCAGTCTGCATCACAATGAAATCTGTAAAACCGTATCTAAAGAAACATCCTACTGTGCACTGAGCTGCACTCAGGCCAAGGCACTGCCATGGGTGAAGGTAGGCAGCAAAAAAAAAAAAAAGCATCAGTCTGCTGGGGAAGAGATCTTTCTTTGATGGCTTCTGTTGGCAGTGTCAGTGTGTCAAAAGTGAAATGTGCTCTGCAGTGATAAACAGACAGTAACAGGAAGCAGCTGCTTCAGGGAGTCGTTTCTATCCCATGGCTGTTGGCTTTCATAGATGAACCAGCCACATTCTGCTACTGACCAGAGTCAGGAAATTAGTCATTCTCACTAATGAGTCATTTTTGTTTTGTTCTCAAGAGTATTTTCTGGCATTTTAGCCTTTTTCAGGTAACAGTGCAACAAATTTATAGAGAGTTGAATAGGAATAGGCAATTTGACGCAGTTAAACTTTGGAAATTGCGGTTTTATAATGTACAACTTGGGTGGACAACATTTTGATTCCATACTGATTTAGAAGGGTTCATTTGTTGCCTATAGGCGAGTTCAGTTGTAACACAGCTGTGGGACTTTTTCTTCTTTTTCCTGTGATGACAAGTTTGTGAAATATGTATTTAGCATGCTTGATTGAAAAATGTCTTTTAATGTTGTATTCCTTGAAAGCTACTCTCTTGGCATTTCAAACATACTGCCTTTTAACCAGCATTTGTGATTAAATTACTTAGATGTCTACTTGGTTAAAAAGTTCAGAGTCAACTTTACTCTTTTTAGAAGCATTCATCCCGGCTCATTCCCGTCTTCAGGACAGCATCATGCTACAAGTACAGGGGGACTTAGCTCTTGTTTTAGTCAAAAACCATGTTTAAAGTGTCTTAAGCTGCAGGTTCTGTAGTGGCTACTAGAAACTGGCTCCAACAAAACTGGCCAACACGTCACATCCTCTTCACGCTGGCCAGCTGTCATGTGGTTATAAAGGGGCTAGCTCTGGCACTCTTTAACCATTGTTCACACCAATATTTCAGGAGAGACAGTCCATATTTAAATGTCACAGACAAGATGGTGGCGGGGACTAAAACCAAATCTAGGCATCAAAATATTTTCAGGCATTTTGAAAACCTGCATATGTTATGTCCATCCACTCTGTGGTTGTAACCGTTTCGATGTACTGCATAAACAATGACATTGATTTAGATTACTGCTCGGCTTTCAAATACTGGATGGTTATGTGAGAGTGACATCGGTTTCCAGCCTTACAAGTCTTCATTCTGAATGCTCCACCAATCAGACAGAACAGCACCTCCCCATTAACTGATGGAAGCTTATTATCCAACACACTTGACTGTGAATCTACCACAGTGACTCATGTTATCCTAGTCCTGAATTCTGCAGGAGGTGCTCTGGTTTCCTCATATGTCTTTGGAGCACATGTGCAGCTATACTTTAAACCTGTCAGTTAGTACATCTTTAATTTATCATTGTGTCCAAAAGATTCCACAATAGTGATATTCAATATACCTTTAGAAAATTTAGAAAAAGAAATAATCAGTCAAATGAATCTGAAACTTACTTTATTGCATGTTTCATCTCTTTTTCGTGGCAAAAGATAAACTCCAAATGTGAGTGTACGGAGGTGGGAAGAAAGTCTGTTGCCAGCACAGAAGTGCACAAACACCACACATACAGTGATAGTGAAAAGGCAACGAGATGAACTGGAAAAACAAGTGTTTAAACTTCCCCTGCAGGCAGACTGGAGCTTTTTAATTGATGGTAGACATGAAAACATGATAAAAGCCCACATACTGTATCTTCTTAACTTCTTTCTCTGCCTCCAACATGTGGACTTTCCTGTTTAAGCTATGTCTTAGCCATGTTTGTCTCGCAGCATAAAGAGCTGACCTCCTGAGACTAGTGCGTCTTCTAAACGTATCCTAGTTTCATCTGTGCACTGCTTTAAATGAGAAATGCATTGTTTGGCCTCAGCAGCTCACTTAAAAAGGAAGTCATTGTCCTCTCCCTTTTATTTCCTCCCAGCACAGAGGGTATTACATACTTTGCATCAGATAGCAATGGCCCCTGTTGAAAGTTGATGACAGAATATCATGTTTTGGAGAGCAGCATCACTGCCTTTGGCCTCTGCCTCATTCTTCCACAGCATCTTCTGGGAATTGACAGAGCTCGCTGCATGTTTGCTGGCTCTTTGTTTTTCCTGTGCAGGCCGAACCCATTGACTCCCACAATGACCTAAGAAAATGAATGCTAGACTATTGATTGACCACCGCAAGTAGTGTCATTGTGTGTCCGCTCATTTTTGTCATCTTTATACTCCTGCTCTCCTTACTTAAAAAGATCCTGACTCAAATCAGATTAATGAGGTATGGATACATTATGAGAAAGCCTGTGTGTGTGTGTGTAGGTAGTAAAGAGGATGCCATTCCGAGACTGTCATGTGTCCACGCTTTAGCTGTTTCTGAGTGTCTGTGTGTGCGCGTGAGACTATATGTGCTTTCTGAGTAATGGGCTTTGTGCATCCTCTCTTGCTGCCGGCCAGGATGTAGCCATAGCAACGTCAGGTCTATCCTAGCTGTGAGCTGTTAAGAGGAACTTGAAAGGATGCGTTACACCTCTCTTCTCATCTGCCCTGTGCTCCTCTCTCTCTTTGACTACAGCTAAATGCGTGGCCTTGTGTAAATCCCAGCCTCAGGGCGAGATGCTGTAGCTCTGACCGCGCACACTCACTCACAACACTGCCACCTTTTGACCTGATGGGAAAACATACCCCCAAAACATTTTGATATGCTTTCAGCTCCTGTTTTCTCTGCGAGTTAAAAGAGTTTATCTCTGAAGACAAACAAATGAATAAAGCTCCAAAGCTGGATTTGAATTGGAGTAAATGGTCGGATGATTTTACCAAGACGTAAATGCTGAAGCTATTAAATTTATTCAAGGTGATTGTATGGGTGTGAATTTAGCTTTATGGTTGAAAGAGTGTTCAATAAAATGTGGGTTTTTTTAGGATTAAAAAAAGCCTATAAAAAAGAACATTTTAAAAGTCCAAAGTAAGTTTAGGACATCAGTTGCAGTTTCATTTAATTTAATTTATAGCTTTTCATCCTTTTTATACAGTGTGATTGTGGTGCTTACATTTGAAATTGCTAAATCGCATGTTTATGATTATGTTTGATGCATGGAACAGTATTCATATTGATATATGCAGTGTAACACCCAAAAGACTGACATCACAGCTGGCATCCTCCCGCAAAATGTGGCCTTTCAAGCCGTTTGATGCTTTGTCATAGCAGATTCATTCCTCAGGAGAGACTGCAGGATTTGATGTGCTGCTTCTGCCCCCTAGTGGAATTTTTTTTTAAAACATGATGAGATGTGGTAATCAGGCATAAAGGAGGGAAATAAATAAAGGGGGGAAATAAATGAAGAAGAATGGAGCAATGATTGTTAGTTTTGGACATATTTTTAGAGGAACATGCCAAAACAAGCAGATTTATTTCTTGTGCATCAACAACCCAGAGGGTCACTGCACTGCTTTGCACTGTTTGATTTCCTCCACAGCCGTTTCACAACTATTTTGTCCAAAATCTGAGATGTTTGCATATGTGAATATTCATGCAGTGGCGCCTCTAAAGAGGCTTGCGGCCGAGGGAGCTCTGTGACCTTCATGTTAGGTCAGTCCGAATGCAAGAGGCTATCTAGTGATCACTAATACATATTCAAGAACCAGAGGCTATCAAGTGCTGTGTGCTCAGATAGGTCCGGATCAAGGCCAAGCCACAACCCTTTTTTCTGTTATTATCAGCAGTTTTTTTTTGGTCTGTGATTGATAATCTACACAGCTGCAGTTAAACACATATTGACCAAGTCTGCTTCCTTTCTCACCTTCACACCTGATATTAGAGTTTCCCTCTGATAGAAACATGTCGACATGGTTTAAAAGCTCATCACAATGGATCGGTTTGGGTAATTCTTTTTATTTTTTATTGGGTTTACCGGTTTAGTGTAGCTGCTCCTCATAGGTATCCCATGGCATCATGAGCTGTAGGTTTTTTTTTGTAAAGAATGCTGTCATCTCCTTAAATGCCTCTCTCATCTCATTTCTGGCACCATCATGTTTCTGAAAATAATCTCAGCAGTCTAATGGAGGTGGATCGATACAGATGGATTGCTCTCTTACATTTCCTTTTCATATCACAACCAACACCACCTCTGGGAATCTGCATTTATCTTCATATTCAATAATGAGAGGATCCATTTAAGATGCTTTTTTTTCTTCCTCTCCTCTCCTTGTACATATTTGGTTTCAGTTAATCTGCTTTCCACAGACCTGCTATCAGCTATGTGGTGGGTTTTGTTATTTGCAGGAGATGTGTTGGTAAAATGAGCCATTAGAATGAAATAACAATGAGCACAGAGCAGTCTTGATTAAATTCCTTGACTACTCTTCCTGGTGGCTGCTCTGTTATGTATATGTTATCTCGAGATTAGGCATCACACTTGAACTGGATACTTCCTCTCTCTGAATACACTATATGTACATGTTATTTGGTTTTGTCACCTCTCTTCTAAAACCCATTATGAGAGGATTGATGATTTGCATGTAAGGTCATATTGCATATGACAAGTATTATTATCATTTGATTACACAGGCTGTGCTGAAATCCGTCTTTACAGGGGAGGGGTGAGGTCACACCAAACAGTAATATCAGCAGAAATAAGCAGCCTATTCAGTGTTTTTTGCTACTGTGCATTGGCTGTGCTGGTCTCTTTCATTTTCTCTCATCCACTGCGTCAAACCTTGTTGGGTTTTTTTCCTGTAAATGGTGAAACTCTGCCCCCAGAACGGTGACCTGTAGCTGAGCCCTGTGGGAGTATTCTATGTCCTATACTCATGGCCTCACCTTCTTCCCCTGCTCCTCCTCCTCCTCCTCCTGCTCCTTTTCCTCTTCTTCTGCTTCTTCTTCTGTCTTTCAAAGTTGCGCTAAGGGATGGATCTGCCCCCGAGACACAAGGACAAATCCAGGCAAGGCATATCAGTTCAACTCAGAGTAGATGTGAATGGTGCAGTGTGTGTGGTCTGCTTCTGATGATGTTTTGACCTTGTTTTTTAATTGGGTCACTATTTTGATTGACAACTAATTTTAAGGGCCAACACTGTTTGTAACAGAATTTATACTTGCTAGATGTGTCCACTTGTCTAATTTCTGACTTTATTTAGATGTTTGCGTCAGTAGCCAGATTTTGAAAAGCTTGCCACCACTTCTCTGCTTGAGTGATTTATTGTTTCAGGATTTTGGACTTTTTTGACTGCTCCTTATTTATTAGTATTGTCGACTTATTCACCCTTCCACCATGCCGGTCCGGATCATGTGCACCATCTCCTTTTCGACTGATGACGAGCCTGGAGGAAGATATGGTAAAGACGATTTTGACGACCACTACAAACGGGTGAAGAGGAGCTACGGTGACTCACAGGAGTACCTGGATGGGTGTAGTCAAGTGGATGATTACAACGACGAAGAGGACAACGTCGTTGAGGCGGACGATCTGGCCACTTTCTTCAGCAACTGCTCCCTCCATGGCGCCAACCACGTGTTTGTGGAGGACAAGAAGTTTGGTATTCGCCAAGGTTTGTGGGCTGTGGTCTTCATCATGGCCCTCTCAGTTTTCTTGTTGCAGGTTGCTGACAGGGTCATATACTATCTCCAATATGATCGCATCACCATGCTGGATGAAAAAATGGCCAAAAACATGACGTTTCCAGCCGTCACCATATGTAACTACAACTTTGTTCGGAAGTCTCAGATGAGCTACAACGACCTGATTTTCATGGGCCCTTTGCTGGGCTTCGAAGACGGCATGGCGCCGGGGTTTCCCCTCGCCATGGAGCCAGACCGCCCGCCGGGCTCCCGCTTCAGCCTGGATGAATTCTACAACCGCACTCGACACCGCATAGAGGACATGCTGCTGGAGTGTAACTTCAGAGGTTTAGATTGTGGCCCAGAGAACTTCAGAGAGGTAAGTCACACGGAGACCCCATGATCAGAGAAATATGTTCAAATAGAATCAAATGTTTGATCTTTCTGAGAACTGGCAGACTCAAAATTAGAAATCACTGGTGCAAGTTAGCACTTCATATATTCCATATATTTATATATTCAAGAGTAATTTACCTGCAAATGGGGATCTGGGATAAAACTGAAATGTGTCTCTAAAGGATGCAGAGAGGCTGTTTGACTTCATCAAGGAGTGTCTCTTTGATTAGATAAGGCCATCCACTAAAATCTAATAAACCATAATACCAGTATAAAAGTCCTCACTTGGTAGAAATTCACTGTTACAGAGGAAAGAGTGTATTTACTGCTGTGACGTAATTCACTTACTTACGATCCAAAGTACTTGATGTAAATAAAACTGTTTCCCTAAGTCAGCGGGTTTAATGAAACTCCATTGTAAATTTAAGAGCACACATAATAAAAGCAGATTTCATTACGTAAAGTAGCTCTCTTGGCATACAGCTGTTATTGTACTAAGCAAACACTGAATGCATGTTTGTTTTGCCTTGAGGAAACTTAAGGGCAGCCTTTTGTTAGACACTCATTCTGAATTTCTGGTATTTTTGGTTTCGTGTCTGCAGCCCAGCGCTCCCTTGAGTTTGCACATCAGACAGCTCATGAGTGGAATTCTGAATCACCAGGAGGTGTTGAACATTCAGCCATAAGCCTATTGATTTACATGACCTTTGCACAGTTATGGATAGTAAAGAGGAGGCTGCTGGATGCACTAAAGTTACATGAGCTGCAATTACATCAGTGTGTAAATATATGTGCATGACACACTTTCCCCATTTAGTTTAGGTCACTATTGATGTTTGTCTTAAAGAAATTTAAATGAGCAGTAATGGAAATTGTAGTTGCAAGTGACAGGGGTTTATAGTGCCTCATTAATTTGTCGCCTATCGATTAGTTGATTGACTGAAAGCTAATGTAACCTTTTCAGTAAACCATCAATTATGTAGACAATCTTCTAAGAAAAAAATAATTTTTCTTGTTTTCTTTGTCGTCTTCTTTTTTTGGGGGTTTGGTGTTCATGGTCAAACAAAACAAGGAATCTGAAAATTACAATTATAGGTATGTATTGATAATTTAAATAAATGTAATTAGTCTATCAAAGAAATATAAATAAATCCGTAGTTCATGTGACAGGCAAGATTGAAAGGCAGAGGAAAACAGAGTGACCTGTAGATAAAATAAAAGCCAGTCAGGTCGTTTCTCATCAGTGATTTCTCAACCTCTGACATTATGGGATTGGAAGTTCCTGAAGAGGAGAGATGTATCCTATCAACCAAAGCACAGGACTGTGAGTTTGGGGAACGTGATGGCAAAGTGAAATGTGGATCTGAGAGCAAGTAAATGTTTTATCGTACCAGGGCAGATCCTCAAGTGGAAGGGCAAATAATTAAAATTGTTCTCTCCATTTACTATGTGCGGTGTGTGCAGGTATAGGATGAATTTAATAATCCTGCAGTCAAACTGAATCTTGAAATGAAGAATATAGGAAATAACATGCTGGAGGTTAAGTTAGTGTCTCCATTATAGGAATCTATATAGTCTCAGAGGTTTAGTTTAACACAATTTCTGAATTTATAAATTTAAAATTACTTTGAGGTCATAAACTGTGCCTGTTGACGCATGGTACAAAAAGGCTAAATTAAAGTACTATCATCACAAAAATAGAGAGCAATGCGTTGTTTTGACACCAGGACTGGAAATCTTACTCTGCATATTGTCAGGCTTTAATGTCTTACTCAGGCAGGAAATGAAAAATGCACAGGTCAGGCGATCAGTATCCTATTAAAAGGAAGTGGGGCATAAGGCCATTGTCATTGAGGTGAAATAAGGCCAGGTGTCATCCTCTGATGGTATTTTTAAAAGACAATGTACTATAACTGCTGTGCTGTCTGCCATTTTACCAGAGAGAGTGGCCGTGACCAGGCTTTATTAGGGGACAGATGCTACTGCCAGGGATCACTTCAGAACTCATTCTTACCTTCACAATATATGTTTGCATTAAAAGGAAGCTCCTTCGATCACATCACCATCTTGCATACTGTGGAGAAGCTGTAACAGACTGTTGCATTGAAATTAGCGTTGTGTACAAAACAATCATCTTCAATTAGTTTTCCATAAATAATTGTGAAACCTTGTTTGTTTGACTCAAACCGCATTGTTTCAGTGATGCTTTACTCTGCCTTATGATCAGCAAAATACAAGCAGTCCATGTAAACATTTAATATATGTCATTACCTGTCCGTGTTTTGAAAAAAAGGTGTTGTTAAAGACAATTTTAAGCCCGTAAAAGAGAGGGCGTGTGTGTTTGCCTCGGGTGTACATGTACTTCCAGCAAGGCTAAAGACGTGACAAGCTCACTTGACAAGCAATTATTTCTCTGCCAGTTCTAATAGGACTAATTAAATTAACTTCTGCTGCATAACAGCCTCCCACGGATAAAATCACTGACTGTTCCTTCACCACATGCTGCATTTATACACCGCTGCTTTCTCACTGGCTTGTTGATTTGTTTCCAACACAAGTGCAGAATGTGTTCTGTGTTACCTTGAAAATGTTCAGATTTGATAACGAGCGGTTTATGGAACGCATCCCTCCCTAAGACACCGAATCGCTGCTTAGAAACAGTTACTTGTTGTACTGTTTGGTGACATAAACTGTACTTTTCTTTCATTTGTGCAGTCGACTTGACATTGATCATGCAACAGAAGATTTTGATACAATATCCTTCAGTGCTTTGACATCGGTCTTATCTTATGACATCAGTGTTTTTTCTACCTGTATTTTGTAGATTCAATTCAAGCAGGATGTTTAATGTTGAGTATAGCAGTGCCAATACAATCTCGTGTTCAGGAGGGTGTTAACTAGCTTACCTATACCTCCAGTATGCCCATTATTGATATAATAATATGCCTGTTTCCTGGGAGTTGTCGAATGGCATTCTGGGAAATGGCAAATTGAAGTAGACACAGATGAGGTATGCTGTGGCTAAATTAAAGTAAAAGTTTTTTGTTTTTTTTAAATGAGGCATTTGTAAAACAAAGTGTGAAAGAAACACTAGCATTATTGCTAACAGGTTAGCCATTCCCTCGAGGCATATATAGGAAAGGCTTTGTTGTATCTACAGAGCAGATTATCCCACTTAGCAGCAAACATTAGTATTTCTCTTACACTTTATTCAATCACTCAAGTGTATTTATTTGGCATAATGTGGTAATTGACAGTGCCACGGTCCCAGTGTAGAGAGCAATGAATTCCTCTTAGTGCCTGTTTATTATATCAGCTAAAGAGCCACTAATGGGCTACAGGCTCTGTTGTTGATGTGTTGAGACGTGGCAGGAAACAGAGATGAGCCTTGATTGATTGCTTTTAGTCTCTCTCAGTCCCTAGGGCTCTCTGTCTGTCCTCTCTGTCTGTCTCTCCGTCCACCGTCTCTGCCTGGTGTTTGTGCATGTGAAGGTATGTTTATATCCGTCTGTGTATGTGTGCCCACTGCGATGAAGCTCTGCCTCAGAGTAGGGTCAATAGTGAAACTTGGCTAACGCCCTGCAGATACACGGGTCAGATTGCATCAATTCTGTCCCAGAGCAGAATGTGAGCCCCCCTCAGAGCACTGATCCAAATCCCAGCTTCCTCCTCCATCCCCAGCCCATTAGCTACAGCTTGCCTTTCTCCCAAGCTCAGCATTGTGCACAGAATAAGCCAGGGGCTCTGGTTACGCCCTTCTCTTGTCTCCTCAAGAGCATCAGTCAGACAGACAGAGAGACAATGAGAGAATATGAAATGCCAAAGCTGGCCTCACCATCTGCTTCTGAGCTGTAAATACTTGCTATGGTTCAGTACTTTTTATTGTCAACAGGACGTGATTGTATCAGGAAAAGTGGAATGTAATTATCTTCAAGCATATGCCATGATAAATCCATGTTAGTAAGTTATCTAAAAAAAAGCCCATAGATCATAATGTGTGCACCGCCAAACAAAGACAAACTGAATATAGCTTTGCCAACATCAAGTGTGTGCTGAACTCATTTGAAATCATTTGCAGAGAATCGGGTACTTCGCACCTTGCGCAATCAGGCTAATTAAACTGTCACTTGTTTAAATGGAAATTGATCTTTTTGCCTCTGTTTGTAATATGCAGTCATTGTGTGATTTATTCGCCGTCCTATTGTGCAAGTCAGACGCTTCCTTTGGAGCTTGATCTATGTTGGATTCTTGCGGTCTCGTTAGCTGTTTTGAAGTTCGGATCCATCTGGCGACAGTACCACAACAGCGCAGGCGCACACACTGCTGAAGTACACACACTTGTGCTGAACGGCACACTCGGCCTAACCACTTCAAATTGCTTCTCTTCCCCTTCTCTGCCAAGACCCAGAGAAATAATGGATTTTAAATTCCAGGTTATGGAAATGTGTTTGATGAAGCACCGGTAAGACTAGGCCAGAAAGTGGCCATTAAAGTCTCTGAGTTTGAGAGAGCTTGCACTGCCCAAGTCTCCTCCTCCTCTTCTGAGAGGTGACAGGACAGGGCTATTAAATATTTAAGCTAACACTGATATTCAGATAGCTGCCTGTGACATCCTCTCATCTTCTCTGCCATGACTCGCTGTTTTCATATATCAGAAGTTCAGAGGTGTCCATTTATAGCTTAGCTTATCACAATTACAAAATAACAGTGTGCAGAGCTTTAAAAATAGATGCTGTATTCACTTACAATAAATAACATTACATTTAATGTATAATAGGAAGGCTTTTGGCTTTTGAAACTGGTGCCTCTCCTACTCATCTCCTGTGTTTTCAAGGCTTTGCAGCAATTCATTCTCTTGCCAGATTGTAGAATTCGACTTTTGCTTTTGCATGCACTTTTATCAAAGAGTGATCACAAGGGGGCAGTGTTTTACAATTATCTTAGAGCCTGAACGGGGCTTTCATGGAGTTCTTGGCACCGAGATGCTGCATGCTGTTCTTTGCTCTCGTTTTGTTGAAAGAGGTCTCTGAAAATATGCTTTGCCCGATCTCCAAGGAGCTGTTTGATTCCCTCAACAGTGAAACATCAGGGCCACAATGACCACCACCCAGTTAGGGCTTCACTTATGAGCAGAGAGCTGCTGCCAGTGGGAGCATGGGGGTCGCATTTTGTAGGAACTGTTTTCCCAGAGGGATTAAGCTCTCTGTGTGGTGGGGATTAAAAAATGAATATTGCAAATCAAACAATAGCTGAGGTTTGTTCAGTCTGAAGCGCCTCGGCAGAAACCCAATCCCTCACTCATTCCCTGTCCTTTCTTTACATTCTCCATCTGTCTCTCTTCAGATCTCATATTGCTTATGTACATAAGGGACTTCAGTCCAGTACAAGAGACACTGTGGCGCTCTGACATGTCATCCTCTCTCTCTCTCTCTCTCTCTCTCTCTCTCTCTCTCTCTCTGAAGAGGTGCATCAGCACTCACTCATTGTTAAAATGAGTCCCATTGGATATAGAGCTGGATCATTTCATTTGCACAGACAAGTCGCTACCTCTCTCCAATATTGAGCCAACACAAATGCTGATTAATCATTAAAGGATGGAACTTTCACTTCATTCTCTGACTAAGATGAATGACGCCTAATGATGTGAAAATGAGGGATACTGCAGTCTAGTTGGGGTAATAATATATGAAGAAGACATATGACATATGAGTAAGTCATCTATACTGGGCCAATAGCCACTTACTGCTAGCTAATTAGGATAATGACAACGCCTTAATGGCTTCTTATTGGATTGACATTGTACTTTATGTCAGAGATGAAATAAATGGATGTCAGAGGAGCTGTATGGAGAGAGGTGACGTCCCTTTGAAAGCTGGGGACTCTGGCTTAGTGTTCTCTCTCTTTGTGGCTATGTGTTTATGTCTCTCACTCCTAAACTCAATCATATGTGAGGATGCATGCCTACAGGAATGTGCAGACAGACCTTTAGCGCTGTTCCAATCACTTCATTTGATTAAGTATGCATGACAGATAGCCTGTGCCAAAGGAAATGCATCTAATTGTAGTGCAAGTACATGAATTCATACTGAAAGTTGACATTAAAGAGGTGTAATGTGTGTGTGTGTGTGTGTGTGTGTGTGTGTGTGTGTGTGTGTGTGTGTGTGTGTGTGTGTGTGTGTGTAGAGTATGTGGTGCAGTAGGATGCCTAAAGGCTAGCATGTGTTTGTAGGCAAGGTGTTTGCTGCCTCTCCTCTCCCGACTTTCATAAATTACTGCGTCTGTCGTGATCACCAGGAGTTCTCTTAGTAGAATCAGCAGGACACCTGACCTCACTCAATACATGTGAGTGGATATGTGTATATATTTATGTCTGCATGAGAGAGAAAGAGTAAAGTAAAAGTACTAATCATGCTGAAATGCCCGTTTTAGGATAATATATATTATTTTATTGGATAAGAATGCACTGTATAACATCACTTCAATGTTGCAGCTGGTAAAGGTTAGGCTATTTTATTTCATTTATGTACTGCTGAGTAGCCTGATCTGTAATTATCGCTCATCATTTATTTGTTCCTTATTTTCATATTAATAACTTGACTCTGCAAAGCATTATTTTCATTCTAGAAGTCACATCCAGGTTTATTTCAAGTGATTTGAAACTTAGGGAGCAGAAGACTGTATCGTCAGAAGATAGATATACTTGGATATCTTCAGCTGAGTGAGCTTTAGCTGAACTCAAGAACTTGTATAGTAAGAACTTCAAAACGTATGCATTGAAAGAAGACTTTCAATTTGTTCCCCATCTTTCACAAAAGACTTGAAAAAGTTTACTGTAATAAATATGGACCTATACTGCAAAGTAGTGGCGTCTGGTTCAAGGGGCTGCTCTGTGTTGCCTTTAACCACCAGTGCAAGCATCATCCTCTAAAAACATTGTTATTTGAGACTCTGCACACACATCTGCACACTGGATAAGAGCCGTGGCAACCTGCCATACATGTAAATGAGTTCAAATTTGTAAACAAGCCTGCCCTGAGCAAATGTTAGTTTAAGGTCTATCGATTGAGCGGTTGCTGTTTCATCCCAGAATCTCTGAGTCAATCTCAACAGGTCTGCTGCTGTTGCCTTCGGGCAATACTAAAGGAGTGGCTGATTATATTATTCAGTTCAACAACCTAATAAGCACAGCTGATGCGAATCTTAACACCAATAACATCTCTCCACGTAGCATACGGTGGCAGACTTACAGAAATCAGCAGGGAGGTGTGCTCTCTTGATTCCAATCCTGACCTCCCCGATCACAGGTTTGTATCAGAGCATCAGCTCCAGGCCAGCGGGGTAAAGCAAGTAATTCATGCCAGCAATTAGCAACCGTGTGCTACACACCTTACACATCCACATGCAAGCACACATGCGCATGGAAGACATTAGGCATCATATTGCTTTCAGTAAATGTTTCTCCAGAGGGACCATTATCCTGCAGACCAAAACAAAATCAAAATCAAAGATCAATTTAGGTGCAACCCGCTGTGCAGCACGCTTCGGTCTTTTTCTTTCTGCTGTCTGATCTTCTTCTGTGTCCGTGTGTTTGCATGTGGGCATGCATGCCTGTTTTCAGTTGTAAATGCCTGTTGTCCATTGTTCAAAATGCTTCCATGGCATTTTTGACATCCTCCTGACATAAAGGTGTAACACACACATGTACTTGTCTTTCACACACTCGCTCCTTGCATGCAGCAGTTTCCTCGGTGCACAACAAGTGTCTGTTCATAGAGAACACAGAAACGCAGAATTTGCACAAATGTGCTGTAAAGTCTAATGTCTAAAGGGAATCGAGGCGTGAAATTGAGGAGGTGTTTTGTTTCGTTGTTTTTCATCTGTCAGAATAAGCTGGTTAACAGCAGTTGATGAACATGACAGGATTCCTCCTGAGGGTCTCGCTGGTTGAGAAGATCTTGATCACAGTTTTTAAATCAAGAGCAAAGAGGGGTGTTTATTTCTTTTAGAACAAACAGGATTTAAAGGATATCTATTTGCCTTGTTCATACTATTGCCATTTGATTCTGATGTTGTTTTGAAAGTGTGTACACTTGTTACAGTACAGTTTGTGTGTGTTTTATCTCTATCCTTCCCTACTGAAGTGTGTACATGTCATTTTGGAGGGCTTACCCCAAAATACGTCTGTTTGACAAATATGACATCAACAACTCTAAGGCTTTTCCTGAGATACCAACACATCTATTTAATACCTAGGATGGAATGGTCAATGGTTTCAAAGCAGCGCTTACATCATTGTGATTCTGATTATTGACAACCACAAAATCTAGAGTTCAGTACCAGCACATTAAACTTAACTCCACTACTGATAAAAAAAAAAAAAAATTGATGGATTTAGTTATACAAGAAGGATTCATTTATAAATGTCAAACAGAAAGGGACCATTTATTACACAGAGGGCCTTTCATTCATTTCTCCCTGAGCAGCAAATAGGAGGCATCAGGCCTGCGGGGACTTGGAGACTGTTTGCTATAGCTAGAGGCCGTACTCTGAAAGTCATTCATCAGAACCATTTCCCCTTTCCCAAACTCTCCCCAACCCAGCTGTCATGATGCTGCCAGGATGAATTAGCTGTGTCATTCTGTGATTCCCGGCGCAGGCAGGGATACTCTTAATGCCCCTTGGGCTGTAAATATAAATCTGCTACATCCAGCCACTATACTTAAACAGTAAGACTCCTTCATCCATTTTTAGACAAATGCATTGATGTGCCATACATGGTGGTGCTTTCACAACATGAAAAATGAGGCTTTTGAAACCGTCCTGTCAAAAACAGGACATTAGGGTATCAGAGCTCAGTCTCCATTGAAGTCTCACCAAATGCCGGCTATTCAACATCTTTAAACATCTTTTCTGAAGCTGACTCGTGCTCACTACAGTAATATTACTGCAGTTTATTTTTTACGGGTTTTCAGTGCCGCGTTATGTTTCCCAAACCAATGCTTTACATGCTAGTTTTAAAACAGCTGAAAGATTTTGCACTGTGCTTGAAACCTCTCTATTCTCTAATGTACAATCACTGTGAAATGGGCCAACATGGGCTTTTAAACACTCCTAATAATTTTAATATCTCTTTCACTCTTATGAAACTGCATCGTTTGATAGGACTAAGATATCGAACCTTCAAAATAAACATTTATATAAATAGAAAACAACCAATCACAGGAAATATCTCGTAGATGATGCAGGACTAAAAACAACTATAGCAATAATAACAATAAACAAAACATGTATAATTGTTCTAATAATCTGGTTCATTGCGTGGCAATAATTTAAAAGCGTGCTTCAAACATTTTGCACTTCCGGAACATATAGAAACCCACAAGATACAGGAAACAAAAAGAATGGTCACGGTTTTTAGATTTCAGAAAGCTCCTGCCAAACCACAGAAGACGTCACACAGCTGTCTTCAGACACTGCGTAGTCCTCCTTGAATCAGAGCTGAAAACAGAGACATCACTTAGCCAATAGATATTGGCCTATATGTTATTTGCAGCAGTTTAGAAGTCAATTTATTCAGACACTTGGACACCGTCTTTCAGACCAGTCATAGTGAATTATTAGAATTCAAAAACCAAGGACTTGTATTCACTGCTCTTACACAATGTGGCTCTTGATACCTTTTACTCTCAGAGTGCTGTTGACAATGTCACACAATATTTAGCTTTGTTTTAATGTCACTAACTGAAGCTGTCTGTCTTTACACTGAGCTCCTGAGTGACTCAGCTCTCCCACATTGTTTTTACATTAGAATGGCATTTACCTGACACAGTATTTAATTCAACCTTATAGCCCAGGAGATTGAGAGGCAGTTGGAGATGTGGCCTTTGCTACACTTGTCCCTTGCAGCGGATCATGTGTAATTATCTTCAAAATTGTTTCTGTATATCAACACCTGCTCCTCTGTCAGCCCCCACAGCTACAGGACCCTGACTGCTGCAGCCCCATGCCTCCAGCCCATTTCTTTTACGTTGCCCTGTCCTTCGCCACCTCACGCCCTCACTCCATACAGTACCTGGCTCCCTTGAGAGAGACCAAGAGATGGCAGCATCCAAAAGAAGCAGAGAAGAGATCACAGTGGAAATCAGGCAAGGGGCCAAACTCTAACTACTGAGGGCAAAAAGAGACAAGGGAGGTAATGATAGAACTATAGTTAATACAGCCATGTAGATTCTACAGATAGTGGTAAGGAGAGTGTTTGGGAAAGGAGCTGGTCAGCATTGATTTCCTTGTGTCATGTGGTTGGAATCTACTCAACTAGAGGTCCAGGCCGGCCAACTTCACCCTTATCCGGACCCAGAATGACAGGTTGATTAACTGTGAAGTGCCTCGACCTCCCAGAGCTCTCAAAAACAAACCTCTGCCATCAGTGCATGCAGTCAGATACACATAGCATCGAAGACCCAAAAGGTTATTTACCCCTCTGCGTTCACATACATCAGCGAGGTTATTTATGTCATGTTCCTATCACTCACCTTTCAGGTAATCATTCGGAAAGATCCTGCAGCTCTTTCTATGCATTATTACTTTCCTGAGTTTTAGCACGAGTGTATCCTCAAGTAGATTTATAACATTCGAATGAATGTCGCACATTAGCATATTGACAGACTGCATTATTATGGGGTTGTTGTTTTTTTTCATTCAGTTCCCAAGGTGTCAAACTATCCAACCTAATCTCCAAAACTCTCTCACTTGCCATACCAAATGGAAAAAGAATAGTAAAAATATTTATTGAGGTATGTGTATCTTCCCAATATCTACAAATGTATTCACATGCAGATTTATCTAACTGCAAATGTACATGCATGCACACATCACCTACATTTACAGTATGTATCTATACAGTGTCTGCAGAGAATCAAAATATCTGAATGCAACCCTCTTTCACATGCAGGTGCACATTCACAGCACAAAATCCTTGCAAAAGTCTGCAGTGTCAGCATATACATAATATACTACAAGTTATTCCCAACCCATCTACTGATTGTGCAAGTACACCAAGACTTTGGACAAAAAAAGGAAACAATACATTAGTGAAAAGAGGTAGAAAAGGCAATGAATACATAAAAGCAAAAAGACAACCAAAAGAAACACTATTATTAAAAGGGATTGAAGACTCTTGCACTCTTGTAGCCATAAATAAATACTTTAAAGGTCAGAACTTGGCAGCAGATTCTTCTGTAATGTGTCAACTTCAAATGTGCTCCAGACATTTGAACACTTAAGGTGATGGTTCAAAAAAAGAAAAGAAAAAAATACTCTCTGTAATTCTGCCCTGAGCATGGCACACACTGTGTAATCCTGCTAAAATGACGTCAAGTGGCAGCTATTAAATCTCTGCTTGTCGGAGCTTTTTCCACATTCTCAGTTGGCTTTTTAAGCATTCACTGCCTCACTGGCTTCACTGATTGCAGATGAAGTCTTTTACTCAATTAGATGATCTGTCAAAGCCCAAATCCACCCAAAAAACAGCTGTCTACTGATTAATCTCATTCACATGTTCCCAGCGATCTAGTGACTAATACTCTGTGGCATTTAATAGCCTGTGATAGAAATTAACGACATCAGTTTGCAAAGGATACTGACAATTGTGGACTGAGTGTTTCCATAATTGCATTTCTTTTTGTTTCATTGTAGTGTGGCTGACAGGTCTGGACGTCACAATGTGTCCATAAAATCACCCTGCACACTGTCAGCGTGTTAATGGAAACCCTTATCAGCTTCGTGTTTAGGATTTGTCTCCATGACATTTTGCAAGAGACAGATTCACAGTCTGAAACAAAGATTGGGCCGTGATTATATGTTTGTAGTGCAGTCGTATATACTATGTATATTTTTCTGTTGTTGTGGGATTGTTTCTCTGTCATATCATTATCCCTTCACCCAGATGCATCAGCCTCTCCTCTGACATGTCTCTGATGACCTGACTGGGGAAACAGGAAAGAGCTAATTATGTTAAATGTCAAAAGTGACAGGATCCATCTCTGACGAATTCTGATGCCTGCCTAACAAAATTTTAAATCACAATTCATCTATTCACAGTCCAAGGTTTTATGCTTAAACTTATTTAGTCTCCTGTTCGATCAGAATGAAATTTAGATTTTCTCTTCATTTGTTTATCTTCCTCTCTCACTTTCTTTATCTCTTGTTTACTGGCATTTCTTTTAAATGGCACTCAACTGCATTCACTCAAGCACCTCTTGATCTAAGGTGCATCTTTGTGTGTTTGTGGTATCTCACTGTAAAGCCATCAAGACCCCACAGCTGAGCTGCCATTCCCCATGACACCCTCATCTATTATGAGCAAAAACAAGAGTAGTAATGTCCTCGGAAGTGACATTAGGATATGTGTTATCGTACATTACCAGTGAGAGAAAGAGACTGAAAGTATGAGTCAGGAGGCTGTAACCTTTATGAGCCCACAACACAGAGATTGAAGTGCTGGTGATTGCCTGACTTCAGCTGTTCCTAGTGCTTGACTCTCCTATCGTGCACACTCTGTATGTGCTTTCATGTAGTCTGTGGGTGGGTGAAGTTTGGACTGAACAAAAAGCAGCCCAGTATCCCCCAGAATTGCATGTATGTAGGAATTGTAGGAAGTAGTGTGACTTTACAGGCATGTAGGAGTGGGGATCAGGAAGGTGGTTGTGCATCTTATTTTCAATCAGAAGACCACAGTCTTGTCAGAAAGCTTTATGTTAACCTAACCACAAACTTTGCTTTAGTCATCTATAGTTTAATCAATATATTTGCCATACCAGTGTATTTTCCCAACCCTAACCATGCAGACTTTACCAGGCAGATGTAGAAAATGCTCAGTGTTACTGGATGCAAAATCAACATCGTAAAAATAAGTATCATTTTAATTTTAGGACAACTTGGATCTTATTCGTGCAGGTTTTTTTGTTTGTTTTTTGTCACATATGCAGCATCACCACAAAAAAAACAACAACAATAAAACAAACAAAAAAAGCCTGACAGAGCAAGAAACGCAACTGGTCAGGTGTTCAGACAGGTTTCAAACAAATCTCAATGGACTCCAACACGTAATTTTACGAGAATGGCACTCAGTAGAGTTCATGCCTCAGCCAAGACTGAACAATCCTACATACGTCTGTTTAGCTTGTCTGACACCTCCCCCACTCCTCCACAAAGTATTGTGGAAAGCTATTTTGGTTTTTGTGTAATTAAAAAGATGTTGAAAATGAATGCCAGACAAAAATGTGTTGTTTAGAAAAACTAATATTCTGGGGTTTTTTTTATATTTGGTTCAGGCGTCTTGAGTGACTACGTATACTTGTAGGACTAATTAGTGAGTAAACCAGGCCAGCAATAGTTGGTCCCAAATAGCTCCTGGTGCTTCGCTCTATTTTTCCTCTCATCTGTCCTGTGCACTCCCTCCCGGCATTTTATTCTCATCATACATCATTTCAGTCCAGCTCAATCAAAAGTTATTGAAAAGGGAAAATGAATGTCTCCTGACTGTTAGCAAGTTCATTAGCCAATGTGAAAAAAAAAATTTCAATTATTTCTAAAGACCTATTTGTACCAACTCCTGTCCCAATAACAGAAACATTTGTTACACAGACAGAGGAGATTAAATAGAAAGGTCAGCGCTCTCAAAATGGCTTGCTATTGGTCAACTATGCAAATTAGTGCATTTATTTCAGTTGTTCTGTTTTCCTGCCGTGCCCTTATGTTTGCCAAATTAGTTTTAAAGAGAAGACAAAAGGCAACATCGTTACCCTAAAACACACTTTAGTATTCAAGCACTGACTTTCTAGTTCACCTTCAGCCTAACATATGATCCAGCTGTGCGTGCACAGTTTTCAATGTGGGATTATTATCAACATTGTGTCTGCCTACAAATAATGTTTTATATAGTTTTCCTTTTTAAAACCCGTCTACCTTTTTTGTAATGATGCCACCGTGTTGCCAGCAACTATCCAAGTAGTAAGAAATCGGATTTATCCTGTAAGCGAGAGAAGGACAAGACAAGAACAATTGATTACTAAGTACACCTCATTCATGCTCTCTTTCTCCTCTCATTCACACACCATTGCCTTCTCACCTCTTTTACATCAGTCACACTGTGGAATACACACACACACACACACACACATATATGCACATGCCTAAAAGTAGGGAGGCCTGCGTGATGCTCGGCTTTCACCCGAGATAGGAACACAGTGTGATGATGACCGACCAAGCATGAACCTCCACTTAACTAGCCTCCCGAGAGAGATGGTGCTCGCAAAACGTTTCTTCAATGGTGCATTGAGGCCTCTATCGCCTGCCTTAAACAGGTTTTTCTGGGGTGCCAAAGGGTCAAAAAACCTATTAAATCTGAGCGAGGCTCTTCACAACTTTGGGAGATGCTTTAAAGACATCAAACATGATTTGCATTAATTAGGCAGCAGCATCTTGACCTTTTTGTTTCCCCCCCTAACATTCCACGTCTTACTGAAACACATCAGAAAATGGACAACGGAGATTGTCGACCAGTTGGCTTATAATTGTCACCCAAGTAATAAGCGCCCTGTGAACGTTTTTTTTTTCTGCAGCATTTAATCTGCAATATTTAAAATTCAACCAGTGGGGGAAGGGACGACAGTCTCTACAGTGTTACCTTCTACAGTGCAGTGTTCAATTTTAAGGGAGAATACAAATTGTGAGCCAGGAGGGATCACTGTGTATGTGTGTGCTGTTGTGTACACGTGGTGTGTGGTGGTGTGTGACAGGCTTGAAAAGGAAGACAAATGTTCAGTAGCCTCGGATGCCAGTGATTTCATTCAGCAAACACCAGTGAGGATATTCTGAGTGAGGGTGTGGAGGGAAGGCAGAGATTGAAAGGTAGGAATCACATGGAAATAGAAGGAAGAATATGACTAATAAGGATATGACTGTGATTATAACTAAATCAATCAATATTTCTCCTGGTTGTAGCATTTCGATGCTATAATCCCCCGGACTCCTGTTGCTGCAAAGGAGCGCATTAAATCACTCTCTGCGCTTCCTCCCCCCCTGGACACGCTCAGGGGGCTGAGGGACTGACAAAATACTCCCCATCACGAGCGCAAGCTGCCGCTCAGTGCCCGAGAGGACTGATCGGAGCTGCGTGCGCTTCACTCCCTCTCTCTCTCTCCAAAGGCGCTGACAAACAGCAGCCATCAAAAAGCGCAGGGGCGAGTGTGACCACAGCGGGACCGATGTTGAAAGCGCGCACCAGCCTTCCTCCAAAATGTGCCAGTGCGACTCATCTGGATCGAAACCAAGACCGGGCTCCCTTGCCGAAGCCGGGAAGCTCTTCCTGAAACACACAACCTTTCACGGCTTGAGGCACATCTTCATCAGCGGCTCCTACCCCCGGAGAGTTGCGTGGCTGCTGGCTTTCCTCGCAGCCCTGGCTCTACTCTTCACCTGGTCCTCCAACAGAGTTCGCTACCTGCTCTCCTCGCCCGTGTACACCAAGGCGCACATGGTGTACGCCAAGAGACTCGTTTTCCCCGCCGTCACCATATGTAACCAGAACCTCCTGCTGCCGCGGCGCATGAGGAAGACGGACATATTCAGCGCGGGCAGGTGGCTGGGGCTCTTTGGGAGGAACTGGCAGGTCACACCCGCTGCGAGAGAGGCGCTCACACCTCTGCGGGGCGACGGCGAAGGGAGCGCGGTGGGCGAGCCGCCCTGGTCCCCGCTGTCTCGGATTTTGGACTTCAACCACTTTCTCCCTCCTCCGCGGGAGTCTCAGCCGTCCATGAGGCAGCTCCTGGACCGGCTGGGACACCAGCTGGAGGAGATGCTGCTGTACTGTCGCTACCAGGGAGAGCTCTGCGGGCCGCGCAATTTCAGCACCGTGAGTGTGTCGCCAAAGTTCAGCTCCTGGTTTTAACTCCCCCCCCCCCTCTCCCAACAGGTTGATGCAGCTTTTAGAAGTTGATGCAGCTTTTTAATTACAGGCTGAATCAGAGGGTGAAGTGCTCGTAATCGACTGTCAGCATCTTAAATGTGTTGCGCGGGTATAAGGTGTAATTCATTAGCTGTGAACTCATGCCGTCATCTCACTGCACTGTTCTCTAATGCCTCAGTACTTCAATTAACTCTCTCTAGTTCTCACGCTCCCGTCACATAAATGCCGCTGTTATTTCTCTATGGACTGTGGCTGTGATGAACTCCATCGTGAGTTTACAGTGATTATCTCACATAATTGGACTTCAGCTCACAGTATTTCTTCTTGAATTACTCTGTTATTCCTGTGTTTTCAAATTGACCCGCCTCACTTGTTTATTGCACTACACATGGGCCTATTTGCATTTTAAAATGTATTAGACCAGAGCCAGTCGAAGCCTTTATGTGGCCCCAAGCAGATTTTGATTTTCTCCCTCCACCATCAACACTATTGACTATTGTCAATGCTTGATCATTTGCACACTGCAAATCTAACAGCCCCATTATCAATTCTATTAGTTCAGGTCTGTGTTGCTTCTACCAATGTCAGTCTGGCCTGTTTTTACCTTTCGATGTTTTTTTAATCAGTGGTCTGGTGTTAATTTGCACTTTAATAGTTGGCATATTGAACCTGTTGTGCTGGAAAGTAACAAGATATACCAGTAGACAATGCATCCATTGTAAACAAGTTAACCACTTTAATTGCTTTTGTAATAGCTTGGCTTAAATTAGTAATGCCACAAAGTGTAGAACAACTATCAACTACAAATAAAGTCAATTCACTTAACATAAACGTTATTTCCTTGTATAGATAATAAATACAACTGTAAAAAAAAAAAAACAATACTAAATTAATTGAATAGATCAGAGGAAGCTGTTACAAGATAACAGCAATGGTTCAGGAATACAAAGTAAGTAAGTATTCTTGAAAACTATGTGCACATGGGCAAAAGTGTCTGAAAAAAAATAGAAACATTCCTAAAACTAAACTAAACTACTTTAATTAAGACATTTACTCTTTTTAATTCTTCATCTCACTCAGTATTCCGTTTTCTCCTTAGAAACTGTGTTTCCTGTTTTGTCTTGAGGCAAAGTCGTTGAAAGAATTAATGAAATAAACTTTGATTCACCAATGAATGAATAATAATCAAAAGCCATGGGGGCCCTAAGCAGTTGCATTGTTTGCTCATGCATTGGGTCAGCTATGTAGGCTATAGTCCTTTTCAAGGCAGGACCGGTGCCCCGACGTTCTGTGTGAACACGATGAAGGCGTAATAGGAGTCAGCGGTAGTAACAGGGCCTAAACCGGGCAGGTGGAAAGGCAGGACGGGGCTTTGACGTTCTGACGATGTACTGTGCTCATGGAACCCCGGCTTGCTATTTTAAATTACACACCGGAGTGTCATCCTTCTGCTGTTGTGTCCCTCACTGTAGACAAACAAAAGGCGTTGGTCTTCATTGCAACACTGTTGCACGATCTCTGAGTAGAAAAAGCTTATAAAACTGTTCATACACATTTACTCATCTAATCCCTCTCTCACAATTTCACCAAGAGACAAAGACAAAGTTGCATAAATCCATCAGATTCATATTCAGCAGTCTCCTGAGTTCACCATATGTGGCTTGATGGGTTCCTTCTGTCATCCATCACTGCTGGATCAATGTGTATAAAGTCCTGTGCTCACAAGAGACCAATCTGCTCCTAATGAAGACTTTTGATTCATTTAGTAACGCTTTAGAACACTCATTGACACTGTGATGGAAAACAGTTAAGAGTTGGTCTCATTGGTAAACTGCAGCTCTATTGATTACACTCCATCATCTCCTAGACAACAATGTGAAAGCCAAATGGTCCTTTCTCTTCGTTCTCTCACTTCATTACCCAAATTTGTTTTCAGTGAAGTAGATTTTCTTCCTGTTGTTGATGTTGGGGAATCAATTGTGTCGTTTGCTGTCAGCGTGATAGAGGGTTATTTCATGTTTTGAGGAAAATTTATCATTTGAAACTGCTTGCCTCTTTTGCAGCCCTCAGTGTGTGTCATCAAACGGTCACCCCCAAAAAAGTCTTCAAACAGATGCTTTTATATCTTTTGAAAGTTAAATCCTGAAACCACAAAACATGTTATCACAGTCAAACACATTTCCTCCTACCACTATCTGTAGGAATGCTCCCTGTCTTTTCTAAGCATGAACAAGCAACAGCGACCTTTTCTAGAGATAAACATAATGCAGAGGTCTGAGTTTTGGGAATGTGTGGTTGTGCATAGATAATCAATGATACACCGCTTGGCCTCAGGGTAGGCAAGATGAGCCGCTGGCATTTGTCAGACCAATAGAATCAGTCACACTTGAGAAGTGGGATGTGGAGGAAGAAGACAAGGTTTTAGAATGTATTGACTTTTGTGCATCTGCCCCCGATGCAGGGTCTCTCTTGAAACTCCATAAATTTGGTCCACTTCCCTCCATTCAGCTCTTGCATCCTTCTTTATTTGTGCTTTAACAACACACATTCTTAATTGTCATCAAAGAAGCTGCTCCTAACTTGCATCTGAGAGCATCTGCCCCTATTGCTTGACAGCTTTCAACTGTCTTTGCTTGATTATCATTGGGAAGTCCAAGTGTAGGTGTGTTTACTCTCTACATTTCCAGTCTGTGTAATCCGTGTAATGGGTTCTTTTTTTGCAGGTTTATGGATAATATGTTTGGAGGGAAATCTAACATAAAACCCAAATACAGCTTCGAGTAACAACTGTGGAATTATGGGCTTAATGCGTATTTCTTTCTGCTTTTTATCTGATTTCAAGAGGTTACATTTGGTCTGGTTAGTTTTGGTTTCACATTGTGATTTTCCAAGCGCATTAAAGAACTTTTCATGACATGACTTTGTCCTGTAGTCATCATCTACATGGGCTGCAGAAAATGTTTATTTCCAGTTGACTTTTGACTTCTTCATCAGACAGTATCACTATTAAATAGGCCATTTTTACCCTCTAATGTTGACATGTTAACGGTTGTTTGATTTAGCCTGTTTTTGTTAGCGATGTCAGATGAGTTTAAATATCTAAAACTCTCCACCAGTCAGTTAGAACTGAAGAAGCTTTCAAGGATTACCATGACCTGGATGAATGAGAATCTACACCAACAAGTTGCCTATTTACACATCCAGCAGACACACATTACGGGGCCAACATACAGAGGTCCATAGCTAGAAATGTGTCGCCACCAAAACTATTGTTTTCCTATGGTATAGCTTGATTATTTTTACTCATTTTACAGTGTGTGTGTAACAGGTGTGAGTCCTTTGACTCTGACTTGAAAACCTCTCTCGCATATTTTAAAATATGGAATTGGTCCAGTAGATCACCTCAGATGGCAGCTGCGACACTTCAACCTGCAATGGCTGCAAGAGTGGCTAAGTTAGTTCAGAAGATGCCTGCATGAGACAACACGTGTCACTGATGTAACGGGCTTGGCTCAGCTATTGCTATTCATCATGATATTCATGGGGGGGGTCAATTCAAGAAGACATTGTCTTCTGCAAGCCACTGGAATCCAGGGTAACCAGTCAGGATATTTTTGGCAGACTAAACAGCTTTATATAGACTTATGTGGACCAAATTTTGGGATCTGTAAGGATGGTGCAAAAGCCATGACAAGGAGGCACAGATGAGTAGTCAGTCAGATGCAAGCAGCAGCTTCTGATGCCACACAGGTGCACTGAAGCATCCACAGAGTATCACTTGCTGCCAAGGGAATCCTGACAACCTAAGTTACCTGAAGTAATGAATGATACAGTGAAAATGGTGAACTTTGGGCAGCGATCATTTTACGTTTGTACTCCAGTCTAAAGTATGGTGGCTATCAAGCGGAAAAGTTTTGACGTGTTTTGAGTTGAAAGACGAGCTTAAAATGTTAATTTGTCTGACAAGTTTCCTGACGATGAGTGGCTCACAAGATTGGCCTGCTTTGGGGGTTATTTTCACTCATCTGAATGAACTGAATCTCAGACTGCAGGGTCTCTCAGCGACGATATTCCATGTGTGAGATAAAACTGAGACTATGATTAAAAAGCTTGAACTCTGGTTTGACTGTGAACAAGAATGAGACCCAAGTGTTCGTATCATTTTGTGTGTTTAAACAAACTTGCTGACAGTGTCAACGGCGACAAAGGGAAACATCTCAGTCAGCTAGCTGCACAATTACACAGAGATAACTGGATTAATTTTCCGTTTTCTCCACCAAGTTGTGCCACCTACCCATGAGGGAGAGAACCTCATTGAGATATCCACGAACGGGACAAGGAAAATTGAGTTCAGTCAGAATTGTGCTTCCAGTTTTCTTGATTGCCTTGCGTGCAGAGCATCCTGAACTGGCAAACAGGAATAGACTGTGTCGAAAAATGATCTAAGACTGAAACTGTCTCCAATACAGCCCCACATTGCAGCATTATGTGAGGTCATTCAAGCACATCCCTCTCATTAATCTATGGTGAGGAGAGGCATTATGTGATCAAGTTTAATTTACACAGTTTACACCTTGCATCAGAATGCTCTCCTTTCAACTCCTTTTCTAACTGTGTATGTGTATTACTATGTGTATTAAGTGTATGTGTATGCATGTGTATTACTGTGTATGTAATGTGTGTGTATGCAGTGGGTAAAGTAATAGTGTGAGAATAAGTTTGAAATCCACTTAAAAAGCAGGATTTATTGGTTAATCTGTCATATATATATATATATATATATATATATATATATATATGCTATGTATATTAAATATGTGTGTTTACTTTTTGTTTGTGCAGAGATATGATGAAGAGTGAGAGTGATGAAGAGGTGGGGCATTGGGGGTTACTAAGGAGGATGAAGAGTGTCTCAGGGGGTACATTACTGTTAAGTTTGGGAGCCGCACTGGTTTATAATTATTATAATTCCCTTTAACTCACACCTGCTCCCCAGCAACTACTCAGAGGCTTCTTGGCAAGTGTAACATTAGTTGAATCAGGAGAGACGAGTGGTTGAAGTAAATAAGAATGTTTATTACATCAAATGATATATGATAATAAGTAAGAATTTAGAATTAATCACACAGTCTGCATCAGCTGAATGAGTCTACTCAGTTGCCAACTTGTAGATTCCTCAAATTCTTTTTTACTTATTGATTTGTTTATTTGTATTTTGAGGATGGGCTGAAACCGTTGCTTTCCATCTGTTGTACACAGTACGTTTTGGTTTTAGCGTTGCATTGGATTCTAGTGTAAGATGTTCCTTGTATTGTGCAACACTCCCTCCCCCAAGCAGACTGACTGAGTGGGTACACCAGAAAAGTAAATCGCTACACTTCATTATCTAATCAGTTGTTATATTTGCTAACCATAAAGTAATTACACCGATCACAGTGAGCATATCAGCAGAGTGTATTTTCAGCTGAACTGATTCAGTGCCAAGTAAAACCCAGACAATATTTTGAACTGTCGTAGCACAGTGCAGAACACTGATGAAAAGGGGAGAAGTGGTTTCCTGGCAACTTTAGGGAACAGCTTGTGCATCATTGTCACATTTTCATGTGAATGATAGCCGAGGGCCATCTCAACAGTCTCGGGCTGTCTGTCTGTGAATTATTTATCGAAGAGGGAGACGGTGACATTTCTACACCCTGCGAGAACAGGAGAGGGTGATGTCTCTCTCTGTGTCTTTCTTCAGGGATGGAGTTGATTTAAATACTTAATTTCTGTGTTTTGAAGATTCAGTCCATCTCTTTATAAAGGCAGTGTATAAGGCTCGGTGTAAGAGCCAAATGTAATGCCAGATTCTCAGAAAAGCAAGATAAGCATAAGAAGTGTGAAATGTTGTTAACCCCTAGAGCTAAATTTGAGAAACAAGTTCCAAATGTTTGCTATCACGAGTACTTTCAAACATTTGCTCTAATTTAAAGTCATTCAGTTTAGAGTTTGTCTTTAATTATGAAGGTTTTGGTAATGATGAGTTTTGTTTGCACTTTTTGAAAATATATCAGAGCTCCTGCTAATATCTGGGGAAATTCCGCACTGTAGAAATACAACAAACAACATTGAATAACACAGACAGTCTTCTCAACAAAACACACCTGATGCTCAAAGGTACACAACACAATGAAGATCCTGACTCCCCAAGGTCACCACAGGCTCCCACTGCTCCTGCTTTTCACTCAATGCAGGCAGCACAATCCTCTGGTTACCACAGCAACTCTCACAGGCCTCCTTTAGTCAATCACCTTGCCATGCACAAAGATGGCAAGCAGGGGCGACTGCACATGTAAATACTGTACACACACTCTCCCGTGTAAGCATGCTCAATCATACTGCTGTAAAAATGTATGACTGAGCACACTTCATCTCTGATTTCTTGACATGTATCTGCCAAAAGCATTTCTTTAAGTGTGAGGAGCATCACCTCTTCTCTTGAATGTTCAAACTTGTATCCTGAAGAATCAGTCTTGGTAAGCTGTAAATGCGTAAAATATTAGATAGAAATAGTCTTAAAAAATTGGTTGTTTTTAGATTTTGAAATAATAATTGTCTTTTTAATCATGGGGACAATCTGTGCTTTAAAAGTGTCAGACTAAATGCAAAAAGCTTTTTTTTTTCCCTGCAGATTTTCTTATTGCCGGATATTTTGTGCAGCTGATGCAGGTGGTGCCATGATATCATAAGATTTCCCTGCCTTACGCTCCAAAGAGTAATGATAAACAGTGATCTGATTATGGTGAGATGCAACTGTGGGACTGAGATGGATTTCAGGGTCCTTTTATTGATGCTTGTACCCTGCTCTGGAGTCTCAGCACATAGGCAGCCTTTGCAGGCTCTGCTTTGGACACAGTTTTGCCACTTATGCACTCAAAAGGCTCACATCTCATATTGTGTCCGAATATCAAAAGGCATTTTATTACATTTCACCATCCTGTGTCTTAAAACCTCCTTTATAACCAAACCCAGAGAGGCAATCCCTCATGAGCCGCAATTTGATCTTTCTCACACACGTCACTGAGCAGGATTCACATTATATTTGCAGCTGTGGTCTGGTGCTCCAGGTGTTCGTGACATTTGAGTAATTAAACTGTTAATGTGTGACTCTTACTGTGACTCATACTGTAAGTTACCAATGTGATAAACACCACCTTATGTGTTCCCAAGGTCCTCACAGTACACTCAAAAGAAATACAGCTTCAGTATTTTAAGGCATTCTCAGCGCACACAAAAAAAAGCCTTTTGTACAAACGGTGGTGTGATGCAGGCCTTATTTGTGCTGTTATCTTACAAGGAGGCCTTATCTCCACATGTTATGAGTACAAAATTTAGACAAAGAGTGGCGGACATGAAGGAGGATACTTATTTCAGATATTGCTTTTCTGCTCCTTTTCATTTCATCTCTGTGAAGCCCGGCTCTGTTTCCATTTACCATTTCCTCATTACGTTGAAGGTTAATAAGTAAATTGTGAGCTAGGATGCTTTTATAAAGGGCTCACAATCATGTGACTTGACAACAAAGTAGAGGGACATTTTATTTTGGATTGCAGCCATGGTCTTCCATTTCCTAATGTCTGTGATTCAATTACGCATCCATTAGTTCACTGGCAATCAAGTCTTTGCCAATAGGTCACAGTTTCCTGCTGCTCTCTATAGTCGCTGTTCAGCAGATGGTACGTGGCAGTATATTCCAGATCAGCTAGTAAAGCAGAACACACCCCAGACATAAACTGAGGGGAGGTTTGGTTAGAATTTGATGAGACTCCTTTGAATTCCAAGTTGCATGTGCAGATTTGTATCATACTCTGGAGAAAAAACTGAGCTCACTTGATCTGCTCTCAATTTTTCAAGATGCCTTGAAGAGAACGAGAGTACGCTCTGTGATCATTTTATATTTGAACAATCTGTTTTAAAGCTATGATATGTGACATTTCCAAATTAAAAATGATTAAACCTTTGTTACATACTTTGTTTAGTTGTGTGGTTATATTGTCCCAAATGTTTCCACCAATAAATCAATTAAAACCCAGAGAGGTCTGTCATTTTATTAATGGTGACAGTGAGTTTCATTTGTTCGTCACTATCATTTTCAGGAGAGAGTCAGGGAGTGAGGAAGGAAGTCAGTGAACGTGATTAAATCTAGCATGAATTAATCATTGCCTCCTCTGTGAACATTTCCACCAGAGTCACAGTCACATTTCATCTGCAATGGGGGTTGTTTAATGAAAGACATCAACTCCCATGATCAAACCTTACCTGGTGGCTGTGATTCTGGAGGTCATCCACCAATCAGAATGTCAGTATTATAATCCATAGCCACTGCAGTCTACATGCTGAAGGGTCCTTCGGCAAGATGCTGAACCTCAAATTGCTCCACATGGCTCTTCCATTCGTGTGTGAGTGTTCTTTTGAATGGCTATTGCTCCTGATGAACAGGTGGCGCCTTGCATGGTGGCCTCTCCCTCCAGTGTGTGAGTCTGTGTGTGAATTGATGATTGCTGGTTCATGTTGTAATGAGCTTCTTTTTAGGGTGTCACACCAGAAAGGTCTTTTGTTTTTTTCTTTTTTATTGAGAGACCTGTAGCATCAGATATTGCGTACAGTAAGCAAAAATGTCCTAAATTCACCGGTTATAGCCATTATTTATAAAACAATACGTAAATAATTGCAAACCTAGATCTGATGCTGAGGCTTCCAACAAAAAATATCACAACAACAGGTTACTGTAGCTGTTTGAAGTAATCCCCTGCTCAGGACTACCGTTATCTCCACTCAACAAGGATTAAAGGCATATGGCTAAAAACTGACATGTTTACTTCAGAACTGATGGACTCGTTGTTTCAACGTATCTATAAAATCCCTGTATTTGTCTCTTTGTGTATTTCAGATCTTCACACGATATGGGAAGTGCTACACCTTTAATTCAGGCCAAGATGAGCGACCCCTCCTGGTGACGATGAAGGGTGGGATGGGCAATGGCCTGGAGCTGATGTTGGATATCCAGCAGGATGAATATTTGCCTGTATGGGGAGAGACCGGTAAGCTTACATGGAGGAAACACCCCTGTTCCCAGTTCTGAAGACCTCAGCTAATTCCACAAGAATGTGTATTTATTTTGCCCTGAAGAGAGAACTTGAGTTAAAAAGAGATTTTTTAATTGACTAGAAAACAAAGTATCCAGTTACTTTTCAGTGTTGTAAGAAATCTATCATAGGGTTTCCCCTCTAATTCCTGAGGGTTCAAATTGGAGTATAAACATATATATAATTCTGAAATATCATTCTTTGTTTATGCCAATAGATATTTTCCATGAATAGGTAGGCTATTGTACATTTATTATATCCCATCAGTTCTCTTCATCATCCTGGCCATGTGGTGTAGCCGTTGCCTTGACTATAATTGTGGTCCGAGTGCTTCAAGAAGTATGGTGTAATTAACTGTACATTTTTATTTACTTTTACACCAAACTCTTCTCTGACAGCCAAGATGGGTCAAAGCCCGTCTTCCTGTGCTTGTCGGTGAGTGCAGCTGTGTCAGTGCTCGAGGCAGGGCAAGCTTCCCTCCCCTCAGCAGTGGAGGAGCTTTTAGCATCCTCACCACTGGTACCAGGTTCAGGTTGGGTAGTGGCAGGTTGAATGGGGGCAGGTGGCTTAGTGATGCGTTTGGAAAACACAGATATTTTGGCCTGGTTTGCACGTTGGGGTCGGCTTTTGTCCACCTTTTGGTTTTGGGGAAGTTTTTATTGCATGTAACGTACCGACTTCGTCCTCAGCTCGGGTTACTTTCGCTCAACCCGTCTCCTCTACTTCACTCTGTGTGTCGGTGTGTGAAGCATGGACAAGACACCCCTCGGTAGGAATATCAGAGCAGAGGAGAGTCATTCATCAGGACAGCGAAAAGCATAAAAGACACTCATGCTCTGCTGACTGAAGTGCACACACTGGATAAATTACCTAGGTTCCATAAATGAAATATTTTGTGCCTTTCTTTTTGGGGGGTGAGAGGTCGCGTTGGGCGGTGGACCACCCCTCCAAATGAATGGTTCTTTACACTTTCGTTAACTTTGAGTGATGATCCTGAAAAATGCACCATTTGATCATTTGAAATGCAACCATGGTGGTCAAGAAATATTATCGACTAATCTATATAAAGACAGATGGATATCCATCAGGAACACTAAGATTGTAATATGATTTTATCACTTGTCAGTTAGGCTTCCAGTCCACATAAATCAAATAAGTGCAGAACCATTTGCCAGATATAAAATCAATGGAAGCTCCAGGCTCTTCCATTCAAGGCTAACCCTTCATCTACACAGTCTCTACTGTGCGACTCCAGGAGACTCTGATTTTAATGCAGCTGCATACATTGCTGCATGTTTGCATTAATATTTGATGTGCACTAGGAATGGGACGGGAACGAATGTACAGAGACTGACTACTATGCTCAAACATGAAGCACAAAGCTGAGATGTTACTCTAACAGTTAAATATGAAACCATATCGACTCAAAGCCTAAATGATTTAGTAATATTAATATATAATGCTCTTTATGTAAGATTATTAAATGGTAAAAAGACTTTAACAGAAGGGATGTGGTGGAAACCCAAGGATGCAGCAAGTACAATAGAAATGCAGTCATATACTTTATTCACATGCTTTTGCCTATTCATATTATTTTAGAAATATTTCATGACTGCTATTATCTTCAGTCACATTTTCTACTGAACTATACTGACATCACAATTTTTTGTGTTGTGTTTTCAAAATTATTGGTCTGCAATTTTAAATTTATTTTGGTGGCAATCCTCAATATTATCTGACTTAAATCAACATCAAAGCAAGATATTGTTGTCTTAAGGTTAAGAAAAAAACAAACATAGATTAATCAAATAACACTTTATTCCAAAGATGTGAAGCTTATATCATTAATGCCACAGTGGGTCATTGATTAATCCTGTTATAACAGCATTTATTTGTTTAATCTGTCCTGTAGTGCATGCATATTTATCAAAACATGCAAGTTCTTAATGTTTGCGTAGGAACCAGTGGGAATAGTGGACTTAAAGAATTCATTTCACTTTGGAATAAGGAATTAACTTGTTTTCTAAATGGAAAATGACATGTCTTCAGGAACTGTTCTTTAAAATGACACCTGTGTGGCATTAAGGGTTTGTTTGTATGCCCGTTTATGAGTGTTTCTACATGTATGAGAAGAAACTAACAATCCAGACTACGTGTTAAAAAATTAGTGTGCACATTGTTAAAGAACAAAACTAAGTCAACCTAACCCTAAGCACAGCACAGTTGATATGGTTCCTCCTGGGACACCAGAGTGTAAAAATATCAGTCACAAATTCAGTTTCACACCTGCACACAAGAGTTTGCACTCCTCGTGACCTCCATGTCATGGGAGAACATGCAAACTCCTCACTGCTGTGCATGTTAAACCATTTGTGCTGTGAGGCAACATTGGGCACAAAAATGAAAAAAATCCAAAGTGCTTCAACATTCACTCCTTTATATATTGTTGACAGCGTCACACTTGTGCAACCAGAACACAAGAATTAGTCCCACTCAAGGCAGAGCTGGTGCATATCGCTAATTTTATTTACCCCAAAAAGGTATGAACGAAAGGTTTATGCGATGGTGGGGTGGGCAAGGCTAAAAACCATAGTTGTAAGGCACTACAGCCAAACAAACCCAACAGGGTGCAGGGTAAAATAAAAAAAATCCAATTACAGGCAAGGTCCAGAGAAAACATGACAAAAATCCAAAACCCACCATGAGGAAAAAGATAGACTCACAAGTTCCAAAGATGACCTGGGAAACAGAGACGGGACCACAAAAAAGGACTAATGATGGACACGAGAGATTAATTAGAGAACTCACAAAGACGCACACACAAAAAAAAGTCTAGTAAGATGA
Organism: Chaunax sp. Z400; assembly: GCA_037577475.1. Lineage (NCBI taxonomy): Eukaryota > Metazoa > Chordata > Actinopteri > Lophiiformes > Chaunacidae > Chaunax > Chaunax sp. Z400. The sequence continues at coordinate 24,098,540 of CM075185.1, forward strand.
CAGTGAACCATTCAAAAAAACAAACAAACAGGAAACAGCTAATCTGAAACCCAACCCATGACAGACTGAGGACAGACTGAATGGTAAAGACGTATACTATGAGCTATGGTTACATTACAGCCTAAACAAGGTAGCCTTTAGACAATGTGAAAGTAATGTGGAATTTAGTTAGTTACATCTCAATGCCAGCTGTGTCAAACAGAAATAAAGGTAACGTGCATATCAGGATAAGGATAACAAGCATAACAGTCAGCGAAACAGTTCTGAGGCAGTGGGACGATCAAGCTTCCATTTCATTCCAAGGTTCACTCTCCAAATATAGCTATTCCAATTGGAAGACATATGGCCAAGACTTATAAATGGTGTGTGCTTTTGCTAGCAGGAGCTTGGGCGCTACTTATGTACATGTGCAGCTCCAAGCCTAAAGCATTTGTCTTGGCAGCAGCAGAAATGGTTTTGTATCCATTCTCAGAAGAGCAATGTGTTGGAGTTAATGCCTGTTGCACTTTGTCAGAGCTCTCTCACTGAATTCCAGCCCCATCCCTGAGCTCTTTAATTGAAAATACAGTATAGAGAAAGCCTGGCACTTAGAAGAAGACACAGAATGACAAGCAGGGAGGAAAGGCAGCAGGAAACAGACATCCTACTTTATCCCCGAGCCAGCGCTCAAAGGAACTAAATCTCCTGAACCCAGCCTGCCGTCACCATGATAAGCTGTACCAGGTCTCTGCAAATGTGATAGAAATATGTTTGCACAAGTATGGGTTTGAGTCACCATGTCATTGTGATGTTCCCCTGATGTCAGTATCAAACTGATCCCCTGCTTCCATTAAAATCTGTACAGCAGAGTGCTGTAGCAATGTGACCTGTCAGCTCTATTGATTTTCCTTTTATCCTCATCATCATTTATTTATTAATTTATCCATTCACTTTCATTTTACCCCTGTGGTGCACATACTGCCCCTGCTTAGGCTGTCCATCTTCTTTATTCTTTCACTCGTCATTCCAGCCATTGTTAACTCCTCAAAGATCACAGAGTGTTGTCATCCCTGGAGGTTCATAGGTAAAACTAATGAATGAGCAATTACTCCATAGGAACGGTTCTGTCTAGTTCATAAGACTGCAAGTTAATGATCATTTGTTTCATTTTCCTCAGATATTGTTTCACGCTTGTTTTTCACCCACTGACTGAAACATATTTCATCGCTGCAAAGACTTTTCTCCATTTGATTAATAACATCTGCTGCTGGGTAGATCAGGCAAACGTGCATATGATTCATCATCCCTATTATAAATGTCCTAACCTCTATCAACAGATGAGACATCATTTGAAGCAGGGATCAAAGTTCAGATCCACACCCAGGAAGAGCCGCCGTTCATAGACCAGCTGGGCTTTGGAGTGGCGCCAGGGTTTCAGACCTTTGTCTCCTGTCAGGAGCAACGGGTAAGTCTGGGGAAAGATGACTATACCACAGCACATTTTATTTGGGAAAATCTGCAAGTTATTATTGGCCTTTTAATTCAACTTTGAGGATTTCAAATACATAGTGTCTTTAAATCAAATTATCCCATCCCATTGTCAAAAGGATGCAAAACTAAGATGTCAAAACATGCTTCATAAAAAAAAAGCTTAATATACCAAAAATGATTGGTACGATACAAAGTAAGAGTTAAAGGTGACATAGCACAGAAATTCCAAATATTGCAGAAATCCAGTTTTTAGAAGCAATTTAAAGGAATCTACCAAGGCAGCGAGACAACTCTCAACAACAAGCGTCTCACCTTTTACACCACAACCATTTCATCCAAAAATGGTAAAGTTTTGTTACGTTTTGGCCGTTCGTTTACAGGAGACCGGCGGGCCTGAAAATGCAAACTATTGAAAACAGGCTCCAGAGCGTATTCTTTAGAAAATGCCATCATACCATCATCATGTAAACAGGCAAAACACAACTCATCTGAAAACGATGATGTCACAGCCCAGCTTTGTGCATGCCTGTTGCAGTTCCTGCCTTATACGCATTCGCGGACAGCATACCATGTCCAGAACAACAACAAGAAAAACAATGTCGGACTGTCCGGTTTTGGTTGCGCTGAAGACTCTTGCTGTGTCCCACGTCGCATATACTTCCATACTCAAAGTGGCCAGTTTGAGTGTATACAGAGGTCAGAGTAAACCGAGCACACAGTGAATGTACTCCACACCAACAGTAACACAGTGCTGACGTTTCTAAGGGACAAGCGATCCATGATCTGAAGACTGGGCAGTACTTATTGATAACCATGCAAGGTTATACTGTACTCTTTTACTCAATCACTGTATAACTTTGAAAAAACTGTACTTTCATTGAGTTTAGTTTTCTTTATACTAGCACTTAATTTAACTATTCTAAATTACTGTGTATTGTATTGTAGTTTTTACTCCATTGCATTTGTCTGACAGCTGTATTCACTGGTCAGTCCCTTGTCACATCTACACTGTGTGTGTTATTAGCAATTCCAACAAGCGTTCTCCTCTTCAAAGTGGTGGATGTTCAAGGAGGTACAATTATCTTATGTTTCACAAAATAGCACAGATTTCAGAAAAGTCCAACAGTGAATACTAACCTGCCAGCTTTATCTCGTGACCCTTTGGAGGGGGCCGGAACCTGGGGTTGGAAAACGCTGGACTAAACTAGCACCACATGGACCAGCTGCGTCAGTAAGATGTGACATACCCATAGTTGTATCAATATACTAATAAGAAAAAATAATCAGCCAAGTTTCTGCCACTACTTTCACTTTTGATACTTTTAAAGATATCCCTACTCTAGAATATTCTTATATAGTAATATAGTCTTTAATAATAATAAAGGATCTGAATACATTTTCCATCACTAATAAAAATTTCCTGAATGTGTGTATTCACAATCGTCAGCTCACACTGTTCACAAGCCTCACTGATTGAGCAATGAGAGAGTGTCGTGTTGTGCTCTGTAAGGAGGAGAAATGGGGCATCTCACACGGCTAACACTGCACTATCAGCACTGTGCTGTGAACAGAAGGACAGATGCTACTCAGCTGTCACACAACGTGAGTTAATCAATAGGATTCCATCCTGTGGTTGACAAAGAAGGCAAAAAGTCTGCCACAGACCCGATAATAACTTGACAGTATGTCAGCTGAAACCTGACTACTAAGCCTCAATGTGGGTCCATTGGAGAACTTGGACCCTTGTGCTGTTCTGATAGTTACACACTTGGAACTTTAATATTATTATAGACACAGAAACTTTCACTAGTCTGCTCGTGGAAGTGGATCTTGTGGAGGGAAATGAAGTTATTCCACTAAAGGGTGAATAATTCTGCTGGTGAGATGGAGCGTGCATACAGCCAGACAAATCATGGACTTTGTCCCCTAATATGTTACAGAACCGTGCATAATGATGGGAGATAGAGAGAGATGGATCTGGGAGTCATCTCAGTCTTTCCACGTCCACCATAGTGAGTGTGTTCCAGTGTCGGCAGGCTGCAGCAGGATTTTGCATGCTGCCAATGTCGCGTCTGCAGGAAACTGTCCCTCTTTGTTTTTCTCTGTTTCTCTCCAGCTCCCATGCTTTTTTCCTCTTCAACAGTCATTACAGTTCCTCTAACACAATTTCCCCTTTTACATAGGATCCCCTTGACTTGCTTTCTCTCTGTGTATTTATTTGTTTTATTGGCTGGCAGGCTCACTCTTCATTAATCTAATGCAGTTTGCTCAGTCGATCAACTCGCTGCTTCAGCAGTCCTGTAGTGTAAAACTGTTGGGGTCCTTTCAGCTGACCAAACTGTCACTCACCATGATCCCAGGGAAGAAAAATCGGCACTTTTCCCCTACTTAACATGAATAGCAAAAACCTAAAATGTTTCCTCTGCCAGCTTGTCTCCATCTGCCTCTTTTGTTGTCCTCTGTATCTTGCTGACTCTCGCCTTTCTGCTTTTTTTCTACATCTTACCCTTTTCGTTTGCTCTCTCTCTCTCTCACACACACAATCAGTTAATAAAGTGGGAATTGAGTGGTTGAAAGGTTAAACAGCTAACAGCACCACTGACATGCCCATAAATCTCTTTCACTAGATTCACTTTTGTCCACACTTGCAGATTTAATCTTTTGCAGACATTTAACCAATGAGTAGTCAAGTTGCCACAAGGGAGTTTAGTAGTAGAGCTCGTAAAAATGCACAGAAATCGAAATAGCAGAACTCCCAGCATAACAGAGCCATTACCCATTACCCATTGCTCCACCAGTAAGTTGTGATGAGGTGAATGAATACACAAGCACCCATCATTGATTCATGGACATTTTACAAAGCTCTAATGGTTTTTATGTTCTGTTTGACTTTGCCAAATGTCCTTGATATGAAAATAAGCAGAGGTTACATTTCTGGATTGGCTATTAGTTTTTCTTCAGTGTGCTGTACTGTAGGCGTTTGCCTGTGATGTGACATGATTGTATTTTATAATAGATGTAAAAAATATACTATATGTAATAATACATATGTATGTGTATGTTCAATATGGCCCCTGATGCTCTGCTTCCTCTTGTACACCAATACAAATTGTAGAATTCAGGCCCCACAATCATAGCAGTGGCCTTTAATTCATTGCTGTGTGAACACTGAGTGATGCACTGTTTGGACTGAGGAGACACAAACACACAGAGTCTTGCATCTTGCTACTTCGTTTAATGCATTACACTTTTTGTCTTTCCCTTTTAAGGCAGCTGAAATGTAAGTGTAAATGCTAATATTTTAATATGATATACAAATTGTAAAAAAAAAAAATTGCTCTCTTCTGGAGTGATTTTATTATTTTTTTCCACAAATTCAGACAATATGGTGCAGCCTCAAGCATAAGAAAGATTAACTGGGAATTGTTTCAGTGTAGAGTAGAGAAATATATATATATTCACATCTCTCTCACTGTATATACTTTATTCAAGTGGCTGTATTAATTCTTCACTCAATCATTTTCTTCTTTCTATAAGCTGCACACATGAAAAGCAAATTGTGCAATTATAGTATGTATTTGTTTTTGATTACTGCTACATGTTATCCGCAATCTTTATCCCTATATCATTACTATTGATCAAATTCATGAATCCATTCGGAAGCTAGCCAGCTACCTCAAGTCAAGTGTGTAGTTTGTTTGACTAGGCCTCTACTCATTTTTGTTGCTGATTTATTGGTTGCCTGCTTACTGTATGTGCTACTTAAGTGCAACTGTCTATGCTTCATTCCATATAAGTGTTGTTACATGGTTGTTGAGCTGAAACTTATCAGGGTACAGGTTGCGGGGGCAGCAGTCTCAGCAGTGAAGCCCAAACCTCCCTCTCCCCAGCCACCTCCTCCAGCTCTTCTGGGGGTACACCAAGGCGTTCCCAAACCACCTGAGAGATATAATCCCTTCAGGGCGTCCTGGGTCTACCCCGGTGTCTCCTCCTAGTGGGACATGCCTGGAATACCTCCTCAGGGAGGCATCCAGGGGGCATCCTAACCAAATGCCCGAACCACCTCAGTTGACTCCTCTCAATGTGGAGGAACAGTGGCTCCACTTTGATCCCCTCCGGAATGACTGAGCTCCTCACCCTATCTCTAAGGCTAAGCCCAGACACCCTGCGGAGGGAGCTCATTTCAGCCGCTTGTATCCACGATCTTGTTCTTTAGGTCATTACCCAGAGCTCATGACCATTATTGAGGGTAGGAACCTAGATTGACCGGTAAATCGAAAGCTTCGGCTTGTAGCTTAGCTTGTAGCTTAGCTCCCTCTTCAACAAGACCCCGAGATACTTGAACTCCTCCTTTTGGGGCAGCAACTCATCCCTAACCCGGAGTGAGCAATCCACCCTTTTTTCCGACTCATGCAGTATGTAGTGAAATTCAAGGAAGCATACGGCTGTGGCAAAAAAGGCTAATGTGCAATAAAGTTTAATAATAAGAATAAAATAAAAAAAATATTAATTAGGAAAAGAAATGTACAGTATGTGTATATTGGCCCAGTGCAAAAGACTTATGGAAGACATTTTGAAACAGAGATGTGCATATATGCACATAAAGTGGATATTTTATGGCACAGGTTGCATAAGACTGATACTAAATGTACATTTGTGAAAAGGAGAAGGAACATGGCATCACACTTTGTCCATTTAGAGTGTAACTTACAGCATCACAGCTGTACTACACAGCTGATATAATTCATTTCATGTGTGAGGAGTGGGCAGCACAAAGAAAACAGCGAGCGAGAATAGGAAAAGGAGAAGCGTAGGAGAGAAGCTCCCACAACAGGCCCATGTATTCACATGTATTCACCATGGAGTCAGAACGAGATTCATTCTGCATGCCACATTGAGTAAATGGACAATGGGTTTTCACATAGACAGAGCAACAGGTTTGTCACCATATAAACAAAAACTACAAGGCCAAATGAGTGTAATAACAGGACACAGGAGAGGATGTTCAACAGACAGTATGCTCCATAGCTGAAGTGGTTCTGCACTGTTGCTTCACTCTCTCAGCTGACGTACCTGCCTCCACCATGGGGGGACTGCAAGGCCACGCCAATGGACTCCGACTTTTTCAACACGTACAGCATCACAGCCTGCCGCATCGACTGTGAGACGCGATACCTCGTGGAGAACTGCAACTGCAGGATGGTCCACATGCCCGGTAGGAACCAAAAAGAGCGTCTCATTGCTGGATACAGATATCCTGTATTATCTCCATCACGAGCAAAGATGTAGATGTTACAATGTCTGTTGCTGCTGTTGTTTCAAGTGCTTTCATTTGAAATTGTGGTGACAAAACCAATCATGAAGGAACAAAGTGCTTTCTGCCAGCAACTGCAGAAAATCAGATACTTTCACACGCCAGTGAATTGGAAAATTCAACTATTTTTACTTTGAGCCTGTGCAATGATTACAGCTGACATTTCTGTCAACCTCCTACATCTAATCACTGTTGGGCACCTCAGATGGCAAATTGAAAAAAGTTTGGCACAAAGGGAACGTTTGGATTTGGGCCCTGTTGACCAACACTCACATGTCCACCATGTGTTAATATCTGTCCCTTCAATCAGAGTCACTCTCAGCTCTGTGTTTATATATTATTAGCCCAAAAAAACTTTCTGTGTGATAATCAGGATTAGCTGCTACCTCCTAGTGATTGTGCAGTTGATTAATATAAATCTACAGATAACTCCACAGTTAAAATCCTCTGCCCTGTGAATTTCGCCGTGCTGCTATTAATCTCTCCTATCTCCCTGTCACTCAAAACAAAAATGCAACAAATGAATGTAGCTGGGAAATCATTTCCTCTCCATCCGGGACATATTTTCACCTGTGTAATCCTCAGAGAGGGAGAGGGGTGGCTCAGCTGCCAGGGAGAGAAAGACGGAGTAGACGGTGTAGACAGGGGCGACAGAGACTGAACGTGGTAATGAGAGACGGCGAAGTACAAAAGTTAGCAAATTACAAGACGAGATCAAATTTGCTGCAAATATCCAGTCGTGATAAGGACGGTAATGACACAAAATTAATTATAATCCCAGATCTTGTCACCCTTTGTTCTTCTATGAAATCATTTCCCTCTTTTCTGTACAGACTATGAACATTGTGCTTTTTCTTCCTCTCCTCAGGAGATGCTCCATACTGCACCCCAGAGCAGTACAAAGAGTGTGCAGATCCTGCCTTGGGTAAGGAGATAGCCCAGCATGTTGCATTTGTGTGTGTGCGTGTGTGTGCGCGTGTGTGTGTGTGTGTGCACGGTTCAGTGTGTATATCCCACAGCTCGGAGGCTCCTGATCCATGCTGATAACAGGTAATGCTGCTCCTTCAGCCTGATGGGAGCCATTCTCAAACAGTACGCCTCAGGCCTGGCACTGAGGCATTGAGGCTCCCCTTTTCACACTGCCCTGTCTCTGCATCGACTGATACCTCTGAGGCATTTCACGTCTGTTTGTTTACTTATTGACACTGTCTCTGTCATGACTCACATGTCAGCCTCTAGCCGCTGCTGTCTCTCTGACTCTATGTCTTTTGAATTTCTTTTAAGGGTCTCTTGGGTCTTTCACAAGTTTTCTTTGATGGCTTTCACGCTGCTGGCATTTTGTTTGTCAGTCTCGGGTGACGCTAAGTCTATCTGTCCATGCATCTTCAAAATGCCAATCTCTCGATCTTCCCTCTTCTCTCTCCGTCCGTCTGCTTCATTTCTCAGACTTTCTTGTTGAGAGAGATAATGACTACTGCGTGTGCGAGACGCCTTGCAACTTGACGCGCTACGGCAAAGAGATGTCCTTTGTCAAGATACCGAGCAAAGCATCAGCCAAGTACCTCGCCAAGAAATTCAACAAAACAGAGCAGTACATAGCGTAAGTGACATTCTAATGTCTTATTTATCAAGTGAACGTGAGTTTTCAAGCACTGCTTTATATTTATTCAGTTTTACACGTTATCACCGTTGGGGCTGCATTTGAACTCATCCTTTACTGCTGGATCCTAAGCTACTACATAAAACAGTTGTAAATTATACTTGTTGATATCATTGAACTGTCCGTTAAGTGAATTGGATATAGATTAATTTAAAATATAAATTTTTGCTTTGTTAAATATTCTACTCCTCTGGAATTAAATGTTAAAAATGTAAAGTCTTACTCATGCATACTTATATTAAACTCCCTCAGCAGATGAAAATTATGCAGATGCACCATTCTGCACAGTGGAGCTCAAACATCCAAGTGAAGTGACAATAAGTAAAACACATTTACAAGTGGAAGGGAATTTAAAGTGTTGTTACCACCTCTGGGGCTGGGAGATAATTAAGGGGTTCTATTATTAAGAATAGAACCCCTGGAGAATTACCTCCCTGTGGAATCATGTTGAAAATAAGATTCTATCATGTTATTTTTTTATAAACTCTCTCGTCCAAATTGATGATTCCACACAGTTTGTATGATTAAAATATTAGTTACTGAAGTTTTATGCAGAAATATGTGATAGTAGAGTGCAGTTCTATGTATTTAATAAAATATATTTGAATATATTTGCTATTTTTAGAGCAGAGGGATATTTTGCAGATCTATTTCATGAGACAGTATATGTAAAATTTATAATCTTATTAGGGGATATAGGGGGACTTGAAACTTGTACAATTAACTGGAAATGGTGTGCAAATGCTTCCCAAGAAAGATGAGCTCAATCAACCTGATGGTGGCGCTGTGATTAAGGCCCAAAAATAATGTCCAGCTCAATGTGCTCTTCTTAAAGGCCTCTTGGACCATACGGGGCTGGCAAGGTGGAATTTTTGCTCATTGGCTTTAACTAAAAAACATTACAGTGAAATCTAAGTTTTTGGGTTTTGACTCTTCAACAGATGCCTATATGTCATTGCAGATCTATGATACACATTCCTATGATGAAAACATGGCAGCCATCAACCAAACTCACAGTGCACATACACACAAGTGTTGTTGAAGTTAGATTAAGAGGGTTATTGAAAAGCTGAATGTTTTGTGATGTTGAAATCAATATGTGATTGGTCTCACTCCTTTAAACAGATATAAGTACATAACTATGGTCACCTTTATGGGTCCTGAAACCCTCATGCTGCTGCTTTAATTTCGGCACTCTGAGCTGCTTCTCTCTGTTGCGTATAAAATGGTATAAACCTGCTAATTGTCGCTTGTGGCCATATTGGTCTTTTGTTTTTGAATGAATGAATGAATTTACACTCCTTGAGGTAGGAAGTAAAGCGTTTCATCCATGATTAGCAAAGGTTGTAAAGTTGCACACAAAATGTAACACGTTTTGGCTCCATCATATCATGGGCTAATCGTGGATTGCAAAGAAAGTAGCTCGTGGTCTGGATTGTGAAGAACTAGACTAAAACCATGTGTTTTCCATTGTTTTAAGTGGATCAAACCACTTACACACATTAAAAACACAATAATCGCATTAGAGCTGCATTAGAAATCTACTGACTTAAGGTTGTGCAATAACTGCTGTAACAGGTTCACCTGTGGTTTTATCACAGAGCTGAGGAAATAGAATGGGGATCTTCCACAGATTGCTTAACTTGATTAATCAGCCAGTGTTAAGCCTTTCTTTCCCAAACTACTGGATAGATCAAAAGTGAAGTTCAAGGAAATAAGGAGTGGGTGCGATAGTACTTGAATCTTTTATCTCCAATCCCAGTGGAGCAAGATAATTAGACCATATGTAGTCAGAGTGCTTCAAAAACCTCCACTTCTCCTTTCAGAAATGTTTTGTATAATTCCCTGTGAAAAGATGAGAGCCCATCCAGTTCATTTTTTGTCTGCACATATTTCCAACCAGCCTGATGAGCAGGGAGTGTTCTGGAATCTGAGCTGCACAGGGTTTAGTGGTGTGAAGCTGACGTCGATGACAGTGGTCTGTCTTTCTACTGGAAACCACAAGCACAAACAGAGAGAGAGACAGCACCACTGGCTGTTTGACAGCAGCTACGATCAGATGTATTCCAGGTTACTAACGAAGCAATGAGAACGACTGACAGCAGGGGAAACATAATTCAAGCTGCAGGCTGACACCATGCAGGGTGAGAGGACACAGAAAAGTCAGTAATAACAAGATGAAAACACCTAGATCAGTGGTTCCCAACCAAGGGCACTATTGCCCCGGGGATAACTACTTCTGCATCTGTCAGAAGGTATGTGTAAAGATTATAAAGAAGCTCAACTGACTGAAAGAATAGGGACTACAGTTTGATTTAAAAAATACATCCACATATTGGATTAGGTGTAACACCTGAACACCATGTGATGTTGTATGCATGAAAACTAAACACAAAACAGCAGGCAGAGAAGTCTAAACTATTAAAGGATGGGATCAGTGGGTGAAATCAAGATCAAAACATAATAACAGTTCAAATAGTAATTACTGTAGCTTGGCAACCAGACAAATCTGCAAGATCATGTTTTGTTTGCTCTGGCAAATTTCTGCCCCCCTGCTATTCACGGGCCAATCACAACCTTTTATTCAATTCAGTACAAAAGAATAAATATATATAAACAATATATCTGGGGGGGGAAATTAATAAATCAAGATGGTAGGATGAAATAGAATAGATAGGTTACAGCGTTAAGATCAATAGAGTCAATATTTCAGATGCTTTGTGGGGGAGTTCCAGAGGCGAGCGGCTGCACGGCTGAAGGCTCTAAACCCCATGGTGGTCAGTTGGGCAGGGGGTACAGTTAAATTGATAGAGGAGGAGGATCTGATGGGGCGAGAGGGTGAGCAGTGTTAAGGAGACCTGAGAGATACGGAGGTACCAAATTGTGAATAGTCTTGAATGTGAGGAGCAGAATCTTGAAATCTATACGGAATTTAACAGGAAGCCAATGAAGCTGCTGAAGGACAGGAGTGATATGTAATATGGAGGGGGTTCTGGTGATGATGCGGGCAGCTGAATTCCGGCCGAGCTGTAATTTATGGAGGCGTTTGTAAGGAAGACCAGAGAGAATGGAATACATTAATTACAGTAATCAATACGGGATGTGATGAGAGCATGGACGAGAAGAGCAGTGCTGTTGGAATAAAAACTCACAGACACGTCTCCAGCCTGGATTTGAAAAGTCACACATCATCACTGAGCAAGCACCGCCCCAATTTGCATGTGTCACTCAGCACTGCATCACACGTTTCACTGCTCTGATTGGTTGTAAGTCTCTTTGGCTGAAGAAGTAATGGATAAAGATTTTGAAATTGTTCGCTAAACTATGGTAAATCAAAATTTAGATATTCTTTGTGCAGGTGTGCTTGAGCCCATCTCACAGAGCTGTATGGATTTTTAACAATGTTCGTGCAGTCAGACTGCAGGAGCTGATAGTGTATCTCCCACACTTACATGAAACGACCAGATGCTGTGTGTACGCTTTGTGTTGGTGTTCCTCCGTCTCTACTTCATCAGATGCAATTTGCATTCAGTCATTTCAACTCAGCCCGAGGCTTTCCAGAGTTCCTCTTAAGACTGCCGCATCATCACTTGTCTTGATTTAAATTTGAGTAATAAAACAGTGCACTGTGTCCCAAAAAAAAAAAAAAAAAAAATGTTACGGTTTTGATCTCCGCTCCAGTCGGGTGTGGCGTCTGATTCGTCCCACAAAGAAGATATTCAGGAATCAAAATAATAGTCTTCCTTGCCCTGGGCCTTTAAAGTAATCACCATTATTTTTCTTTCTGCTGAAGTCGAGACTTTAGACATGACACAGTAGAAAATCAAACAGCTGCCATCACTTCCCTTGTTTTCCTCAATGACCAGAGCCTCCTGGGGGAAAGACGGTTACTTGTTCAACTTGACACATCTGCTCTGTTATCTGCAGAAGTAGCAAACTCACCAGTCATTTTCTCCACCTAACACTCTGATAAAGAGTGTAGGACAGACATTTGACTATGTATCTTGAGACTGTGTGTTTCTCTCTGTTCACAGTGATAACATTCTGGTTCTGGATATCTACTTTGAAGCATTGAACTATGAAACCATTGAGCAAAAGAAAGCCTATGAATTGGCAGGCCTTCTGGGTAAGTTCCTTCTTGGGAATAGATAATATGCATAATGCAACATGACAGTAGTGACAGTAATATAAGCTCTTGCATTTTTATAATGGAAGACACAAAACTCTCTTTAATCTAATGTTGCATTTCAACATACATCTAAAGTACGTTTTCTGTTCGATATCTCATCTTTTAGACCATAATGAATATAAAAACTGTTTTCAAAGCTGATCTCGGTTTCAGGTGAATCCACTCTGTGCTGTTTTAAAGTGTCATTTGTGTTTTCTAATTGGTCTTTCCAGGTGATATTGGAGGTCAGATGGGTCTCTTCATTGGAGCCAGCATCCTCACCGTTCTGGAACTCTTTGATTATCTATACGAGGTCAAATATTTCTTTTTAAAACATTTCCCATCGTCTTTGAGAGACTCTCTTCTTTGTGCAGTGTAGTGTTTCTAAAAATGTGAGCTGCTCCAGTGTTATCTGAATTATTTGATCACAAAAAGGAGTTTTTCACATGATACAATCCACACAAGGACGTGTGATGAAAGCTCCCTCATTTCCCTGCAACTCTATCTCTGTATGACACACACATCTCAGCTGCAGCGATGCTGGATACATTAACATTTTAGATGTATTATATTTTAGATTAGTCAGGATGTCTCTGTCCGCTCTCATTTGGACAACTCCGTGCTGCGTGCTTCCTCTTTGCCTTCCCCTCCCCCAGTAATGCGGAGAGACTTTTTGTGTGTCTGTTAGACCTTGATTTTAGATGTGTGAGAGTGTTTGTGTGAGACATGTGCAGGATCGATGGGAAAATATATTTATTGAGACAGAAAATCAGCTTCCAAAATATATGGGCTTACTATGTTAAGACAAAAAAGAAGACATTTCTGAATATCGTGTTTTGTTTTTTTCAGGTGATCAAGTACAAGATGTGCCGATGCATGAAGAAGAAACACAAAGGCCGCAACAACAACGACCGGGGAGCTGTGCTGAGCCTGGATGATGTGAAACGCCATGTTAGTAGGCTGCTGCTAAGTATTTCATTGTGTCAGACTACATTGTTTTGACAGGGGGCACACTCTCTTCCTTGTCTTCACTGTCTCAACTGCAGCTGTAGTGAAGGATGGAGGGAGAGAGATGGAGGAAGCTAGGGAGGAAAAGACTTAAGAGGAACCAAAGGGAGCAACAAAAAAAGAAAGTGTTTGGGATAAGAAGGAGAGAATCTTGAGAGGGAGATGTAAGAAAGTGGAGAGTGGCTTGAATTTAATCGAAGCTGGACGGGACAAGCAGGGACAATCTGGAATTAAAGCTTTGGAAGGTGTGACAGCTCACTTGTCTTGGAGTCTAAATGAAGCCAGTTCACTTAAATTCTAAGTCTGCCCAGCCAGAGAAAAAGAAAGATGTTCTCCTCCTCTGACTTACTTGGTGGTCTTTCCATCAACCTTCATTATTTTACATCAGACTATTTCTTATGAAGCTATTTCGTCTCATGACCCAGCTTGTTGTTGATGTCATGTCGTTTCTTTGTGTGTTTATGACTTCAAGGTTTTCCAAAGGCTTTTTTCTGATTTACTAAAGATGTGATGACTCCTTCTCCGCATGTTTGTCCCCCTTCCATCACAATTCTTCCTCTTCTGCTGATCATGTCTCTCGTCTGACGTCTCTCTGTCTTCATTTCCCTGTCAGGCTCCTTGCGAGAACCTGCGTACACCATCAACGTATCCTGGCAACATGCTACCTCATCACCCCGGCCAGGCCAACTTTGAAGACTTCACCTGCTGAGCAGACCCGGGTGAAGCATCGAAGTGCGTGTAATGCAACCAAAGCCAACCATACTGCGAGAACTGTCCAACACAGGGTGCGTGAGGAACTGATGCAAAGTCTAACAGAGGCACTTTTTACATAGAAACAGAGTAAAGCAGACAAATCAGACGACAAATGCGGCGACATGAACTTTCACTTGAGGCAAAGCGGAGAGGAAATCCCAAATATAAAAGTATCTGTTAAATTTCCGGAGAACATTTCACACAGAAGTCTAAACTCTTCTATCTCTGTTTTCCTTTGGAATACTGCCGCAAAGGATGCTCATGGAGAAACCTTGCCAACATACACCTCTCTATCAATAGACAAAAAAATGTAAAAAAGAAGACAAGCAAGGGGAAATGTACAGTTATCTCACCGCAGACAGCAGATCAGAAAAAAGAGCCCCCATGCCTTCATGTAACACCACGACACACGGTGGTTTCACACGACACCGGCCTGCTGGTGGGACAGACATCCATACCGCTTACCCCACTGCACATGTAGCAACATCTGTAACTGTTGCAGCGCTCCATAAAACAACAGTCGGACACTGTGTGACTCATTTGTATGAGAATGTATCTTTGTTTGCTGTGCGTGTAGTCGGGTGTGCAGGGACGTTTTTTGGGGGGAGTCGTGGCGGTGGTGGTGGTGGTAAGGGTAGAAGTACATCATCTACCATTTGAAACATACGGATTTCAGGTCTCATGTAAATGCATGCTTGTATTCGTCAAAGTGCATGTTTTTCATTATTTCAAGTTTATAGATGATACATCCCATATATTTCTGTTTATGTGTGTTGCTATTGGGTGTGTTTACATGCATACGAGTGTTCACAGTTGCCAACATCAGGTACAATGTGTGCGTTTGTTGATTAAGCAAACGGTTTTCTGTCCTCATGCAGCTGCTTTTTTTCTTTTTATGTGATCAATGAGTCGAGGAGTCTTCATTCAGCTTCATTTAGCCTCATCTCGACTGCAGGGTGAGGTGAGATGAATTGTTTTTGCAGGATGGTTGATTGCTGAAATCCTTGGAGTTTTGTGGGGCTGCTAATTCTTTCTGTATCTGTGTTCTAGTCGCAAAAGTCTTATCAAAGCACAATACCGCCAGTATGTAGAGGTGATGTAGAAGACAACGTATTATTCTTCTTGATATATTGTCATACTATTAATATCGTGTTTATTCAAATTTCATTTGTTTTTGTTTTTTTCAATTCATATTAAACAAACTCAGTATTACCTGAT
Source organism: Chaunax sp. Z400 (assembly GCA_037577475.1). Taxonomy (NCBI): domain Eukaryota; kingdom Metazoa; phylum Chordata; class Actinopteri; order Lophiiformes; family Chaunacidae; genus Chaunax; species Chaunax sp. Z400. Next base: position 24,114,131 of record CM075185.1, read on the forward strand.
CAATCCTGTCTCCATCCTCCAGGTAATAGGCTAGTCTATTTAGTTATCAGAGCATAAATAAATGCAAATATCATTTTGGAAATTGTTATTCTTCTGAGCTTTCTTTCCTCTCAGTGAATTTCCTCTGTGAGGCCTTTGTTTGTCTGTTTGGTTGAATAGGTAAACAGAAGCAAATCGGTGTGTTTTTCAACTCCAGATATTGTGCAAATGTTCAATTTTAGTCACGAGTAGCTCTCGGAAAATCAGATTAAGTACTCTGTACTTCATCTGAGGCATTTTGCTATCTGTCATTTCTCTAACCAACCTTTTATCTTGTGTTTTGCTTCATACAACATTTTAATCATAAGGCTTGGGGACTGCAGTATTAAATTAGATATTACTTAATCTACTTCAACCATTCATTTGTGCTGCAATTACAACAGCTACAAGCCACAACGTTTTGGAGCTCTACTTTCTTGAAATGTAATTACAGTTTCAGCAGCTCTATGACAAAAGGATGGATGATAAATATCCTGCACAGCCAATACTAGTTATATTGATATTGTCAGTTTGCACATTATGGATGCCCTCTCTCATATTCTATTGTCCATCTGGGGCTGCCAACTGCTACACTTATATTAGAAAGGTGGCTTTGGTGATGCATGACCCTGTGAATATTAGCACCCAGTTGGATGCCCTTAAACACGGTCTGCCTTGTCATCTACAAACATTAAGGGTTGTTCCAGGACAATTAGTTTACTTTTGCTTTAGTATTTCTATAAAAAAAAAACTTTTAATGGGAATCCAAGCATCAACATTGTTCATCAAATGTGAGTGTGCTTTCCTTTTTTATTATTCAAAGGAGAAACCTCAGCTGGTAACACATTAATATACAAGGGTTAAAACTCCTGGGATCTGGCTCGAACATCTGATGAAGATTTTTCATCTTTTGAATGTCTGCCACATGACTTTGCCCCCTGACTGTTTTATTATTTTCTGTTGTGTCTGCCAATAAGACAGATTAATCAAAAAATAAAATATGATGCTGTATATTTCCTCTTCCCATTTGTGTCTTTTTCTTATCGACAGTCTGAGGCCCAGAAGATTGCAGGGGAGGGTCAGAATACAGGAGAGCTGCCTGCAAGTGACAAGCCCTGCAGAAAATGGCTTCTGCATCTTAAAAAGGCTCCAGGGCAAAGCAGGTGGGGTGTGTAGGAGGTGGCAATACCAGTGGGAATTCAGACAGCCTGAAGATCTTTCTCAAAAATCTTGATTAGTAAAGATTTCCTCTAGTCTTGGGATATGAATTGTTCACGTTGTTAGCAGATCCAGAATTCTTGGCAACGGGGCCTCTCCCTCCTGGATGAGGTTCAATCATTATGTAAACTCGTTTAGGTCCCCGATAAAAAGATTAGAGATGACTGCTCCCTCCTTGCTTTCACCTTGTTTGTTTGATGCAATGCCAACCTGTGGACAAAGCGAGATGATCCTGCAGTGGAATCCATCCCATCACTGCCTGCCCTTCTTAAATGGCTTTAGTACCACTAACCACCCCAGGTAACTGGATGTGATCTGGAGGGGCCTGTTACACACAGGGGACTTCTAATTTGTGTTGTTATTATTATTATAATTATTATTATTTAGATTTGTTCTTATGAGATTTGTGCACATGTTTTCACCCCTATCAGCCAGTTTAATCATGCCTTCTACTGTCACTGAACATGCACTTGAGCTCAAGATCTTTTTATATCAGTGGTAATTGCCTCGTAATCCTATTATCCCATCTTATCATCGATACCATCAAGGAGATTGTGCTTTTATTTCACAATTTCTTACTGTGGTGCACAGTGTTTGTCATTTCAATTAAATGAACACACACTACAAATCACTGAGTCAAAATTGTTCAAGTACACCAAAAGTAACTGAAGCACTGACAAAATACTGGGTAAAACTGACCTGCTGCAAAAAAAAAAACATCAGTCAAACAGAATAATGTGCATGAGGCATACACAACTGCAAAACACATATTATTAACAATCACTTGCAAATATTGAAGTTTTAAGCTTTTAATAGTTAATCAGTGAAACACAACAACAGTATATCTACTCAAGTGCTGAGGTGCTTCAGTACAATTGTGAGGTATCTATACTTTACTTAAGTGCATTTTTTGCTACTTTATACTTCTATCCACTACATTTGAGAGATTTCATTTATTTACATTTATTTTCTGATATTGCTAAAGCGACTAGTTACTTTGCAGATTTACATTATCGATACAAAATGTGATCAACAAATACTGTAAACTGTTACACATTGTAGATCAAGGTACCTGGCAACATGAAAAGTAATAGGTTCCACCTTTACAAACATGCTGTACACATAATAACTGTACAACTGTAATCCAATACTACAATATATATATGTGTGTATGTATATATATATATACATATAATTTTAAAATGGGCCATTTTGCTTGATGTTTGCTTCTACTTTTGGTACTTTTATGTTAAGTCCTTTTACTCAAGTATATTTTTATATACCTGCAGGACTTGTACCCCAGTATTTCTATAGTGTGATATTATTATTATATTTAAGCAGAAGGTCTGAATGCTTTTCCCACCACTGCCCGATGATGATATAAAAAAAAATCCACCTAACAGAGTTGGCTCTCCCTCCTATCTTTATACTCTCCCTGCCAGCATGTCACATTCCTGGTGTAAATTTATCCTGTCAGATCTCTCAGTGCAATTAGGATGCTCAGCTGTTTTTCACAGATAAGGCAGCGGCCTGGCTCCTCTGGGCTCCACTTTACATTCTGCTCATTAAGAGGATTAATAATTACAGCACAGTGAAGTTTCTCAGCACTGAAAGACACTGTATTAGATTTCAGACTTGTGTCCGCCTGATTTGTCCTTCAATTTATTTTAAGTATGAGCCCTCATTCATTGGTTTCATATCCAGGCTGCCAAGAGATTTGTCATGGTTAAACCTAATCAACCGCCGTCTTGCGAGCAGGATGTAAAATCCGCTAGAGATCTGAAGAACAATGCAACAAATCAAGTCTTCTTCCTCCCATGGTTGATGATTGTGCCACAACTTGCTCCAGACAAACATGATGTATCCCCCTCCTCTCTGGTATGCACTCCCACAAGCACAGATCAAGTACAATAGGCGATGGGCAAACAGATGGGATGTTTTGTTCTGTTGTAGCTTCATACTTATATGGGGAGAAGTGTTATGGCGACAAAGTTTTGGAACACAAAAGTGTTTGATTGGCTGATTGACAGGACCACAGTCGCTCCACTTTTTACTTTTTCCTTCTTAATGCAGAAACCATTTCAGAGGTTCAACATCCTCTCCGGTGTCTCTCTTGACTGAAACATTATGAGGATGATATGCATTCAGAAAAGGTCATGTCGAATTGTTTCACGTCAAGAATGGAGGTGCTGTCTTGTGATTTAGATCCGATAATAATCAAGAAGGGAACTCTTGACAAATTTATGAACCCCAACTTTGATGGAAGAAAATATTCTGAACATCCCAAAATATAATATTTGTGATTTTTAAGATGACTCAGAATGAAATTGAGTAGAAGCATGTGTCATGCAGTCAGCCATTATGAACTATGAAACTATGAAATAAAAGCTCTGAATGTTTAAAGAGAAGTATTTTGTTCTGACAAGGGATTTTTGGTTATCTTAAAAAGAGATGGAGCCCTTCGCCCAAACAAATGAAAATGCATAAACCTCTCTATGTTTGCTTTTGGAAACGTTCAAAGTATGTATAAGGGGTAATATTGTCACGAGTCGCCTGTGACTTCTAAGCTTCTAATGTTTTCTGTGTTTATACCTATTTCTGCCTGGGTCTCCTCGCCTCTCATCTCTCTGTGTGTGTACTATATGTATATGTTGCAAGGTGTTCCAATTCACAAATTATTTTTAATTTGGTGATAAAATGCAAAAGTTACTGTCGAGGCAGCTTCATAAAATGGATAACGATTGCAGCATTTCTACAAGATACTTTCATGAATCTTTATGTGCATCACTTACTTACAGCTGGGGTCTTTTCAGTTCAGGAGTTGTTGTTTTTTTTTATCAGAGCAACCTGCTATCTTTTGACAAGACTGACACCATCACCCAGGGTGCTCCAAACATCACCCAGGAAATATAAAGCACCATGAAATCTCTATAGGCTGGTAAAAACCTGATTGATTTTGTATGACTCGTATAAGATATTTTTCAACTCAGTCTCGTTATTGTTACAATACAATCCTTTCCCCCTACACTGGAAGATTCTATCATCACATTGATTCATAAAAATGGTAAAGATCCCGTAGAGGCCTGGTCATACAAACACATTGTTTTGATTAATACAGATCCTAAAATTCTTGCCAAAACTCTACCCTGCAAACTCAGCAAGGTCATAGCCAAATTAATCAACCGGGGCAGAACAAATTTTGTACAGGGGATCTTTGCAGGTGTTTGCAGAAGTCTTTACAAGCAGTGAAAAATGCTAGTTTAAATTTATTTGTGTTGTAACAAATAACATTTTGTCAGTCATATTGTGGTAGTAAATATGTTAACTAACATTGGCACTGGCCTTCTCACATGACACCATGTGACATCAGAATTAGGTAATAAACCAAATTGGGAAAATGAAACAAAAAAATATATTGAAAAGGAGAGTGATGTTATCCTGGGATGGTTTGGCTATACAGTTTCATTTTTAAGGAACGTGTGATTACTTTAAAATATTTAGGGATATTACTTTGTTTCTTGTTTCAGTATTTTAATATGTGACCTGCTTTACTTTGTTTGACTGAACACTAGTGGAAATTATTACAAAGTAATTACAAAAACATTTTTAATCATTTATACTTTTGTCATGGTTGACCTACACTTTGTCATAATGTGTACAATGTAAATCTTACTGCCTTGACCTCAAAAACAAACATTAAACCTTAGGGCAATTACCCAAGTGTGTTCAAAATAAAATATAGGTAAACATATAGGATATAGTGTACATATTATAATTATAATATTCATTTATATTTAAAATTAATGTAATTATACATGTGTATAAAGAAGTAATTAAATCCATATAGAGAGGCTATGTTTGAATGTGTAACTCATTTATTCCAGTTGACTATGTCATTTATTGCATTTATTTCAGTAGCTTACATTTGGAAATAAAGTTACTCGGCCATGTTTTGAATTTTTGTTATCTTTAAGCTCCTTTTTCTTTATATATCATTTTTTTATACGTTTATTACTTCCAGTAATACAGGACCGGTTTTATGTGAGCGCAGTTTTAATGCAAGTACCATCAACATGCAGCAGGAGCCGCTAGGGGACCGGCAACGTCACCTAAAACTCTGTTCTCGCTCTCGCGGTAGCTCCGTGCCTCTACCGGCAGCGACATTCAGAGAGGAGATGGCGGCTAGAGGGGGGTTCCAGACGGCACCAACGGGAGGTGGTGGTGGAGCAATGGGGCCTGGACCACCGGTACCGGGCGCAGGACCAGGCATGGGCCCCGTGACGCCCTCTGGAAGAATGGGACCGTCATCGGCAGCGCAGAACCACATGTATCGCTCCCCAATGCCCGGGCCTGGATACCCGGTGAGATATCACTCCATCTTTGCTGCTGTCGCGTTAGCCAGTCCGCTAGAACAAAGCCTCTAAAGGCTGCTTTGTCACTAGCGGCTAATGTTAACCACCATCACCGGAGCCGGCCACGGCTCATAGTTGCTGGCGGCCCCGCTGAACTGTGCTTAGCCGTCAGAAACATTTTAACCGGTCGCTTTGAGCGACTATCATAGTTTGTTTGTTGTTTGAATTTGCTAACCCTCCCGCCCGCCAACGTTAAGGTTAGCTAGTTAGTCACATCAGCCAATTAGCTTAGCCTGCTAACGTTGGTAGCTCACAACTATATTTCTTCCAGTTTCCTTCGTAAAATATTTAAATGCATTTGAGTACTCTCTAAATAGGAAGGTTCAGGTACTTTACTTTTGACAGTCGTACTTGAGAAAGTTTTGGTTGTATTTAAAAGTTAGTGTTAGAGTTGAAGTTACCATGCCTTGCCCACTTATGAATGAAAAGGCTATACGAACCTGCAGATTGTGTATCACGGCAAATTCTCATTTAAAACAGTAATTACACAAGAGGTTCAGACTATGATCACACTGCACCTTCTGTGTAGATGAAATTACATGCTGGATGCGACTTCCCAGCTGGTATTTTCTCCTCTGTAGTATTTGGTAAGCTGGCAGGTCAAGGTTTTATTTAACTTAAGTAAACTAAAATGGCCATCGCAGAGAAATTTAGTTTTGAACACTTCATTTTCATTGTATACGATATGTGCTGCAAATATACGTCAACGCTACCAGGAGCCCCATCTGAGGAACATTTTTGCCGATTTGGAGAAAAAAGATTACAGCTGGTTAAATTATCCAGTATATATATTATATGACAGGGAGTTGATATACCTCTCAAAGGGGTAGGAATATATAGCTATATACTTCTTTCTACCTCTTTTCAAACATTGTCATTTTATTATATTTTTTCTCCTTATTGATGTTGTTTTTTTTTTCGTGTTCCAAATGAATAGATTTAATTCATTCATTCAAACATCTTTTTAATTTGTGTACCATATCATATATTCTATCCGGAAATCCTCAAGAGAGATGTAGATTTCGTATATAGTTTGGTCATTTTGGATGGTGGGCTCGGATGTGCAAAGTATTTATTATAGACGTTTGTGTGAGGAAAAGCATGGGTTAAGTGTTCATCTATTCCTATCAGGAGTGTGATATTTTTGTTTTTCCACATTTTTAAAATCCACAGTGCGATACACTAAGAGACGATGGTGACATAAGACTGAATTTCAGTTGATATAAAATAATAGTTTACCAGAGAGGATGTGATCAACCCTTACAATGTTAGGTCATTTGAAACTGTCCGATACAATAAACAATTGGTCATGTTACTGATATTTTCTAGTCCCAAAATAGTTTTATATAGTTAAAACACTAAGGATTTAATTTAGTTATTAATTTGTTGGTTATATTCTTGTTGAACTATTTGACCAAAAACATGTCACAACAAAATGACTTACGCTCATCTCACCGTGAAAACAATAATCATGTCTCAAAATAGGTTTGTCCTGTACGGGCAGACATTTCAAGTTGCTGAAAGTTTGCGTTGTTGTTTTTCCAAATGTTTCACTGGAGTCAGAAGAGCCTTCTGACATGTTTGAAAGTAAGAAATATGTTCCACCAGAATCAGGTTATTGGCTTGCGACCTTCCCATCATTAAAGCTGATTGAATATGACAGCAGTGATGGGAACATTCAGACCACAAATTAAAGCAAAATAAATCACATACTGGAAAGTCCCAACATGTAACATGGTGCCATCTCTGATTTTGCATCCATCACAAAGTTAAGAAGGCTGGTGGCTGATATTTGTGCACTTTGAATAACAGAAGCTATGTACAGTATAACTTTCAACTGTGTTAACCTGTACTTTGACTGGTGTTTACAGAATGTGTCAATTTGGCCTAATCTAGACTTCCATAGTCAAGTAGCACAGTAGTACAAAACCTCAAAAATATTCAGTTTACATTAATCGCAAAAACTGCCACAAATCCTCAAAGTTGGGAAGATGGATTGAGGGACTGAGTTAATATTTGGCATTTTGTTTGAAAATAGTAAAAACAAATGTATATATAGATATATATCTGTGTATCAGCATTGTAACCACATACCTAATGTGTAGGTCCCCCTTTTAACCTGTTTAGCCATGGACTCCACAGGACCTCTGAAGGTGTGCTGTGGTATGTGGCACCAAGACGTTAGCAGATCCTTTAAGCCCTGTAAATTGCGAGGTGGGGCCTCCATGGATCAGACTTGGTCGCCCAGTACATCCCACAGATGCTCTATTGGATTGAGATCTGGGGAATTTGGAGGTCAGATCAGCACTTTGAACTAGTTATTGTGTTCCTCAAACCATTCCTGAACCATCTTTGCAGTGTGGCAGGACGCATTATCCTGCTGAAAGAGGGCACAGCCATAAGGGAAGGGGTGTACTTGGTCCTTTACAATGTTTGGGTAAGTGGTACATGTCAAGGGTAACATTCACATGAATGGTTTCCCAGCAGAACATTTCCCAACGCATTACTCTGCCTCCACCGGCTTGCCTTTTTCCCATAGTGTAAGCAGCACACAGACACCCGGCACTGTGTGTTCTGACACCTTTCCATCAGAACCCACATTAACTTTTTCAGCCTTTTGTGTGGAATCGGACAACACAGGCCAGCCTTGGGCGCCCATGACCCTGTCGCCAGTTCACTGCTTGTCCGTCCTTAGACCACTTTTGGTAGGTACTAACCATTGTAGTCTGGGAACACCCAACAAGACCTGCAGTTCTGGAGATGCTCTGACCCAGGTCTCTATAGCCATCACAATTTGGCCCAGGTCCTTACGCTTGCCCATTTTTCCCGCTTCCAAGACGTCGACTTTGAGGACACAATGTTCACGTGCCATTGTAACGAGATAATTTCATTCAATTCACCTGTCAGTGGTCATAATATTATGGCTGATCTGTGAATATTTACATTTTTATGTCACTCATCTTCCTCTTTTAGTTCTATACTTAAAACAAAGGGACCACTTTCACAGGAGGGGGACTGTACAGTCCGGATGTTTGTAAATGTGTGCTGTTAAAGATGTTTTTTTTAATCTCTGACGACATGTTATTTCTGAGAACAACACTTGTGTGCTTTAAATCTTGATAGACATGGTAAGTCATCTGTAACTGCTGTTGTCGTGTTTGCTGCTTAGCTACTGGCAACATACAGCATAGTTCAGTGAAAGGATGTTGCATCTTTTTTTCTCCAGCGTCCTTGACTGCTTTCACTCACACAAGCAGCCCTTCTCAACATAGTGAGAGAGTCGGCATACTCTGAATACTGAAAAACTCCAATTGTTTGCAGGGAAACCAAGGTTATACTGATGTACAGTTGAGAGATCACTCAATAATCAACATGCTGTACCTTACTGCCCACGCTGCACTGTATGGAAAAGGCATAGTGCTTTCATCTTGCCTGTATTGTTGACAAGTTCTTATCCGTCACTCCTTTTCCTCCCTCCACCATAGGCTGAGGAGAAATTGCGCATTGCCTTAGTCTCTCATTTGTTGGACTGAGTGCTGGAGGAAAAGCTGTATTAGTCAGTGATTTGTCATTTATCTGTTGTACTTACCTGCACTCATGCAGTTGGATACACGAAGTCGCCTGTTTGAGTTCTTGGCGCACGGCTTGGTGAGTTGAAAGTGGGAGTTGTTCTGTATTGACTTGTTTGTTTGGAGCTGGCGTGCAAAGTGATGCTACTTTTTGTAGGACCGGGCGGATTTTCGTGTACATATAAAATGTACTAATTCAAGTAGTTCAGTTTAGAGTTAATCTTTTACATCGGAAGATGTGCTGCTAATGTTTTGCTGCCATATTGCAGTTGAAAGGGTTTAGTTTTATAGCATAGCATAAACATAGCATATTCTAGCATTAGACAATATGCATATACTGTAGAGTTAAGTGAAAAGGATGACAGGATGGTAGACTTGGATCTGCTTTTATCCTCAAAAGCTACGCTTACACACATCTGTACAACCATGGAAATATGAGCTTTTGCTAGAATTGGGCTTGTAGCCTTTTGAACATTTTAGATGCACAACAGCTCGTGAACTCACATGTAAATAGCAAATGTAGCCGCTATTCATTTGCTCATTGACTGATTTGCAGGTATAGTTAGCTAATGTGAATGTCAGTATCAGTCTGTAGGCAGTATATATATATATATATATGATGTCCATAGATGTCAGTGACGTAAGATTGACTTCACTTGCCTCTGGATACTTTGCCCGTTGTGTCTTTTGACGTCTATCACTGAGGTGTGCCTGTTTTCTTCATGGCCATTTGCACACATTGGTGCTTCTTTTAGAATCATGATTTTTTTTTTTTTTTTACATGGTTTACACTTCATTTGCTCTACAGCACTGCTTCACTCATTGAAACCTTAATAACAATGTACTGCACTGTAGTTCCAGCTACAGCACTAGATCTGCCATTTTAGCGACAAAAAAAAAAGCTATTTGAGAGTGCACGGCGGTGGGGTCTGGGTTTACCTTGTCACCCACCCTCAAAAAGAACCCTGAGGTTAAAAATTATCTTCAGCACAGCTAGCCATGTTTGAGTGGGAAGCCTGCAAGGTGTTGTGTCACAGTGACCTTCTACATGTTTGCCAGTGAGTCTGTACAAGGTTGGAATATACACGGTATGTGTTGACAAATTATGCAACATTTTAGTGCTGCAACCAACAGTTAAATCAAGTATTAATAAATCTGCTGATTGATTTCTTGATTGTTTACTTTATAAAACATCAAACAACAGTTAAAAATGGCCAGTGTGAGTTCTTCAAATGTTTTATTTAGTCAGGCTAACAGTTTAAAACCCAAACAATCTATTTCTATCTGCAGAGACAAGGAAAGAAAGTAAATTCTCACATTTGGAAAAGCTGAAACTGTTAAATGGTTTGCATTTTCGGCTTAAAAAAAAGAAACAACCAATTGACTTACCGAATAGTTGCTGGTTAATTCACAACTACAACAACTGCCAAAACCGAATCAGGAAGAGGAAAACCTGACTCTTGAGTTTTCTAAGCTAGCACATTTTCCTACACCTCTTACAATAGTATGCAGGAAACCCTTGTGGAGTTTGTTGATGCACACACCAGATATCTGGGGATTAAAATCATCACTACTGATCAACATCCTGTTCAACATCCGTAGAACCTCAATGTAGGGTGGTCTCATATCTGTATATTCTGGACTTGAGGGCGGTCTCCCAAAAATCTTTTAAGCTTTATGGGAGAAATAATTTTTCGCACATTTTCTGTACAGAGACCGGGCATGCCCCCATCCAGCCGCATGACACCACAGGGACCAGCCATGGGCCCCCCAGGATACGGCAACAGCCCAGTGTCTCGCCCTGTGATGCCTGGTGTGATGGACCCGTCTCGCAAGAGGCCGGCCCCCCAACAGATTCAGCAGGTGCAGCAGCAGAATCGCAACCAGCAGTAAGTCCCCCCCCCCCCCTGCAGCAGTGGTAGCTGTTTTTCTTCTAACATGAGATTAGTATTTACAGTCAAACTTTAACTATGACCTTTGTTGTATTTCCTATTGCAAATTAATGAGGCACATAATGTTGTGACCTTTCTTAATTGGGAAAAGTTATTTTATAAAGAAATACCATCACAGTTTCTCAACTGTTACTTGATAGATGTGAACTGAAAATGAGCTCCTATAAACTTACAATGAACGCTTCAGTTAGATGCAGTGGGAACCGAGTGGATAAAATTGTGATTGATCTGTTTTTCTAATACAAACCAGACTCTGGAACAATACTTTTGGTAAATGGTTCTTAGAGCCGAAGTCATTAATCCACAAGTGAAACAACAGCTATTTAATCGGCAACCTAATCAATTTTTCATTTCAATCTTTCATTACCAAAAATGCCAAACATTCCTTTGTTCCAGCTTGTTTGTTGAGACTTCCCTGCTTTTCTCTGTTTTATAGAATTACACGTTGCTAATTTTGGGTCTTGGTCAGTAGCTTTATCAAAATAAGCTATTTAAATGCATGGTCTTAGACTTGGTGCAAGATGCCCATCAGAGTTTTCCTATTTCTTACATTTTATAGACCAAAGAATTACTAAACTATTCGAGAAAACAATTGGAAGGATAATCAAAAAAAGCCCCAGTGCGGCTGTTTAAGAGTGAGAGAAACTCAGCGTTTGTTTTTAGACCTGATCCTGATCCCACTAGTCCTTCGGATCAGGGACTGAAGTATTGAGCTTATGGCCAACAAAGCATTGCTCTGCTCCAGCTCACACTCAGACTGATCCTGTTTTAATTGTTTGTTTCATCAGCACAAAGAAGAAGAAGATGGCCGATAAAATTCTACCTCAGAGGGTGAGTATTTATCAAACAGTCCATGGAAATCCATAAATTCTGGTCTTAATTTTATTAGAGAACCTTTATGTGCTTGCCTGGTTTAATTCAGATGTTGATCCTTAAAGGGATACAGTATTTCTTTTAAGCACTTCACTTGAGAGTGTAGTGACTTAAAGCTCTTTGGCTAACATAAGCCCCATTCCGACAGTGTTTTCATTCAGGGCCTGTTGCGCCTTTATTCCTCCCTGTTCTGGAACATATCTTGCTGTACAACTTCATAACTGAATGCCACCCTAAAATCTAGTTGTCACAGAGGAACTGCATGTGTAAGAAAGGTAGAGGCTGGTGACAGCTTAATCTTCAACTGCAGTTTCAACATGTTTAGTTACTGTGGGAAAGTTGTTTGAGCGGTTTCACCTGCTTGCTGTCATATTTTATTGCGCCCAAAGTTTTTGTTACATACGGCACATGTTCAAAAGTGGTGCCATAACTGTGTGTGAACAGTGTGTTCCTCTTAGTGTGCGCTTGTTGTACTTGTTGGATGTTGTGCCTGTGGTCACCAATGTCTTGTGTTGTGTCTCAGATCAGGGAACTGGTCCCAGAGTCTCAGGCTTACATGGATCTGCTGGCTTTTGAGAGAAAGTTAGACCAGACCATCATGCGCAAGAGGCTGGATATTCAGGAGGCCCTCAAGAGGCCCATTAAGGTACGTTTCCTTCCTGGAAATCCTCTGTCCCTCCAGTGATAAGAGGCCGGAAATTCATTTCAAAGTGGGTGAATAAAGAATGATGTTGTTTTTCTTGGCACTACACCAAAAAGCATATTTCCTTACATCTGGAGATTATGACTTTTAAGAAGGGGCACCTCTTAACCACCACAATTACTTTGTGACACATTTTATATCCTATGAATTGGATGTTGCACTTGTCCATAGTATTTGTGATTATGATAACATTTTGACTAATTGTTCATCCCCATTTCAAAGTCACTCAAAACCCCAGTGGTCTCCATGCTCCCAATGAATGGCCACTCGTGACCTTATGGTGTGACACTAAAAACTGAAGCTATACTGATTTGATGCAGAATACACATATAGAATCAGAAACTGAATGTCCACCTCTTCAAATTCACAGGTCACTAATAAACCTGCAACAATATGAGATGGCAGGACAAGTTTCAGACTTGTTCTTTGCCGCAGCTGCAGCTAAAAAAAACAACATTGATTTAGTGTCATAACACACAGCTTCAGCTACTCCAGCTTGTAAGGAAACTTCTGTCAAAGAAAATAAGAGCAAGCTTATGCCAACTCTAGTTTGAAATGAGACTGAAAATGATGGCAGATGTTATTTACACTAAATTTAAGGCAGTACTATACTTTTTCTGTATGGCCCTAAACTGTCCCTGCAGGTTAGAGCTAAGGTGTCGCTAAGCCATTAAAAGCATAACCATTTAAAAAAAGCTTCAAAATGAGACTCCCAGATGACAGTAGCTGAGTACATGTGTTGTTTTAAAACACACACTTAATATGCTTGTCATACTAGTTGTGATACAGGCCTTGCATTGATTTGCTATGCTATGTATCGCATAATTCAATTTAGCAGCTTATCTTCTTACCAGCTAGGCTTACCTTATTTGCTAAACTGTCATGTTTTTGGACTCATTGAAAGGGTCCCGGATTTTGTCACTGAGGTGCTTGCTGAAGTGTATTTCTTCGCATGACTTGTTTTATAGAATCTACAGGTCTGGTTATGTCAGTGGGCTCATCATCAGCGTTTGCTCTGTAGGCAAAGTAGTCCCACAACCAGTACAGGGTGTGGAGGGGTTATTTCTGAGATGGTGAGCTGTCACCAGTAGCAGATATGCTAAAGTAGAGGTATTGCTGCTCTCTCTCTCTCTCTGTCAATGCTGAAGCTGTATGATTCACTGCATCAATGGGGATGAACACACAACCATACAAGTTCTCCTTACTTGGCTACCTGGCTAGTACTGACACCTAGTGGATACATTCAGATTAATGACACATTTCATTCTCCCAGTAAGTTACCCTGCAGATACTTTTGACCAACAAATACAGAATAGCAGGAAATTCTAACACCGGACCATTTTAACAGAAAAGTACCTAAATGTCAGTATACTGTGGAAAACTAGTGTTTTGTCATTTAAACACTGAATCAGCTTTCAACTGCAACACAACACACAGAAACAGTGATGATTGGTTTTAGGAACTGTTGATATAATCAGTGCTGATATAATGTCACTGTTAAGTGTATGATGACATAAATTGACTTTTGACTGATTGTTTCCAGCAAAAAAGAAAACTGAGGATCTTCATATCAAACACTTTCAACCCCGCAAAGCCAGATGCTGAGGATGGAGAAGGAACAGTTGCATCATGGGAGCTACGTGTTGAGGGGCGTCTGTTGGAAGATGTAAGCCTTACGATGAAATATACTGGTTTAATTTAACGTTTAAAATCTAAAGTCCAGATGTTTCTCTTTATACACGTTGTATATGGCTTAACACTCAAACGTCTGTAACATCAGTCATTTTTCCACAAGACTTGCATTATATAATTAACCAAATTTACACAAATAATTTTAAAATATTGCTTCTCAGACGGCTGTGTCCAAGTATGAAGCCACCAAACAGAAGCGGAAGTTCTCCTCTTTCTTCAAGTCTCTGGTGATCGAGTTGGACAAGGACCTGTATGGACCAGATAATCACCTTGTGGAAGTAAGAACCTATTATTGTATATGAATATTTACATCTGCAGATATTTAACCAGTCTTCCCTCGTAGGATTATATATTAAACATACATGTATGGTTTGGCTTCTATGAAAAGTCACTGTTGATTCAGCTTGATTAGCTGACTTTAAAAAAAAGAAAATGACCAAACCAATCAATCAATTGTCAAATTGTATCCAAGAGGCGGAGGCAAACAGTACTTTTATTACATTTATTTCAATGGTAATTTGTTGCAGCAGCAGCAACTAAAAATATGACCTTAGAAATTAAAAAAATCAGTTCTTAGTTAAAATGCTCCACTTGTAATTGGAACTTTTTTAGATATGCAATTAACAAGAATTCTAATTGACAGGGAAAACTTAATAAACCTATTTCTAACAGTCTTTCTTCATTGAAAGACATCTGTGGTGGGGGATCCTGAGTGTTTCAAACGTGTTCAAATATCCCTCATGTCATTTTAGTGGCACAGGACTGCCACCACTCAGGAGACTGATGGATTCCAGGTGAAGAGGCCTGGTGATGTCGGCGTCCGCTGCACCGTCCTGCTCATGCTTGACTACCAGGTAAATGTTTTCACTCTGCCTCTCACTGCTTTGGTAGTGTTACTTTCAAGCTCTCTAGAAGCGGTTGTTCGTTTAGCAGAGAGGCTAATGAAAGGGATACCCAAATCTAATGGCATATTCACCTTGTTCCAATCCAGCCCCCTCAGTTCAAGCTGGACCCCCGACTGGCTCGTATGCTGGGCATCCACACCCAGACCAGACCTGTCATCATTCAGGCCCTGTGGCAGTATGTCAAGACCCACAAACTTCAAGACCCTCATGAGCGCGAGTTCATCAACTGTGACAAATACCTGCAGCAGGTGAGTGGACTCTCCTTGTAACCCAGCACACCTTTTAGAGACACATTAGAGGCCACCCCATTCTTTAAAATACAAACTGTAAGTGCTGCATGAAGCAGGAATGATTCACAGTCACATAGTTGTCCTGCTCTTGACGTTGAGCAGTCCGTCCGTCTGTTCTTCCCACTGTCCTTATATGGAGATTTACGCTCATTTTGGGTCACTGACAGATTTCCCAGTGCATTTTCTTCCACTGTGCCAACATAAACAGGATTGCGCAAAAGTTAATGGTGACTTGCTAAAATGTTGACCTATGAAATTACAGTTTCTTGTAACTAAAACACTGTGCTGAAAAGTGATAAAGATGGAATAGAGCCACCAATTTAAAAGCTTAGTTTGGCTTTTTTTTTTACTCTTGTATTTACATATATTTAGTAAAAGAAAAAAATTAAAAATGGTCACAACAGATTCAAATAAGACACAAATTAGAGGCTGAGCTGCAGCACAAACACAAGATTGTCACAACACTTAGATGTGTTTTCAAAACATGAGCATACATGCATTCAAAAAGGAAGTTCAGTCCACTCCTGCTGGGAATGAAAATGAATATTTTGGCTGAAAATGACTCATAAACATCGCATTTATGTTCATATAATGATGATAAGACAATAAATAAAGCAAAGTAACTCACACATTTTCACCAAAACTGTCTCAACAGCAGTTGGCAGGTCAGCATTTGGTGGATCAAGTGCGAAGAGGCTAGCTTTATACCACATGTAGATCTAAAATCTAGGAAGAATAAAGGCTCTTCTTTCATTGTATTCGTCCACCTGTCCAAATAGTACTTGCCACATTAAGGTGTGTTGTTTAATTTTTCAGATTTTTGAGACTCAGCGAATGAAGTTCTCTGAGATCCCGCAGCGCCTGCATGCCCTCCTGATGCCCCCAGAGCCCATCATCATAAACCATGTGATCAGGTAACTTCGTTACACACTTCCACAATGCATGAGATGCTCTTTCGCCTGCTTCATCGCCTGGCTCTAATGTATCCATCTGCCTCTAAAACTAAATGTACTGCATTCCTTTATAGCGTGGACCCTAATGACCAGAAGAAGACTGCTTGCTATGATATTGACGTGGAGGTGGATGACACCCTGAAGACCCAGATGAACTCCTTCCTGCTCTCCACAGCCAGTCAGCAGGAAATAGCAGGACTGGACAATAAGGTAGAGGCCCCTGCCCATCAGCTACCTTTGTTGGTGTTGTTTTATTTATTTGTTTTTTCCTGCGAGAGAGTTTCAGATGGACGTAAACATCGCCTGTGTGTGATGAGAGGAGTATTCCCTGAAGTATTTGTGTGGCGAAGAATATTCGTCAATGACCCTTTTTCCACGGCGACGTGACACAATCAATTAACTCTGATTGAGACTAAATCAACATCCATTATCGTTAATGAAAGATGAGGCTAAAACTTTTTTTCAATTTTTATTTATACAAACTGAACTAAAATCACTCTTTATTTTTGTCCATTTCGTCTTTCTTTTTGCAGCCTGTGCAGCAGTTTCATTTCCCTTTGTGGCTCTGGCTGAGGTGTGTTCACCACCACCAGCCCGTCTCACCGGCTCCGTCCACATTCTTAATCAATCATTCAACCTTTCGTCAAGTAATAATAAGACAAATCTTTTGTGAAATAAGAGTAGAAGGACAAAAATATAGTTTTTTTTGGCCCGACTAGATCCGACTGAAACGTTAATAATAACCTGATATCTTGGAAACCACAAAAATGTCAACACTTTTCTTGGCCTCCTGCTCGCCGCTCTGCATGACCTTGGCTGGTGTGCTTCTAATCGCATTGATAAGGCATAGAGACATCGCCCTAAAAGAAGTCCTCCTGTGTAGTCTTTGTTCTGGGATAAGTCAACAATGTAAACAAAAAAGAGCTTGTTTGTCGTTTATAGGCGCCACTCATTTTGTTTCTTTATTGTGGCTTTTTCGACTATTACTGATATCCACTTGGCCTGTCTAGGCTTCCTGTCTTTTTATTACCCTACAGAGACCAGTGGGTCCATGTAAAGCAGGGACTGGACAGATATTTGCATTATGCCAGTCTTGTACAACAGTACCCGAGCTTAACCCACATCTTCCAACAGCTGACTCTTTTGTCCCAGACGTATAATGACCTGCAGTGTCCCCCGTGTCATGAGACGTTGGTCAGTGTGATCATAGAATAGTGCACATTTGTGTGGCAGGCCAGTGAAGGACGACCTGCTTCACACAACAACCTAACATTACACCTGTGGGTCTGACCTGATTATGGGGTGGGGTCACTTTTCACATTGAGTGAACAGACTGGACTGAATATTGAGGATCCAACAGTGATCAGCCATCCATTCAGCTGACCAGGACGTTACCACTACTGCAGAAATGTTCATACATATGGAAATGTAATTTTGCAGACAATGCTCGATTTGTCACAGCTGTTATTTAGTTGGAAAGAAAGCAGCTCTTAATCAACGAAGTTTGTTTTCATTTTTTGGTTAAAGCTTCATTAAACCAGCGAAGAAAGCGTTGTAATTAATTGTATATCCATATGTTCCCTGTGAAGTGTTCTTGTGGACAAACCAAACAGTGTTGCTCACCAAGACGTATACAAATATAACAAAACAAGCCTGCGTGTTTTTTCCCTGCTAGCAATCTTCCTCTTCCCTGCTTTTGTTGGTGTGTTGCCACCTCCTGTAGATCAGTTAAACGGTGAGAAACCGTTGGCACGTTGTGTATGGCAACGTGGAGGACAAAGAAAACAGGGATCCTCTATTAAGAAAACGGCTCCACAATTCTCACAGGAGCACAACAAAGGTGCTACGACATTATATCCATGTTTTTCTTGTCAGTATATCATCATGAAAAATCACTAGGTAGCATTTAAAAATACAGTGAAATTGATTGGAAAGATTTGTCTCAGAGCTATAAAAAAAAAATTAGTTATAACAATAAAACTGTTCTCACTTTTTTCAGTGATATTTCATTGAACAATCCCATTTAATTACCACGTTAATTCTCTTTAATCGATGGCCCTTCTCTCTTCTGTTTGATTCTTTTCAGATCCATGAAACTATCGAGACTATTAATCAGCTGAAGACCCAGAGAGAGTTCATGTTGAGTTTTGCCAGAGATCCTCAGGGCTTTATCAACGACTGGCTGCAGTCCCAGTGCAGAGACCTCAAGGTGAGTCTCTCCCTCATCACATCACACTGAATCTTCAATGAGATTTAATTTGTGGTGCCACCACTGATACCAGGCTGCTTTTGCTTGAAAACAAAAACAAGAAAATTCCACTTTATGCACGTATTGTGCACACCCATGAGTGCACTCATGGGTGTGCACGTATTGTGCACACCCATGAGTGCACCCATCCTGTCTTTCAGAGGCCTAAATGCTGACAGAAATTGCTGAAAGGGTTCTTACTTGACAAACCTATTTTCTGATTGTTCAGATTTTAGTGGCAATGGAGTTTTGCACTTTCTGACTGTTTCCTAGCTGATGAATTGTCCCTAAATGTTTTGTTTTGTGTGATTTGTTTTGTTTTGAATAAGAGAGGATAGATGTGTATTTGTGTTGTCATTCAGAATAGAGATTTTCTACCATTTTGTGTAAATGTTAAGCAGTTAAGAGAGAAATCAATCACTGATAACTTGAATACAAAATAAGGATAGAAAATGTCCTGCTCCACAGATTTGTAAAGCCCTTTGAACCAGATCTGTGGCTTGTCTTATTTGAATGTAATTGACATGACAAGCTGAAAAACCCATTTGAAAGCAGACGCTACAAAAACGTTCCGTAGAGGTTATATCAGGACATTTAAGAAAATAGAAAACCACCACATCACCAGTACATCATAAATAACTACTGTACATCATAACATAAGTAACATGAATTAATCATGTCGCATATCAAAGGTCGGGACTCAGATTAATCTAAGTAATTTTCAAGTTCATGAAATACCTTTGAGGTCATGTTTAGGTTCGTAATGTTTAGTCTTTGTTGTTATTTGAGGTTATTTGTGAAGAACAGACCTGAGTACAGACCCACGTGGACGTCACGCTCTCTGACACCGTGAGGCTCACGCTGCTCACTCTGGTGTCCCGCAGGAGGCCAAGATTGAGCGTTAAACATTTAATAACATGTCTGACGGAGTGCCTGCTCGCCTCCGCTCTCACCACGAGCAGATTAACTGCTGGCCAGCTGTCAACCACCTGCAGCGTTTATTCAGCCGTCTCTGTGAGATTGAATGAATCCAGTCCAGCTGCCGCTGAAGCTGAAGCTGACCGCTTCCTCAGCAACAGCCCAGTAAACCACATCCCAAAAAAAAAAAAACAATCCTGGGGCAATATGTTTGTCATGGTTTTAGTCAGTGTTTGATTCTGGGCCTGTAATAGTCATTCCTCCTTCAGTTGTAAGGTCAATGAGATCTAATTGTGTCGTCCCCTCTTTACAGACCATGACAGATGTGGTAGGAAACCCAGAAGAAGAGCGCAGAGCAGAGTTTTACTACCAGCCGTGGGCTCAGGAGGCGGTCTGTCGCTACTTCTACTCCAAGGTAATCTTTCTAATTTCTTATTATAAGCCCGACACCGCCTTGTTCCAAATCTCAACAACGGCCATTTAAATTAAACAGACATTCATGTTCCCCAGAGGATAAATCCTGTTTCTGGCTACCTGTTATATGGTGACCCCCTGACTTTTCCTGTAGTGCCATTTTGAAGTTGACCATTGTGGTCTATGGTGACATGAGTATTGGCTTATTGTCTCTCACCAACACTCCAAATCCCATATATTAAGATTTAAATGATATCCAGTGACTACATCATACCAGAAAAACACATAAAATATCATGTTTGAGGAGCAGGGGCCAGAGAATGTGTCTCTGCTGGAAAAAATACTAAAACAATTAATTGATTATGAAAATAGTTGCGTCGGGCCTCAAACATGGATGTAGGCGTGCTGATTTTAATCATGCCTGTTCTTGACCTGTTATCGTAGCATTTGTCTCCTGGTCATTAAGTCTTCTCTTTGTGAAAATGTCTTTCCAGGTCCAGCAGAGGCGACAGGAGCTGGAGCAGGCACTCGGCATCAGGAACACCTAAACACATTTTCAGCAATTAAGGCAACAGATATGGAGATGTGCTGTGCTGATGGAGACGACTAATGTGTGTGTGTGAGATGTTCAAAGTGAGTTTTCTGACGAGCGTAGAGACATAGATACTAGATGGCTTTACCCTTACATAAAATGTCCCTTTATCTTCACCTTGCAGCTTGACTGCTCCTTCCATTTTTTTGTAGAATTGTTTTTTTCCCCCTTACACCAGAGCTCCTTGAGCACAGTATTTTCTCTTGCATGTCTAAGCCTTACCTGAAAGCATTCCTTTCATTTTCATACATTGTGCCCACACAAAAGTACAGATTTGACACAAATGAAAAGCAGAGGGCAGATTGTACCCGGCGACTTTTAATGTATTTTGTCCCTGAATCTAAAACCTAATCTAAACCTTAAATATGTGGACTGTGTGGATTCTGCCAGTGCTTTTTGTTCCATTTTTTACAAAGTAAATTTACATTTTACACTCCTATTCCAGCCCCCAGATGCTTGCCTTTTAGGTTAGATAGTGACTGTGATTGTGTTTGTAACCAATCAGGCTACTTGGCTGCATATTGACTGTTCTTGTGTCACTTTGTCTTAAGTTCTCATTGGTTTGTTTTGACAGTTTGTGCCACAGTCTGTTGTAGGAGAGACTTTTAAAAGATCGATTGTGGCAGAGTATCTTTTTGTCAAGGGTGACATTAAGTATGAAGTTGTTTTTCATTTTCTTTTCTTTCCTATCAATGATCCTTGGTTTAACAATATGTATTATATCAGTACTTGTCTTGTTAGCTAGTACAGATTATCAAGGAAGTAGCTAGTATGAGTACCTCTAGTCTATATAGTTTTGTAAATACAAAGCAGAAAAAAAACTGAAGATGGATGTGAAGTAAACCTGTATCTCTTAGCCGGCAGATCTTTTTCTTAACTCTTTGTCAAGGCTCAGATAGTTGAACCAGTATTTATCTTATTAATCAGCCCTTATTGTCAGAGCGCTGTGGTTTAGCTCCTCACAACATAGAGAGGGCATTCAAGTTTTACAAGCCTCTGCTCTGCTGGCCAAAAGATACACAGAATTCATCACCTGTGACCTCAGAAAAGTTCAATCCTCTGCTTTTATTCCTTGATATTTTAATAATGTGCAGAGAAGCCATAAACGCTTTATGAGTGTTTGTACCCTGGCTGAAGACCTGACACCTTTGAGATTAATGATTGTGTCCCTGTTGAAGGTAATGATGAGTCTCCTGGCTGAAACTTGGGCATGTATGCATTTCATTAATTCCAAGAATACACTAATGTGGGTTTGGGCTGGTATGTGATTTGAAACAAATGGGGGGAAATTCTGAGGGGTGTTATTTGAATCTGCAGACTTTTTCATGGACCAAACCTATTTTTCTGTATGTTCTTATTATGTTATAATAAAGGATACGTAAAATGTACCTGATTGTGGGAGTTTGTGTCTGACTGTCTTTGCTTTCTTTGCTCTATATAATGGAAAAACTGCTGTAATATTCCTTTGTGCATTATTATTATTTCCATTATTGATTTATCTGGTAATTAGTTTTGAAAATTCAGTGATCTTTTGTTTTTCCTGAAGCCTAATCAAATACGACTATCCCTTTCAGTTTTCTATTACATAAGACAAAAAAAATGACATCAGTAATGAAAAAAGTACCCAGGTAGTGATAGTTGTAACACCTTAAATTCCTCCAATCAGAAACAAGCTGCTGTGATTACACTCTGCATGTGTTCAAGTCCTCTATCTTACAAAAATGAGCCACATGTGAAACTCAGACAAAAACACTCATAGAAATGTGGGTTTTTTTTGTAACATCTCATGTAATTTTTGGTCACTATACTGAGCTCAAATGTCGAGGATTATTAGATTCACTGTATTGTAAGCTAAAAATAGAAATGACTAGCATGTCAAGCTAGCAGTCAGGTTGGTTCACATGAGGTGAAAATCATGGCTGATACTGGGATGATGTAAAGTTTTGTCACAAATATACTATAAACATATTTAAAGGCAGATATTAACAGTTTACATGCTTAGTTAATAATAATGATTTGCATGCTGATTGTCACGTTTGTTGAAAGTATGTCAAATATCAGAAAAAGGAGGATCGACACTGGAGTCCCACTTCTTATGCTGGAGGGAGTTTCGGATGAAGTAAAACAAATTGTCAATAACATTAACTATAAGTGGCCCCTAAGGTGGCCCAGTATGTAAGACAGCGTGATAAAGTACCTTATAGGGTGCCCTCCTGACCTCCAAGTGCCTCTAAATGGTTAAATAATAGTAATAGTTACACAACTTTCTGTGTGGTCGTGCCCCACTGCATACAGTTGGTGCCCTTTTAATTTCTTATAGGCTCCTGCCCCTCAGACAGCTTGAGTTCACAGCTGTGTGAAAGTATTACATAATTTCAATTATGCACAGGACTTAATAAATGTACTTAGCTACTTTCCACCACTGCATTGCACAGCAGCTGGATTGTTTAGTTTCCTTTCAGCACAGAGCCTGTGAACAGTCGTCCTCTCTGTGGAAGCTATACTGGAGCGTTCCACCAGATGACATAAAGAGATGAAGCACTATGAGTAAGCTTTAAAGTCAAACTGAAAAGTATGCTAAAAGAATTCTCAATTTTGTAATCACTGACTCTGCCTTTTCGTATGTCTCTGTTTTATTTCTGTTTGGCTCGAAATTTAGATATCCTGGTTTTTAAGTTGCTCCTGTTCAAGGCACTAGTATTGTGTCTGTGTGTCTGTGTGTGTGTGTCTGTGTGTCTAGTAGAAAAAGAAGAATTTAATACAGTGTATTTAACCAGTGAGGACTATCCTGTTGTGTCTGTGTGTATGAGAGAGAGAGAGAGAGAGAGAACATGTCCCTGAAAGGTGGCAGAGCAGACCAACCAACAGGACAGGGTGTGTCGAGTCTCAGCTGTGTGTCTGGTATAAATACTTTTGTCCCAGCTTCAGTCAGCCGTCACAGCGGTGGCAGCTCTGTCTGGGAGATCAAACACATGATGGCAGCGCCAAAGAAAATCTGTGTGGTTGGCTCGGGTAACTGGTGAGTGAAGGATTTGTAGCATGTTTGAACGAATTTGTTTGTGGTCTTGGATGTCTTTCAGTGTAATGTTTGTACAGTGCAAATCTGTCAGCTGTGTGCAATAGTGAGTTTATTGTTCTCTGGAATCGGTTTCACACACTGTGAAGGTGTTTTTCTGAATGCTGTCTAGAGCAATAACTCACACACACACACACACACTGAAATCCATTCTGAAGAAGCAGCTCCTTTCTTTTCTGTCTTTGTGCTGCAGTTTTGTGCTGAGTCAGCTTAACGGGGTAGTGTCCCTCAGCACAGCATGACATTTAGAGAGGTCAGTGGTGGAGGAAGTATTCACATACTTAAGGTAGCCAGACTACAATGTAAAAAAATACTCTATTACTTGTGAATGCCCTGCTTTCAAAATAGTACTCTAGATGCAGTAAGGACCGTTATCATCAACATGTAACTTAAATATTACAAGTAAAAGTACTCGTTATGAGTGAACCTTGTCAGTGTACATTATTATTATTATTCATTCATTAGCATGTAAGCAGCATTGTAATGCTGTTGCTGGTCGAGAAGGAGATCATTTTAAGTTTTATACATTTGTGTATCATAATAATTTAACATTTCATCATATCTTATCTGTTTAGGTATCACATCTTCTGAAAGGGAAGTATAGATATTGGTAAATGATCTATTGCTCATAGCTCTTAGTTCATGTGAGCTTGACAGTCTAAGCTTGTCTCAGATCAGATTGTGCTCATGCCAAAACAATGTTCTTCTCATATTCACTTTTCACATGTTGTGTTATTTTGGTCTGTTACAGCATCTGAGGAACTGTCTAAGTGTCACAGGTCACTGAACGCACCATCATTGAAACATCTATTCACTATTAGGGAAACGTTGGGATACATTAATCCAGTCTTTAGTCTTTAAATCAATAACTTACACCAGCTATTAAATTATTGTCTTATAAAAATAATTACCCGCGTTAATTAAATAAGTAGCCTTGAAATATTCTAAGTCAACTTTTACATTTTTAAAAATGTCAGTGCAATATTAGAATATATCAAACTTAAGACTGGACATATGATTAGTTTGTGATATTTTTTCCTCTAATTTCACTGAAGCATTGAATCAGAAGAGAGAATCTCCTCTAACCCCCAGTATGATATTTACTGAAGTCCATGTGTGATTAACATATCACAGAAAAAACCAAGGACATTTAACCTTTGTTTGAAAAACAGAGTTCAACCAGCCAATGTCTTGACACTATGTGGGTCTCCATGTCCACAGGGGCTCTGCCATTGCCAAGATTGTGGGTGCCAACGCGGCCAAGTATGACAGGTTTGAGACCACAGTGAACATGTGGGTGTTTGAAGAGATGGTGGGCGGCCGTAAACTCACAGAAATCATCAACACAGACCACGAAAATGTGAAATATCTGCCCGGTCACAAGCTGCCCCCCAATGTGGTGAGCATGACAGCACTCTGATGACTAATAGAAGCCGCACACTGTTTTCTGTCTGTGTGGTGCGGCCATACGTTGATGCTTCATATCTCCTCTCTGTTCAACAGTTGGCTGTTCCAGACATGGCTGAGTCTGTGAAAGGAGCTGACATCCTGATCTTTGTGGTCCCTCACCAGTTCATCGGGCGGGTCTGTGACACCATTAAAGACCACATCAAAAAGGATGCTGTGGGAATGTCTCTCATCAAGGTAACTTTTTAAGAAATTTTCCAAGTTCGAGTTTGTCATGTTACTCAGGCTCCCTCTGACAATGCTCATATAATACGAATGTGTTTCGCGATTATTGCCTGCTCTAGGGTGTCGATGTGGGTCCGGAGGGTCTGAAGCTGATCTCAGAGGTCGTTCGAGGTAAACTGGGCATCGACATGACCGTCCTCATGGGTGCAAACATCGCCAATGAGGTGGCAGAAGAGAAGTTCTGTGAGACGACCATCGGTATGGAGGATATACGGATATTTGACGAGTTTGATTCTTGAGTTAGATGTCTGAAAGTAGGGGACAAAATGGTGTTTGCCTTATAGAAATATGTACATTGGCTCTCTCTATTAGTTAACTTGAGCTGAAAGATTGTAAGAAACACCTTTTCA
Organism: Chaunax sp. Z400; assembly: GCA_037577475.1. Classification (NCBI taxonomy): domain Eukaryota; kingdom Metazoa; phylum Chordata; class Actinopteri; order Lophiiformes; family Chaunacidae; genus Chaunax; species Chaunax sp. Z400. The sequence goes on from CM075185.1 coordinate 24,140,006, forward strand.
AACATGTCATGACGCAAAGCCCCATTAACTCATAAATACACATCCTTTAAACCCATTCTGTTATATTTGGAATCAAAGCCTTAATATTAAGACAGAATGTCCTGATTTTAAGATTTTATTTTGAAAGGTTTTGACAGAACATATGGTGTTTTTTCATGTCTCTTTCTAAGCTGCCATATTTCTTTGGTTTGTATAATAATTGTATGGAAACTGATGATGATTTATTTTTGGACACAGGGTGCACAAACAAGGCTCACGGGCCTATGCTGAAGGAGCTGATGCAGACCACTAACTTCCGTGTGACTGTGGTAGAAGAGTCTGACGTTGTGGAGATCTGCGGGGCCCTCAAGGTTCACTTTTCTCCTCTATCAGACTAATTTACTCCTTGGTTTTCACATCTGAACACAAGCTGACATGTCAGTGTTAAGCTAAAGTTGTAAGCATTAAATATGCTGTGTGGTCAAAGGAAATCCATTCACAAGATAATGATTTTGTAGTTAAATATTAGTAGTCATCTTCCGGTTGTGTCGTCATTCAGACATCTTTTTTCAAAGGCTCACAGGCTGATCTTCTCGGTGTCTTCTAACCCTAACATGTAAAACGTGCACGACAGTAACAGCAGCTCTTTATTGTTGCTCCAGAATATTGTAGCAGTGGGAGCAGGTTTCTGTGATGGCCTGGGTTTTGGCGACAACACCAAGGCGGCAGTGATTCGTCTCGGCCTGATGGAGATGATCGCCTTCGCCAGGTTCTTCTGCACAAACTGCCCCGTCTCCTCCGCCACCTTCCTCGAGAGCTGTGGCATCGCTGACCTCATCACAACCTGCTACGGTGGACGCAACCGCAAGATTGGGGAAGCTTTCGCCAAAACAGGCAAAGTACGAAGAGCAAATATTGTCTCACCTCTGTCTGGCTCTAATCTTTTTGGCTCCCTTCTAATGAAAACTATGATGATGCAACATAAAACACCAAAACATCACCAAACGTCTCACTCCGTTTAGACTATAGAGCAGCTAGAGAATGAGCTGCTGAACGGTCAGAAGCTTCAAGGTCCAGCGACTGCAGCTGAGGTGCACCAGATCCTGAAACAGAAAAACATGCTGAACAAGTAAGTTTGTTGCATATTCTATTGACTTGTTTATCAATTTCTGCAACTCCTGATGCAACCCTGTGTCCAAAAAAGTGAGGATGCTGTGCAAAATGTGAATAAAAACTGTACGCAATGATTTGCAAATCATTAAAACCCCATATGTAATTGAAAATAGCACAAAGACAACATTTCAAATGCTGAAACTTCCTCTTCTTGCCTTCCTCTGATCTAACTCCTGCCAAAGAAGTGAATGAGCCTCCTCACCAAAACATTCACCTATTCTCTCCATCATTCTGAAATCTTTCTCTCACTTCTCCAGGTTTCCTCTTTTCACGGCTGTTTACCAGATCTGCTTCAACGGCCACCCAGTCACAGAGTTCATCAAATGTTTGCAGGACCACCCAGAGCACATGTGAAGGAGCGACGAATGGGTGGAAGCTGGGAAAGGACTTTTACACTACAACTCCTATATAAGCCAATGGGAATGTTGGGTGAAGACTGGGCCTAATCTGGACTTCTTCACTGTTTGAATCTCAAAGCTGCTGTGTTGACCTGCCTCTACTACATAAAGTGATGGAAGAGTAACTCCTTTTTTTTTTTTTTACTGTTTCGAAACAAGCATGTAACAACTTGTATAAAAGTCTTAAAAAGACTAAATATTTAAATAACTCCACACACACCCCTACATGAGTATTATAAAATCATTTCTGGTTTTAAAGTGCCTTAACTTGCCTTTTTACTGATCTGTATGTTTTCAGTGTTAACGCACTAAACACACAACATTTACCACACACATTATTTTCTTCTGGACTTCTTAGCCAACTGCCTAAAAAGATTTATTTTGGAATAAATTATTTAACTCATTGACTTGTGTCTGTGTTCACTTTTAAATGTTTTCTTTCCAACTTGCTGGTATCTCCCTGCAGGATACAATCATATACACCCTCCAGCCTCCCTGAAATCTGACCTGAGCTCAGTGAGGCTGCCACTCTAAACTCTTCACCTTTACCATTTTCTAGAGCGTCTGCTTCAACCTTTCTTTAAGTGCGTGCCCTGCCTCAGTCGTCAGAGTGATGGCTGTGTTGTTCAGTGTGGATTATTCATTGATGGTACTCTAATTAATTCATAATGAATATCCTTATATTCAACTTTATTATCTTTGTGTTTTCAGAGATGCTATCTCTTTCTGCCCTCTGTTACGGTAAACCAATATGTGTTCATTTAAAGCCATCTGTCCATCACCATATGCTGATGTATCCCATCAGTACTCAGTCCCAGTAAGTCACTGTGGGAGAGTTTCATCCATAGAGACTAGGGGTAGCCTTGTAGTAGAACTATGCATCCCCTGCCTTGCCAGTATTCTAAGTGATAAAACACTGAACACCCTCGATCATATAAATGTGTTAATCTTTTTCCGGTTATGTCATGGACGACAAAGTTACATAACTTGTTAAATTGTCACTTGCATAGTTATTGAGTCAACTACCCTGTGAGATTTCTAATAATAACGTGCTCCAAAGGGGCAAATGTCCATCTATAATTAGCAGACAGCACTGCAGCTGCTGGACTGCACAGATGAAGGGATGCCTCTTTTTGCAATACTACACCAATGTGACAAGTGTCATAATAATTCAGCCACTTTGAGCTACATTCCAGATTAATATTAATGAATAAACAATTAGCAAATATTTATGTTGATTCAATGTATGCCTGAAGCCTTGAGGGCATGGAAAACCCAGTGTTTGTATAGATAAAAATGTTAGGTATTCCTTGACAGGTTGTAGTTGCAGTACATCCAATGACCACTAGAGTGTATCATCACATCAATCACAAGCTTATCACAGCCGTCAGCCTTATCTACCAGTGATAGGTATCTAATAACCTGCCTGACCACTCTCTGTAAGATGGGGACTCTCCCACGCTTAAATATGACATAATAAGTCGAAAGAAAAGAAATATGACTGGAGTCTGGCGATAACAGAAAAGCAGCAGGGATGTTTAAACCCCATCTCTTCAATGAGGGAGGAGGGACTTGTCTCACTTCCTCGATTCCAGTCTTCATCACAGGGCGGCAGCCAACATTTGTCAGGCTCACTGGTTATCACTACAAAATAATGGAAGCTGCTTCCTTTGAAAGTGAAATGGAACGCAGCATAGAGACTTTACAATAAAAGATAGTTTTCAGTGTAATGGTGCAAGCACAAGGCAAGTGTTTCTGGTCCGTCAGTCAATATGGTGGTTAAAATGGCCAAAGCCACAACAGATATTTATTGTTTTTTTCATGTATTGAGTGTCCAGTTGCACGCTATGCCAGAGTATTTTTCTTTTGCCTTTTTTAATCTGACGTCAAGGCTCCTTACGTTCAAACGAATCCGCAAACAAGAGTCTTAATCGAACTGCAGCTTCTTTGTGCAGAAAGTCGACACCGATCCAGTAATAACTCCAGTAATAGCGCCTTAACGAGCCAAAACAGAGTGTGTCGCGCACAGCTACCACCATGAGTCAAATGTTGGCGCTGGAGACTCTTATGTTGAAAATCTGAACCGGAAGCTCGTGTCTACTCTGCTGCCCTTTACAGCGGTGCGGTAAAGTTGAGTGTGGTAAGTCATCTTACAAGCCTCCCAGGGGCCGGAGAGACATCCAGCAAGTTTCTCTCATCTTTTATTTTTCGGATAAGAAATTACCGAAATAATCGCCCGGGAACGGTAACACTCTGAAACATGGCGGCTCTCTCAGCCTGGTTTTGGAATGAGAGGTTTTGGCTGCCCCACAATGTAACCTGGGCGGATCTGGCAGACCCAGCTCCCGGGGTGGAGTACCCCAAAGCAGGGCACTTGTTGACTGCCTTGCCGCTGGCTTTCGTGATTTTCTTCGTCAGGATACTCTTCGAAAGGTTCGTACTACGTCGGTTTATGTCGGTTGTTTTCTGGTGAATGGGAGTCAATTCTTTAAACTCTCCTATAACTGAGATGTATTTGTTTTCCAGACATTGAATCTTGTTTGAAGACAGTATCATCAGGATAACAACATTCGCACATTTATGGACTGAAACGTTGAAAGTGTAACTTTCCTGAATAACCTGATACAGTTGCTTCACCGATATAAACAACCTACAGTTATTTTGATATCAAGTATGTTCAGGCAATGATGCGTTTAGGGACGGTTTGCCTTTCTATGATCCTTTTTGGTTTCCTGATGCTAAATCCTGCCAGACCATAGTGGAGGTCCTGTCTGTGCTGTTTTTCTTTTTAAAATATGTGGGGCAGTGTTTCATTGACCCCTACAAAATTGGCGGATTTTACACATATCCCCAAACTCAAATCTCACTTCTTCCTTTAGAATATTTGATATTGATTAAAACAGACAACATTGGGTTTGTGCTGGATTTAGTACTTAATGATGGAAGTTTGTTCACTACTTCATGCTACAATTCTTATAGGTAGTTTTTTTGCATGGTGCTGAGTTCGTTTTTCAACCTACTGTAGATTAAACCACGCTCACTTCCTCATGACAAAAGCCTCGACGGCTGCGCTCCCACTAGTCCCCTCACGTTAAGTCATGTCAGGATGTTCACATCGTAAAGACGGCTCTCCATAGTTAGGGGTCTGCACTCCCATTATGTCCCTTCAGTTGCTGTGTTAAAATCACTGAAAGCCTTTGAACTGCCTGCCTGCAACCTAACACAATATTGTCTCATATTGGCACGATAAACAGTAAATAAATCAAATTCAATGCCCCTTAATTTTTTATTTTCCATACTATACATAATACAGCCTTGACTCAGACCGTTAAAATCGAGTTGAAATGAAAAATGTCTTCTTTTTTTTTTACCCTATGTGATCACAATCACCAAAAGAGAAACAAAAAACTGTCTCAATTTTCTTTTCATTTCAAATCCCATCATGTGTTCTTCCTGTAAAACCAAACAGGAAAGCTGGGTCTCGATTCAGAAACCAACAAATTGCTTCCAAGAATATCATGACATTCACACATCAGCCTCTCGAGGTGCAGAAGGATGCTGCTGGAGTGGAGTGGCTTTAGGGCCGGAGGCCTCGCTGATTACTGTAGTGTAACAGTTGGCAGTCCTATCAGCTGACTCAGCTCCATCGGGCCACGAGCCAAACTCAGCAAGTAGACCTCTTTAGTACTGTATGCCTTATTGTCAAACTGGCCTGTGGTGGGCATCGGTCTGTAGTCACATGCACTGTTTGGTCACCGGTGGGCCAAGTTTGGCAAGCCCTTTTAAATTTAGTGTGACCATATTCAGTTGCACATTTACCTACATGGTGAGGTGGGTCTGGGGATGATGCACATTAAGCACTGATACTATTGGCTTGTATCAATGGCAACAAATATCCATGACAAGTCATTCCCTACCTGACCATAATATTGTGATCCCAACAGCTGTAGTGTGTTGTGTGTTCTTTCACTTGTTCTAACTCCCCCCCCCCTAAAAAAAGTACAAGTACGTAAGTGCTGGTCATGTAAACTTGTGATTAATCAGAATTAATCACAGCCTATTATTGTGTTCAAAACCTGTTGAGCTATCATGCTTACAAACTCACACACACACACCCACACAAACGGCACCGATTACATAACTTCCTCCATGTCATTGGCAGGGATGGTAACCTCATTGGGGGAAGTAATAATTAAAGCTTTCCCACGTTGATGAATAGTGGGTTTGTTACACATTCAGAAGGCTATAAAGTGCAAATAAAAAAAAACGTAATAGTGCATTCCCTACAGAAAATAGTGAAAATAGTGTCATTTCTTTGTAACATCCTCACTTTTGTTTGCAAGAAAAACCTGATTGTGTGTCGATACTTTGGAAGATGAGTAGTGAGACAGTTTGAAATATTCAGAATCAATAGGTATTGGAAAAATCTTTATTTTTGACAACACTACATCTGACTGGGCAAAATGCAATTCCTGCAAAGCTCCTGCCTCTTTATAGTTGTCTAAGTTCACTTCTTAACATTGCATTTTGGAGAAACTGAAGTAATATGAAATATTCCTGTGCATCTGACTTGAGTGGCTTGTTGCCACTCAGTCATGGCCCCTAGTCCTAACACGTATGAGCCAGCTCTAATCATAGAGTTAGGTTTTTGTATGTTTAATTTGGACGTGTTCAAGAGTCTGTAAATGAGGAGCAATCAGATACTTGAATTGTACATAGCGCTGAGCCACCTCCTGTCTCAGGTGCCAGCGGATTGGCACCTCCCTTTACCACCAGGCTGTCCTCGAGGAGAGACTCGTCCTCAGCGATGGTATCAGAGAGTGTTTACTCTGGTCGACACTGACCGGCTGACTGCCTCATTCATTTATTTACCAGAAGAAGAAAAAAACTTCACACTTGAGTCCGTCTTGTTTCCGCAGAACCCAGACAGGCTGTGCGGTCTGCATGCAGTACGACACACCCACAAACAAGGCTCAGACACCTGCAGGAGGAGGGCCAGGCCCCACAGTTACACAGTGAAGAGGTTGAGTTTTGATTGGGGCGTTCTCTCAGACACATCATGCCACAAACTGGTTTTGATTCTTGGGCTAATTAAAGCTGTGGTCTTTGTATCTGTGGTTTCCTTTTTACATGCAGTTGGATTTTTTTTTAAACCAGTATCTCCTGTGTTACTTAACATAGAAAGTCCATTATGTTGGCTCGGTGGATTGCTCCAAATACTACGTCCATATGAGTCTCGACTGTTGCAGAAGAAGCCAGGCATGAGTCAAATCGCTAGCAAGTCAATAACGTTTTATTGTTTCATTGTGATCGCTGCTGAATCCAAAATTGAGCAGAATTTAAAACCTAATCGTTTGAAAGGTTGCTCATCAGTGTAATCTTTAGCGTGCATAACAGAATTATAAACTCTATGGTTGGATGTCTTCTCGAAATCCACCTTAGTTAAGTCACGTAATCGTCGTTAAAGCATTTGAGTTCTTTTCAAGGAAACATTTTAAAACCAATTTCCTGTTGCCAGCTTTTCAAATGGGAGAATTTCACGTTTATGTCATGCAGTAAATTTCAGATCTTCGGGGTTTGGACATTTGGTTGAATACGACTACGTCATCTCAGGCTGGAATATTACAATATTCCGACATTTTCTAGACCAAACGATTGATTTATTCATTCAGAAAATAACCATCATATAAATAATTCATCAAAGTATTTATTCTTTGCAGTCTTACATACAACCTTTATAACAAAAAACAAAAACAAAACCTCTTCAGCCTCTGGAACTTGAACAACAGCCACTGTTCATTTTACTGCTGTAACATTTAGTGCTGACACTAAAGCTGATCCCATATTGAAACTCTTAACTTCTTGCAACACCATTCAGTATTTACATTACAGCAATCGCCTCAAGCACAACTATTTCATCTGCTTTTTCCAGTTCTAGGACAGCTGACAGATAACCTGTTTGTGTTTGTTGTTTTCCTTGTTGTCTTCCTGTTTTATCCGAGACAACTGCAGTTATCTCATCTTTGTTGGTTAAGCCTTAAAAGATTAGATAATTCGCTTCCCTTAGATGGGAAGAATCCAGGTTACAGGCAGGATGGAGACTTTTTCTTAATAAAGCTTATCAACATCTTGCAGTAGATTTCACCAAGTTCTGCCACTGTTTGCTTTTGTCGTCCAACGATCGCAATCATCAACCATATCTGCAGGATTCCTCTTCACCTGCAGGTGGTTCCTCTTTCTGAGCAACATGACGAATGTCCTCTGCCCCGCCAGCTGCTCCTCTTCTAGACCAGTTTCTTCTTGTTTGATCAAGATCAGTTCGTTGCTGTTGGCAGCTGCCTGGCTGTTCTAAGCCTTGGTCCTTGTAATCCGTGTCATGTGTTTAGACAGACAACAAACTAGTGTCTGAGATTATGTGTAGCCAAGTAATCTGTTTTATGGCCTGTTTTGTTTTTTTTAAACTGTTTATTTTACCGTCTCTCTGTCAGAACCCTGAAGAAGGAGGGTAGATACTTAACAAAATGTTGAATATATAAAGTGTTTAACATCCTCCTTGTTCAGTTTTCTGTTGATTGTCCACATAAACCTGCATTGTCTCTCCACAAAGTCGCATTTCCTCCATGTTAACTGTAAATTCTGTCCCAGAACAGACGTCCCACAATTACCTCCAGTTCTGTGCTATGAATAGAGCCGTGCCCGTGCCCCAGCTTAGGCCCTGAGACTGGACGTTTTCCCACTGTCAACGTTTCATGTAGCTTACTGGGGTCAGAGCTACAAGCGTCTTTGTGCACAGACCACTCTGAGCCTGTCTCCTGGTAACCAGCTCTGTATATGTTGGATCGGCCAGGTTCCGAGGAGGAACAGAGATGTTTTGACGTTTAATATAAATAGATTAGCTCTCTTCTTTTCTTTTTTTTTTTTTCCTCCCTCCCGTTGCTGCCGTCCGCCAATTAGCACTGCAGGCTCAGGCTTGCCTCGGCTCTTTCTGTCAATTCATCCTCATGTTTGTTGTAAACTTGCTCTAATTTTGCATTGTAGATAGTTTATTTTTGGTTCCATTCAAGGAGAATTCAATAAAGTGCTCTTTTAGGGTTGGACTAAGCTTGGCAATCACTTTAAGATGGAAGCATAAACCTCTTATCTTAAAAAAATATATAAATCAAATATCCCACATTCATGCGTTCTTTCACATGGCAACTCCAAACTTCAGTGGGAACAATGAGCTTTAGCCTTTCCTGTTAGCATTCTGAACTTTGGGAGGAATTGGCTCTGTGCAATTCTCAAACAAGCATGTATATTCTTTGCTTATTCTTGAGCTGTATTTAATGTTGATGATGTTAACTGTTGCAAATGATGATCCACAGCTGCACGTGGAGCCAAACGTGGCTAAAGTGTGAACTGCTACTTTTTGAAGTCCGGTGAAACCAGTCTGGCCATAATGTCCGTTTTCCTCTCATCTTCCAAAAACCGAGCAGCCTGTCTCGCCTGATGATTCTTCTGCTGTGCCAAAAAAGATTTTTATTTATTTCATTTCTAATTGCCCTACAGCGTCCTATAGCTCTCTGCGCCTGCTAAAGCCATGCAAGGTGCACCCAGCATCAGCTGTGACCGTGCATCCTGTGCCAATACTTCAGCTCCTCTTGTGACTGTTTTAGCTGAAAGAGAGATTTGTTCCATTTTTTCCTTTCAGTTCATGTGTTGTTGTCTTTTTTTTCCATCTAGAAGTGTTTCAGTTTTAGCATCCACATGCTCCTTTACTATTTCCCACCCGCAAAGGGCTTTTTATGTTTTTCTAAAATCCACTGTATGGATTGTAGGACCATAGTAGACTCATACTGGGCTTTCAGTTCATTTTGTTTTCTGCACCCTGACCTTTAACTTCTGCAGGTCCGGCTCCTCTAATTATCTGTATTTCACTATGTGATGGTGTTTTGACATTTTTTGATAAGACAGCAGTTGTCTCTACTCAGCTGGCTGCATCACGTCTCTTCAAAATCCCATCGATAGCAAAAGTTACATATAGAAGTAGGCTTTCTGTGTCTGTCCTGCTCTGTCTAAAGGCTTCGCTGTCTGTACCGAAGCTCCTCTCGGTTCGGTTTTGGACCGCGGTCTGCTAATTGGTGACCCCTGACCTAGACTGCTACGCAAATCTGTGCCACCATTAGCTCATATTTATCTTGCCCATGTGACTGGAGATCCGTTTAATAGAGAGATTGTTAGGAAGCAGTTGTAGGCACTTAAAGGCTAATGACTGGATCCATTCAGGCTGAGAGGCTGCATCACATTCAGGACTGTGCTGCTCTTGAGCGTCCAAGTGAGCGCCACATTTTGGCAGTGCTTATTAAACGTTTTTTATGGTCAATTGCACTTGGACAGGGTAATTGTATTTCTTGAGTGTTGTTTAATAACATCAGTCATACCACATGAAACGGATCTAGCCAGTATAACCGCTCTGGATTTGGTTCATTTCGTCACACCTTCACAGAACCTGTGATTCGGGGCCAGTTTACTTTGAATGTCAATTCATTCATGTCAAGTGAAACTGCTCCTCAAAGGTCGTCTGGAGTCAAAAAAAGCTTTTTGAAAAGCTTCGCTTAAAGAACCTTGTTTTTTTTAGTTTCTAATCCCACGCAGGTCTGAAGTTACTCTTCCTTTTAAACTTCATGCGTATCAATTAAATGCACTTACTAGTTTGGATGGAGGCAAAGTTGTGTAACCCAGTCTTCCTGTCCTGCATACTGTGATTACTTGAAACTAAAGTTCATTTCAGTACGAGGAGAAAAGTGCTTCGAGGTAAAACCCTTGCAGTGAGACAATGAAAAACAAGGAGGGCAAGAAGTGCAAGTGGTTTCTAGTGGTTTTTGTTTTTTGAGTGAAACCCGCAGAACATGATGTGTCAGGCTGTAAGGCTAAAAGGTCATTAGGGTGGATGCATACTTTAAATGCTCTATTTTGTCAGCCTAAAGCACAACTGGTTCTGCACCATTTTTCTGTTGCTTGTGTTAAATGAAATGGTCTCCTCTGCAACAGTAAAGCCCCTTTTCCACTGCATAGTACCGACTCGACTCGGCTCGGCTCACCTCGCCTTTTTTTGCATTTCCACTAGGTTAAAAGTACCTGGTACTATTTTAGTACCTGCTCTGCTGCGGTTCCAAGCGAGCCGAGCAGGTACTAAAAGGTCACGTGAAACATTGCAGACCACTGATTGGTCGATGCTCGGCACAACACGGAGTACATTCACAGCACAAATCAATGGCCGCCACACCCAAACACCCAAGCTACTTTAGCGTCTGTAACTTTTATTTATTGCAGCTGCAAGATTGAGGAGGTGCAGACGTTCCTGTCTTAATTTAGGCCTGTCACAGTAATGAAATGATGGAGTACAGTAAGATACATGGACATGGCCTTGAGAATTTTTGCTGACGTTGATTTTGCCCTTTTGTGTTCACATGTGTGTTTGTTTTTATATGAGTGGCACCAAGATTTTAGCCAACACGATGCCAGAAAACAGCAGGGTTTTCCCCACTATTATACGAGGTGTGTGCAGCACCTAAGATAAAAGGAAAAGAAATATGCTGACACACACAGACACACACTAGAGCAGGGGTTTTTTCAACTAAAATGGCAAAAGGTCCAGTCAGTCAACCCTCCTCCCCTCCTGAGGTCCAAACAGTTAGACACCTACAAAGTGAAGGCATCAGTCCAGTAACATACAACGTATGTATTTGCATATGTTAGCAGAATATTTTTACAGGCTAGCAGCAGCAGGACCTAGCAGTCGTAGGACCCAAATTGTGCCTGTTCGAAATCCTTATAATGACAAAAGTTGAAAACAGGCTATCTGGGGGCGCGTTTAGCTCATTTCTTAGATTGTGTGCCTCATATATCAAGGCTACAATCCTCCAGCAGCCGGCGTGGGTTCAATCCCACCCAAAGCCCTTTGCAGCATGTCTCCCCCCCCTCTCTCTCCAGCATGTCCTGTCGCCCCTCTGGCTGTCCTGTCAATTAAAGGCTAAAATGCCGGAAAAATAACTTTTATAAATAGCCTTTCTGTATTTTTCCCATTATGTCAAAAGGCTTTGCGGTCCAGATCCTCTCGCGGCCCGCTGTCCATTAATTGGTGACCCCTGAACTAGACTATTAACCCTACGGGTCTCCATCAGGCTAACATAAAGTAAGAACATATTGGCACAAAAGTGTTGCTGATGTAATGATCAGCTGATCACAAGGCCCAATAACGTCAGATCAAATTGTTGCATAAATGGTCGTAGCTGCGTCACGTGTTATCGCTCCCTCAGTGATTAACTCTCCTGAACACCTGCTGATGCAATTTATAAAATGTAAACAAGTAAATGTGCAATAGGGGATTAAACTTGATTTTACTTTTGTATTTTTTTTTTTTTATGTAAACAGGTTATAATTTTGTAATATAAAGTCTACCTTTAAAACAAAATCATCATTGAATAATTAAATCATACATAAACATTTACACAGAAACCAATTTGCAGTCATAAAATTCTACGAGCTGCCGTTGTGTATTATTATCAACTGAACGATCAAGTAATAACATGACATTTCAAACTGAAGGTGGCTGTTTTTGATCTACTCACAGACATGAACATACTTTGCATTCCTCATTAACTGTGAGAGTTGTAAAGGGGCGTAGCAGAGATTTTCATTTGAGACTGAGCCTGTGACCTCAGACTTTTATTATTAGTCTATAATTATTATCCTCGTGTAGCTTCTGCTACAGAGGAAGCTGTTAAAGCCGTCATTGTGGTTTCTGTACTTACTGGGTGCTTCCAGTTGAGCAGGTCCACATTTTTGTCCAACAATAGAAAGGTTTTCAGATATGTTCAGGTCAGCAGATTTACAGTTCGCACGTTGAAACCAAAGGAATTTGTTTCCTTCAAGAAGTGTCTGCGTAAATATCTGCAACAGCCACATCTACAGTGTGCAAACTTTTTGTTATAGTGCAGGCCAATAAAATGGTACTTAAGGGGACAGTTCAGATTACTTTTGACATAAGATGTCACTCAGTGGTTGTAATATTAATGAAGAATCATTTGGCTTTTCTATAATAGTTGTGAGGTGTGTTCATTTGCATCTATTGGGCTGATAAAAGAAAGCTGCAGCACACCTCTCACGCCACAACACAGCATGCAGTAAAACATCGTTCAACTACCCACAATGTAACCCCAAGAGTGTTTTCTCTGCTGATCAGTTCTCCTGTCACGCGTTTTTGAAGGTCAGTATATTACTATGCACAAAGACCCATTTTTGCAGCCGTGTGTCAGACCAAAGTCTTTCCCATACCCGTCTTTAAGGCTAAATATTTAGAGTCATCTATAATAAGACTACATACATGGTGTAACCGATTGCAAGAAGTTGCCAATAACTAATAATCGTTTTTCCATGTCAAGTAGCAGCAGCTACCTGTAGCTAGATGTCTGCATAAGACACAGTTCTTCTTACGTGTTTGTTTATTGCGCAACTTTCTCCTCAGTTTTGGTTAAATAAACATTTATGGTAAGAGCTTCTTTGCTCCCAGCTGTTTGTGACAGTTTAGTAATAATGCAGAGCAGAGCTACAGGCAGAGGTCACACAGGGTCATAATGTTCCCATAATGAAGAGACATCCCAGAATCCCTGGGGGTTTTAAGACGCTCCGGTTCAGCATGTTTTCTTGCTTTGGTTCATCCTTTATTAGTTATTAGCCAGCCTAATGCAACACATGAACCATCCGTCTATGTTTTCCTGCTGGAAATACAGACACGATAACAGTTAGCACAGCCAGAAAGAGAGCGATAAGAGCGGGAGAAAGTGTAATAACATAACCAAAACCAAACCAAGCCTGGCCTCAGCCTTAAGCTGTGTGTGGCAAAACCAAGACAAATATTGATATTTGTGTGTGAGTCATTTATCAGATATCTATGTGACACAAACTGCAGTATTGTCTCTAACACTAGAGTGGTTGCTGTTGTCCATATTAAATACTTTCTTACAGCCAAATGTTAGTGTTACGCAGGAAAGAGCATTATGTGTATCCTTCAGATCTAACAGTTATGATGACTGTATTTCCTTCCTCATACAACACTTGCAAAGTCGATTTGTCTTTCATTCATTTTGGCACATTTTACCGCCATCCGTAGATCAGTTGAATAAAATGAAGCCGCTGGCAGGAATGTGAATCGCTTCAATCTCTTGCATAAAGCTTGTGTGTGTGTGTGTGTGTGTGTGTGTGTGTGTGTGTGTGTGTGTGTGTGCACATGTGCGTCCTCGTGCAAGAGACAAACAAAACAGGGACCCACACTTAGAAGAACCACTCCATAGTGCCACTAGAGGTTTAAGAGGCTCCATGCTGCGCGGCTCATGACGATCGTTTCACCCAAAAACGGAAACCTTTTTTTGTTTGTTTGTTTGTTTGTTTTAAGTTGCAGGTTGGCCGTCCATTTACACAAAAGCGGCGTTTTCAGGGACTGAACCCACAAACGTTTGAAAACGGGCTCCGGAGTGGACACTTGTCAAAACGCCGCCGTACCGTTGTCGTGTAAACGGGCAAAACACAAGTCTAGCTGAAAACGATGACGACACAGCCCCACTTAGCGTATGCCTATTACGGTCCCTGCCAGCCTTATTCGCGTACACAGACAACAAACAGCCTACTATGACCAGAACTACGACAAAAATACAACATCGGACTTTTGGCTGCAGACTCTATTGAGTTTATTAAAGCTCCTCCAATGTAGATGTGCTGAACCACCACTGTGATCTTATTCTGTAATGTTGATTTTGAAAAAAGTTACTCCACCCACTACTGCCTCGGTGACTTATCTCTAGCATCACATCGGGAGCTAATATCCATGCACTGATTTTATACTACTACTGGTGAGAATTTCACACCACTAATGTAAAAAAAAAAAGGGAAAAAAGTCCCTTTAGAATAAATTTGACACTGTTCAATGATCAGGCGTTATCCTTCAATGCTATTCTAATGTTTTCCTTTCACGGCTTTACTGCCTATGTTAACGTTGTGTCACACTTTGTCTCTAACATCTCCGATGCAGGTTTATTGCCAGTACTTGTGCCCAGAGTCTCCACATTCAGCCAGGAGTTGGACGAAGAGCTCAGCCCAATAAGGTGCTGGAGAAAGTGTTTACATCCATCACAAAGGTTTGCTGTCTTTCTTCGTATATCATACATGTGCCGCAGTATCAGTAAAGGTTGTTCATTGATCTTATCATCTGACCACTCATGACGAGTCTTTTTGGAAGCAGAAACTTGTAATTACAAAGGTTTTATATGATAGGAACACAGCGTGCATGCAGCTATTAGACAGCGTTGGAGTAAGTGGAGGAAGAATTTTCAGATATTTGTGCTGGACATTCCCGTCTTTCATGTCGGTCACACTAATCAAAACCAGTGTCCGACCTGAGAGTTTTATAGAAACCATTATCCTCCTGCTCTCTGCTGCCGATGTTCTCCTGATAAGTTTTAACATTTGCTGACTTCACATGGTCTCCCTGAGTCTCTTAGACTAAAGCCCGTTGTAAAAAGTATGGAGTTGGATGCAGTATACTGGATTAAGTTGTTCCTTCTCACTCTGTGCACAGAATCCAGACTCTCGTCATCTGGACGGCCTGTCCAAGCAGCTGGACTGGGACATGCGAAAGGTCCAGCGTTGGTTCAGACACCGCAGGAACCAAGATAAACCCAGCACACACACTAAGTTCTGCGAGAGCATGTAGGTTAATGCCTGTTGTGTTCACCTTTAACTTCTCTGCAGGCTTGAGCACACAGTGGTTGTGTTTTCTGTATGTGTCTCTGTATCACTATTGTTGTGAGGACCGTCAGATTGAGAACACTTTCGCTGTTTTGTCCTGTTTATTGTTAGGTCTTGGATTCAGATTTAAAATAAGGTTATTAGGTTATGTTAGCATGTTAAGATGTTATAAATAAAGATTGTGGTGAGGCATGTATTGCTAATAGTTAGGAAGGGACAAGTAGATTTTTTTTCTGGTTTTTGCCATCCAATTTTTCTGGGTTATAATTTTATCTCTTCTTTCTAGGTGGAGGTTTACATTTTATTTGTGCATATTTACCTATGGATTGCGTTTTCTATGGCAGGTGAGCATCCCCTCAGATCATGTGCTGTTAGCACTGTTTGATTGGCTGGGTATATTTCCATAGACAGTCCCTCCAGGATTTCGCGATGTTGCGATCGCATCTGTTAACGTAAATTCAACCAATCCCCATGAATTCTGCACGGCTTTGCAATTTTGTCCAATCACCGCAACTTATTTGCAACTTTTGTCCAATCAGACGGGGGGATTTTTTTGTATATTATATATGTTATATACACATATAAAATGCCTGAGAAAAGCTGCGATGTTGTGATATTTTGAGAAAAAGCTGCTGCAAAGTCTGGCATTTTAGGTTGCAACAATCACAAAAAGGGCTGCGAAATCCTGGAGGGACTGCATAGATAATAGCATTATTGATTGTTTACTCATCTATTATGCGTTTGCTTTCAGTCATCTTGGATGTGGGATACACGGCATTGCTGGTACGGTTACCCCTATCAGGTATGGTCCAATAATTATAATAAAATTGATAATAATTTACAATTGAACCAACAGTGTCAAGAGTGAACACTTACTGCACGGTTGTGTATTTGATCACATGCTCTTGTAACCTGATAAAGTGGTGCACACACAGTTATCTGTGGAAAGTTGTGCAGAAATGTAGCTTTTGTTAACTTTTGTCCCCTAAAGTAAAGGACATAAGTAGAAGCATTGTCAGTGTTGTTTGCTTTGCTTCACTGTCTTTGTACTGTTTTTATATAAATGTTAATATTTCATGAAAGCAGTCTAAAAGAATCGATATGATCTAGATATCCCTGCATTCCTGTTGATTACTTCTACCATATCACGCTCACCATCCACCACTGTCCTCTTTCAATGAAACAAGTGTTTATAAGTGACTTCTCGTGCCTTATTGCTGAAGTAACTTTCGCCATTATGGTGCTTTATTGGTCCAGGATGTGTGCTGTGATCATTTGTTGCACAGTGGAGCAACAAATGTAACCTTTTTAATTCTTATTACTGTGTGAAATCCAGTGTAGTTTACTTTTTTTTTTAAAGAAAAAAGAAAAAGAAATGAATGCTCTTATTTGAACTCCCCGATTCTGTCTCATCCCTCTCTTCAGGTCATGACTCCAGGTCTTTACCACTACTATGTGTCAGAACTGGCCTTCTACTGGTCACTCATGTTCTCCCAATTCATCGACATTAAGAGAAAGGTGAGAGGAACAATACCTGCTTTGTCTCTGCCAGGTCACATCACACTCAATATACCACAGTTGCCACTCCCTGCATTAATACATCCATGCTTCCTCATTTTTGCGGTGGATAATGTGGTGGCTGAATGGGTAGGTGCATGTGTGCTCATGTGTGATGCACAGCAATTCAGAATGTGTGTTTGTTACAAGCTCTTAGAGTTGTGTTAATTTTGGATGGTCACATGTTCGTGTTTTTTGACAGGGGGGGGGGCTTCGCTGCTGCTGCTCCATCTGTGAATGCTTTGTATTTTCAGCATGAGGGAACCCACCACTGTCATGTGATGGAGCAGGCCTAATTCTATTAGAATTCCACAGAATACCAACGATTAGAGCCGGAGTTTGCTACAGCCACAGACGTTTGCTTTCAATGTTTTATACTGCAAATGGAGAAGCAGGCCACTTCTACTTCTTTTAATTCGACAGCATTATGTTTTCCTCATGACATGATGTTCTTATTAGGCAGCTTAAGCCCCTAATCAGCTGATTGTTTTATTTCCTCTGCCAAGAAGGTGATGCTTTCACCATTGTTGCTTTGTTTTGTTTGTCTGTGTCCTTTTTTTTATTTCCTACTTATTTGAGCACTGCAAGATAGGGCTTCCTGGACCGTTCTTATCCAATACATATAAACTACCTAATAGATTACCATAAAACTGGGTGGAAGGGTGAAGCATGTGCCCTGGAAGAAATAATCACATTTTGGATGTAGATCCTGAAGAAAACCACTATTAGTGAAATATTTTTCTTTCTCGAATATCCACCAAACTTATAATGATACCAATGTGATTCCAATGTGATTCCAAAGGGTAGGATTTCACGGTCAAGGGGTCATATTATGAGGGCCAAACTATCATGGGACTTTTAGGAGACACGCCAATCTGTATCTGAAGATATATGGGCTTCATTTTTGCACAGTGGATGGAAGTGATTTTGCTATCTCCAAAGAATTCATACAAGTGACATTGATTATTGCATTTGAACAGGTCAGAAGAAGATTGTCAGGTTTTGGAGAGATGGACTTCGTCGGCTTTACAAACTCAATCTTACAAGTCTGCTTTGGAGACCGACAGACCATGAAACGGTCAAACACATGATAAATTATGTAAATATTAAAAGAAAGACTAAGGTGCTGTACAGAAAGCTGGTTGGAAATATGGAGCAGCAGGATTCAGTTACACATATGTAACACCAAATATATGATCCCAGATCTGCTGCAGACGTCCTTCTGTCCATTTATCAACCCTTACAGTCTGCTGCTGTCAGCCCACATGACTTTCCTGTCAGATGCACATGTCTCCTCTCTTAAGCTTCACTCCTAAACTGCCTCTGCCTGTGTGTGTTTAGTCTTAGGTTGTTCTGAACTGTTAATCTTTGCCCTCTCTTCTCTGCCCAAGTCTGGCTGCATGAATCAAACACTTCCATAGAGTCAGATTTTAGTTTACTTCAGTTTATTCTGACCCATTTCCTCTGAAACGTTGAACGCAGCCTGTTACAACACGACGGTGACGAAATTCAGTGCAAACTAGTGACGCAATTTCTAAAGAAAATATATCATGAATTAGAGCTGTCACAACATCAGATTTGTTTTTATATACAGTATGAGTCAATAGTTTGGACACAGTTACCCATCCACTTGAATGGGAAACTGTGTCCCAATTTTTGACTGGTAGTGTATATATATATAAATATATATAATATATAATAACATAACATATAATATGTAGGAATAGTTAGAAAAGGGATACTATGAAACTGCCTGAAAAGCTAAATAACTCTAATAACATTTGAAAGATGTGGAACATTATGCCATTTGAATTGAGTTATGGCTGAGTTCTTAACACAAAAACACCTGGAATAATTAGCTCTGTCTCCCTCCACCAAACACAACCAGGCTGCCCACAAAGACATTGAACATGGTGGAGCAAGTGATCATTAAGATCCATCGTAAATGTTTTGCCATTGAATGGGCATATAAACACCATGAACGCCATAGTACTAGAAATTCACTCTCCCATTGTTACTCTTCATCCACAGAGAAGCCATAGCCGTCTTTGCTAATCCTGGTCAAACTTCTGCTTGACTTTTGTTGCACCTCTATTCCTGGCATTTTGATGATAGGTACGGCCAAATATCTGAAATGGGTGACACACCCACATATCACAAATGTTTTCTTTTGACAGGAAATAACGTGCAAATGAGAGTAACAGGGTGACAATAATACGCAAATTACGGAAACCTATCCAAAATGATTTGTTGATATGATGGACATATCAGAGATTGCAAATGTTGATATCCGAAACGGCAAACTACGTTTCCACCAGTCACAAACCTTTTTCAACATGTGGAAATTCAATTGCAGATATCTGAAATTGTTATTCTTACTCGTGAAAAAGGAGTTACTGATATCAATAATTAAAGTAAAGATATCTAACTCAAATTTTAACTAGTTGAAATGTAATTCGTAGATGTGAAAATTTAAATTGTAACATGTCACAATTGTTATACAGATATCTTGAATAAACATTTCCACTCCATTTCCATTTCCAGTAGTGAAAACCTACTAGTCAGCCCCACTGATTAAATGTTTAAACGGCTTGCCATAGTCAGTGCAGACTGGTATGATGCGCACCAACAGACCAACTGGGGATGTTGGGATCACATTGATGTACAGTAGGATACCCTTACTTGTTCTTTATTGCACCTCCACAACAGTCACTGGCCTCAATGGTTGAAAAAAAAGAAGAAAAAAAGAGTTATTTACTGTATGCTAACCACTCATCTGCCTTTTTAATGTCAGGACTACTTAATCATGTTCATCCATCACCTGGCTACAGTCAGCCTCATCAGCTTTTCCTATGTCAACAACATGGCGCGAGTCGGGAGCCTGGTGATGTGTGTCCATGACGCCTCTGACTTCCTGCTAGAGGTCAGTTGGACACACGCTGCAATTTTCATCTTTGAATTGAAGTTTCTATCATTGTCTGAGTTAAGCAACTAAGTACAAATCAAACATACTGCACTTTAATTTATTTATGCTCATTTTGTTAAACATACTGAGTAAAATGACAATTGGTGGAGCTGTACGCCATATAGATTAGGAGGAACAGAACAAGTTCAGGACCCTTCACATTTTTTAATTTTATGAATTTTGGTATCCATAGCAATGAGAAATATCTTTAAAAGATCATTTATTTCATCTTCTGTCATCTTACTAAACAGTAACACTTGGTTTTTATTAATTAAGGACCGCTGCTGTTTTTTTTACAATGTAGAATACGTATTAATTAATTAATGCATATAATTATTAACCGATAAAGAAGCCGTAACTACGCCTTGTTTTCAAGGTTGGTCCTAAAGCAAAGGCAAACGGCAGTATCTGACATTCTTCATGGTGAAATCAGTGCAGTTACTGCACTCTGCCTTGGTTTCACCGTGCAGTTTTGCAGATACTGATACAAAATAAAAACCCCAATATTTCCAGAAAATATGGCAGTAGAACAGTTTCCCAGACGGAAGAGAAGATTAGGTAGCTTCACTTCATTAAAAACCGCAGACACTGCACTTTCCAGTATCCCAGCATTCTCAGCTTGGTAGTACTCCACCTCTCTAATTAGTTCATCCATAAAGAGGTTAGGTATGTCTTGAACCAAGACATTATAAGCTGGAGACGGTTGGTGTCTCAAAGCTCCTCCTCCGTTCAGTGACAGCTGCTCCACTTTGACATAGATGGCCTCCTTCTCACCCGGATCTGTCCTCAGGAGTTTGCTCCCCTTTGAACCGCAGTGTAGGTCCCCCTTATATATACTGTAGGTCCTTGCACTCCTCACTGTGCTTGACCGCGTATATAACATTTCGCTTGAGACAATTGGGAATCTGTTCCTTTGGATGGACTTCATGTTTAGTGTGTGCATAGGTTTAGGATACACATTATGGATCAGCCGTCTCACTCCACCTCACAAGGCAGAGGTGGGGTACTATAAGCTGCAGGAAAATACCATCTTACCTGGTTAATCCTGCTCATGTGACATTTCAGTAGTCATTTGACTTCTAGATCTCAAGTCGTGGGCTAATTATCTAACTTGTTAGCTCGATTTCTTTGGATGAACACCAAAACGTCCTCGTGATTGTATTTAACAGACCAATGATTCTAATAAAGCTGGAGAAAATTTATTTACACGGATATGAAAGATATAGGAACGTATGACTCCAGTGGATAAAGTAATTGTGCAACCTCAGCTGGAACATACAGTAGTTTCCGCTTAGGATATTGTGCAGGGGCCGTTTTGCTTCACATTGAAGTGTTATTGAAGAGGCTTTAGACAACCAGCGTGGAGAACGTTATGTTTTCCTTTTACTACTGGGGCTCACGTTACAGGTGCACCTTAAGGTCCATGTTCTAGAGATCACATAATCACATGACCTATCACAACACACATCAGTTGGTTTCTCAAACAATGGGGGTGAATTGTGATTATTATTTAAACAAATACCGGATGAGTGGTATGAGCCCAGAAATTGGATGTGGTTGGTAAATGGTGCAAAAAAAATGATGCTCTGCACAAAACTCATTTTGAACTGTTACTGCTTTTATTTTATTTTTCCTACAGGCAGCAAAGCTGGCCAACTATGCCAAGTACCAGCGCTTGTGTGACTTCCTTTTCATTGTGTTTAGTGTGGCATTCTTCATCACACGACTCGTTATATATCCAGTATGGTGAGTTCTCAGCAACACCGTCTACCTCACAATGAATATTATTAACTCTACTTAAGCTTTGGCAACACACAACCGTTACTCTGAAGATATGGTGAAAACCACCATCCTCTGTTGTTTAGAAATCACTATAAGGTCATGCAACTACCAGTTTGTTTATCAGATGACGCAATTTCCAGCATGCCCTCTGTGTCTAACCGGCTGACTCATCATTTTAATTCTTTCCAGGAGTGCTGCAGAGATCTGTGCTAATTTTTAGGCTTGTGGGAGTTTAGGTGGGAGCTTAGGTAATGACTGTTCCTTCACAGGGAAGTGGATGTTGAAGCGCAACCTCTAGAGAGACAGACAATGGGGAACCTATCATTGGCATTAGTAACCGGAGCAGCTATATTCAGTGTCTTGGTGTGAATGAGTGATAAAGCTCTTGTTGCCGATGCAGTTACCTGGAATGAAATGTAAACCTCTGTTGGGGGAGGTGAGTCTGTTGACAACCTCCTGTCACTCACCTGGATTTAAAAGAAGATGTGACCTTACTGATCACTATCCTAGCATCACTGTAGTTCTGATGAATGAAAAGTGCTGTTATAAGTACACCTCTCATTATGATTAAAGTAAAGCTTGACTACTTTTTACTGTCATTTCTGCATGTGAGAATGAGTATGTATGAGTCTATCAAGTAAATGTATGCCTTCACATGCACATCTGTTTGTGTTTTCCAGGATCCTGAACTCCACTATGTTTGAGAGCTGGGCCATAGTTGGGCCGTACCCATCCTGGTGGCTCTTCAACTTCTTACTGCTGGTCCTGCAAGTGCTGCATATCATCTGGTTGTACCTCATCGGCCGTATAGCTGTCAAAGCCATGCTGCGGGGAAAGGTTAGTCACTGCACAGACTGGGAGATTATGGATAATCACTGTAATGTAGAACTGAAAGAATTATTTGATTTAACAATTAATTGATTGAAATAAAATTCATCCCAACTGTTCTGACAGTTTATTTTTTTTATACTTTTTTCAGTAATCCCAGCCTCTTAAGTGTGAAGATTTGCTACTTTTTGTTGTATTATGTGATAAAAAATTAACCCTTTTTGGGTTTTGAACTTCTGGTCAAACTTAAGACGTTAAAGATGTCCCTTAGTACTCTCACAAACATTAGAAGGATAACACTTTCTTCTGTCCAAATGATTGTTTTCTTGACTGTTTTTAAGGAAATAAGCAGCCGTTTAGTGCAGCCGTGCAGTCGTACTGTAATGACCTGCTAAGTGGCTTGACATCCTACACATGCAAGATATTCCTCCAGAAAAGAAAGTTTTTAAAAATATTTTGTAAAAAAGGTTTGACAGTTGCTAGAACATACAAATAATTCTTACAAGGTATTGGTTGTTTTCTGGCATGAGAACCACTTAGTTTCACTTCACAGTGTAATTTCCTGAGGTTTAGTGCTGTCCAAAGTAATTTAGTGTTGTCCAAAGTGATTTAGTGCTGTTCAAAGCGATGTAGTGCAGTCCAAAGTGATGTAGTCCTGATGTAGTGCAGTCCAAAGCGATGTAGTCCTGATGTAGTGCAGTCCAAAGTGATGTAGTCCTGATGTAGTGCAGTCCAAAGTGATGTAGTCCTGATGTAGTGCAGTCCAAAGCGATGTAGTGCAGTCCAAAGTGATGTAGTCCTGATGTAGTGCAGTCCATAGCGATGTAGTCCTGATGTAGTGCAGTCCAAAGTGATGTAGTCCTGATGTAGTGCAGTCCAAAGCGATGTAGTCCTGATGTAGTGCAGTCCAAATGGATGTAGTGCAGTCCAAAGCGATGTAGTCCTGTCCAAAGCGATAAAGTGCAGTCCAAAGCGATGTAGTCCAGTCCAAAGCGATGTAGTGCTGTCCAAAGCGATGTAGTGCTGTCCAAAGCAATGTAGTACTGATGCAGTCCTGTCCAAAGCGATGTAGTGCTGTCCAAAGCGATGTAGTGCTGTCCAAAGCAATGTAGTGCTGTCCAAAGCAATGTAGTACTGATGCAGTCCTGTCCAAAGCGATGTAGTGCTGTCCAAAGCGATGTAGTGCTGTCCAAAGCAATGTAGTGCTGTCCAAAGCAATGTAGTACTGATGCAGTCCTGTCCAAAGCGATGTAGTGCAGTCCAAACTAATTTAGTGTTGTCCAAAGTAATTTAGTGCAGTCCAAAGTGATGTAGTGTTGTCCAAAGTGGCCTAGATGTAAAAAGCAAATGACAGGATTCAGAACTCTCCTTTTTAATACTACTGTATGATGTAATTAAAGAAGAACAAAAATGTCCCAAACTTATTGACCCTAAAAGATAAACTTATAGCTTTTGCAAGGACATAAAACGGCTTTTCAGATTCCCGTGAATAGATTTGGTTTTAACAAAAGGATGAGCTGGACGACCATAAAGAGCAGCACATAAATGTTAAATATTAGTCCCAGCCAGGTGTCTGTCCATGAGCAAAATGTTTTCTTTTAAATGCATGAAACTCAATGACTTTCTGATGGTGAATTTGCTGCTTCTACACTTTTGTCCCTCACTTGTCTCATTCTCTCTGCAGACGCTGTTTGTTTCCTCTCCCTCTGGAATGAGAGAGGGAGATACTGTCTTTCTGTCTGTCTTTGTACACTGAGCCCTCCTCCACTACGCTCTTGCTTCTCCTCGTTTGCTTTGTGCATTTGAGGCCTTTACCCTCTCTGTTTCTGGCTGTAAGTTTCTGTTGACCTCCTCTGTTCTGATTCCCTTCACACATCTTAATGTCCTATCCGTTTCCGCAACCGTTCATTATAGTTGCAGTTGTTTTAATTGCACAACTATAGAAGTAGGTCAACACTTAAGATTCCCTTAGGAAGACAGCCTTTACAGAGTGATGAGTACTGTGGTGGTGTCGTGAATGTCAGGTATGTCCAACTGTTTCTCATTATGCAGGAGCGTGACAACATTGTCCCGCATCACCACCCTGTGGTCAGAATGAACGCATGAGTATTTATATTCATGCATTCATCATTTACCTTATTATTACTGATGTTTAGTTTTTCCACACATCGAATCTACAATATTAGACACATGTTGTTTACTCGTGTTCCCAGTAACAAGGAAGCCAACAGTTAGATACATGGGTCCCATGCTTTACCTGTAAGACTCGTCTCTCGCTCACATATTTCTCATGTGTGGTGTTAATGACATTTTCACAGCAATACCAAACCCACTGGTCCCACTGGGTTTTTAACCCAGTTTCTTCAAATTCATTTCTTGCTTTGTGTATGAACACTTTTCTGTTCATAGCAAAGATATAATGAATTGTCTTTTCTTTTTTTTTTCCAATTCTCTTCATTAATTTTCTTCACAGCAGATACAGACAGAAACATGGGTGTAAGACAGAAAAGGCAGTCTGCTGTATGACTATACAACACCCCATATCCCTCCACCCACCCACCATCCTTTAACCCCCACCCATTAACTCAACCCCATCCTTGGTCAACATAAATAAAAATTAAAGTAAAAATAAATAAATAAGTAAATGCATAAGTTAAGATAAAATAAAGTAAATAATTAATGAAATGCCAACAATAGTAATTTAGTAAATAAATAACTTGGTGAATGATAAATAAGGCTCTGAAGTCAGCTAATAGTAATGAACCAGTGGGTTACTCCGTTCTCTCTCTCAAAAGAAAAAAAAAATTTTTTTAAAAAGGGGACAAAGGCGCCCATTCAGACTGTGTCGCCAGCCTCAGGTGTGATGGTAAGGCTATTAATAACGCCCAAAAGAGAATTCCAAGTCTTGTGGAAAACTTTTAAGGGATCCTCTAATGGAGAGTCTGTTTTTCTAGTTTCATGTGTTCTAAGAGTTCCTGTATCCATCGGTCGTGAGTTGGAGGGGAGGAATGTTTCCATTTAAAAAGAATAGCACGTCTTGCCAGCAGGGTAGTAAAGGCAAGCACACACCGTGTTGTGGTGGGCATTTTTGGAGTTAGAGGAAGGCCAAAGAGGGCTGTCAGAGGATTGGGAGCGACTGGCGTGTTGGGGCCCTGACTACGTGTGTTAAATATGTTGGACAAAAAGTCAGTCAGTCGGGGGCATGTCCAGAACATGTGTGGATGGTCAGCTGGTGATTGCCGGCACCTATTACAGACATTGCTTCTTTCTGGGAATATCCTTGCTAATCTAGCGTTGGTGAAGTGCGCTCTGTGTAGTATCTTGCATTGCATTAGTCATGAATTGTCTTTTTGATAGCTGCCAAAAAATGCTAGATGGACTCAGGACACTAATAAATATTTTCCACTGTTAACACTTCGGTATTATTACATGAATGATCGCGTACCAGCAGGGTTCCCCAACATGAGCATCCTCTGTGCACTCTGCTGTTGCTTTACATGACTTCTTGATGAGATTTAAGTCCCCTCGAATTTCTATTTAGGCTCGGCAGCAGGATAAATTTCCTAATACAGTTTTAAAAACAGTGGACTGGCTCCATATACAGTTCACCGTATCACCAGTCTGCATAATGACCCATGCAAAGTGAAGAAATGAAAAAGTACAAATTTGACACATATGTGATAAGACACTGCAAGATAAATCATAAAGGTCTGAAAATAAGCTCTGGGACACTTTCTTAAATATAAATTGTGCAAATAGAGTTCCAAATGATTTGTACCCTGACTGTAGGTGAATCCACCAAAAGAAAAACAATTAAAAATGAATTTTCCCAGTTTAATAAAGTGATATTTTTTCTGATTTATTGTTCCTCGTCTTCACGATGGTCTTAAAGATCCTTCTTACTGTGACTCTATTGATAATATGGGGGTCAGACGACACACACAAAGACGTCACATGTATGCATGAATGTATGGAAATATAGGGATGTGAGCGCTATTTAAGGTTAAACAAAAAAAGGGGAACTTATCCTTCAATATGTTATGAAGGGAAAATGTTGATCATAAAACATGTGTTAATTTATACTATTGTTTGTAATGGAGATTAAGTTACTTAAGAGTTGGATTTTTTCCATTTAGAGTTGACTTTTTTTATTTACCCTGACCTCTATAAATTTGTGCTTAAAAAAAAATCCTGCAAAGGCTGATCAATGTCCTGTCCACCATCTCCCTTCTAGGTGTGCAACGATGTCCGCAGTGATATTGAGAGCAGCTCAGACGAGGAGCCCGAGCCAATTACGGAAGGCCTCAGGGCTTCCCATACTCCCAAAGGAGAAAACGGCACTAATGGCCATTACACTGCTGCTAACGCCCGATCGCAGAACCACAGCAGCTGGTGACATGACGGCAGCCCCCTGCTGTTCATCCTTCATGTCTACAAAGAGCTTTGTTTGTTCTGTGACAGTCCGTTGGCACGCAAGGCTCACCTACATTCACACACAGTCTGCTATCACACATTACACCGACAGCGAGTGGGCGTAGAACCATACGCTGGTGAACTGATGGTGGACATACAGACACTGATATCTGCTTTGAAGAGCCCCTGAAACGACACACACACCACAAGGCGGATTCATATGGAAATCCGTCGAAGGAAGTGATTTGCATAGCCTTATTTTTCTGATGGGATTTATTTGCTGCCAGATGTTGTTTTTTATGTTCTCTCCCAGTTTTATTGGTCAGATGAACTTGATTATTTTTAAGGATTAATTCACACTGGATTACACAGAGGAGACAACTGCTGCATTGCTCTGTGGAGCGTCAGCTTTTGCCATGTTGCATTTCTAGTCAGATGTAAATACCTTTGTGAAAGGAAACCTGCTCTGAATGTGACCAGGAGTACAACTATTTAAACAGCAGACGTTTCTGTCCTTACCTTTTAACCACGTTGTTTGTGAGATGTTTATTTCTGTTTTATTGTTGTTGCTTTTTTTACTTCTCCTGAGACCAAATGTTGTCACTGCCTATAGACAAAACCAGGTATGTGGATTCTAAATGTCTGGTATCAAGTTCTTATTTGAGTGCCTTGTAAAGATGTACTTCCAAATATATTCTGTTTTTTTTAACCATGCCTTTCCTGTTGCAGTCCTGTTTATAAACACAACATTGAACTGAGCAATTAAAGGCATTTTAATATAGTATAGTACAAACAGTCATCTTCACTCCTGAAACATTTGTCACTCAAAACAGGGATTTTGCACAGGCCACTAATCCAAATAGTGTATTCTTGGTCAATTTGTTTGGTGAAGTTTTATAAGCACCTCTTCCTTGTGAGCGCACTATCCTCAATGAAATTACACAACCGTCCTGAGAAAAACAAACATTTTCATGGTTTAGTGATGGACAAAATAAAGGGATGTACGGGAAATGTACACATCTGTGCAAAGAGAATAGCAGTCCGTCAGAGGTCAGTCTTTGATGACTTCAGGATCCTGGTTTTCCGCTGCCAGTTTCAGCTCTTTTTGCCTCTGCATGTAGCGGTATCCTCGCATTGCACACAGGTAGCCTCCGTAGGCTGTCAGCAGCATCATTGAGGCGGAAAAAGCCTTATAGCCGATGTCAGCTAAGCGCTTTCCAGTCACCATGATGAAGATCCTGAAGGAATCAAGAATAGACACATACTATATGTCAGCCATCTGTAGGAACTTTGAACTGTTTTACAGATTCATACTTAACACACAAGTGTAGGAAGCTTATCAAATATGATGTTTTGTTTAGCTCCACCAAGAAGGTTATGTTTTTGCCAGCATTGGTTTGTTAATCTGTCTGTTAGTGGGCTTACTCAAAAAATTATGTACAATTGTTTTTTATTTAGGTAGTGTATGGCCTGAGGAACAATAATCCATTAGATTTTGGTGGT
The DNA here is from genome assembly GCA_037577475.1 of Chaunax sp. Z400. Taxonomy (NCBI): domain Eukaryota; kingdom Metazoa; phylum Chordata; class Actinopteri; order Lophiiformes; family Chaunacidae; genus Chaunax; species Chaunax sp. Z400. The sequence goes on from CM075185.1 coordinate 24,168,386, forward strand.
GTTTACAATTTTGGGATAGGGGAAATTACAAGATTTTTTTTGCTTGTGCTTTAAAATCCAGATATAACAGATCTTGTTTTTGTTGAATATTTATTAAAAATAAAAATGATACCAGTGTGATTCCAAAGGAGTCATTCTGAGGGTCAGACTATCATGAGGTGCTATGACATAATGGGGAAACAGCTGTCTTGGCAGAGGTTTACACTCCGAGTGCTGTCTAAAGCCGTCAGGGGATGACATTATCCCTCAACCTCTGCAAAATGAATGAATGCAGGCTTTTTCCATTTAAAAGTCAGTAAGAAACATCTAAATCATGACAATGAAAACTAAATAACAGACTGCAACATAATACAATAAAGAACTTTGAAAAGCTACATTGACGCATCCTTCCTGATATTCATGTACAATGTCACAAAAAAAGAATACATAGTAAAGATGCGCTTCAAAAAGAACCTCACTATTTTTTTTATAGGTATAAGATGTTGCCATGGAAATGCAAAAACTAAAAACTATTTTAAAAAAAATGTCCTAGTAGCAAAAGGCACCACTTTAGCATATGGTGGGTGTGTATGCACAATTTGTTGAAGATATATGACAAATGTTTTAAGTTACGCTCCAGAGAAACTCCACACTACACACAATACCCTAAGCTGATTATTTTTCTGCAAAAAAAGAAATGTTTAAAAAAAATACCAAAAGGCACCACTCTAGCATACGTTTCATATGTTGGCCCAATTCCCTGAAGAAATATAGTTGCTTTTAGACGTGTGCCCTTGAACAAGAAATGCTTACAGACAGACAGAGCAATAGCTACAACCCCCTGCATTATATGTCAGAGGGATAATAAAACTGCATGAAGTCATTTAAGTCAGCTCCACCTGAACAAACTATAATACTGAGATATTTGTTTTCCTTTTAGGTGCAGTGACTTGTAACCGTTTCTGCATTATGGTAGCCGTCTGAATCATTCTTCCTCCTCTGCTGCTCTACTTAAATACAGGTGGACCAAGTAAAGAAACCCCCCCACAGATTTTACACAAGATGTTAACATCACTGCTCATAAACGACAACTCAATGGGACCTAAGGCCTCTCTGTGTGTACGTGGGTTCCCCCTTAGCGCTCTGGCCTCCTCCTACACTCCAAAACCTGACAGGTGAAATGGTGACTCTACAAGGCCAGTAGGTTTGTGTTCATGGCTGCTTGTCTTTCTTCGCGTTGGCCCTGTAATGAGCTGGTGACCTGTCCAGGTGTACCTCTCGCCCAACGTCAGCTGGGACAGGCTCCAGCGCCCCCAAGACCATGCAACAGGACAAGCGATGTAGACAGTGGATGGACGAATGAAAGGGGACTTAGGTAGGACCTGTTCTGAGTGCCGTTCTACTTGCAGTTAACATTTGTTCTCATAAGTTTCTGGCCTTTTGTAAAAAAAACAAACGAACACAGCACAGCACGACCATGGCATGTGATTTTCCTACTTTACAACATTTGAACATACAGGAATTCACATTTTACACAACCACCACTGACCACATTAACAAACAGATCACATCTCCGCCATAGTACCAGGTTTGGACCTCGTCTTGTTCATTTACATCTTGCCTCTGATATCTGTCACATTGGCAGGTCAATAAACACACACGTACTGATATGAAGCATATTAAACTCTTAGTCCCTAATGCTACGCAGCAGTCTGGTATGTCTGACCTAATGTCTATAAAAGTCCAGACCTCTGTTTCCTCTCTAAGATAAGATATTTGCTTTATATCACAAAAGCCAGTTAGCAGTCGGTCAGCAGTGCATGTATACAAGTTAGCAGCGGTACACTATTTTGTTGAATTCGAAAGGCCTTGCGCCTTAATCATCTCTCCTCTCGGAGCAATTACATTTATTTTTCCTTACCTTTATTCTAGAGAGATATACAGCTTGTGGAAGTTCAAGCTCAATGTCAGCACACCAGCATGCACAGGTAGCATGCAAGCTAATTATCCTTCGCTTTCGTAAGGTACGGGGAACCAGAGGAGACATTTCGGTTCGTCTGACAAAACTGCGAGCAAAGTTGCAGCGCGCCATCTACTGACCTGGAGTAAAATAACATAGCTGTTTTGTAGTATTGTGAATAATTCTATACCTACGTAATATATTGAATGGTCTTTTATTTTTTATTTTTAGATTGTTTTATTATTTTAAATCACATGTTTTAGATATGTCCTCCACCACTGCATTTGAAACCCCGACCTAAACATGATGACCTTAAGCTAACTTCATTTCGTGATCTTGCGATGCTGCTTCTAAGTGGTTGCGGGTTGTGCCTGTAAAAACAGAACTGTGTATATTTTTCAGCTTTATATTGAAAATATACATTTAATTTAAATGTAAAACATGTGATTAACTAGCCCACCAACATATTTGCACTTATGTGATTGTAGCCCGTGAGGTTTTCCATCCGGAAGTATTTTGGAGGTGCACACACTACAATGGCTACATGCTCGATAGGCAGCGATGCCGCTGATGAGATAAATGATCCAGGAGCTGCTCCTTTTGGGAACTTTATAAACTATTATACATTCAATCCTCCTGAGAACCGTTTGAGTCTGATTCCAACCACACTCCTTCAGGATTTAGGCTACAGTGACAATGGTCAGACAACAGAGATCCTGGACGTGGGGTGTAATTCAGGGGTATGTGATTCTGGGACAGAGAGGTGCACACTTTCTCTAAACGCTTGTTTTTAAAAATGAAACATAAGCAGTTTGGATTACAATATGTCCCTTTAACTTCACCTTTGAGTAGTAACTATAATAAAGTTGCATAATTGAGTAGTAACATTTTTTACTTGTTTTGACACCATCACAGTCAAACACATGAGTTTATAAACTCAAAATGTCCAGCATAAGTTACATCTAATATCTCTTTTACACATTTTCCCATGATGGATATGGTGATCAAGCAAGTGTCTTTTAATTTTAATAACATTTTAAATAAAGTTAAGTTTGAATACCTTCTGTCCACATAAATTGAATGATTTGTAGTGAAAGCTGTCCTCTCTCCTTTGCCCTTGTGAATGGCAGGAACTGAGTATAGCATTTTACAAGCATGTGGTGCAGGAGCCTGTGTGCGAAGAGGAGTCAGATGGGAGGAAAGTTCACCTCCTTGGCTTTGACTTGGATGAGATCCTTATTCAGCGGGCTCAGCAGACAAACCCTCTGCCCTGCAGCATCACCTTCATCCCTCTGGACATCATGAAAGACACTGTCCAGTTGCAGGATTACCTCAAACAGCAGGGCTGCTCCTATTTCCACCTATGTCTGTGCCTTGCTGTCACCATGTGGGTCCACCTAAACCACGGTGATTCAGGCCTGCTGCAGCTGCTCTCTCACCTGGCCTCCATCAGCCAACACCTCCTGCTGGAGGCACAGCCCTGGAAGTGCTACCGCTCTGCAGCCCGGCGACTGAGGAAGCTTGGCCGCTCAGACTTTGACCACTTTAAGACTCTGAAGATCCGTGGGGACATAGCAGAGCATGCCAAGGAGCACCTGGAGAGACACTGTAGCATGGAGCTCATCCAGAGGTTCGGCAGCACTACATGGGACCGCAAGCTGCTGCTCTTCAAAAGGAGATGAGCCTGAGGGACAAGAGTCAAGAGTTTTCATCTGCAGCTCAGGAGCAACAGGGACATGATTAGGAAGACAGAGGAAAGTACAGCTGAACTGATCAGTTGATGATAAATGAATAGCCTGATAATAATAAAAAAATATTATTTGCCATCATCAACAATGAAATTATAGCTGATTAATAGATTCAATAACACTAAGCTAGTGGAAGACAACATGATTGCAATTTTCAATACATGTTCCACAAGGAATATTAAATCCATCTTTGCTCACTAAATCTTAGCCATTCTTACACTTCGGTGTACATTAACTATGACCTCTAATACAAAAATGTGAAATAATCTTTGTATTTAAAAATATTGGTTTCAGCCATGACAAGCAGGTAATTCTAAGTAGACAAAGATCCTTATTAAACTTTTCTTTTTTTTAAAATCTATCAACCTTTTTGCCAATTCAACCTTTTGTTGCAGCTCTAGACATAAGGAAAACTGATTATGAAATCGCATTCTATGCCCAAAACAATTAAATACATATTTTGTATTGGGTGTCAATGTATTTAAAAAAATAAGCACTCCCTAAATTCTCTGCCTCAGCATGGATGTGTTTAAATTGTGTACAAGAGATGAAGTAGCTACACACCTGTTTCCATGGTATGCAATGAATAATAAAATGACTTCTGTATCAGAGCTGATTGTAGGTCAGTAAAGCATAACTATGACACAAAACGTAAGCACGACTTCTTGTCATCATTTTAATTACAGAATACTAAAAATAACATTACATAAAATGTCTTTTTAAAAGAAACCATTGAATATTACAAAGGTTGTAAATTTTGTAAAGTTAGGATATAAAATCTTTGAACAGTGGTGCATAATTGAAAAGAAAAATAATTTTCATAAAATGTATATATTAACTGTTCTACTACATAAAAAATGAGATGGACACAAATTGCTGACAGACGAGATGAGTCGACACTGCCATTACCGCAGTGAGCTCTCCTTTCGAAGGAAGAAAGACTTGAGATGCACAGCACACACCACAATCAGCTTAAGTCTTCAAGTTACGTCTATGTTCAAAAACAAAAAAGGGGTTACCATTTACAACAGAGGAAAAACAACAGGCTCCAATAGACTACAAAAAGTGACTTGGCGGCTGCTCCCAATATTCACACACATCTCAATGGGTGAAAACCCGACTAAACTGGCCTTGGTTCCATAAACACATACTGTTTTCCACAGGTTTAAGCTGTACAAATGAGTTTTGAGTAACCTCATACTTAAAATCATTCCACCAAGACGGAAATAATGATCAGCTGTCTCTCAGTTTCGTAACACAGCCATTCCTATATCCTACTGTACAACTGGTCAGTCAGATCCACTGAAAGCTTCCATGGTCACAAAATTCAATATCAGGAGGTCACCTTAAGGAAATGGAATAGGTTATACAAAAGGTGGGGAGGGATTGGGGGGGGGGGGGGGGGGGGGGGGGGGGACATGCATATTCCAACAGTGTGCTTGATTTATTCCTCTCTCTACGATTTGTCACCCTGTGTCATTTCATCATGAGCCCTTGTTAAGATGTTTAAGTTCAAAACCACAGAATCAGATCAAAAAGAATCACCCATCGATGGCATTCAAAACCTGTTTGAACCATGGATGTCCCTCTATGTGCGACACACTGGCCAGTCATGTCCAAACAGAGGTATTTTGTTAGTCTCCTGCTGTTTGGGAGACGCGTTGTGTCACATTTTTGGTAAACAGACACGAAGGGAGATGAGGGGAGGGGTTGTAATCAAGAGTTATGCTGAGTGGCATAATCACTGTTCCTTCTGTGCAGCAGTAGTGGTTTCATTGGCCCATGAAGACCAAGTGGAGAGATGTAGCGATAGAGCGACTGAGAGAAGGTAGAGCGGAAACAGACATGAACCCAGAGGACATCTCAGAAGACTAAGAGTGTCTGAGACAACAGAGGCGTTTAGAAGGAAATGAGGAGACAGACACGAACAGAGCTACATGGTTTGTCTGGTCTGTTGCTCAGACCGCTGGAGTTTTTTCATGGTGGATCCAGGAGCTGATGCTTATCATGTAAGCTAATAATGCTGTTAAGGTTCAGATGAGTCCCCCTGAGTTAGTGCACACATCAGAGTCAAGCAGACCTCGCCCGCTTGTTCGTTAAGAAATTCACAAAAAGAAGCATTAAGAAAAAGAAGGAAAAAAATCAATTCAGCAATTTAATATCAAACTTTTTACTAGCTTTGGAAAGAAGGAGCCCATTGAAGTTTTACAAGTCTGTGACTGGGGAAGGATTGTGTCGATGTTAGTGTGGAGGAGGGTGGGGTCAAGTTCAGGCATAAATGCAGCAGCTCCCACAAGGTGGTGCAGCTTAACTCTGAGTCCTGCTCATTTGCTGAAGATCTCTGAGAGGTATGCATCTTGTGTTGTGAATGCATTGTGCGCTACGTAGTGCCCAACCAGAGACTGGGTTGTGTTGTTTGAGCTTGCTCATACTTTCATACTGTTATCTGAACATCTGATATGATTCTCAAGTGGTAGTCTGTGCAGGTCTGCCCAGCAGGCGAGTGGTTGAGGATCTGGTCAGGTGCTGGTGTTGCAGGTTATGCTGACTGTGCATCAGTCAGACAGACAGGTAGGTAGACAGGCATGTGGGTTGTAATGGGACTGAGGAACTAAAGGCTAAATCAAGGGGGCTGTCTCGATCAAGCCTTTGCTGGGGTCCAGGCTGGCAAAGAAGCGGACGTCCCGGTCCTTGTCGGACTGCAGAGCCATCACAGTCTCTTCCAGCTCATCAGAGTAGGCACAACCAGGCTCCTTGAAGTATGCTGTACGCAAAACACACAATTCAGTTAACGGATGGGATGTGTGTAAAAGAGAAGGGGCAGATCATGTGTTACAGCATAAGGACAAGTGTTGCAATATTCTGTATTTTTCTTACTGTAAGGAAATCCTACAGAAGGACCCAAAACTCCAGAAGAATTCTTCTTACTAAGTATTGATACTTAAAGCCTGTAGATTATTTTGAGTTGATGCAAATACAGTCCCCAGTAAATTCAATTTACTCTTGAGTAACATTTGCTAAAAAAACGTCACTGTTCAGCTGTTTTAGTAAATCACTTTATTTTTTAATGACACCAGATGTTTGTGACCTAGTTTAAAGGATTTAAATCTTCAATAAGAACCAATGGACATACATCCACTGGTTAGGAAAGTTGGACAAGTATTGACAGACTTAATTATACATTGATGGTTTTGGTCTTATCAAGGGATTTGCTGGCAATAACAAAAACATTACTCCCTTATTCCTAAAAGACAACATCAATCATTTAATTTGTTTGCATTTTACCTTTCTCCATGACACTCTGCCGTAGAGCCTTGGCTACCAGTACACGGACGTTGGCCACCGGGTCCGAGGAGAGGCTGAGCAGACTGGGTAAAAGGTGCTGGCTGAATTGCTCCATGGGCATGCAGTCCTCCTCCACTACAGCCTACAGAAAATACAAGGAAGCATTAAAAGAAAAGTCAGGCTGGTGTTAAGAGACAGTTAGCCAAACACAGAAAGAAGGGCTCAAGGAGTGTTTGTATCTGCTGGCTTTATTAACAGAGGTTCATCCTCACAAAGGATAAAAAAAAGCATGGACAGACGCAGATAATGTGGAATTGAAAAACAGTTTCCATTGTGGTGTAATGGTGAGAATTCACTGGAGTTAGTCACATTCACATCAGTCATTCAATTTACTGACATGAACATTACATAAAAACAGCCAGTGTGTTGCGAGTATCCATTTAGCAATATTGTACAATAACAAGTAACATATTTTACTTTCAGTTATGAATTCTTTAAATCCAGAGTTTAAAGTTATGGTTTTGGTGATAGATTCAAAGGAAATGGAATAAATAATGTTCCAAGAAGAATAAATGGAACGAAAACCTGCTTTGTCCCTATGATGCAGAAAATATGTCGTCGTTCAAACAGCGGATCGGCTAATCAACAGAAATGTACACAGCTATCTGAGATAAGCAGGACCGACCTGGCAGATGAAGGCAAAGGCCTGCCGTCCCACCCACTTGGGACAGTGGCAGAACCTGACAGTGAGCTCATTGATGAAATTCAAGCCCAGATCATCGGCCCCACTTGTATATAGCTTTTGGAGGATCTCTACAACCTGAAAACACAAGAAAAAACAAGAGTCGATGACACAATTGAAATTTCAATCTAAATCTGCAAAAAACAAAAAAAACAAACAAACACTTATCTGTGTTTGAAGTAGTAAAATTTTTTTGTAATGATGTTCAGAGGTAGACATTGGACCAACAATGGTAACAGAATAAGAACAAAATATAGGAGATGAAAAGATAAAGATGCTGTAAAAACTTTACACTGCCACTTGCTTTTAAAGGAATAGTTATAAATGAGAGATATGCTTGTTGGCTTTCTTACTGACAGCTGTATGAGAGGGCTGATAACTCTCATATCAATCTGTTCAATATGAAGCTAAAGCCACCTGTCACTTAGCTCAGCACAAAGAGTATGAATGGGGAAACCACAAGTCTGACTCTGTTCAAATGAAACAAAAATCCACCAATGAGCACCTCTGAAGTGCATTCAAAAAGTCAAAGAAATGTCACATATTCACGAGCATTAGTTTGTTGCCTCATTTTTAAAAGGATTATATAAAAAGGTACTACACTATTTTTTTTTTGGGGGGGGGGGGGGGGGGGGTGTATGTGTGTGATGGGCCAGGCAAGCAGAACAGGCTTGTAGGATTGTTTGGGCTTAGTGGAGCTGTGCGCTTAATTGGGTGCCATTCTAGTTATATCTTGTTTCTTGAAAGAGTAAAAACATCAGGTTCTGGTTTTACAATTAATCATGGTGCACACTATTTCTTGGAGGGTCCTGGTAACACCGCAGAATTTAGTCATATAATGTGTTATTTATTGAGCTTTTCTTGGCAATGCTCCTTGAATAGATAAAACTTGTCAAGGGTGTAAGTATCCTCTAAGTGACTACATATTCACTCTCCCGATTTAGCCAGTATAAGATAATCAAAAACAACCATCAGTAAGGGCATGACTTTATCACAGACAACACTGATAATCATCCATCAGTGTGGATCATTCTCATTTGCTTTAGATTTTCCCAACCAGATATTTCCTTACACCAGCAGAAAAAATACAATATTCAACATTGCACACTTACCAGTTTGTATGAGATCCATCTGACCTCTGAGACTTTGTCAGAGCAGAGTGTGAGAGCTATTTGTCTGAGGTAGTCATACACATCGTAGTGGCTGTACAACTCTATGATCAGGATCAACTGTCTGAAGGGGAACGGAAAGAACACTTAAGAAAGGCAAACAGGTCTGACAGTTATGCAGACATTCTTCTATATAATACAATGACCTGAATATTCTATTATGGATCAAGATTAAATTCACCAGAGAATCAAATCTAACACAAATGGTGGAGGTCTGACATCATCAGATGACACTGATGAAGTCAGTCCAGATGAGAGAGAGTCTATTAAAGCGTGAATGTAATTATTTCCAGAATGGAAGAGCAAGAGGAGGGAGACGTACTCTGCAAGCTCATATCTGAATCTCCAGTTGCGACTGTTGTCCGTCACCATGAACTCCTGCAGCTGGTACAGATATTCTCTCCTCTTGTCTGCATGCAGCAGCTGGAACAAGATACACATGAACCAGCTTAGTTATATTTAGTACAACCTGTAAAACAATCCATCTGTACATTCCATTAACTAGACAGCAAAACTGCAGCAACTGTGCACTCAAATCTTCCCAGAGCTATTGAACAATAGTATTGCTGAAAAGTGTTACTGCACTTGAATCAGACGTGTATGCATCCATAATCAGGGGCGTACATAACTGGTGCACATGCGTGGTCAAAATAAGCGATGCGCGGCTTGTATTAGAACAAGAAGCGCTTTTATGTGCCACCTCTGTGTACTGTACACTGTGTCTGTGTCTAAGGAAATAGTAAAGGGGCTTCTGCAACTCTTCCATGCTTATGGTTTATGGGATGAGTGGAAGACAAAGTTGGTTTCACACGAAGCTGTAGTCAGCGTTGGACTTTACATCGGGGTTGTTCCAAAATTTCGTGAGCTGGCAGCGATCGTGGGGTTCCCTTGTGCATTGTGTTAGGGGCCAGGTCTGGCCCTTTAAGAAGGTGGCCTCATGGGTATTGTGTGCAGGTGTCGTGGGGAAAATGGGCGTTGTAGTTTTTAAGTTACATTGCTGTGCGCAGCTGCATGAGAATGATGCTCAGAGAAAACCTCCGTACTGTTTGGTTTTTAATTTTGTTGTCGCATTGTGCCACTGATGAGTAAGGCTGTGCATTAACTGCTGTTAAAAATAAAAGTGCCTGTTCTCTGCTTCAGAGTAGATCTGCACTTTGTAGCCACATCACTGAAAACTGTGCCAAGTCAGCTGATGGCATGGTCCCTTACTGAGACATTTACTCCCTCCATTGTAAAGTTACTAAGCTTTTATTTAATGAAAGTGGTGAGAATAGCATTGCCTTTGTTAAACAAGGGAAGTTTCACAATATTAGATGGTCTGCATGGAAGCAAGAGACTGTTGAAAATATGGAGGCTATTACCTGACATTCAAATTCAAGTGGCTGCAAGTGATGACAGTGACCTAAAACAGAGCTTCACAAAGTGGGGGTTGTGACCTCCGAGGGGTCGCAAGACACCCATGGTGGGGTCGGGAGATGATCAAATAAAGTCTAAAAATGATTAGAAATAGCCCATTTTAGCCATAATTCTTACAAAAGATAAATAGTAGTTAAATTTACAATAAAATCATGCAAATAAAAGCATGTTTGGGTAAGCCTATTAGTGCATGTGCACTTAATGTTTTTATGCTTTAACCACCTCTAGGGATAGTGGGGGTCGCGAGTCTCTGGCACTGTTATTTTGGGGGTCGGGGGGTGAAAGTTTTGGGAACCCCTGACCTAAAACATGGCTGTTTAATGCAGCCCAAAAGGTGAGCGCCAAGCAACATCTTCAGGTACTCATTTGAGAACCAGACCGAAAAGTTTATGCGCACCCCTGTCTATAATCTCACCTTGAGGAAGTCATAGAGGTGTTTGAGCACTCCAATCCGAACCTCGTCCAGGTCTTTGAGGAAACCGTTGAAGATGGGCACCAGATCAGCTGCTGTCAACTGGTCTCCCAGAATAACCGCCAGCTCGTGGATGGAGAAAGCCAGCGTACGCCGCACCTTCCACTGAGAGTGTAAAGGTAGAAAGACGAAAAAAACAAAACACAATAGGATTGTAGCATCAGCCATTAACAAGCGTTTTGATGAAAATAATCCATTCTTACGTCTCTTCTTAAACAGGAAGATGACTTATTGATTCATTTATATTTACTGACAACGCAGGAAAATTGTTAATTAAAAATGTAACTGAGAAACATGCCATTTAACTGAACCCATCCAGTGACTGGTCAGTACAGTTGTACAGTGCAATGTTGTCATGCTAACAGTGACATTCAGTGCTGTGGTGAAGTAATGAGTAACAGCATGACTGAGTGCTGTCAATGATTCTGCTGCACTGAAGTGACGCAATGTGTCCCCATGTACATTCCAGTTTCTTCACGTAACATGCTCAAGGAACACATTTGCACAACAAGTGTAAAGTACAAGAAAACACAGACGATGTACAGTGTTACCTAAACAAGTAGACAAAAAGAGGCATGGCTACCAACAGATTGAGCCGTTGAGACAGACCTGGACTTCCTCACTGTGTGCACCCAGTAATCTCAAACAACAGATTACCACAGAGGCCCGTTTCTCATTCTGGTTTTTATTTTTCAGCAAAGTATCACACGCTTTTAAGCAGTTTATCAAATTCTGAACCACAACACTAGTTCAGGTTTTCTTGTTGATATAAAAAAAAAAACTTATGATAAAAATCCCAGTGCTCTAAAATCCAAACAACTTCTCCTTGAGGGAAAATACTATAAATTCTGCTTTACATCTAGCAGTCATTTTGCTGAGGTGTGACTTCTCACTCATTTTGGAGTGAAACAACATTGATCCCACACTATACCTTAATAATTTCCTATTTGTCTGCATACCTGCACATCTGTGGCAAGGGTTTCATATGTGTCCTTGAGGCAGTGCCAGTTCTGTCGTCCCAGAGTGAGCGCTACCCCCGGCAGGCTGAAGGCACAGTGTTTGGCTATCTCTGTGTCCACCGTCTGGGCCCGGGCCGGGTCTGTCATAGAGAGGTACTGATCCAACAGCTGCTGGGGGATGACATTCTGGAGACACATGGGATGTAAGAGTTTGATGATCAAAAAGGAACATCAATGTATAGGGAGAAGCTAGTTTATTCCATGTTTGAACCAATCAATACCAACTGTAAGGTTCTGATCAATACTTCCAGGATGTATGATAGAAGTGCTGACTGACCTGGATCTTAGGCCTATCCTCAGGCACTGGGCTGTGAGCAGAATCTTCCTTAACCTCCTGCTCCAATCTCTCAATTATATCAGACTCCTGGACACAAATTCACACACACAATTAGGGAATAAACAAACTCACCACACACAGTAGATGCACCAGACCCAAAGTTGGATTTGCTGCTGTGTGTTAAGTAGTTACGGTGTAGCTAAAAAGACCTGCTTTAGACTAGAGCAAATCCAGTGCACTACATACTTAAACACCATGGATGAAAGAACATAAACAACAATTTTATGACAGTAGTCTCATAATTTCTAACTTAATCTAATTTGGATATTTTTCTGTATGTATGTATGTGTGTAGGCCAACATGGCTCTATATTACAAAGTAAATCCGCTTCGTTTGGGGTCCTACATGAACACATCTTTTATGCTAAAATAAGACCATTTTTGTTTATTTCAGGAAAGATTGCTTCATCCGTCTTCTTTACTGTAGCAGTCAGAATAAAACACTAGAATACTTGTGTCGAAGGACACATAAGCCCTCGCCACTGGAATAAGTCAATATGTATTGATGTAGATAGACCATAACCTCTATCGTAGGTGAATGTGAGCAAACTGACATGAAAATTGCCTCAGTTCAAATGTGCCTAAAAATCTATAAATAAGCAAAATGAAGAAACCAATTATGAGATGCACACTTCTAGTGTCCCTACAAAGAATGTGTTAAAATTCATTGAATTCTGTCCAGCGGTTTTTGGGGAGATATGGACAGACCATAAACCGGATATGTATGGACCTACGAATGGAAACACAGAAAAATCTAAATCTGATGAGTTGTCTTTCTTTGTTGGCGTTTCCAGCCCACTGTCAGTCAAATATGGTCAAAACACACCCACTCAAATCCTGATAAATTTGGTAAGATGAGTTTTTACTGTTGAACTCTTAAATTTCCTTGGAAAAAAAATTCTAATCCCGAGTTATAAATCAAAACCTATGCTGTCGACATCGATTTCAGGACACACGTTAACCTCTTTGGTTAAGTATAACTGCAGCTGAGTTCCATTATATCTGTTCAGTCATATAACCTAAAGCAACTCAATTTATACAATACAAAGATCTGAATTATTTCTCACTAGAACAGGAGAGTCAGGAGGAGACTCTTCCAGATCCTGTTGGTCCTCCAGAGTCTCCGTCTGTGTCTCTTCGTCTCCTCGTTCCTGGACAGGGCTCGACTCAAAGACTAGGGGAGTTTCCATTGTTTGCTCCTCTGCTGTAGGACTCTCATCAGTCTCTGACTGAATCTCCACAGATCTGCTCTCCACAGATAGGGTTACGGCGTTACTCTCAGGCTGCTCTTCTGACTGCGGTTCACTCGGGTTGTTATCTGTTAGGCTGTCATCTGTTGGGCTGTCATCTGTTGGGCTGTAATCTGCAGGACTGTCATCTGTTGGACTGTCATCTGTTGGACTGTCATCTGTTGGACTGTCATCTGTTGGACTGTCATCTGTTGGGCTGTCATCTCCTGGGCTGTCGAGCTGGGCTGCCTTCAAAGCTGCTGACAGCACCTGGACTTGAGCTGGAGGTAAATTCACACACACAGCTCAATGTACTTGATCAGCGTCTACAGCTATTCATACATATTCTGGCTTTGTATACCTACCTTGCACATCAGGGTCATCCATGTGGGGCTGCAAACAGTCTAAGACCTTCTGGATCTGGTCACTGGTAGCTTTGCCAGGGCTGGACTTAGAATCAGGATAAGAATTTTCAGCTTGCTCCATCTCTTCTTTCTCTTCCTCCTTCTCCATCACTTCCACAGATGTTTGACAATTCAGCATCTCCAGTTCTCCACTAATGTCTGGCAAAGGAGATCTCCAATAGTTGAAAGAATTAAAGTTCTCATCTGTGTGCTCCATTTCTTTTGTGTTCTTAGCGTTGTTTGTGGTTGTAGGGCTGGCGTTGCTGCTAGAGACTGCATAAGAGAAGCTGCTGTGTATCTCTCTAGGAACAGAATTGTGGCTGTCATCAAAGTGCGTTTCCTCTGTGTCAGCTGTCAACGCGTGCTCTGGAGACGGTGTGGCACGGCCATCCTGATTGGGAGGTGTGTGAACCACGGTTCTCTCTGTGTGGCAGCCGCTAATGTCCGAGCAGTTCAGCGAGTTTAGGGAGCAATCACTGAAATGTGGGCAACAAAAAGTACAAGAATACTTTGGTAAATCAAAAAAAAATGGAATAATCTCAGGATTTTTTAGATTTCAACAGAAACAAACGACAATACTTTGTTCAAATTTGTCAAAGTAAGTCAAAGTGTAAATTGAAGCATTTAAGAGTAAATTTCAACCTCTAAATACCTGTAAAACGGTATCATGACTTTGTAGGTAAAAATTATTAAAGGATAATTTAAGGATCAAGTACATTTCCTATCAATTAGTTAAAAGATAATCTTTTATGCAAAAGGAAAGAATTTGTCTGAACTGATCACACCCAGTATATTATAATTACAGGGGTATGTTGCCTTTTAACTACAGTAAAAAGAAAATCCATTTGTCACAGCCTTAGTAAATATTAAGAGTTGTGTGTGGCATGTTGTTATTTGTACCTTCAGCAGCAATTAGTCCTGCAGTATTTGAACAAACTAAAAAGAACCACATGATTCATCAAGGTAAACCATCATCTGTAGTGATTAGTGGTGATTAAAGTCGGGTGGTCTTACTTGTCCAATGTACGCCTGGGGACTTCTAGTAGGGCACCATCCTCCCTGAAGTGAAGGCCTGTGCTTGAGGGATTGGCAAAGGTGGAGATGAAACGCCCCAGAGACTGAAAGGCCGCCTGTCGCACCTAACAATGTGGAAGAAAGTAATCTGTTTGTTTTACTGTGACAAAGATTTTTCTCTGAAGCTCAGCTTCACTTGCATACCACAAGCTACACATAATTATCCTAATTTCTAACTTTTACATTCTGTTCAACAGTATGAAAAACCAAACAAAAGGATTGTGAACACAATTAAGACGAGGCACAGTATCAGGAACAAGATGCACACATTTTCATCATAGTATTGAGGAAGTTACACATATATTACAAGTTTTCCTGTGTGAAAGTCTTACCCAGCGAGATTGGTCACTAATGAGGTTGATGAACAGGGGGGACAATTTTGCACGTCGCACCTCTGGAGAGGTGGAATTGGAGACCATCATGAAACATTCTGCACAGGCTTTCCTGATGCCCCACAGACTGTCTGAGCACAGGTCGAAGAACTTGGGCATCTACATTAAAAACAAAACCAGATCAGAAAAATAGCATACAGTACTAATATTGACTGTTTGAACTGTGAAGGGATTTTTCAACAGCAGGATGCAAAGAAATGACTGACGGACAAATGGAAAGTAGAATGTGCACCAATTTAACTACACGGCAATCTCACACAGCTTACTTAATGCATTGTTCCATGTCTAAGCTCAGGAAATTCTTGAAGGACACCAATGATTAACTTTCATGTTACATAATGATAAGGATGAAAATATGGTTTTGTATGTTTCAGTCAAAGAAGGTCTTAGAGTTTCTCACCAGTAGTTTTTCTGTGGCCTCCTGACCCACGATAGAACAGAACTCTCCAAAATTGGCTGCACAGACCTGTAATAAATAATACAAACAGAATAATGAAGAACAAGGAACAGTAAAAGCACCAAATAAATGTTTGTTTCAAACAATTAGATAATCTGCTGGAGGTTAGCGATTCACATGGTGTCTCACAGGCTGCCAATAATGATAAAAGGAATATTGTGGTAATAATATTGTCATAACATGGATTGACATTACATTAAGTAACCTGAACAATCATTCAGAGGGTACTCTTAGATCAACTTCACTGCTGTATGCTATGCAAGATCTTGCAAGAGATGTCTGGAGGGTGATTTGGATACACAACATCAATTCAATTTCCATATGAAAATAAAAGTCCCCAATATTCTGACACTTGTTGTTCTACACTAAACTTTGGTGGTTTTAAACAGTTAGCAGATCATACTTTAATTAAACTTTGTTTTTTAAGGGTTACAGAAAATGTCAACAAATACGGAAATTTTGGGGGCAACACGATCCTATATCTCCTACTTGTGTTGTAATTATAAAATAACATTCAACTGAAGCATTTATTAATACGAAACACACAACATATGTACTGCTTTTCTTATGAAGGAAAAAAGGAAAAGGGTGTATGCTTATTCTGGGCCAGGGAATAGAGCAGCAAATAAATAAATAAAATTAAAGAACTTCAAAGTTAAGTTTTAGTGCAATAGAGGAGGATTGAAAAAGTCTTACTATCACAAAAGAGCTAAAAAGAAATTCACAATGTTTGACTACCTTTGCAACTCTTAAATACCTCTCCCCAACTGGCAGCAGTTACGCCAGAGAATTAACATTCCTCACAGAAAACAACGGTGCAATGTAGGCCAACGTGATGCGCAAAACACAATTAAGGATGGCTTGCAGTGTTATTGAATTTATCCTGAGAGAGCTCTAGTTCCTAACTGTTCATTCAGTTGTGTGCAGTCTGAAAAAGATCATCTTGTACATTTATAAACATAAGAAATTTCAGATTTCTGGCTATCTTGAAATTTGATGGCAATTAAATGGTCAGGAAGTCATTACCTTGCGAACTTGAAAGAGTCTGGCATCACTGCACAGGTCACAAAAGCGTGGCAGCAACAGATGCTCCACTGTGTCTTTGCTCAACATAGTGACAACTTTACACATGATCTGTCAGACAAGACGTAAAGAGAATGTTATGAGGAAATGTTTCAGGAGGTGAAACGAAAATTGATTTAGCCAACACCTAAATACAAAATCGACAAAATGGAACATAAATCAAAATCACATTGACTTGTGAACATTTGCATTATATTTGAAATTCGGCCGGTGACTGCATCAGAAAAGTGACATTGACTGATATCAGTCCATGATCAATAAGTCAAATTTCCTCTCTTTACCTTGGTCAACACATATTCAAACGCTTTAAAAGAGTGCCACAAATGAAGTCTTTCATATTGTAAAACTTGCAGATTTCCTGGAGGGATCCTCCAGTGTAAAATGTTGTTTCACTGGAAATTAGGTCGTCTTCTATGCTCTAAAAATATGGCTGCCAATGTCAGCACAGTGCTGTGTAGACTACTATTTAACAGCAGCAACTTATCTGGGTGAAACTACTTTAGAGTACTACTACTTCAAACTTTAAAGGCATATTTCTAAATTCATCCAATGGACAAATTTAAGTTTGCTGACATCTGCTTTAAGTTATGCAAGTCGCTTGGAGTTCATATCGGTCGTTGTATAAACGTTTGTTTAGTTATATAAAGGTTTAGGGGCTAATGTATTACGTGGTTTCCTATCGGCTCATAGACTCATGTACTCAGTAATACATGATACAGCATTTTAGCTAGTATCAGAAGCATTTCCAAAACTTAACCTGTATCGGAGCAACTCTATCAGCGAAATGTCATTCAAGGCAATTTCTCTGCTAATTCACAAGAGACCACTTTGACTAAATTTCTTGCTTAAAAAGACGGAACGCCATTTTCTTACAGCAACTGCCTCGATTTTGTAGTCATCGTCACTGCTGGGTTCTGTGAGTTCAAGCAAAACAGGACAAACTTTGGTCTCCATATCAGCTTTAGAAATGAGGCCCTGCTCCAACAGAACGAGCAGTGCTGCCTGGCTGGTCTTCCGCACCTGGAAAAGATGAGAGGAAGTTAAAAAACAGTTTTAAAACTCTACATGAATTGTGAAGATTTTTTTCTACATCTCTTATTTGGTAAAAAACTGAGAAAAAGTAAATGGGTATACAAAAAAAAGGACTGCGGCAGTAATGGTTGTTTTCATTTGAAAAAAATCAGCTAGGAAATTAGTTCATTTTAAACATACCTGGTTATTTGGATCAGTGAGATATCGCACTACAATGGGCACCAAGTATCTTGAGAAAGCCGCTGGGAAGTTGGGCCGACTCTCATGTAAGAACATGGCAATGTTGGGGACCTGTTCCATCAGCTCAGCTCGTACTGTGGGCTCTGCAAGCATACATTGAAATAAAAGCTAAATGTGCAAATACAACATGTGCAATTTGGTTCAGCAAGTGTTCTGTCCTTACAAACATGTTAAGATTAAATGCTTAAAGGACATTAATTGTGTTAGAGGAAAAACATTTGTTGAAGAAAAGAGAAAGAAACCTCAGTCAAAAATTAAAGAATTATATTGACACATGACAACTAAATAGATACAAATTCATCTACCTCCATCTTCTGACATTCTGGCAACTGTCTCCATGACACTGATAAAATCATTTTCATTGTCACTGAACTCTCGAAGCACATCAAGCAGGCCTCGAGCCACAATCTGCCTGGAAAGCAACAGAGCGTCAAATTAGTAGACAGCCTGCAGATACCTGCATGTGCTGAATGAACACAGCGGAACACAGAGCTTGACAGAGCTTGACAGAGCTTGACAGAGCTGTCAAGTACATTACAAACATGTATTTGGAAATGACAAGAAGGCTTGAACCCTGTGAGGTTGACCATGAAAAGCCTGAAGACAGGAACTAAACTCATTTGTATTGGAACAACAGAGCAGAATTTAATGTTTGCATTGGAACAATTATCAAACTAATCAAAAGCTCATCCTAATGGGGTTAAAAAACCCTCAGAGGCTTTTAATGTTCATTATCTAGAGAGTACCACATCAAAACACACATCATGAAGTAAAAAAAAAAGGACATCAACCAAATTTTGTTTTCAGTTGGAAACACTACAATCATTGTCAACTAATGCTTTGCTCAGACAGATTCCATACACTCATGGCTCAACATTATGCCGTTTGACATTCCTGCACTAGAGTTAAAGCAGGTATGTGATTAGCAAATACACAGGAATGCAGACAATCATCACAATGACAAGGGGAAAAAAACCCATCTGGCGATGACTTGAGATTGCACAATGTTAGTCTCATATCTAGATTTTCCGATGTGGGGTTTATCATAACATAATCACAATTTAGCCATTGTTAAATATAAGGTATCCATTTAATATGAAGCAAAGAACAACAAATAACAAAAATGTATCATTATGTAGCCATGAGATATTTGAGCCATAAAACATTTTAGCAATGATTTCCTTGCAATCAGTGAACATGAAGTGAGAAGTGAATTAAACTTTCTTTTGACAGAGCAAAGGATATATATAGTATATATTTTGTTAACACAGTATAAAACAACAACAACAGACCAAACTGGAGTCATCTGAAGATGACATATCCCCTCCACATTCACCCAAAAATCTTACAACAAATACATCAGTGAATGACATATCCTACAATGCTTTAATGAGCCTAGAATATATTGTTTAGGATACATGCTATGGAGACGATGATGGACCATCAGTCACTCTAAAACCATCTTTCCATAGAAAAGTCAAAAAATAAGACTGGTAGACAAATATAAATATTAAAAGGCTCAACTACTTATAAAGGCTAATATATGTGTAACGTTGGGTGAAGTTAGAATGTATGTTTGTAATGTTTGCGAAATCTAGTCCGGACAAGATGAACACCCATAGACCCATCTTATGAATCACATTTCCATGGGAAGAATAAAAAAATTAATTTGTAGAAAATTCAAAATGTCAAAGGGCTCAACAGCTTATCGTGGTTAATACATGCGCAACATTTGTTGAAGTTAGCATGTATAGTTCCCGAGATTGGCTCCAGACAAAAAATTATTACGGACAGACGAACAGACGGCCATACTGATGACTATATTTCCTCCTATCATTTTT
Organism: Chaunax sp. Z400; assembly: GCA_037577475.1. Taxonomy (NCBI): domain Eukaryota; kingdom Metazoa; phylum Chordata; class Actinopteri; order Lophiiformes; family Chaunacidae; genus Chaunax; species Chaunax sp. Z400. The sequence continues at coordinate 24,188,264 of CM075185.1, forward strand.
ATGTCAGGGATAACAAAAAATAACTTGAACTGTTCAGTGAGAGTTTTTGTGCCACATCATGTTTAACTCCTCTAAAATGACATATTTTAAATCATATAAATATAAATGGCTACATCTTATCTACAAGAAGTGACATTTCTATGTCATTTGCCAGATGTTTCCTTCATAACCTCCACTAGGTTACAGATGTTTCCTTTTTATCAAGGCCCACAAGTGAAGGCATGTTTTCAACACAAATCAACACAAGGAAATAGGACATGTCTACACAAACAGATATATGCATAACTGTGCATATTATAGTGTAACGCATATCTTTGCATTACACTATAAAGTCTGACAATGTATCCTCACAACCCAATAACTTTTCATGAACACCCCTTTGTCTGTCTGATATTTTCCATTTTATGTGGTTTTTCAGAGAGTTGTAGTAACAGCATGATGTCAGTGCTCTATTTACCTGTTGAAAACATTCTCACTGAAGGCGTATTTTTCTAGCCTCCCAAGAGGAGTTAGGTTGTCTTGTCCTGCATCGAGGAAGGCTGTGATGCGGATGCCATCACATTCTGAACCATAGTCATCAAATCCAACTGTGGGATGGAAATAAACACCATATTATGGAAAGAAAATCACTGGTACCACTACTGAAACATACAGTGAATGCCTACAAATACAAAACATCTGAATGAAGACTGACAGATGCACCACAGTAGTCACAGAGCCATGCTGAAGATACTGAGTCAGACTAAATGTCAAGAGTGAAGCATCTCTGAAGGATGAATACAGCAGAAATGGTGAAGTATAAATTATCACATTTAATGTTCAAGCCAAAATACCGGCTGGCTCTGCAGTTGGATCTAAATTGTGTTTCAACACCCTAACTAACACAGACAACAGGGACTGTTTGTCTGTATAACAGCTAATAATAGCATGGCGTAAAACCTTGAAATACTGTTGACAGCTTTAAATTTCACATGGGTGAATGGGGCTGCCCATAAAGATGACACTTCCATATACCTCACTGCTGAAGGGAGGGTAAACAAAGGTCCACACATATGCAAGAAATTAATCCAGGTGTTGTTTATTGTGGTTTTGTTAACAAATAAATAGTGTACTCACAGTCATCCAAATCGTCGTGGCCATCTTCAAAGTATAAAGATAGACCTGCAAGGATAAGGCAATTATAGGGGATATCTTTGATAGCAAACATGTCATCAACATACCATCACTTTATACACCACTCCCTTCACAAAATGAAAGAATATCTGGTTGGCCGGTGTACAGGCTGAAAATATTAAGGAACGAAGTTTCTTTATTAAGTCTGACAAGAAATCCCTGTTGTCTCTCTGATCAATTACTCTGTAAAACTGAAACTTGACTCCTCCATGTGACTTCATTGGTGTAGTGACTTGTACAAAGTAGAAATCAACAAGTTAGTAAATTCAGATACCTCAGGTTCCTCTCATCAACAAGACACCGATAATACAAAGAGTCCTGTGAATATAAACAAAAGCTTGCTGGTATTTCTCCTATATCTCATAAAATTAATATGATTAAGTGGTTCTCTAGTCATTTTGATGAATTTATACACACACGCACCTTTAATTTCCATTTATGTGGATCTTCACATAAGGAGGAATGCCTGCATTGGCCTGAAATATTGCTAATGAACACTTGATAAAGAAGGTCTGAATTCAGTGTGCAGGTACATGTCTTTTGCATTTTCTAAGCTTTTGCAGACAATAGGCACTTTATCCACCACTTGACTCCATTCACTCGGGTGCAATTTATGATTTTTCTTACATTTTTACTTATTCTGGGCTATTTTTTGTCTCACTGCCCTTATAGCATACATTTATGTTTGATGTATGTACAATACAATTGTCAGGATAATATATGTTATGTTTATTTCGAAATTAATAGAAGTTGCATATTACATTACATTACATTTTTTATAGCTACTTACCTATACTATGCACCTGTACTTGGCATTTTTGCTTCTATAACATTTCAGTTTAAAGGCCAAAGATCAATAAAGTTTGTCGTATCTACGTTCGATGACTTAACGGAACATAATACAGCAGCACAATAAGGGGACTTTCTTTCAATATATGTTTCTATTACCACCCGGTCCAAGATACAGTACAATAACAATAATAGGGTAGTGAAAAGAAGAGCCCCGAGAGAGATCCCAGAAGGAGAAATATGTGATGAGACGGCTAACGCCAATGTTTACACCTGGGGAAGCTAGGGAATATGTTCCAAATTTAAAAACAACTATCTCGAAAAGATAACTTTAGTGTGGTGTTTAATGAGTGTAGGAAATATCGAGAAGACCGGTGAAATAATACCATCAAAAGCATGTTGGCAAAGAACAACACCTCCCTTTTGTTGTAGTATAAAGAAGGATTTGGTCAGCTTATGGCTGAAAATGACTTTAGCAACTAGGCTAATGTTAGCTAGGTCAACTCGCTAGCCTTTGCCATGACAGCACTTCGATGATAAACAAGGCTGTAAATATGCGATAATGCCTAACTGCTGAAGAGAGGGGTAACGTCAAAAACCATTCATACGTTCTGAGCAGTTATACCTTAAAGTATAGGCTCAAAGTCACACATTTCGCTGCCCCTGAGTAGCTTTCATACGCTAGCTGGCTTGTAATGCTAAGTTTGCTAACACGGCTTGTCCAGCCCTTGCGCTTGACTTGACTCGCTTTAGCCACCACTTCGCCAAGGAATATCATAAATACAGTCAAGTAAGAGCCGCTATATTATTAATATGGACTTTGACGTTCACAACACCACCAATAAGTATCAACACAGCGTTATAGTATTAGAAAAACACTGTCTAAAAAGTGTCTTTTACCTGCCATCTTGAGTATCGGCTCGGCTCTGCGGGCTGCCGTCGTCCCGTGTGGGCTGTCACCACCGCACAGCTGTCACTCAAACAAGGCAACAAAGTACTTCCTGAAAGTACTTCCTGATGCTAGTATTCACCAGTGGATGGTATTATAACAACAAGCTCAGATCGACAACTGTTCCTCATCGTGGGTACTCGACATAACAGAGCGTAAATACAGCCTGCAGGCTTTGTGTATCTGCAGACAAAAAGAGCCGAAACAGTCACGTGACCGTACGTCGTAGTTCAAGATGGAGACTGAACAGTTCGGTGTCTTCACTGTTAGCTAGCTAGCTGTTTACAACAATCACAATATGGCAATCAGGACGGATTAACAGAAAGATTTATAACCAAACCAGAGATGTGCATTTGGCTGCTTCTGACCACGATGACATAAACCTGTTGGTAAACATAACCCGCCTACAGAATATTCAAGATAAGAGGAAGCCAGGGGAGAAAACTACCAATGGTCTTTATCACTAACTCATTTTAAAAGAGAGGAATCGATATGGCGCTGAGAGAATTAAAAGTTTGTCTCCTGGGGGTAAGTCAACATCGATTTTAATCTGTATTCGTATGCTTATAGTCACCGTACATCTAAATGTACCTGTGGCATCATATGAGCCGTGCTGTTCATCCATAAGGCTGTACCATACCAACGAGCAAGTCTGTTTACATCAGTTTAATATGTTGTTATCTGTGATCGAGTCGGTTATAATACATACATGTCATTGACTAATATCATTACTGTTTTTCCTGCACGCTATTTTTTTAAATCAGTCCCTGGAACATTTATATATGTTTAAACTTTAGTACGTTGTTGAAGTGAGCCCCTCACATCTCTCCATCACCTGCTAATAAGAATAGAATAGAGCTGAAACAATGTGTCCATTCGTCAAAAAATAATCAGCAACATTGCTGATCATCAATTCATCGTTTAAGTAATTTTTCAAGTTAAGCCGCCAGACATCTCTCGTTCCTGTTTTTCAATCGTGAAAAATTTACGCTTGGATCATTTAGTCTCCTTGTCAGGCAAAAAAAGGCATTTGAAGTTGTCATGTTCATTATTCTCTATTTTTGACATTTATAGACTAAACAAGTCATCAAAATAATCAAAATATAGATGTAGGTAATGAAAACAAATTTTAGTTTCAGCCAAAATCCTCATATAACTTTTTCAAAATAACACAACTGGTCTTTTCTGAAGAAGCAATTTACAAAAATAGTCACAGTAACAATATTCATGCTTGTCTCCACAGCTTGTAACAACAACACAGCTTGTTTTCTTAACCTGTATCCCATTCATACATTCCTGAAGTAAATGTCTCACACCTCTGTGTCCTTATCAACTAATACATTAAATACAAAACAATGTCATGGAACCGAAAGGAAGAAGATGCCTCGGAATTGCCACAATGTCGGGGCATATTTCCAGCAAATGTGTTTTTTAAGGTAGTGACTATAACTCTAGAAATTGTTTCTGACAGTGTTTAGTGAGCTTCCTCTTTATTTTGTCTCTGCAGGACACTGGTGTCGGAAAGTCGAGTATTGTTTGGAGATTTGTGGAGGACAGTTTTGACCCAAACATCAATCCAACAATTGGGTAAGTTTGTGTTGTTTTCCACTCTAGAATATTTTATTTTATTTTCATTTCATTGGTTCGTGTTTAGAGTTGTTCCAGGACATCATCCTGTAATCAGTTAACTTCGGTCTGCCCCTCCATGGATTAATAATTTCAAGTCAGAGCAATTATTTTGATCATCAATTCAGAATGAAAACAATCATTAGTTGATCCCTTGATTCCATTTCTGATAATTAGTCATTTTAGAAATCAGTCAATAAAAAATACACATTTACCACCTTCAACAAAGGAAAAAAAGTTTCTTGTTTTTCTGTTTCATGACATTTTAAGTGAAATACTTCTTGTTTTTACAATGGAGTAAACAATTCTAAAACATTACTTTGTAACTTGTGTCAGGCTTTTGTCATCACTTTTGATATTTTAGCGACAGTATGATCAGTGAGCAGAGCCCAACTAATATACAGTATATCAATATTGCCAATTTTATTGACCAATCTTTGATTATCCCTGACATACTTTATCTCTGTCAGCATGTCAGCTGATAAATAACCATAAACTACAGTACAGAATGGCCAGATATGCCAGCCTGCCATTACTCTAACAAACAATGTATTTCTCATCTGTGATTTATCCACAGAATATTTGCTGGTATTTTGTTGATTAATTTTTGTAACAAAATCAAAATCTTATTTTAGGATCAGAACCAAATGTTGATATTGTTGTCAGCCTCAAAAATACAGTATTGGTCGGACTCTAGCTGAGACGATGTAATTAAGTCCTATCATGTGTTTTATATTTTGGAAGTTGTTTTACTGAAGCCGGAAGTCAAATTAAGATTTCTTTTTAAACCTAGTGATGATCATAATAAAGATGTGTTTTTCTCACTGTTCCAGACTCTTCGAAATGAATTGGGATGAAACCACTAAGTTTTAGTTGCAGTTTACTATGTCTAAATACTGTAAAACAGAAAATTTGAATAAATATGTTTTTAATATGACACAGTATATCAATCATGGAACTATTTTTTCACCAGGGCATCCTTCATGACCAAGACAGTGCAATACCAAAACGAGCTGCACAAGTTCCTGATCTGGGACACGGCAGGACAGGAGCGGGTTCGTAACATTTATATAATATGTTTTTGAAACTGACCAGTGGGTAGTTCACCAGAGCCAGATTTACATGTGTGGCTTTGCACAGCCAAACCACAACAGCAAGCAGTTTTGATACTGTTAGTAAACAGTTTTATTTGACTTAATCAGAAATCTACTGATGTGGTTTTCAAAGAAGTGAGAGAGCTACCCACATGTTGCACCACTCCCTGAATCAGCCATGGGGAGAGTGAATAGTGTAGTAACTCTTTACTTCTGATAGGGGGCAGTATTTACCTTTCCAAAGGTAGATTTGTGCCCCTTTAACTAATAACCTATACTTTTTTCAGTGCCCTTGTTCCAGGAGTCCTCCTTTCCAAGTTTAAATTGTGATGATAATGGAGTTGTATTTTTTACATTAGTGAGTGGCGTCTGTTTTATAGAAATGTCAGCAAGTTTCCCCCCTCATTCTCATTCCTTCTTCCTCAGTGCATTCTTACATTTTGAGACACAAATAAAGGAGTGCCATTGCTGTGCTGTTTGTCATATTCAGTCGCCATGTGATTGGCACTCCTGTATGTAAATATTATATAAATATTTTAAATGGATTGAAACTACTTACAAGTGATATGTGATAGGGTGCATCTTGGTGTTCGTGCTCAGTTTTTGCATTTCAGCCTGCCCAAACAATGACAACCTTTGAGGTTGCTGTGGCATAAGGAACTACTTTCTCTGCTTGCTCACACCCAGCATTTCTTTGCATTAGCTTTCCACAGTACTTCCCTTATTCTGTACATGCCCTTCTCTTTTTCAATCCCCCGCTGTTGTAATCCCTGCTGCTCTTCTTCTCAGAGAGGTGAGACGAGATGCTGTTTGTCTTTTATCATCATTCTCCAGAGGCCACTGCCTTTTCACCGCCTTGAGGGGGTCAATGCTGCCGCGTTTAACAAAAACTGAAAACCAAAGCTCTCCCAGCCCACTGGCATGTCCTGCTACTGTGTCTTATGAGAGTCACTGTACCGCCATTAATTTCTTTTCCCTTTTATTTTTTGTCCTGTGGAATATTTCTTTTCATCTCTTGTCTTGGCAACAGTCTTTCTGTGATTATTCTCTTGTCTCCTTTTCTGTTTTATCCACCTTCTCATATCACACAGATCCCTGTTTTCACTCCCATGTGGCCTCTCAGCTCCCCAAGGGGTTCACGCCTTTGTAGGAAAAAGTAGCAACATTCCTTTTGTAGGTTTTGTATGAGCTGCTCTGGTATTTTGCAGCCTTTCATGGCTTTGCCTTATAACTGGAGTTGAGAAAGGAGAACACAAAGCCAGCCAATGTCAGGGCAAAAAGGAAAGCTCTGTGATTTCCATGATCCACAATCCATATCTCAAGACCAAATGAGGCCTTACAAGCACATTTGAGCCCAGCTGTCAACAGCCCAATCAAGCCTCCCAATTTGACTGTTCCTTCTCAAAATAAGTGACAGGAACCTCGTGTCCTAATGGAACAGGAAGGTTCCTTTCATTATGCACACAGCTTGCGGTTTCAGCAATTAATCTGCACTTGCCGGGCATCGCTGGAGCTGTTTTCTGGACTGCTGTGAGGCCAGACGTCTGGCCTCGTTGTGATTACTCTGTGGGTTACGGCAGAGATAGACCACACAGGACTGGTGGTGGTGTGGCTCAACACTAGCCAATGAAACAGACAGCACTCTCCTCAGTGCCTCTGCCAAATCTCCCAAGTTGGATTCCTGTTGGCGGACTTAGGGCCAGTAACAACTATAATTATGTGGAATGTGTGCTTTCCTGAGGTAACGGTGTCAATCCAAGATGGATAGTTTATTCCATGGTATTGTAAAGGAAAATAGAATTGGCGGGAAGGCAGGGCCATTCCAAGCGAAGGACTTTTTCAGACATGGGTTATTTCTTTTAAATATACTCGGTTAATACATGACACATTGTTTAATTGTTTTGTTTAAATGTGATGGAAAAGTGAGGGATCAGCAAAGTTGTTATAATTCAAACTGAATGGAACATTATTGTCTGAACCAAACTTCATCCAATAATCGTTGAGAAAATGTGAACCACATGGTGGCACAAAAAGTTAGGTGATCACCAAAGTGTCATCCTCTGAGCACAATGGATATACTGTATGTTCCTCATTACTTAGTCCATCCAATAGCCGCTGAGACATTTCAGTCATGCCACTTGCATTGCTATAAACAATATATTTTGAAATATAATGACAGCAGGCTAATTGTTTAAGCCAGATTTAAATTAGCTTTGGAAAGTATTGTACCAGAAGAAATACCAAAACCTGGCAAAACGAACAGCCACCAGCCTCACAGGCTGCTATGGGTTTAGAAATGCACATGCTGCTTTGATTATGTAGGGTTTTGTGATCTGTTGGGTTAAGATCAAATGTATAGTCTTCCATAAATATCAAAACGCTAACAGCTTTTGACACATTCTGCTCATCTTTCTCTTGATGGCTACCACATGTGTGAGGTCTTGGTGGAAAGACTTCCATTTTAAATAAAGCCACTTGGCTGAGTGGGCCTCTAGTTTAGTGAAAGGGTATGTGGTGTCTTTTTTTGCTCATTTTCGTACTCTGTTTTGTGTTTGTTACAGTCAGTATTATTGAGTCTAATAAAACTGAAATCAAATCACTATGGTTTGGCCATATGTAACGTCTTAGCCATTGTCTATGAAGAGCCTTAAAAGACTTGCTTTATCTCAGCTGGGTGATAAAATACACAGTCACACAGTTGTGCTAATGATATTTTTAGTACCCTTTTCATATCCAAAAATTAGTAATTGGAAGGAAATCAAGGTTAACAGTCTCCAAAGATGAGTCAGGATAGATTGTCCTTGAATAAGATCTTAAAAATACGTCGTCTTTACTCTGATCAACGTATTCCATTTCACATGGTTCCACAGCTATAATTACCTTTTGAAGCTTATTTTTGGGGGGCATTTTTCAGCCTTTATTTTTGATAGGACAGCATGAGGTAGTGACAGGAAATGTGGGAGAGCGCGAGGAGGAAGACATGCAGCAAAGGGTCACGGGCGTAATCGACCCTGTGGCCACCGCTAGACGACTTTCAGCCTCAATACATGGGGCGCACGCGCTACCGACTGGGCTAAACGTGCACTGCAGTTATAATTGATAATGTCAGTATATCATAAAATCTAGTTTATGTTGAGATGAAGGTCATTCAGAGGCTTTAGACATGCAGGCCTCTTCCCTGTCAAACATTGTCCTGTACTCATCATTGCTTACTTTCTGTCTTCCTACAGTTTCGTGCTCTAGCACCAATGTACTACAGAGGTTCGGCCGCGGCCATCATTGTTTATGACATCACGAAAGAGGTATTATTGAGGAGTATGTCAACTACTAATCCACTAAGTACTTATTGTATATTTTAAATGTTTTTTTCCATGTCTTGTCTTAATTCCAACTTCATAAATGTAATATTTCACGTATTTTAAGAAAGACTCTTTCTTGCCAAGAATTGGATAAGATCGATAACACACTCATGTCTGTATGGTAAATGCAACGTTAAGCCGGCAGCCATTACCACGAGCCTGTCTCTGTCTGAAGGTAATAAAAGCTGCCTTCCTTCACATCTAACGCTCACTCACTATCTCTTCTATCTTGCTTGTAAATTCTGCATAGAACCTGACGTGTGAAAGCAGGAGCTGTCGGGAGTAGTTGAAGGATACCAACAGAGACTGCAGAAAGTTGCAGACCCTCTGTGAAATGGCGAAATTACATTTTTACAATTCAGTTTCCGCACAGATTAAAGAGGAAGGATTTTGTTAACGTCGGTCAGAGGAATTTGGGTGTTTTTCCCGTTTTCCTCCAGATTTGTATTTACCACAAAGACACAAGTGATATCTATCCTCTGATCAACTCTTCGCTAGAAAGCAGATAAGCATGCTTCATAAAATGTCAAACTAATCCTTTAAGCTTCCATTAGAGATACTCTACCTGTCTAGTGGTCGGTTCATTCATTGTGACATGTTGTTTACCTGTATCATCAGGAATCCTTCCAAACACTGAAGAACTGGGTGAAGGAGCTGCGCCAACATGGTCCTCCTAATATAGTGGTGGCCATCGCTGGAAACAAATGTGACCTGTCAGACGCCAGGTGAACCTGAATAAGAGATAATACTGTATGTGTCATGAACAACAGAACGATGATGCCTTTTCATTTACAGCCTGAGAGTGATGATGGTATTTCAGATGTCTGGTTTAGATGGAACTAATTCTTGTAAAGAAATATGACATTTCAAGCATCAGAATAATCGTATGTTTGGCTTAGAAATACAATGGAACTAAAGTTACTCTACGACATGGATTATTGGCTCTCGCACTGATTAGTGTTATGTGCGTCTGTTGTAGAATATAAAGTGGTCAGACTGTCCTGTCTCTTGGTATTTGTCGTTCACCTTAATCATTATTTAGGCGCTCTAGATTGCTTGTAGTAAAGTTGGGGTTAGTGTATTAAATGCACCTCCTCCTTCCACATTAGGATGCATACATGCTTTTGGTAATAAGGTCATCCATGAAATTGGAAAATCTTCCACATAATAGCTGTAGAAGTCCATTTGATGGTTATCAGTTAATGCATGAAATTGGAGAATCTGTTTGCAGTTTGTAACATAATAATTGTGAAATGCCTCTTGTGTTTATAGGGAAGTGCCAGAGAAGGATGCCAAGGACTATGCTGACTCCATCCATGCCATCTTCGTTGAAACCAGTGCCAAGAATGCCATTAACATCAACGAGGTGTTTATAGAGATAAGTGAGTGTGTTTCTTGAGCGTTTACTGCCTCTGGCCTCGAAATCCCCCGGTCCCTATAAACTGTAACAAATTAAGCATTGCACAGGATTGACATCATGATCTTCCCTCCCATTGTGTTTTAAAGCAGGTAGATTATGTTTTGATCTGCTTGCCATTAGAGGTACAGTTTCCAAACATTTCAAGAGTGTTATCAGTCTCTTATGTGTTTGTATCAGACATCTGAGAGCGATGCGCTGGTTCAGAATGAGCTTCAGATAACACCATGTTGGGAGTAAAGCAGAATCCACTTAATCCTGACATCTTGACACGTAATTTTGAAACACATATTGGCAGAGACAAGGGGTTGGCAACTGAGATATTTATCTCAAAAGCTAGAGATAAAAAGAGATGTCATCCATAGCTGTCTCCTAAATGGATACTACATATTAATTAAATATGAAGTGTGAGAGCAGAATTACAAGAGTAGAAATTAAGCATACATACGTCTCCTCGCATGCTAAAAGCTGCTTAATTCACATCTAATGCTACATGTGTTTTATCATATAACTCTGTTATTGGGACACAGGTGGTTCCCCCATTCTATCCTAATTTTATCGCAGAAGTACTATATTTTAATGCATATTCTAATCTTCATAGTATACGGATTTTCCACTTAGTATACAAGCAGTTCATATTTTACTGTGATAAAACTGCGAAATAAACGTGTTATTTCAAGTTCACAAAGAGAAAGCAACATTTCTTTGAGATATTTATTACTTTTACTGTTCTTAAGCTGTTGCATCACAGGTCACAGTTTAACTTTTTTCCAAATATGAGATGTCCATCCATTTTCTTAAAAAAAACAAAAAACATGTTTGACTGGCATTTTAAGTATTGTCACGAAAAAAACAAAAGTACAATGAAATGAAATGCCTCTATAATAAACACCCCCTCCTTTCACCCTCCTGGACTCCTAATCCTTAACCAAAGAATGCTGCCAGTACGACTACTGACACTAACAACAAAGACACATAATAAGTAACAATAATAATAATATCTGAGGTACATTAGTGAGAATTAAAAGATAAATGAATAAACAATAATAATGATAACAGATATTATTAAAAAAAGAGTAAGTAAACAAAAATACATTAATAAAGTAAATAAATAAGTAATAATAATTATTGCATCAGAGGAGGTGTCTATACATTTTCATTTTGAATTGCATTGTGGGAAAATAGTGAACATGAACAACACACTCAGAAAATAGAGGTTTTGAACTTTTTTGAGCCTCACCTTCATCATTTTTCAAGTGTGAACACACTAAGTGGAATCAGTGTGTTGTATGAAACGGGGGCATGACAGTAAGATGACTAGAATACTTCTACAGTATTATCACAGCGTAGGAAAGTGATACTGGAGAGTTTGAGAGAGAAAATGGAGCCTCAATATTGGGAATCTCTGTATGTGTGTGTTTCTCCTTAGGTAAGCGCATCCCTGTTGCTGATGCATCAGGAGCAACTTCAGGAAAAGCGTTCAAACTGGGACGGCAGGCCACAGAGTCTCGCAGGATGTGCTGCTGATGATTTCGGTAACATCCCACATAACCAGTGACCTGACATTTTGCTGATGTTCTGTGTCCCCACCTCCTTCAGCTTACAGCCACCTCACACCCTTCATTCACAGACACAGGGGTGCAGCATTGCCAAACCGATGGCTGTAGGAAATATATTTTTGCAGCACTCAACAGCAGCAAATCGTCAAATATTGTCTGAAAATCTCTTGCGGGAGAAATTCTTCAACTTAACTTAGCATTGACGAAAATGCCTGCATTAATACATTGATGTGTAGATGAAGGACCCCCATACATGTAATCTTACTGGCTTCTATTATGGGCATAACCCCTGTTTGGTGTATTATACTGTAGCCCTAATTTGATGAGAGGAACTTAACACCTACAGGTTCACTGATGGAAACATTATTTGTATTTGTAAAGTTGCGCAAATCTGTTGTCTTTCAACCAAACATTGACTGAATTTTCCTTTTTTAGTACTTAAATTATTGCATTTTATTTGTTTGGAAGATCTCTTCCAAAACACTCACAACTTTGTGAAGAATCCATAAATACTATTAATGTGTGAAGACTTATTTATCAAAAGGTCTTTGATGAAAGAGGTTATGGTCGTCTTCAGTCCCAATCTCCCATCATATTTTTTGCTTTTTGGCATGACATTTGGAGAGAGCTGGTGATTCATAGTCTAGCAAGTAGGATTGTGTGAACTAAATTTACATTTCATGGTGTGATGGCTATTTTCATCAAGATGTTTTTCACAAAATATAAATAAACAGTGTTGATGTGAATTGTAATCACATGGTTAAAAAGGCACAAGTTAAACATATGTGTGAGAGTACTTTCTTATAGGACTAGTTTTGCCAAGGGTGAGATAAGAATATTGATAACATCCTCGCGTCTGTATGGTAAACATGTTGCTGGAACCAGTAACATATTAGAGTCCCCCAGCATAAAAACTGGAAACAGGTAGAAACTGGAAACAGGTAGAAACTGCAAGCCTGGCTCTGTTCACAGGAAACAAAATCAGCCTAGGAGTGCTTTTAAAGCTCACTAATTAAACGTTACATCTTTTTGTTTCATTTGTATAAAAACTATAAGTGTACAGAAAATGATTTGTTTTTTTACAAGCAGCTATATGCCATTTCTTGTCTTTATGCTAATCAAAGCTAAGATGAGTATAAAGATAGCAGCTAGTTTACCTGCAGCATAAGAATGATATCATCCTTCTCATCTAACTCTGACAGAAAGCAGAAAAGCATATTCCCCAACAGAACGATTCCTTTAATTCTGAACTTCATTCTTCTCTCTTTGCCTTGTAAGGATATTGAAAAGGCTGAGTCTTCAAGTTTATTATTATTATATGATAACACTCACAGCTGCTCACATCATCTGCTGGCTTCCACTTGCAATGACAGAAAAGGCATGAACTGATTCTTGAATACCTTGTATACTGCCAGTTGTCTCACAATATTTCTTCAGCATTATTTTTGTCTATTGTCCACGATTCTGTGCCTTTTTACAACAGTTATGCTTTGGAGGCTGACATTTGGGAGGTGTTGCTAAATTCTTTAATTGTCCCATTAACATTTTTCATCTTTCCTTTTTTCACATAATCAGCACTGGTTCACACCTGCAGTGTTGTTTTACTACCTGACCTGCAGTGAAAGTAATGAGATCTGGAAACTAGAGCTCATATAGAGGAGACTTATATGTTAGTGTATAAATTTCCCCTTTTTAGAATGTTAATAGATGCAGAATTAGATGTGGCACTGCACTGACATTCTGATTTACTATGTGCTTTGTTCCAGGGTCTGATTTCTGATTGCTCTTTTGCCTCATTCCTCTAAATTCAGGGCATTAATTGAAGGTCCAGGTGTCGTGTTGTTTCAGACAAATGCGGTTCAATGTACAACAGAGCTCCATCGTCTGACATGTATGGAAATCCTTAGCACTCTGCGATTCCTACGCTCTGTTACAGTAGTGTCATTTACCTCTTACATCAGCATAATTGAAATTCACTAGCAGTTGAGCTCATGAGCCCCTACAGACGTATCAATTCTGTGTAATTTCATGCCTGTCCATGTCTCTTGAGTCTTTTTAGCGCCAAACGCTCTTTGCAAATTTGCCAAAACATACAGATGTGGGTTTAATTACACTGCACTGATAAATTTGGATTGCTTGCTTTTCTGTCAGTGTAAGCCACTGTATTTGCCTTCAAGCGTCTCAGTTCTGTTATTGATTAGTTGTGTGCTGAACAGTGCTGCCCATTTCTTCAGGATTTTCCTATGGAGTGCAATATTGTTTTTATGACAACGGTAAAATGTGATCTAATCGAAGAAATCAGTCACATGATGTCAAACTTGCATCACTAGTTACATATATTCACAGAGTAGAGAACGCACTTATGTAAAAATATTATCTTACTCTCTACAGTCTCAAAGAGATGAAAATGATGGGTTTGTGTTGATCTCATGTTATGCTGATTTGATGATAATTTTGCTCATGCATATTTGATCAAATAAGCATCGCGATAGGGCCTTGAACTTGAATTTGCAATGGATTTTGATTTTCACTGCTCTCTTTGATAATTCACCCTATGCTAATATAATATATTTAACACAGCCTAAACAACTGTATCAAAAAGGGAATCACTTTGGAACTTTGAAAGCAGCAGTTTGACTATTTGGCTCTAATCACTAACTAACACTCAGTCTACAATCAGTTATTATCTCAGTGAAATAATTTGATCAACATTCTTGTGAAGGTATCTGACTTCTTAATATCCCTTGATGTTATTTCAGGTTTTTCAGTTCTCACTGCTACAAAAAACATATGATGCCAAATAATGTCAAAGCCATTTTACTACATCATGCATAATTAACTTTCACTGTCGATGTAATATAGTGATTTCAAACGCTAATTACATAAATGCTTGAAATAAATGTAATGTTATAATCATCAACCACATTTTTTTTTTCCTTCTTTGACAACAGGAGAGTTGGGTAGAAATTGTATGCCAGTTTTTCATTGAAAAATACAGATAGTCTTGGGCTGGCCCTGGGAATGTTATTAATCTATATTATGTATATTTTTCAGTGTAGATATATACCATCAAATTGCATACAAATCAATAACTATATTATTATTCTAGCCAGTTGTGCGACCACAGTAGATTTGTATACCATTTGCAGTAATTCCATCAGCATTGTTGTTACCATATGTAGCTTTTTACTATGTTTCATGTCGATCTTAACAAATGCCTGAAAACACTTGTTTGCAGTGTATTTCCAAATGTATAAGAAGGGAATTGTCAATTTGTTTACTAATAAAAGATTGACAAAAATATACCTCCCCCTCCTGTTGTGTCTGTGTGGTTCTCATTTCCTTGTGCTAGACTAGAGAAGCATTTTTGTATTATGTTGTTCCTTGGGGGATACAGCGACAAACTTGTAAGTGATTGGTTGTGTCGTTCTGTCGGCAACCAGTCGCCGGGTTATTTATATAAATGTGACATTTGAGATGCATGTTTGGCTGGCAGAGGGCTTTTCACTGCACTTTGCATAGTGCTGAGAGGGTAAAACACTTATATTCACTACTTAACTCCCAGCAGGTTTAAAACAAATCTTATCTTCTCCAGTTCACGGCTTTATGTGGCTAATTGAATATATGAAACGCAATAATAATAGCAATAATGATAATAATAATAATGTTATGTAAATTATTACACGCGTATAAATGAATTGGTCATTTTTCTGTGAGGTATCACTATTCAATGAAGCATGATATGACGGTGTGACAATAACATGGGATCATGGGCATAAATGAGAAGAGAATGAAAGGCAACTTGACAGGTAAAAAAGTGAATTATATAAGTCATTAAAGGTACACATTGGTATTCCAATAACATCATTTTGCCATTGAGCTGAATAATATCAAAGAAATAAAATGTGGCAGTGTTTCACAATTACTTAGTTTATGTCATTGCCATAATCCAACCAATAACATTAATCAGAGTTGCATATTCTAGTTAGATGTTCATGCTGGCATTGCACTAGTTCATTGATACACTTAATTAGAAAAGAGCCAGCATTACTATTAGCTAGACTGTTGTTTGTTCTGATATATTAATTAAAATTTGTCATGGTGAGAAAATTCATAATGAACCAAAAAAGTCTCAATAACTACACAGCCTTTGGATTAATAAATAATTTGTGTCAATGTCTTGAGAAGGTAGGTTATTTTACCTTAAATTGTGTATTTATGAATCTAACATTTATCTAATAAATTAAAATGATGTATGCTTGGAATTCAATTCTATCTTATCTTCTAATCAGCAGAAAAGTTCATTTTTCCAAAACAACAAAAAAATGTGTTGATAAAAGCACAAAGGTTGTATAAAAAAACATCTTAAAGTAGGGTACTTACAAAAAAAGCCCAATCTATGTGAATATATTTCCTGAATTCCTGAAAAAAAATCAAGCTGGATAAATTTAAGACTTAGCTTGAAAGAAAGGTCTTTTATTTTGTTAGTGATCAGATAATAGAACCCTTTTCAATGGCAATTTATCTACAAGGTAATTGTAGTATGAGATTACATGTGGTATTTTAATAACATATTATTAAAAGAGTTCTTAAAGATTTATTATACAGGGATGTGAAGGAAAAGTAGGCACTGGGGTAAAACCTCTGATGAGCAAGACTTAGTTGTTCTGCCTAAATAACCTAGGAATTGCACTAAAAACTTGACATTATCCATTATATATTAATATATTATAGTGAAAACTTCTAATAATAAAAAGTACAAACCTCATTAAACAAGAGGTCACCTAAATTATTATACTTTGGGGATCAAATCAGGAGAAAGCATGTTAGCACCATTCATTCACACATTCAGGTAAGATGAAGATAGCAGGTGGGAGGTAAACCCAGACACTGAACCCTGTGTAGTGAAAACAAAACATGCATGCTTTAGCCATGTAGAGCGAGGTTTCACAAAAACTGAGGTGGTGTTCCCACCATCCCTGGGTGCACTCTGGCATCACCCGTCACCCTCCCCGCTGGGTGGCTATGCAGAGGCAGTGACGTCACCAGGCTGTCTCTCAGTCCCTTCCTGCTGCATCACAACAGCCGTCAGTTGCTCGAGTAGCACCAGTGACCGGGGTGACAGGATATATACAGCTAATTCATTGATACAAGAACTCTATTGACGCCACAGGGCTCATTAACATCCTAACACGGGGCTTACCGACAGAAACTGGTTGCAGTGCGATAACCCCGCTCCAGCTGTTGGGATATGGCCAGGCCGGAACAGGTTTTGCTCTTGGAGCCTCAACACGAACTGAAATTCAGAGGTAAGAGGGGAGGGCCCGGCTTGGACGGGAGGGGGGAGCTGCCTCTTTCAGCAGGGTTAAGATTGGGGCAGGACAGTGACAAAAACTGGGGGGGAAGCCGCAGGACACATTTTTACAACATTGTCCCGGCTTGAAAAGAATAAGACTGCCATGAAACGACGACAGGTCAATTGACAGCTCGGCAGCTAACTAGCTGGTTAGCTAGCTGGATTAGCTTCCGACGGCTAAACTAGCCAGGCCCTGTCACACAATTGTGCCGCAACAACTGCTTCTAAAGCAGATTACAAGTACAACACACGAAACACACCCTTTGTGAAAGAGCAATCACAATACATTTGTGACAACTTCATTGCCTGTTGAATTCGCAGCCTTTCATTACACGTAAGCTGCTACATCCTTAGCAGGTCTAGCTAGCTTACAGTAGCTCGCTCTCTGATTGGCTGTCTTGCTCTGATGGTCAGCCAGCTGTCATTTAATAACTTGACAGCTCACTGTATGTATAGCTAAATATGTTTTAGCTACGGGTTATCAACATGCTCACCACCCTTATCATTTGGCTTCATCATTGCTAAGAGACATTTCAATGGAGCATGGCATTTGGCTGCAAAATGTCACGTTACTTTAGGCCCGAATAATGTTACATAAATACTATGTATTACTGTATTAATTACTTTAAAGATTCAAGTAAAAGTTCCCAATGTTCACAACCTCACTGTTGATTAGGATCTAAACCACTAAGTTCTTATGGTAGTAGGATTATTATTATTTTTTTTTACCCCAAACTAGTTTGATGTATTAAAAACATGATAAGTTGGTTATATAGTGTTTGATGTGAACTGTCAGTTTGGAGTAACGTGTTGCTCAGCATGTAGTGTGCAAATGTATATTACATGTATTCATCACGTCAAGGTGTTATATTTGAACAACCTGTGTGTTGCTGATAGTAATGAAGTGAACTCTGACACATTGAGCTTTTAAATTATATAAGCAGTAGTAACACAACAAGATATCACGATATGTGGAAATAATGAACAAAGCAGAGTTCTGATATTTTCTCTTATCCACCTCACATCTCCAAGACACCTCAGAGTGTACTGCATGCCACTGTACCACAGGCAACAACAGAAGCTGTATTTGAAACATTATCAGTTCGTTCGTCAAGTATAAACAGGTTCAGTGAACCTGTTTATAAGTCCCTTTCATCTGTGAGTGTGTATATGTAAGAATGACATAATTCTACATTTTTCTTACTATTAACAAATGCCATGAAGACACCAAAAAGGAACAATGTGTTCTCTCTCCCAATAATTTTTTAATCTCTTCGTAAAAATAACTCTTGAAAAGAAAAACAGGTCACAATGGGGAATGTTGGAGCTATTTCAATTTGCAAATTAATGCTCTTTTGTTGTACAGCACCATGACTATGTGGATTTGACTCAAAATATAGTATGTTCATGCTTCACTACATGTAGTGCAACATACACTATGGCTTATGTCCTCTGCAATGGAGGTAATTATTTTGCAGGCATTAGTTATGAACGGATTTGGATACATTTTTTTTTGAGAGGACGGGAATGGTCCAAAGAACAATCCATTAGATTTTGACGATCTGGATCATCATCTGGATCCAGAATTTTTTAAAGGATTCTTTACCATTGTGGGATAGGGGCAATTGCATTTTTTGTTTCTAACTTCACAGATAAACTGCCATTAGTGATAGATTGGTTTTATTGAATAATTACCAAGCTAACAATGAAACCAATGTGATTCAAAATTCTACGACTATGTTTTCATGGTCAAGGAGTTATACTGTGAGGTCTAAACTATCATGGGGTTACTGTTTTTAGGTCCAATAATATTATGGGGAAACTGAGCTGCCTTGGCAAAGGTCTGCGGTCTCTGAGTGCTGTCTAGTTTTTTGTAATTGTTTTAGGGGAATAAGCTATATCAGGCTTTGGCTACACAGACAGTACTTGTCAATATGATAAATTCTTTGTTGGTTTGGGTTTTTTTGGGGGGGGGGGTTGTTGGCAGCAAGAAAAAATACAATATCACCAGCTTTATCCTTTAACTGGTAACTTGCAATGAAGCAAACATTTGCTATGATTAACTGTTGTTTATTATACCTTGCATATGGATTTAGAATTGAGAGGTTGTTGTGGTCCACACATGCCAACCACTCAGAAAATGTATTTTACAGACCAATATCTTTATGTCTAATCAGATTTGTGGATGCATGAGTGTTTTCTAGACAAAAGAAACTATGTGCTTTCCCATTATACTCGACACAAATCACATGCCAATACTCAGGCTTTAGGTAATATGCATTATGCAGGTATGCAGTGTGAAACTTCAAGAAATAGAGTGCAGGTCTGTAGTAGCAACTTGTTAGTCTTCGTCTCATACCAACTGTGGGCCAAATACTCTTAAGTGTTAGGGACTGGACTTTGTCAGGGGTAATATTAACAAAATCCCACCTCTTCTCATTTTATCATAAAATCTCACAGTGAAAGATGACAGCTTCAAACATGATCTCTTCATAATAGTTTTTAACTGAAGTTTGTGGTTTTCACGAGTTGGATACTGTCCCGAGAAACTGTCAGGAAGTAGTAGATCAGGTGAGGGTAGTCGGTGGTGTGAGTCCTGTTCATTAACAGCCCTTTGGAAGTCAAGCCAAGCTTGTGAGGGTCTGAATTTCTTCTCTGTCTTTGCTCAAAGGGGAAGGGAAGTGTCAGTTGCTCTGGATGTTTGCTGAGCTGAAACTTTATCTTGAATCTGGCGTATGTGCTAATTCTGAAATAGCTCCATGTTTTCATGCACAGGAAGTGTGCCTCTCTCAACTGCAAAGGTTTTGCTCTTAATAATATTGAGTGTAGTGACCTAATTTGTTGTTTTTTTTAGAAAACTATACTTGATTAGATAGACTGGCCTTCCTGAGTTTTGGGTTTTTCATCGGTAGCCAAAAATCATAAGTTTAAAATGTTATTTGGATAACTGGAAATTGTTCAGCAAACACTGAGATCTCTGTCAACACTTATGAAGTTATGAGTTGTGCTTTCTTTTCTTAAGAATCTTCAGTGGCTCAGCAGCTTGAAAAACATCACCAAACCATCAGTGTTTCAAAACCAAAATCAACCAACATATATGTCGATATATTTGCAGGTCACTTGCTATGATTTATGCAGAAGAAAAGTGACACAAAAACATTGGCTGCAAGAAAATTGGACCCCTGTCATAGCAATAGAATAATTTATGAATAATGTTTGTTTTATATGGTTTTTCATTATACTGTAACGATCCAAAATGAAACTTGGTTTCCATAAGCCTGACTGATCCAAAGCGTTTGGTATTGGCACTGTATCTGCTAAGTTTGGGAAGTCATAAACTCATTCATCATTGCCCATTACTTGAATATGAATTAGCTCTGCTTTCACTAGATGTACTGGAAAACAGGAGTGACTAACGGTCGCCAGTTAGCTATCTGGATACATTTCATTATGCAGTCTCTGGAGTGTCCTGTCAATTATGTAAACTATTGCCAGAAACAACAGAAGTAAATTAATGACATGTAACACTGTGGTTTTATGAGGTAACACATACATATTAAATAAAATGAAATTTATTGCAGCTAAACTCGGGATACCTGTGAGCCTGCACCCTGTACAATATTTGTAATAATATCAAAGAAGACTCATTAGAGTCTGGGCTTTCTCCAAAGTCAATGCATAAGCCAAATTAGGTTTGCATGTGGTGGTACATTCTTACTGTACTCTTGCAAGAACTCTCACATCCAACAGATTTTATTTTTCTGTTAATGTCATTACCACTAAAATGAAAAGAAAACCCTACACCAAAGTGGAAATTCAGTCACTTCATTCGTCATTTTAGGATGGATCAAAGTGTTACGTTCTGCTTGCTCCTCTGGTGGGTATTGAATATGAGTGCAGTAAATATACTTGAATCTGTCAGATGTCTATGGACTTCTGAATTTCTGCCCATATTTGTTTTTAGCAAGTCAGATAGGCCTGGTGTTGTCGGCCATTTCCAAAGTTGGAGGAAACAACTGAACCAATCTCTGAACTGATCTTTGTTGGAGATTAAGATGGGGATGTCATCCTTCAGTGTCAGAGCTAGAAAAGGAGCGACAGAAAAACGTGCTAGAAATCATGCACTCGTGATTGGGTAGAGCAAAATAATCATTTCCAAAGAGAAACTAGGTAACAACACCATGCCGTGCTGCGGAATGAAGAAGAGCGTAATAGAATTTCAGTCTGATTGTTAGACGAACCTGAATCCACCTTTCTTTAAAAAAAAAAAAACACACAAACATTGTGGGACTGGTTTGTTCAATCCAGGAACTCTAAGCCTTGTGTTTAGACTAAATGGCCAATATGTTGGGTCAATATTACCTTTGTATTATTAATGCAGGGACAACTTAATTTTCACTAATCACTTGTGACTGGTCTATCTGTCTCCTTGACATCACTAAGTCTGTAATATCAGAAGTTAGGTAACAGAGGAAATATGATAAAGAAAAATAATTGTCCCCTTGCAATAGGATATAATCTAAGATTTCCACAAAGCAAAATAAGTGTTTTCTCCACTGACTCATATTGTTTCCTGTACGAAGACACCCCAGTGAATATCATTACTGTAGCTATATGAAGACTTAAAATAAAAGTCAATGAAATACTTTGGCTAATCAAGAATATTTACAAACAATTTAGCCGGTCTTTTATTCTTTTACCTGATTGTAACAGGATAGTAGTTAAGCCAGCTGCCTAACCCGTTCACTTCCAGTTCCACCCTGAGCCTGTTATTTTCTCATGATTATTGAACACACATTTAACAAATTATTTGTGATGGAAATGGGGTGATAATCTACATCTAATCAGAGAGCAGAGCCGAATGGAATTCAGGGGTTTTTAAGCCTTGTGTTCTTCACCAACCCACCAGAAGTTGTTGAGGGTGTCTGGGTCCCAGACTGTGTATGCACATAAACAAACAAATGTGAATTTCCTATTTGTATCACATTGTCTACGATTGAGAATTTCGGCACTGTGATTGGATGGTGAGTGCCGTTCTACACACAGCCTGTTCACTCCCTATTAACTCCATAGAGCCCCATTCATTTTGCACTACCTCGTGACATACCCGGAAGTTGAGAGAGTGACATATCTCCACTACTAATAGAATATATCTGGTTTTAGTATTACCATGTCAGCCATATTATTTTATAACCAATAGAAATTAGGCTGTGATTGAAAGCAGCAACTGTCAACCCAGGATTTTAATGAGGTGAAGATGTTTGGTAATTATTCAATAAAATGTGTCAACACCACGTTTGGGAAAGAATTAACTGTTAAAGCATAAATATTTAATGCATGTGCAAGGAAGAAAAGAAGTGAAATACCTTTAACTATGAAAAAGGTTTGCGAATTGACTTGCCTTGTAAACATATTTGCCATCTAAGTGCCTCAGTGTAGATGGATAACTCACTTTACCTAAGCTAACCTTTTATATTTGGCACAGTGTTACTGTGCTGTGACTTTGGTTGTAAGAGGTTTCTGAATTATTGACAAAGCTGAGCTGCTTAATCTATCTGGCCTTGTGAGAGCTTCAGTGAGATATGGTCTGCATCAACAAAGATAGCTGTAATTTTCCTGAAGCCATACTGCATAAGCTATTCTAATCATAGTCGTGCAGTAGTAGAGCCTGTGATTTATTGATTCAAACACTCAGTTTACTCATATAGGTTTTGGTAAATTGATATGAGAATTGATTTTCTCATTCAAGAGGACAGACAAGACATCAATAGTCGACATCAGTCTAAAGAGTAATGCAAAGAGACAAAAATAGATGACTTAGTTTGCATTCTTGACATATTTACTGTTTAATTCCCATCAGGCTGTGTTACAGAACTTATCTAAGTTTTTGGGGTGTTATGCGAGAAACAGACAGGAATTATTTATCTTGAGGACAGCTTCCATTCAAACATATTAATAGCATTAGTTGCAATGGCAGGTCAAATCAAGAAAATATGAGGCAGAGGTCCAAATTGTCGGCGGTAGATTAAATTTGTTCTAATTAAAGTCACATCCATGTAATCTAATTTATTTTACATTCCCATGGTTTGGAAAAAGCAACGTTTGGCTAAATTTCCTGAAATTTGGTTCTCTGTTTCTCTGTTGTGACAAAGTGTTTCATGGTTGTTTAATGGTTCCATACGTTACATCATAATTATTACAATTTCCAAATGTCTAATGAATCCAATGAAGTTTCTGCTCTGTCAGGCTAAAGACTTATTTTTTAGAGCTGTGTCCGATTGAGCTTTGCCTAATATTTTCCTGAAATACTCAAAGACAGAGTTTTTAAGTGTCCATCTGATCTTCCTTCTTCACAGGTCCATTCTCAGACGTGATCACCACAAATCTCAAGCTCTCTAACCCTACAGACAGGAATGTGTGTTTCAAGGTGAAGACGACAGCACCGCGCCGATACTGTGTCCGGCCAAACAGTGGAATCATTGATGCAGGCACCTCAATCAACGTCTCAGGTAATTACAGAAGAAGTGGGACTAAATAGGGGTCATAAAGTTGCCCTCAAGTTAACTTTATTCACTCATTTTTGGTGTTGGTCACCAAGAAATTAATTTGACAGTTTTGATACTTCATCTGAAGTCTTTTATTAAGTTGAATATCAAACATTTATTGGTTATAGCTCCTCAAATATAAAGGTTGTTTTTTTGTATACCCCTTGGGTCTCCTGTTTGAAGTCCTAATTTCTACAGCAATGACCATCTACATGTCGCTGAATTTATTTTTTATATTGTATCTTAATTATCTCTCTTGTATGCTTAGCAGATTTTTTTCCCCACATAAACACACACACTGCTTCTCTTCTGTTCCATTGCATTCCCTCACCCTCTCGCCTCAGTACCTCCTGGCAGGCCTCATTTTTAGTTCACTTTTAGGGAGACTGGTAGAGGCTAGTGTTTCTCCACCACCACCTCTGCCATTTACGGCCACAGACTCATTTTACAACCTCCCCTATTTGGTCTCAACAACTGCAAACAGTGTCACTGGGGCCTGCTGTCAGCATTGGGCGACTTATTTGCACAGTTTTCACTGTCAGTTTCAATCATTTTTAACTCCTATTAGGTTGAGAAAGGTCACAGGTTTGAATCCAAAATGGAGATTGCTTTGTCTGTTACCCTTTCCTGTCAATCGGTCCTCAGGGAGAAAGCAGAAGCAAAAGCAGAAAGTTTATTAAGTTTATTTAAGTGGTTAACAAGTGGTTGTGGGTTCTTATCTTGCAAACAATGTGTGCACTTAGACTGGGCACATGTTAAGTAACTTGGGGAAAAACCCAGGTTTATTAAAGGCACAGCAAATCCATGGTAAACCTGCAGTGGTGATTTCAACTATCTTGGTTGATTAAACCTCTTCTCAGAAGTGTATGTGGGTGTTTACAGTACTGACTGACAGTTCCTTGACTCTGCTGTTAGCTTTGTTGAACCTCTTAAGGTGTGGCAATATAAACCATTAACAATAAGCTCTTTCACTGAGAGATAGCACAAAAGCGCCGCAACGAAGTCCCTTCTCCACAACACCTTTTTTGTTCACACTGAATAACAAGGGTGAACAACGCCGCTCTGGTGTGTGATTTTAAGTAGCATGCTGGCATTCTGCGATCAAAGGAAGCGTGACATTTAACATAGCAGTGTCAGGGTCTAGTGTGATGTCTAACATATGCATCGAGCAGGGCTTTGTAAAGAATGGATTAACATGACAAAACAACAATTTAACTTCCCTGTTGCATGGCGGTTGATCTCGTCCTCTAATCTGACGATAAGGATTTCTTAAACATTGTGCTGTCTCCCCAATTTGAAGACATATTTGGTTGTTTTTCCTCTTTGGGTTAGCTGCTGACTGCTACTGGCTGCTTTCTAAATCTTTCAGTTTTGGCTGCACACATAATACAAGGGATGGGCATTTCAAGCAAAAATGCTAATCAATAATCGCTCTGCACTTTTTGACTGTTAATTGAAAACTGGACTTTTTGACAGCTGTAGTATGTTTCTGCCTTGTGGTAGTTGTGCGTTCTTCTTTCGTAAATAGCGGTTGCAAACAGCCTGTGGGTGTATTGCTGCAACCTTCTGGTGGTAGTACTGAATTACTACCAGGCGCAGGGAAAAACAAGGGAAAAACAGTTTTTTCTGACAAAACGATTATCATGTATTTGAATCGATTTTGTTATGATTTAATGGCTATTCAAATATTCGAAAATCAATGCCCATCCCTACATAATATGTTGTCAAAACGTCACAGCCCCGTCCTGCCGTTCCACCACACAGATATCTGTTTCGCCGCTGTTACTACCTCCGCAGACGTTACAGAGGTGGAGCAAACTGACACCCTATTACACCTTCATTGCGTTCAAACAAAACCTCTGGGCGGAATAAAGGCACAACACGCCTGCATTGAAAACATTGTGTGAATGTGGCTAATGGTTGTGCTCCAAAGCCTGTGCCAGTTTGGTGGTTTCCACTTTTCAATTCAACATTCAGGATGACACATGCAGCTTATGTCATCTAGATTCGAGGACTCTGTGTGGCATGCAAACAAATTACCTAGCATACCAACAGCATCGTAAACAGTGTAGACTCAAACACATTTCACATGGCTGAATCAACATGGTTAAGAACTTAGCTCTCAAAAGATAAAATGATAAGTAACCATATTATATCCATTACATGATGCTGTTTGATTATGAGCAGATAGAGATTCAGCGCCATACCTGCAGGCATGTATGCCAACTGCATTCAATTTAACAGGGGTTCCCCAAACTTGCTGCTATATGTCAAGTGGTACGCCGGAGCAGCCAAATGGAGGCATATTTGTCTGGCCATCAATGTAATCTGAGCACAGATATCATCAGTAAAAAATGACTGAAAACCAGAGTGAGACTGCACACTCTCACTTCAGTCATGAGTTACATATGAACTGTTCACTGTACTGTGTCAAAAATTTGTTATGTAAAGTTGAAGAGGAACAAAAATGGTCTTTTAATAAAACAAGGCTTCAAATGAACACAAAGGTTGCCAACAATGTGTGGAAGGGTGGGACAAGGTGGTTGTGCCAAACAATCTGAAATTAAGAAAACAAAACTAGGCCTAACTAAAGTTCTATCTTGTAAAATAAAACAACAAAGACCTGACTAACTTATCTACAAAAGGACTGTCAAAATTAATACAAAGGTGGCACCAACCAATTAACCTAGTATTTCTAGACAAAAAAAGTTAACTACGTGTTTGAACAAATGTATAGGGTACCCCAGCTTACCTAATGTCCTCAGCCCCCCACCACTGACCTTTATCTTTACAAACCTGTTCAAACATATGTATACATGTGCACATGGGTGACATGAATAGCAGTCTTTCTTGAAAAAGGAACTTTCATGTCTGCAGCTTTCAGAAATGGCATGTGATTATTATTTTTTTGTAAAAATCTAGCTGTTAAGTCACCGACAACTGGTGAATTCACTGTCTTAAAACAAAACAATCTCCATCTTCCAAATGACAGAAAACTCACCTCAGCCCCAGCTTCCACCCTGTCTACTGGTATGAGCGGCGATTGAAATAATGATGCAAATCAATTGTGCTTTATTCATAGTGGTATGTATTTCTGTTTGTATAATTTTTAATGTTTGGAATTTTAATGCTTTGACATCAGGAAATTTTCCGAATACATGAAAATGGTTTTTAGAATTGCCAGCTTAATTAGTTAATAACTATGAGCACTACTTTTTCATGAACAACAAAAAAACATTAAACACAAACATAAACATTTTTAAAAAACACTGGAATTGAAATTTTTTTTGAACAATACTGCGTTGTACAAGATCAGTAAGTCATCATCAGTGTAGACTTGCTATGGGAGGGTTTTACAACCCACTTCCACTCCAGGGTAATTGGTTTGGGATTGCACTCAATGTGGGAGACCCTTTGTGAGTACACCCAAATGGAGTGGGATTGGGTACGCAGAGATTTGTAGGGTGTAGGGGGTAGTTTGAAGCACACAGTCTGTCCAATGGTTTCGTACTATTCTATCAACCTACAGGTGATGCAACAGAAAATGACTGCAAGCCAATAATCATAGAGAATGCAGGTTTCAGAATGTTCAAACATTTGCAAATTGCAAGGATTCATGCAGTGTGCTTTTTGTAACATTGAAAGTAAACCTAACTTTTTCATTCCTTATCTCACTGATCTACCTTTGTGAAATAAACACTGCTGCTTTTTTCTGTCATGGATGGTGACAGAGGGGCAGGCAAAAGTATTGTTAAATTGAGATTTTGTCTGCCATCTAAGCAAATATGATAGGACATGTAACTTGTTGCAGTCCAGTTAGTCACACAGCTCAACCCAGATGTAACTGTATATGTTCAGAGTAACCATGGCCACAAGAATGTTGCTGAGGTTGTTTGGTCTTATGTAGCAGCATCCAGTGGAAAAAATGTGGTGTGAATGTTTCAAAAATCCCTGTGTCCACAAATATTGAGGTTCTTCTGGGAATATGTCAGAAGTTTGTCTGACATTCTCGGGACGTTAACATTCCAAGGGAGGCAAAAAGAAGAATAACACGCCACAATAGAAAATAACCATTCTTTTGTTTCAGTGATCTGAATTAGCTTCATTAGCTTTCCCTGACACTAATTTGTAGTCTGCCTTGTTATGACAGGAAAAGAATAGGATTCTTATTCTGTGTCCATATTCATTAAACATTTCTGCTAATATGTATTATATTGAATTAGATGGAGCCAGGAGAGCATGATTGGAAGTGTGAGATACCTCTATCCATCTAGCTCTTATATGTTGGTGAATTTTACTTCCAGGCTTGTATTTCAACAACTGGTTGACTTTGCTGTCCTCCTCACTCCCACACTATATTGTCTCGACAGGTTTGCTGATCTTTGACCAGCTTTTGTGTTGATTAATATTGGACAAAACAGATCAGAAGCGAGGTTTCTCTGAATTTGTGTGCAAACTTTACGGTTGTAGATCCAAGTATGACAATGAGCCATTGCTACAGTATATCATGTGTGTTATCATATCTTGTCTCTTGTCACATGGTGTTGTAACGTTCAAAGTGAATTCGTTGATCACTAAGTGCTTTTGGTTGTACAGTAAAACTGAGACGACATCTTCTCCTTTATGCCTGTTTATTTTTGTTATATTTTCAAACACAACTTGTTTTCTGCCTTAATTCACATTTAATGGGTCATGGAAAAATCTCAAGTTTGACACTTTTATGAAACTGAGAGAAAACACTTGGAAATGTCAGACACATTCTCAGAAACTGTTTTTTTTCTTCTTCTTCCATTAAGCACACATCACATTATGATGGTTTGTATGGAATTGAGCAATGAATTTTGTTACCACCCAAATCCAAATCTGTTCAGAGGAGATGAAGCGATTTCTTTGTTAATGAATTAAGTTAGTTGAATGACAGATAACTAATCTAAGTAAGTAAAGCAGGTCATTTTGAAGCAACAAATGCCAAAACGTTCTGTAAGCAAACCTCTTAAAGGTGATGAATTGCTGTTTTTCTCTGCTTCCATATCATTGCAAATGTAAAATCTTTTTTCTTTAACATAGTTCAGACAAAATAAGACACATTTTAAGTATTATCTGACTTCTCATTGTGCAAACAACTACTTGACTAATCTTAAACAGCTGATTTGTAAGTATTTAAAGTGACAATGAAAATAATCATCAGTTGCTGCCCTACAGTCGTGAATCTTTTGCAGGCCCTGTAATAGTTATAATCTGTATGTGTGGAGAACCATGGGTGGAACTCTGTAAGCACTTCAAAATAAACAGTTAGTGAGCATGTGAATATCTTGTCTCACAGGACACAATTAATTAGTGACAGGAAAGGAAAGTTTTCTTTCCTCCCTCCCTCACCCCTCTAATGGTTCCATTCATCATCAACAACCAGGCAGGTGATTAACATCCTGCTTGACCATGTTGACGGCAATTAGCCTCTGTGAGTTTCATAAATGATTTCCCAGCATGATGTAACACTACTAAATCATGCCATTAGCAGAGGCAGCTTTTTGTCAAGCATTTGTCAAAGATGGTAGATCAAAGATGATGTAAATCACTTTTTTCTTCCCACTGCGGGAGTCTGGGGGAATGCTTTTTTTCTGTCATAGGCTTTGGCTTGGACCTTTGTTATGTTATTCACTGTTATTCAAAGAACTTACATGCTTTCCTGCCTCCATTCTCTGGTATTGTCCCCTTGGACCTAAGGTAGATGGCGGTGCAAATTGGGTCTGACTCAAACAGGACGTTCTCAATCTGTTCATGCCGTCTGTTTCTGGTTTGTGATATTAAACTGCCCTGATTGCTGTAATGGTGCACTACATCTCTGAGGTTTTCCTCTCTAGGGAGAATTGGCATGTGCCACATATGAAAACCTTCAGATAGCTACGCCGGCTTTGAAATTAGGAGGTCATTTGTTTCTAGTGAAAGCCAAAGAATCACACAGACATTATAGATGTAGTTGGTACTGATGTCAAAATATGCCTTCATTTAACTACTGAAGTCAAGGGACAGAAAGGTCACCAATCAATAGATATTTTCATCCCATCTGCACTTGAATACTGACATAAGAATGTGATCATTGTAAATCACCGTTCCAGCTTTAAAATACCTTCTCAGCCATTGGAATGACATCACACCACTCTGACTGATGTGGTGATGAGTTAAAGTAGTATTCCAACCCCACACCTGCATTTTGTTAGAGCGACATGTAATGTTAAGAAAGAAAAGGACAGGGTTGGAAGCTGTTAAAGAGATGACCCCCTGGGGTATTTTGAAATCAGTGTTTCACTGTCATGGTAACCCGAACTTAGAAATAAATCAACATTTTTTCAGAGCAGCCGGGGTAAACCCTTAGCCTTGAAGACGTGGAGGTCCTAGGTTACTATTTGACAAATACATTGGTATTTGATACTCACTTTTTCCCCTTTAAGCCAAGGAGTGGACAAAGAGTTGAGAGAGGGAGAGGGATGGAAAGTTGCTAAAAAAGAGAAGCAATGGATATCATTGGCATTCCATAAATGCTTTTTTTCTTCTTCCCTGTTTGGGCCAGCAAATTGTACCCACAAATCATGTTGTGTTCCTGTCTTCTTCAGTTTAAAGGATACTAACAAGACACTTTGTCTGATATGTTTTCCTAAGTCTCCTAAGGATTGGAAGTGAGGGTGAGGTTTAATAAAAAGGGAAATGAAAGTGAGGGAGTCGTAACAAAACGAAATGACTATAGTAATCACATGGTGGCTTCCTGTTCACACTGCTGGGGATCAACCTTTGTCAATTATCAGCATTTTTCTCTCCCCTTGTTTCATGTTTATCCTAATTTTCAGTTGTTAACTAAAGGGAGACAAATAATCTTAAACTAGAATTGCATCCACCCCTTTATCCAGATCCGCACCAAATTTTAATGGGTTCTATTTTGGGCCAAGAGCCATCCTGCCACCAAGTTTAATGGAATTCCATTTAGTAATTCTTGCGTAATCCTGCTGACAAACCAAAAAACAATTGGACACAGGTGAAAACATCCTTAGCAGACGTAAATATGTTGATATGTGAAGTCTACATCTATTAAAGTGACTTGGTAGTAGTAGTAGTACTATGTGACCTTATGACCTTATAGAGCTCTTATTATACATCACATATGTATGGAAGCAAATTATAGTCATAATATTGTGAATCTCATGATCAAATTAATATTTGAGTTTGCATCTTAGCAACTTGACACAACATTTAATTATGACTGAATTTATAGCTTTGCAATATTTAAATGTAAAAAGTATCTGTACTTTGATGTGGATTGATTTGCACTCCTTGTAGTTAATTACAAGTTTTGCAATTTCAAAAACTTGAGTTTTTTTTCATGGATCACAAACTGAAATACTCAAATAGTCCAAAATGTAAATAGATGTAAAGATGTATTAAATTAGAGCTAGTTGAACTCAGTTATTTAAATATTGGTCACACAAATCATTCAGAATTTTTTTAACTCTTTTTTGACCTACTGCTATTTCTTTAAAAGGAGATTTTAAGTACATTAATTCAGACACACAGTTTTCACTGTAAAATATTTCAGCTACAACCATGATCTTCTCTCCAGAGTTTCCTTTCAGTTCTGAGCCGTGCCACCAAAGAGGGATTTCCTCTCAAAAATGAGTATAACTGTGTAGCAGAATAATAATTTTCTTAATCCCCCAGTCATTATCTCACAACCCTGTAGTATTCTTGTGAGCCCTTCCTCTTGAGAGAAAACATCCTGATATCTTTAAACTTATGCTGATAATGACTGTCTTTTTGTATTTCAGTTATGCTGCAGCCTTTTGATTACGACCCCAACGAGAAGAGCAAACACAAGTTCATGGTCCAGTCCATGTTAGCACCCCCTGACATGACCGACATGGAGGGAGTGGTGAGTGTATCTGCTTCCTAAATTCATCTTTCGCCATCAGAATATTTTGAGCTGTAAATTCTTTAAAGTAAAATCCTTTGCATACAGATTTAAATTGGCCTGCCTCTTAGACGACAGACACTGTGCCCTCAATAGGTCAGGAAATATTGAGTTAAACTGTAAGAAAAGAGGCAGCCGGTCAAACTCCCAGCCTGGATGAGAGGCTGTGTAACATTGCTGACACGCAGAAGAAAAAAAGAAAAGACACAATGACCTCAGTTCAGTCATAACAATGTGTGTGGTCTCAAAGTCACATTTTGATCACCGGCCAACATACTAAATCATCATTTTCATGCCAAAAAGCGTTTTAAAAAATCTGGTATGATATTGTGACTCACACTCATGTGAAAACACACACACAGACTCATGTAATCAACAGGTTACAAAAGAGATGCTGCACTGAGGCAAAGCCTGAATCCTGTAGGATTATGGTGCAAACCTGTGACTGTAACAAAAGTCAGAATTCAAAGCAGATTTCTGAGGTGGGGTCATAAGGAGTGCACAGCAGAGAATAACTGCAGTGATGCATTTTTCTCCATTATTGTTTCACTTGAGATTTGGGGAGCAAAGGAAGAGAAGAACATAATGATGAAAAAGTTTAAAAAGCAACAACACAGCCAGAATGAGTCTGTTCAAACAGAGAATCTTTGCATTTTCATACCTTCAAAACTTTTCAAATGTAGTATTTCAACAGCTGCCAACTATGGGAATGCAAGTAGTTTATTTTTCCTATACATCTGACGGCAAGTTGGAACAACCAGAGGATTGCCCATAAAAAGTTCAGTTAGATATGCATTCATCTGGGTGTAGACAGATTGGCATGTTGTTCATTAAGTACTACATGTAATACTGTATTCATTGGCGCTAGCTCTCTAGAAAACTATTTAAATTCGTAAATCATATCATCACCTCCTTACATTCCATTTGTAGCTCTTGGTCTGACATAAAACCATCCATGCCTTTGTCCTTATTTTTTTAAGCTTAAAAGCCAATCAATCTGACATGCTATATGCATGTAACATGTAAAAATACATACAGAATTTGCTGCTGTTTTGAGTTTTTCACAGGCTGTTGTAGTTGTTCCTTTGTCTTTGACTAGATAATGTGTTAATAGTCTTTGTCTTTATTTCGGCTTCTCCAGTGGAAGGAGGCTAAACCAGACGAGCTGATGGACTCCAAGCTGAGGTGTGTTTTTGAGATGCCAGTGGAGAATGAGAAAACGGTAAGCATATGCCATTGCTCCCCTTCTCTCCTCGCCTTACTTTGTCACTTTTCACTGTTACGACAGTTGACAGAAATCAAAGACGTGATGGGAAATGATATGTCTGCATTATTTTCAACATCACAGGCCTCAGTAGGGTGCTACAGTATAATTGTAATTGATAGTTTGTCTTTCATTGTCTATAGGTTTTTATCAAATACAACAAATGTATGCTTCTTTCTTTACAGTACATTTGTTTGGTTGTTAATATTTGTCTCAATAAGGTGCTGTATTATTTATAGATGATGTTTATTGTTATACCTTACCTCCTTACTGCTCTACTGTATCTGCCTCCTCTTTCTCTATCCCCCCCTCATTTATCACATCTTCTTTTTGCGCTCTAATACCGTCTCAACTTCTCTGTTTCATTCTCTCGTCCTCATTCTTACTCTTCTCTATGCTGTCTTTTACATTTTTTAGCATTAAACCCCTTTATCCCTTTCCTCCACCTCCACCTCCCTCCCTGCCTCAGCCAAAATTCTTAGGCATCAACTACACTTCAGCCGCTGCATTCACGTTCCATAGCAAATTATTAGGGTTGTGATTCTTCTCAGAACCAACGCAGCTGTAGAGAGGTTATCCCATCATGATATGAACCAAGTCTACTGGCTTCATGAACATAAGGAGGGGCAAGGACCTGTAGTAGTTTTCAGTTCATTATCAGCTGCGCAATACAGACACATAACTCCCAGTTAGCTCTGTGCACCACAGAGTCCGTTTGAGGTAATGCTAATAGAAACCAGCTTGATCTACTTATGAAAGTCACCACTGGGTGAACTCTCTCACAAACAGAGAGATATAGGCTCTGTGTTCCTGCACCCAAGTGAGGGTGCATTTATATTGTACATGAAAGTCTGCAAGACCTGTGTGCGAGCCAAGTCATCAGTGATTGCCACGGAGACACTGTAGCACTATACCTGCATATTTATCCCCTCCAATATATTTAGATAAAGTTGCTATATGAAAATGCCCTGTGTGCCACATTTCACCCAGAAAAAAGCTTTAGGTTACATGATCGCCCATATTTGTTTGTTTGTCCATAAGAAAAAAAGCCATTTGGAATAAAACATCCGGGCATGGACAACTCATGATGTTCCATTGATCTGGATCATAATGTTGATCTGAGAGATTTTACTTTTGGAATGTATGTATTTGGGTCACAGTTAACAGAGAGTGTTAGAGACATGGCAATTTCATCAATATGTAGCTGAGATAAGGCAGATTCAGAGTCATTCAAAGATGTTGTATCAAGACGCAAAATAAATCACATTTCATTTTAGTTTCATGAACTACTGATGATTCCAAATGCTCGGAGTAGTTTCCAGGCTAAAAGAGTTAGGCGTTGATACTTTATTTGGCACCAGGCAGATCTGAGTCAAACAACAACATAACAATATGGAAAAGACATATTGTGCACTCTCACAAGCATGCCCATTTCTAAATTTAGAGGTCCAAATGCTGATAGAAATTGCAGAAAGGGCTCTTGCGTGAGAAAACTACTTTCTGATTGTTCAGGTTTTAGTGACAGTGGTGTTAGCGGATGTATGCACTCTCTGAGTGCTTTCTAATTGCCAAATGTAGTCATAATCATAACTAATCTTAACAAACTGCCATTATTACTATTACTGTATCTACAATCACACTTTAGGCTACTGCAATTCTAAGTGTAGTTTGTCGTACCCCAGCAGAAGCCATTGCTCAACAGCTGTTGGTAGTTCCAATCGACAGGAAAGGATAAACCTTGGCTACAATATCTGGAATTGTCTTCATTCAACAGTGCTTACTTATATTGCTTTTTTTATGATGATGGTTGTTAGTTGCTAATTTCTGTGATTACAGGAAATGAGTTTATAGTGAAAGTATTATATTACAACTTGTCACCCCGTAACCCACATACAGCATGACATGGAGACCAACAAGATGATGTCGTCCAGCTTGCTGAAGTCAGAGTCCTCCACGCTGCCTCCGAAGTCAATGAGCTCCACCCTTGATGATGGGGAGGTAAAGAAGATCATGGAGGAGTGTAAGAGGCTGCAGATGGAGGCTCAGAGGCTACGGGAAGAAAATAAACAGATTAGGGTGAGTGACATGAATTTTGTATTGTTCAGGTCGATGGGTTTTCCTATCTGTAAAGAGACAGGTAGTAGTAGCAGTAGTAGTAGTAGTAGTTTGATTACTCATAGATGATCAATATTAACTTTAAATGAACTTCAAATGGATGTAGAGTCTATTGACTGAGACGTGTCCAAACAGACAGAATCAGACAGATCCTGACACATCTCCTCATCCACGTGAGATTACACAGTCTAATTAAAAGAGCTTGACCTTTTCTGTGTTATGTACCAACACTGTTTCCTTTTCCTAAAGCTTAGTAACTCAAATATTAATTAGTATTATCCCCCACCACCAACAAAGTGGGGGTGCTTCTAGGAATGGGTTCTGTTCATCCATCCGTCAGTCCATCACGTTTCATTTCTGGAGCATCACGAAAAAAGTGTTGAATATTTATCATGAAACTTTATGTACACATCTTCCATGTACTGGAGAGGTGGTTGTTGATATTTTGGGAATTTTAAGCATTTCATTAACACTTTAAGCCAGTGAATGTTTGGGCATGTCCGCTTAAAAAAAATGACAGGAATGATATCTCTATTATCAAAATTTCAGTCTACTGATGAATTCATTGTGTCACTTCTAATGTGTTCTGCATGTTGAATGTTGTTCACGGGATATAAGTGAACAACCAAACTTTATTTAGTCTTAAATCAAAGACAGAGAGAAAAGAAAAACTTCTTCATTTTGATCAATAAAATCTGTAGATGACTGGAGTCATTTGTGTTGCAGATGTGACTCACGTCATCTGCAGCTGCTTAAGATACGCAAATGAAGTGGAAATCACATTCACACAAATGACATTGCGGTGTCCTCCACCCTTTGCTTTATTTTACAGGGACAGTACTTCAGGATTGAGGTTTTCATTAAGTATAACCGCTCATATCCATAATCAGTGGCAGACCTCTGGGTTTCAAGCTCATAGGCAATTTTGTAAATCAATGACTCAGACATTAATCAAAAGGATCAGTGAAGTTAGGATTAAAATTGAGTTTGTTCAGATTTGGTTGGAAATGTGAAACACACAGCACGGACGGCCAAGAGAAAGTTGTCCTCCCCTCAAACACCACCACCACCACCTCCTCTTTAAATTCTTGCCAGAGGCAGAACGACTGTTGGCTGCTCCTGCGGCTGAGATTAAACTAACAGAGAGCCCCCCCACCCGCTGCTGGGAAATGAAGTGTGTAAAAGCCTGGCGCCTTCTGCGGTCCAATGGGGATTGGGTCAGATGAAGATTTAAGCAGATCCTATTTCTTTGAGCTAGTAAATAAATACTGTCTTATCTTATTGACTGATTAAGGAACTAACATCCTCTCTTTCCTCTGCCACCACTGCCCCCTTCCTCTGACCACACACCTTCTGTCTTTCATCGTATCTCAATATTTTCTCCACACCTTTTTTTTTCTCTCCCCTCCTCCTCATCTCAGGAGGACGACGGCCTGCGGATGAGGAAGAGTAACATGATGTCATCTCAGCACACCTCAGTTGGCATGAAGAAAGAAGAGGGGTTGAGCGCCCGCACGATGGCACTCATCGTGCTCTTCTTTGTGGTGGGCGTCATCGTTGGCAAGTTGGTCTTGTAGATGGCAGTGCAGTTCAGTTGGCCGCAGCATGCTTTCAGGGGGATGAAAACAAACACAGGATCTGGGATTTTGGATCAGAAACATCACATCTGCTGGGTGGGGGGGTGTTATTAGTTTTGGTTCCATCTTATTTATGTAAAAAATTTCAAAAGTAAAGAATGAGAAAAAAAAAGAGAAAAGGATTGATCATCTTCTGAACAAAACTACTGTTACAGGTCTTGCCTCTACATAATTATCGCATAATCATTCTGGCTCTCTTCCCAAAGTTTCATGTATACAGATGACTGGTTCTGTGGGTGGGGGTGGGGGGTGGGGTAATGGAAACATGACTTAATGCTAGTGATTCAAACCAATGGATTTTCTAACACCGGCGAGGTAGTGTTTGTGCGACTGAGTCAGTTTGCAATTGTGCGAATGTCATTTTAGTGTATTGTTGTTTCTTTTTCTAAATGACCATGGCCAGAGCCTATGTACATCTATAGGTAATATCCCCTCTGTACAGTATATCCAGGTGTTCCTTCCAGCTAATCCCCCTTTAAGGAAGGGATTGACCAGAGAGATGATCCACACAGTCGGGGTTACACACAGGGCTATCAAACTGACTTCACTGGCTTCATAAAATCTGATTGTCTTTTATTGTAGAGCAACCTTGATCAGTGTATGATACACTACATCAGAGGTATTTTCTTTCCTCATGTCATTTTTATTTTCACTCTTCCCTACTCCCATTTCCTCACCTGTCACTCAGTGCTCACCTCATCCCTGTTTATCAGAGGGGGATGTTTGTTTGCATGCGTTCACACAGAGTGTTGCACCTGGACTTTTGAATCTAATTTAATTGCTTTTATAACGGTGACAATAATATGTCATTTGGCTGTAGGTTTGCACAACTACATTTTCTGATTTATTTTCTTTGTCTCTTCGTGTTTTTGTTGCATTTTTATGATTTAAGTAATTTTTTTGTTGTCGGGGGTTAAAGCATTTAAGAATATTGCAGATACCAGAAACGAGCTCCAGATTTGAAGGATTAGACCATTTCTGTAAATGTTCTTCAAATGAAAGTCTTGCCTTGTGACCTGTTTGAGCAAGTTATTCTCAGGCCAAAATGGAGGTAGATATACAGTACATTAACATATATATGCAGGCACACATACAGAAAGCATGCATACATGTAGTGAGAAACCACAAATGGGCAGCAGGTGCATGCAGAAGTGACTGGTTATGTGTTTCCTTGACAACTTCAAAAACACCTAGGTCCAGCTTCAGTGTTCCAACAAAGGGACCTTGTCTTTTCTTTTTTGTTCTCTCATATTTTCCTACTGAGCCATACATTTGTTGACTTTCTGTGTTGTTTGGAGCAAATGTATGTCAGAGATTAACTAACTGTTTTAAGCTGCCTGCTCTCCACTGCTGGTGATTCTGTTTTTCTTTTCTTTTTTTTTCCACTCCACTGCAGGCCTGTGTTCAGTTTTTGGTGTTTGTTCAGCATTAATTATATCTTCACTGCATTTGAAGTTGTATTTAGTTTTAATGCACTAAGATTACTTTAATCTTCCTGCAGCATAAAGAGTTATTTTTTTCTCAAGGGAGAGAGAGATAGGAAAAGGCATACAACCTAGCTTATGGCCTTGATGGGACCACATGATGAAATTGTACTGTTCTACAGGAGATGGTTGTTTTTGTCGGAAATAAACAAATAAATACTCTCAAATTGTTTCATCTTCAAAACTGCACGAAGAAAAAAGCAGCAGTGGAGAATGTCGCGCTATGTAATGGAAAAGGAGCAGTTGGTCATGATTTTATCCTGCTATATCCACGTTAGATGAGTGTGATGAGTTTATCCACCTTTGCAAAACTGAAAGACAAAATGCCACCATGTTTTAATGTCAAGTGGAGTAGGAGAGATTAAAACAAACATGAGCCTATGTTCCAACTGTATCTCTATCTGTAAAATTGTTGGGTTGAGGATGACTTGCTGCTTAGAGGGAGGGCAGAGCAGACCTGAGCTACCAGTCCCATCCTAGGTTTTTTTAGACCTGGGTCACATGTACTACCAGAAAATTCATATTCAAGGAATCCTCGTTGGAGAATCAGAACATTGTACACAAGGAAAATATTTCAAAGTACCAAGATACTGTTATGTGATGATATGAAGAATTTACTCATGTATAGTGTGGTACTCTCAAGTCAGATTAAATAACCATAATAAGTACATATATAGGCCCAGGTCCGAGCCCAGTTGTAAAACACACTACACACTACACACTGACCTGTTCTGGAGTCTCTGACCATCACCATGATCGATGTAAGAAGTCGGGAAACTGTTTTGTATGTATATAAATAAATAAGTCTATCCAAGAAGAAGATAAATATTCCTAGTCAAGTAGTCTCTCTGGTGTATAAAAATAACCCAACCTGGTTGGACTATGTAGCATCTTAATAAATTAAATGAATAAAACCCCTACCCAGTCGTGTGAAGTTATTTCCTGTTATGCACACAGGCTACAAGGTGCACATTTATATATTGCCATTTATACATACCTGAAGTCAAGAGAATAGTTTTTCATTTTGGCCGTTAAGAGAAACAACTCTCAACACAGCCAGACCTGACATCCAGAGCCTCCCTGTAGGCATGGAATGAGAATGTTGAAACATACGGCTGCAGGGAAATTAATCGCCCCTTGAATTTCTACTTCTCAAGATGTCGTGTCCAGTAAAATCAAATCGTGTCGATTCGTCCAGTGTCTGCATCATATAATCAGAGGCAGCAGAGCGGAGTTTGAATCAGGAACCCCTCGGTGTGCACCTGGGGCCGGTAGCTCCTCAGCTGTTTGGCTTGGCAACAGCAAGTCACAGCTGCTATCTCACTGGTGAAAACCAAACACCATTAAATCACATTTCTATATTCTGCAGGGGAATATTTTCCACAGCACAGTAAATCACAGAGGAATGTTTCAAAAATACTGAAAAGACAAAGGTTACCAGAGGTCCGGAGGTTTGCTGCTCACCTGAAGAAGAGGTCAAAGAACTTCTATTGTCTTGATGGTACAGTAGCCAGCAGAAACTCCAGGAGGTAACTGCACCCAGCCAAGACATAGTCAGGCTCAAATCTCCCCCTAAACCACATCTTATTTTAATATTTTTGGTATTGTATGTATTAAACAAACAAGATCAAATGTAACTACAACCAATGATTTTCTCCTAGTCTTTACGCTAACAATAGGCTAAGCTGCTGCAGCCTCATACATTAGTTTTCCCATCTAACTCTCAACAAGAAAGTGAATGAGTATTTCTCAAGGTAAATCCTGCAGGTCCTGCATCCATCCATTGTCTATGACCATGTATCCTTTGCAGAGTACACATAGAGACAAATAACCATTCACACCTAAGGATATGTCTTTGGACTGTTGGAGGTAGCCGGAGCATCAGGAGGGCACCTCCACAGACATGGGGTGAACATGCAAACTCACAATAGAAAGGCCCCAGGAGGCCGGAAGGTTCGATTCCAGTCTTTTTGCTGTGAAGGGAAAGTTTTTGGTTTTCAACCCTCCTTATCGAAATGTCAAGTGGTAACCACCACATGAGAGGGTGTCACAATATGAAAAATGTCATCAAATAACGATGTAATTCATATTTTATATGGCTATTTATAAACACGTGTATTGTTTCTTTGCCAAAATTAAGTCAAGTTGAAGGCTATTTAGACCCCAAAGGTGGTCCGACTATACCTTTCACCTCTTCACACTCTTACTAACCTAATAAAAGAAATTCAAACAGATATATACTGTACACAATAATGTTAAAATTAATTTTATTCCATTTTTTGCTACAAGTTCAGTAAGACAACTCATGAGTTTGAAATGTTTATTGTCACAACAGCAGAACATGCAATAGGTCTGGCGTCTAGACTCCAACCTTAATCACTCCCCGCAGATATTTACCTAGCATTGGGGAGTGATGAGCAAACATCATGAACCCCCTACCTGGAGCCTACAGGTGGATGCTTTGGTGGTGGTGGGGCTGAAAGTGTAGGCAGCACTATGCATGCAGGGCAGCAGCAGCATTTACAGGCAGAAGGAGAGATGCGAAATCGTTGCAGTTTAAATAGTCTGCCACTAACGAGGGTGTGTAGATGACGTTTGTAGATGAATATTGTGTACGCAGCACAGCTCAAGTTGTCTGCCTGAACTATCTCACAGGCTTTGCTTTATTTTTGGAAAAACGGTGAACAGTATGTTTGATTTCACAGGGAGGTCTCCAGGACCCCATACATAACACCAAGGTTAAGAAAAGCAGCTTTTCTGTTCATTGGTAAAAGTGTAGTCTGAGATCACAACCCACAGTTTCTCATAGGAAGGATAAAGCAAGTGTGCGCTGACGAGACCTTACATAAGTTTGCGTTATATTCCCACAACATTAGACATATTTGACCTAATAACTATTCCTTTTGACTTTACTGTGCACTATCCAGATCCTCTGGTTCTTATTATCCATATTGACGACATCAGATATCGATCTCTGACCTCTGCACTGGATTCTGTCCAAACGCTTCGACTGATCTTTAACTATCTTGCCTTATGCCTGGCCTGTTTCAGTGAATCTGGTCTTCATTGAAGTCTGTACAATAAACCTGGCGTCTGGCTGTGCTTTGACGCTGTAAAATGAATAAAAGAAATGAATAAAACATTTAATTACGCGTCAGCCAGACACGCTTTCATTCTCGGTGTTAACGGTGTGCCATAATTACTTTTGGCAACCTGATGAGTGTTGCTTTACACTGTTGTTGAAGGTACACTGAGAAAACAATCCATCTCCCGCTTCATCTGCATGTTTTACATATTTGGCATGTTTATATATACCCTTAATTTATTTTCCTTCTCCAAGTTGCACAAAGTGGAACAAAATACTCTGCATGGCATATTTGTTTGGCATATAACTAGGCCAATCTCATGCACATTTTTCCCTTACTAGAGGTCCATGTAAGAGTTTTGGGGTGTTTGAACAGGATCTGCAGCCTGCCAGAGAGGCTGGAGGCAGGACAACTGGCAGTGATGGGGTGCCGTCTGGAAGAATTGACCTATGGCAGATCTTTCCAGCAAAAACCTTTTCAATCTTTAGTGTGAGCTTAACCTTAGAAGGAAACATGACCTGATTGAACAAAGTCAACAAATAGTTTAATAGGTTGTCTCATACTGAACAATGCATGCTACTGTCCATCTGATATGTTTTTATATGTGGTAAAGGAGATTGCATTACTATGATCTTAGAACTATAATTAAGTACACTTACAATTACTTGCATTTTTGTATTTCCATCTTATTCTCCTCCACCACATTTTACTGAGAGAGATGTTACTTTTTACTCCAGATGTATTTGACATTACTTTTAGAGAGTTTACATAAAAAAATCATAACAAAATATGTATACATTTTATTTAGATAAATCAAAACAATGGATCCTAACATTCATGGCTGGTAAAATAGCAGATTCAAGTCGGGACCCCTTGTTAATTTCAGATTTTTTTTTAACAATGATGAGACAAAGAATAAATAAATAAATAAAAAATAGAATAAATACATCAGGTAGAGGAACTTTTTCCTGCTCAATCATTTCACATCCTTTACCTTGTGAGCCTTTAGAAGTTGGTCGCTCTTGAACTAAACTGTTCCTTTATACTTCAGCTCCACTACATTTACATGACAGATATT
This sequence comes from Chaunax sp. Z400, assembly GCA_037577475.1. NCBI lineage: Eukaryota > Metazoa > Chordata > Actinopteri > Lophiiformes > Chaunacidae > Chaunax > Chaunax sp. Z400. The sequence goes on from CM075185.1 coordinate 24,230,752, forward strand.
AAGATTTTACAGAACAAAACATGTATTTTTTGTATCTAATTTCATAAGAATTATTATTTAAGAATTATTATTTGTCAGTCACATCAGGCCTTTTTTAAAAATTAAACGAGTACTTTTACTAAAAATACACTTGCTTCTGTACTTCTACTTCCTTAGGATTTTTAATGCAGGACTTTTACCTGCTGAGGTATTTTTATATTGCAGTATTAGTAGAGGTATAATATGTGAATACTTCAACCACTGGTGTCCTGATTGATGAGGAGTTCATTTTAAGAAGCAGAAATTACGTGCTGGAATGTGACATAGAGTAGGCTGGATCTGTTCAGTAGTTGGTTAAGCATATGAGCATGAGGTCATAGACAAACCAGGTTTTTGTTTGGCATGAGATCAAGTAGGAAAGTGCAGTCGCTGCCTTATGCTTCAGCTCTGTGGGCAAAACACAGCACTTTTTTCATTTGTCCCAGAGCCAAGAGAACAAATTTTTCAATAGAAAGTCATTTGTTTCATCGGATCCAGCCAACTTCTGGCTGATGTTATCTTTTATGGGGCAGCTGCAGCTCATATTCTCATAGAAATAATGCGATTTTCTGAGCAGAGTCTGAAATTTGAATGAGTGAGAGAGGTTGGAAGTTACCCGTAGTACTCCAGTGATGTCATCTGTATGTGTGTGTATGTGTGCGCATTAACTGCATATGCAAGGTTTTTATGGGGAAGCGGGAGATATGACCTCTGCTGTATTTTCTCCTGAATCTCTGTCCAAAAGCAGCACTGTGTCTTTCTTTTACCAGAACATTTGTCAGACTAAACCACCAAACTGTATGTGGTTTGGAAACTTGGTTAAAGTGAAAGGAAACTCCTTAGGGCTTGTTTTGTTTTCCTTTTTTTTTTTTTACAGTCCATAGGAACATTCTGCCTAAAGACGTTGGCTCTTTTATCGTCCTAGTTCAGAGAAGGCCAAAGAAAATCAAATGACAAACTCAACAGATTTATTTATTTTCTTAATTTCAGCTAAAATCTAACATGAGATACGATGGCCCATGGCGACACTTATACCATTTCTGCTCTCCCTTTTGTGCTTGCGGCCCTTTAAGACTTTCCTCATTTCATTTGTTGCTGGACAAACATCATTTTGTGACGTAGCCTCCCGTTAAATAACGCAAATGAAGCAGGATTTGTTTTTCTTAAAGGAATAGTTCGACAGTTTGGGAAACACATGTATTTGCTTACTGAGTTAAATGAGCAAATTGATACCAACTTAACATTTGTCTGTTAAATGTCAAGCGAGTCACTAAGTTAACCTAGAGAGTTAATTTTGTTTAGCTTAGCATAAAGGCTGGAGTGCTGGAAAGCAACTGTTCTGGATGTCCCTGTCTCCTTCACTTTCTTTAGAGCCACATTATTTTAGGTGGAAACTCAAAATATCCGACTGTTAAATTGCTGTTAAAGGTATTCTCCCACTCAACTAACAGACTAGGTGTACAAAATGCATTCCACCCAAAATGCAGCATATCAATTAATGAATATCATTTTAATATTTGGTCAAGTGCATGCATAATTCAAACGAAAACATACCAAACAATAGGGAATTCCGTGGGTAGATTTATTTTGGATTTCCTACCTGGCCTCCATTTCCCTGCAGCTTCCCGTTGCTTTTGCATGTGCGCAAGCCAGCCGTGCGTGTCCAGATTTCAATTTCAGTAGATCCCATCAATCCTTCTGCTCTCCAGTATTTACCAGTTTTGCTCTCACTGTCACCGAATTTGAAAATGACCCTTTGTTTAGTTCGGAATATTCTCCCCTAACGGGATTAAAATCGGAATTGTTCTCTGTATTCTGCAGTGCTGGCTATGACCGTTATATCAGGCTGTAGAATAGCATTCGTCCTACTGAATAAAAATTTCGTGGTTACTTTCAAAATTCTTCACACGCCTTGAGAAGGAAAATACTGAGTGGGAGTAAACCTTTAACATAATGCAGTTATACTTGCTATTTAGTTTTCTAACAAAATTAGGTCTCGGTTTAATCTTTATGTTTCTGTTGTTCAGTTGTTACATTCATTACACTTTGGCCTTGCTCCTCTGTACCAAGACAGTCTCTCTACTTTATGGTGCACAACAGAAACCACAGACTTTGAAAACTGTCTGGCCCTGACCCTCCTCAGTCATCATTACCACCCAGCCATTTCCAACACACGACTTGAGTGGATCCATGAAGGTTCACTGGTAGTGAACAGGGATTTATCGGGTTTATTTAACGATTCTGCACACTGATAAATGCCACTCATCCACTCCCACTTCTGCTTCATCTAAATCTGTGCTCTCTGTGTTTTGGCTCGAGGGGTACAGACCTATATTCTCCATCCAAGCCTGAAGGATGACCTCATGGGGCTCGTAGCTGCCATCACCATTCTCACAGGAGTTAATAGGAACAGCATGTAGCCTCTGGAAAGGACCACCTAATTCTGTCTTTACGTCTTTCTTTTCCTGTCCCCACTATTTGAATGCTATAGAGCCAACTAACGTCATCTAACCCTCATGATTTATTTATAGATTTGTTTTTTTTGTTTTTTTACTTTTTCACTCATTTACTCATTTAAAGCTGCATCACACAGCTTACAATTGTGTAGGCTAATGTTATAGCCCCTGAAAAGTTGGTTTCTTCTTACCATTAAGCTCCTATAATCAATATTTCAATATCAGCACATAGAGACTTATTGCACGAGTCTTTAGTTTTCAGCTCTTCTGAGCTTTTTACCGTCTTTCAGCTCATTGTTTTGGTTTTGTTTCAGTCTGACAACTCTCACAGCTTCGTTTCCAGCCATTACCAAACAACATAAACACAAAGTTAGCAACAAGGATATGAACACAGTAGAACATTAATCAGCTAAAGAGTCAGAGATACCCGGAGAGTGAATATTGGCCTTAAATTCAGTGGGTGGACAGAAATACAACTCCAAACTGCTCTGCAGAGCTCACAACTCCGCTAAGGCAAAACAATACAACAAATACGGTGTCTGTTTAGTTTCCCTGCCCCATGCCCCACCCCGACACAAAGTTTTATTTAAATCGGTTTTGTAGTTTCTGCGTAAGCAGTAATATTATTGAAAATTTTGTGTGGTTTCCATGGAATTGTACTGTTTTAGGTGACTGGAGGGTTGTCATTTTGTCTGGAGCATAACCTTGAAAAATATATATTCTATTCTTCACCAACCTTTACACATAAATAAACCATCATAAGCAGTTGTGCCTTTTGCTATTTAGATTTTTCTACAAATCCTATTTTTTTTACTTTTCCATGGAAGGATGATTTTAAAGTGACTCTGAATGTTCATTATCTTCTCCAGAGCATCAATTCAAAATAACAAACACCTCTCTGGGCTCACCAAAGGAATGGAGGACTTGAAATATTCTGATGTATATGTTGTGCAATCTTTTGCCTGGGTCCGGGGAATATGTCATTTCAGGTGCTTCTTGTTGTGTAATCCATCTGTCAGGACCGACTGATCGCCTGACAGACATGGGTGAAAACATAATCTCCTTGGTGGAGGTAATGAATACTAATGTTGCACCTCATCTAGATGTGTTAATAAGCTACTGTTTGCTAATAAGTTTGCTATATGAACGCAATAAAGTGATATTATAACAGCCGGTTATATCATAAATAATAATCGCAGTTAAAGTTCAGAAAAATACATCTTCAGCTTTTTGATTTTGATTGTGATTTGACAATTACTCTTTTGGTAAAACACAAACAAAAACAACACAAAATGTTTTCATTACTCACTCTTTCAGAACTACAAATTATATACATTCAGGCCTAAATCCAAAATATTTTGTTCGTAAAAGCTGTGACGCAACTGATAATGTGTGATTTTCCTGGCTGTGACTCAGGAGGTAGAGCAGTCGTCCACTTCACAGAAGGTCAGTGGTTCCATTCCCAGCCGCTGGAGTCTATATGTCAAAGTATCCTAGAGCAAGATACTGAACCCCAATTTTCTCCCTGTGCGCCATAAGGCCTGCCGGCTCCTCAGAGTTAAAATGTCACTACGTTGTTCTGAGTATGACTGTATGTGACAAATAAAGCTACTTCTTCTTCTTCTAAATTGAGTTAAGTTGTATTTTGCCTGCAGTCATTCTGTAAGCAGAGGTCACAATTTTACAAATGGAGGCTATCTCGCTGTTGAGCGTGACGCTTCACTTACTTTAGTCATAACACTGAAAATCTGGAGCTATACATACTCTTCTGTCATCTCCTGACTGCTGCTCCTCTCGGCTCATTTGTTGGAGGGACTGTTGGCTGACAGCTGTACATTCTCATGAAACACCAATCTGATATGCTTCTGTGTTTTCAGTAGTTCTACATACATTGGAATGTCTTGTGCAATGTGAGCGCCATATGACAGTTATTAATCAAACAGTAGTGCGCTCATCCACTATCTGGGTTTAGAATCAGACCACGGTATGAACACCAGAGAGAGAACAAAATCCAGCTGAATCTGGACAACGCAAGTAAATTTTGATTTTGGTCGGTTCTCTCGTCCAGACTGAGATATCTCAACAGCTATTGCACGGATTTTGCACGCATTGCCATGACATTTCATGGTCCCCAGAGGACAAATCTGACTGACCTTTATGAACCCCTGACTTTTCCATTAACCATAAGGTTGACATTTGCTGTTCTTTTGGTAAGCACTGTCACCTCACAGAAAGAAGGTTCTGGGATCGAATCCTGACCTGGAGTTTGCACGTTCTCCCTCCGGCTCCTCCGGTCCAAATACATGAAATATGGGTGAACTGATCTAAATTGTCCAGAGGCGTGAATGTGAATGGCTGTCTGTCTTTTTATGTGTTGGCCCTTTGATGAACTGACAACCTGCCCAGAGTGTACCCTGCCAATGTCAGCTGGGATAGGCTCCAACCCTCACGGCCCTGCAAGGGACAGGCGCTCTGTAGGTTTCCAATACTTTGGTTTAAACTGGAAAGCTAATGCCATTCCCATCAGTCTCACCGGTACTACGTACACACAGGAAATGTTAGCTATATATTTGCTAATGTTAGCATGCTAACTTGCTAAACTAAGAAGTGAACATAGTAGAAACATACCTGATAAACGTCAGCCTGTTAGCATGCTGGCGTTAACATGCCTTTGATTCATAGTATTGTTTTAAAGACTGAACACAAGATGTTATGAAAAGCCATTTTTAATACACATAGAAAAGAATCACCTTTTATAAGTCGAAACTAACTATAATATTGGACCAAAATTCTTCCTCTTGTTAAAAAGTAAAGTATAAAGGGTTAAAATAAATATTCATTGATTTGTTTTGACTGACGGCTGCACTGAAAGAGGAGAGGGATAAAACAACATTTCACACCACAGTGGCATCGGACCAATGAAGATGGCAGCTATTAGAGTGCTGATTACTACTAGACTACTTTCCAGCTTCATTTCTCTCCAGTATGTTGAGAGAACATTGATCTGCACAAAGTGCATGAGTTACACTCCATCTCGGATGAAAATAAGCTTTCACAGGATGTCCGCTGGAATGTCGATGGCTTTAACTGTGGAAATAACTGATCCACATTTCAACACTGTGATCTAGTTTTGTTTTAATAGCAAGTTAAGAAAACTGCTTTTACCCCAAAATATGCAGAAAGCAATTAATCTGTAAAGTGAGAACATCTGATCATTACACAAAAGGAACACAGTTTAAAAGAATACAGTTTTTACATACTGAAATGATGGCGCTCGCATATATTGGTGGTTTATATACAGATTAGTTTTAGGTAGAAATGCAGCTTTAAGAGTCATTAAAGTGAACGACTACAGGCAGTGGCTGAAAGCCAGATATTAAAAAATATTCAGCTCTGTGGAGTGTCTCATGATTTTTCTTGACCATCAAACATGTGGTCAGCATTATAAGGAGGAAAAGTGAAAAAAAAAAAAAGCTGCCAGGAAACAGTGTCTATCAATGACTTCGGCTGTGGAACAGGCTTGATGTGAACAATCTCTAAAAAACCCAGACCCAGCTGCACAGCACAGACCCCAGCACCAGTAAAACCAGCTGTGCCAGTCTCTCTGTTCCACTGGCTGCTAACTGGACTTGCTTGCTGTTAAAACCTGAGCCGTAGCGCTGTGAAGGCTGTGTCTCCCCTCCACTGCAAAGCACCATGGGAGCCTGAAAGGAAGTGGGCCTCCTCTGTGGTCGGTCCGGACTGGACCCATCAGTTGGCCTATCTCCGATGAACAGCAACAGGTGTTTCCTGTGGTCCAGTTCAGCCTTGAAGAGCTCGTACTCCTTGTGTGGCAGCTTGATGCCCAGCAAGGTGCACCCATCTGTGGGGGTCAAGTCCTGTTCCACCCCAACCTCCCAGCCTCCAGCACGACCACACTTCCCAGGCCTCGTTCCATTCAGCAACTTCGCTGTGGGCTTGTCCGTGGCTGTGACTCTCACCTGGGTGACCTTGAAGACAAATTCAGTGGCCCCTGAGACTTTGGCGGAAGGATTTCCCTGAGCGTAGTGGCCCGAGGCTCTTAGGGTGAAAGTGGGCTGGGAGCAGGCAGGGTCTAAGTAGTGCTGGTAGATGCCCTCCCATGCCTGCTGGTCAGGATCAAAGGTGAAGTCTCTGGTGAGGAAGAGGATGTTAGGACGGGTTTCACAGCGCTGGCTGACCCAGCGACCGGCCAGAGACAAAGGAGCTGCAGGGCTGTGGGGCAACACTGGGGGGCGCTGCTCTGAGGAGCGGTACACCAGGGCGCATACAGGGCAGGGGTGGATATGGTGCTGCAAAGATAAAGGGAGATGTGAGACAATGTGTTTTAGGCCTGAAACTAAGATTATTATTTTCGATAAGTGATCAGAATTTTGAATCAATTCCTTAAGAATTTACAATGATAAGTTGAAATTCCACAGCACAAGAGAAGGTTTCCAAATGGTTTATTTTATTTTATTTCATTTTATTCAGGTAACAGTCCAACTATTTTATTTAAAGCTGAAAAATTACACAATTAACTGATTAGTGAACCAATATAAAATTTAACAGCAGCAACCTTATTTTATATTTCTTGTGGTAATATGTCAAATATTATAGTGTTTCAGATTCTCAAGTTAATTAACAATGAAATTAATCATTCTCTGCAGCCCTGATTTCATTCACACACATAAAACAAGATATAAAATAGAAAACGCATTAAATCCTCACATTTAAGATCATGGAACCTGCAACAATTGACCTTTTATCAATACTGCAAAACTTCCATATAACTGCTTTATCATCTTATTACATCAGATATCATGTATTTCACATCATGATTACAACAATCAAATTATTACTTTTTGCCTTGATTGTTGAATTTTTGCTGAAAGATTCAACACACATATTTTTGATATAAAGGGCCTGTTGCAATATGAATATATTATATATATTATATATATTATATACACACCTTCCCTGATCAACTTTCTTTGGTAAATAGACCCTGAAAAATACACAGTATTGTCTCACCATGGCGTTTTGCAGTGGTTGTTGATATCCTGTAGGTCTGTACTGAGCCCTCTGTGTCCAGTCAGTGTGAATGTCCCCCAAGAACAGTTCCTGGACCTTCCCTCCATGGCTGTGGTGCTGTGTCTCCACCCGTATCAGTCCCATCTCCATCAGGGAGAAGCCCATTGCTGCCAGACATCCCCTCCCTGCCCGGGTGTTGTACAGCTCATGCGGCTTCCCCAGCACTAGTCTACCCAGAGGCACACCCACGCAGGTCTCAGGCAGCCTGGAGGACAGCCTCTGCTTGGCTGCCAGGCTGTGGACCACAATGGCCACCTTGTTTAGGTGGTGTTCAGCCTCAGTAGCCCCGCGGGTGATCCAGGAGGCCTGGTGCAGACGAAGCTTCCCCCTGATAATCAGCGAGTAGGCTGGGTCCTCACAGCCGCTGTCTGTGTAGAAGTGCTGGAGGGCCTGGAAGTGACGGCTGGGGTGAAAGGTGTAGGAGCGGGTGAGGAACTCTGGACCAGGCCGAACTTCACATCTGAACAAAGAGGCGTGAAATCAGTGGATAGTTGTGGCATGTTTTTAGGCATTATTGTGCAGAGATTTGTTTCCTGCCATAGCCAGAACTGCCTATAAATATTTTGGGGCACATTTTTGTCAAGTCTCAAATCTTTTAGAACAAGTCCTTGTTGACAAGTCCTCATGAGCAAAATCAATTTTAAATGCTTTTATTTTTGGTTTAATAATCATTAACTGGCCATCGGGTGCAGCAGAAACAAGCAGTGCACAAAAAACCGGCACACCTTAAAATGTTGATGTGACAAACTTGTTAGCAAACAGTTGCATTCACACATCCAACAGATCCAAATGAATGATAATGTTGCTCATTTTGGAGAACATGAGAGACGATTTGTATTTCACACCACCTGACAGATTTTTAAGTCCAAAATTCACTCTCCTTTGAGCTCTGTTTTTGGTCTCTACGCACCCTTAGGTGACAAAGGCTATCTCGCTTTTTAGCTGCTAAATATTCCACTGTGTGCACCGGCCAGCATTTTTTTTTTGTTGAGTTATTTCATTGAAAGCAGCTGTCTGCTTTTTCCGGAAGCAACACTTAAAACCAGATGTTAAAGGGGGAAGAAACGATTCGGAACAGTGTTCTCAATAAATAAATACATTTGATTTGGACTTGGCATTATGAGCGGCTGTCCTGGGAAAAATCAGTATCAACACTGTTTTCATGCATGGGTCTAATGATGTGAAAGGCCAAATGCTGTTTGGGGAAGAAATAAATAAAATTCAAATGGAGAAAAAAAAACTCCTGCTACATTTATTTGTCTTTTGTCCATTTATGGTGTCTGGATTGAGAATGAAGTGAGACTTCTGTCCTCAATCCTTGTCTTTAGTATGACTGCTCCAAAACATAAAGCGGCAGTCATGGATATATGATTCTGTGCTTCCAATTGACACCATAATGCTTTTATTTTCTGTCTATTTGAATCTTTCTGTCATCTCTTTCTGATTGTCAGAAGTGTGTTTAACCCTGTCAATATGACAATATGACTGTTATTCATTTCAGAAGAGTTGGACAGATTCACAGAGTCAAACTTCCCACATCAATAGCTCATTGGTGAAACGTTGTCCAAATACAAACGAGGCCTCTTTCGTACTGTAGTAAGGTAGCTAAGCTACAAGCTAATTTTTATTAAAACACGTTCTCTCAGTTGGGCAAATGACAATGGTTTCTACTGTGTGAGCAGCTGTCTGTCAGACGAGTGAACAGGGACCATCTACAAAGTGCAAAACCAAAAATAGACGGTAAAAAAACAAAAACAAATACATTTACTGTTATCCTGTGCCGTTACGCCAAAATCATTCAACACATCAATGGACTGCTGTTGGTTATACACTACAGCAATGTTATAGGGAAAATATGCTTTTGTAAAAAAAAGTTTATTGGGAAAATATTCAGTAACTCCCCTCTCAGTGTAGGTCAACAAACTCTGAAGTGGTTTTATTATTACTCATAGTGGTCAAATTATTCAAAAGCACATTTGTCCTAACTGGTTGCTGTAGTATAACCACCAGGATGTGGTCACATACGGGTTGCCATGTCACTCTGTTACTGTTCTGTAGATGTTAAACATCCCTGAAGGTTGGCATCCATATTTCTCATTTAGATTTGTGCAAATGTTTTCAGTTTGTCATCCAAGTACAGATCGATACAATTTCCAACAATTACATACAGTCAATATTTGTTGTTTACCTTTACAGTTGCCATGCTAATGGTTATTCACGTTCTAAAATATACAGAAATGATGTCATGTAGTTGTGCTGGACTTGAATTCTTGAATATACTGTCACTGTCACTGTCAGTACTGTTGTCAGTGTAGTGATGCACCAGCTCTGGAATCAGTCTGACATTATAATGTACTGAAAATGATGGAATGAGACTGTACATATTTTAGGTATTCAATGAAATATGAATTTATTTAACGACAAATTATAGTTTGGCTCCTGCCCCCGCCCCAACCAAATCCCACTTTAACCCCTACTTATAACGACAGAGAGGATTAAACTCAACAGTAAAATCGAAGGCCAGAAAAACAAAAATCACCTGAAAAGGTGAGGACAACTGTAGAGTCAGGAGACTGACAGACTGTCAGGTCAGGAGGCTTTGTCAGTATGAGTGATTCCTTTTAAATTTGAAGTAGTCATGTCATCTGTAAATATTCAAGGTTCTAAAAACATATGTGTTTGTTCCTGTTAATTTTTTTGCTATTTTGGGTACTTCATTGCTTTAACGACAACTTTAAAAAATTCACCTTGTCGACACCCATGTGCCGTCCAGTCTTGCGGGGACATCTGCTGTGATTCTCACTCTGTCCTGTGGGTGGTGGTACTGACAGTCCTGGTCCCATTGCAGACTCTCACTGAAGTTGGAGGAGGAAGTGAAGGGCACCTCCCATAGTTTACTCCCAGTTCCAGCCACAAACACAACTACAGAACAAGAGAAAGTCAGAAAACAGTGAGTAAATAATCACAGCTATCCAATCAGATAAACACAAAGGCTCCATTACACTCCGTTCAGGATTTCCAGGCAAATTTTTGGGTGGATGTAGTGAATGGGAACACCAAAATGATTATCAGCCCCCTTCGTCAGAAAATTAATGTAATGACCGTAACGAATATTCTCATCTTCTGATCTTCACTCTAAATTGTGGTGGACTGCAGGCTGTTTCAGGTGGTACATAAACCATACCTAGCTGTAAATCAGGACGTTGGCCACAGTGCAGACAGTTGGCATGTCCCTCCAATCAGCCTGCAGCTGCAACACACATGCCTTGTTTTTGCCTTGCTTACACAGGAGGTGCATGTGGTGCTGATTGTGCTTTTGCGCATACATCAGCACCTTTGCAGGAGTATGGTCTTTGTATGGACTTCAATCATCAAGATAAAACAAACAGTGGACCACCGCCCAGCCAAACACATCTGTTGATAATATTATTCAAAAACACTTACAATGATGACTGTTCTTGTTTGAGTTTTACCAAATGCTGGCAGTTAACTTAATCCAAATTGAAGCATAATTTACTGTATGACATTTATTAATCTGACACATGCACATCTGCAATCTGTCTGCCTGTCATTGGTCATAACTGCACTTTCTGCAACACACAGAGATGTTTGTGTTGTTGACATGGCAGGGGGATTTTCTGATTACACCGTCATGGCTGCAACGTGAGGAAGCCCACTGGGGTCTGTCCTGACAACCGTGTGCATTTTTATGTGTATGAAAATGATGGCTTCAGGTTCAACATCCCAAAACAAATGTCAAAAAGCAAGGAGAATGAGTTCTCACAGACACCTCAGATTCCTGCTGTCTCTCTGCCTTTTCCTCTTGTTTTATTCTCATGGTTGTCTTCTGACATATTCTTAACGGTGAATGGTTGTTTTTACACTTTGAATTTTGCAAGAAAATATAGCATGTTAAATAGTGAGCTTTAGAGGTTTTGTGTGGCTGTAGCTTCATATATATCAGACAAATATGAGAGTGGTATCAATTCTATCATCTAACTCAAGAAAATGTCTTGCTTTAGGTCAGCATATCTAACTGGCTTTTTACTCCATTTCCTCTTTGTCTTCTCTTATGTTCCTTATTGATTCGCTTTATCCTTATACAACTCTGTTTCCAAAACAGTTGGGACACGTATAAAATGTGAATAAAAACAGAATGTGATGATTTGCAAAACATTGAAACCCCATATGTAATTGAAAATAGCACAAAGACAACATTTCTTATGTTGAAAATGAGAAATTTAATTGTTTAAAAAAAATTATATGCCCATTTTGAATTTGATGCCAGCAACACGTTTCAAAAAAGTTGGGACAGTGGCAACAAAAGACTGGCAAAGTTGTGAAATGCTAAAAGGAAACAACTGGTGGATAATCTGAAAATTAATGAGGTTAACTGGCAACAGGTTAGTAACATGATTGGGTATAAAAAGAGCATCTCAGAGAGGCTAAATCTTTCTGAAGAAAAGATGGGGAGGGGTTCACCACTCTGTGAAAGACAGCGCTGGCAAATAGTAAAACAATTTAAGAATAAGATTTCTCAATATAAAATTGCAAAGAATTTGGGGATTTTATCGTCTACAGTAACAATATCATTAAAAGATTCAGAGAATCTGAAGAAATCTCTGTACCAAAGGACAGGGCTGAAAACCAATATTGGATAGCCGTGATCTTCAGGCCCTCAGACGGCACTGCATTAAAAACAGACAGGATTCTGTTGTGGACATCACTGCATTAAAAACAGACAGGATTCTGTTGTGGACATCACTGCATTAAAAACAGACAGGATTCTGTTGTGGACATCACTGCATTAAAAACAGACAGGATTCTGTTGTGGACATCACTGCATTAAAAAGAGACAGGATTCTGTAGTGGACATCACTGCATGGGCTCAGGAACACTTCTAAAAGACATTGTCTGTGAACACAGTTCATCGCTGCATCCACAAATGACAACTGAAACTCTACCATGCAAAGAGGAACCCGTATATAAACCAGATCCAGAAACACCCTGCCTTCACTGGGCCTCAGCTCATTTAAGATGGACTGAGGTGAAGTGGAAAACTGTCCTGTGGTCTGATGAGTCAAAATCTGAAATTCTTTCTGGAAATCATGTACGCTGCTTCCTCTGGGCTAAAGAGGAGAGGGACCATCCAGCTTGTTGTCAGCGCATAGTTCAAAAGACAGCATCCGGATGGTATGGGGGTGCATTAGTGCAGATGACATGGGTAACCTGCACATTTGTGAAGCCACAATTAATGCTGAATGACGTATACAGATTTTGGAGCAACATATGCTGCAAAGTAGACAACGTCTTTTTCAGGGAAGGCCTTGCTTATTTCATCAAGACAATGCAAAACCACATTCTGCATGTATTACAACAGCATGGCTCCGTAGTAAAGGAGTCCGGGTGCTAAACTGGCCTGCCTGCAGTCCCGACTTGTCACCCATTGAAAATGTTTGGTGCATTGTCATACGTAAAATACAACAAAGGAGACCCAGAACTCTTGAGCAGCTGAAATCCTACATCAGGCAAGAATGGGAAAACATCCCACTTTCAAAATGACAGCAGTTGATCTCCTCAGTTCCCAAACACTTTTAGAGTGTTGTTAAAAGAAGAGGTGATGCAACACAGTGGTAAACATGACCCTGTCACAACTTTATTTAAACATGTTGATAGCATCAAATTCTAAATGAGGATATCATTTTAAAAAACAATATAAATTTTGTTTCAACATTTGAAATGTTGTCTTTGTACTATTTTCAATTACATATGAGGTTTCAATGATTTGCAAGTCATTCTAGACTGTTTTTATTTACATTTTACACAGCGTCCCAACTTTTTTGGAAATGAGGTTGTAGCTTTCACATTCCTAACTTTCCTCAGGGTCATCTGTGGACAGTGTCATGGGTGTCATCTCATTCTGCTATGGGAGTACATCACCTGTTGAGCCTCCAGTTGAGCTGGGATTATTGAGCCACAGATCATTTTGTTCCCTTCTGACTGAGCAGATGGAGCTGAAGGAAAATGGGAACTTGGAATGGAAAGTGTGGGATGTTGACTTGCTGATGGATTTTTTCTGTAAAAGGCTCCAAGATGGCGGCTTTGTGATCTGCATTTATTGAATTTGTTGGTGTCACGGGGAGGATACTTTTTATTCCCCTCACTGTTGGAATGCTTCCCATCTGTTGACCACAACCACAGACATGTGTGCGACTCCAACTCCAAGCATCCTTCCACCTGATACACACACGTATGTAGAGCTTGGATCGTTTGAATGGTACAACCACAAACCACAAAACCAGATCTAAGCTCAAGGCACATTTCTCCTACTTCAAGCTGCCTGTCAATTTGTTGATATCATTAATACTCCTCTTTTCCTGTCACAGGCACTGAAACATGTTTGCAATTTTCTCCATGCAGTGATGTGTTGTTTATGCTCCATGTCACCGCAGCTGGCGAGGGAAGCCAGTCAGTTGGACCCAGCTACGCTCCCACGGGAGTATTCGGAGTAGAAATACTAATCAGGATTAATTAATTTCCACTGCTCCTTGCAAGTCATCCAATCGGTCTGTTTTGTGTTAGAAACCCTTTTTTTTCTGCATGCAACGTGTTGCCTAAGCGGTTACCCACACACACTGCAATGAATGGACAGAGAGGCAAGAGTCACAGTATTCAGTGTGAAGTCATTTGGGTGGCTACATTAGAGTTCCTGTTTTTGCCAAAGCAATTCAATAGTGTTTCTTGAGGTCACTTGTCATTCAGCCTCTTTCCCACTCTTGGATCTCATTCCAGTGAGGCATATGGTTGCATTTACTAAAAGAGCACTCATAAAAGCAGAGCTTAGTAAAACAAAATTGCTCATCGTGGGTTGTTTTTTTTTTTGTGTGAAAGTATTCTTCTACAAAAGAGGCTATTCCAACCACAAGTGAGGCAATGTTGTAATACATATGATAATATCCACCCACCATCTCAATGTGGAGGAGATGGGGGACCATTTTAGTTCACTTCCTACACAGGCGGTCAAATATCATTAGTTTTACACTGCAATGGTTCCCACTGATTTATATTTCCACAATGGACCCTAAAACGTCCCCCTGATGCAGTTTGCACCTCCCTGTCACATTATAGTGCAAAGTGCATGTTTCAGAAACAGACTTCATGTATTTTTACAAGTAAAAGTCACATTAATTATTAATACTGATGCCAGTTTATTTGATACACCTAGATAAACCTAATGCAGTGTAATACAACAGCCCTGCAATAAAACCTACATTCATTAAAGTTATAATGTTGTATTTTTGTTGGAACTGTTGCACCGTCTGGAGGCTGCTGCTACTTGTGGTGCTGTTGTATTGCATTGCATTATACTGACAAGTCGATTAGTTAGTCTACCTTTATTGATATAAATGACGTGGGCACACACACATTATTACAGAGTATGATGGCAGAGTGTACATATAGGTATATACTAGTTTGCACATAAAAATGTTGCTTTTAATAGCATTGTGTAGGTTTAAAAACCGCTCAACAGCTCATTATACCTCAGTGATGTAACTTATCTGTGTGTTTTCTGCTGAAACAAACGACTATGAGCATCATACTGTATATCCTCATAACTAAAGTATGACACAGGTCCAAACTAAAGAAGGACAACAAGAAACATTTAACCAAAACACCTTTGACGTTTTACTGAAGTCAAACCATGTCACTAACTGCTATGGCTTCATAGGGGTCAAGGGTCAACATGGTGAACTCTTCCCACATTAAAGGAAGTTTGTATCTTTCAATTCTAATCCTGTCTCACTATAAATACTGAAACTTTTTTTTTCTTGCTATAATCATTCCTCCTGTTCATACTGACCTTTAAAACATCCGTTTCTAAGAGGAGAGATGTGGGACAAAATCCACAGTTTTGTGTAAAAATGTGTTTGAAAGTTTATCTGAAGATAATGCATGGCTTCTTATTTATTGATGTATATCTTCTTTGGGTTACTCTTCCTCTACTGCACCTTAACAGGGAAACACTGTGTGGAAAACACAAAGCGGAGGCCTGCTGGAGCCTCATATCAGCTTCAAATTAACTTTGGAATTCACATCTGCACAGACCGAGGACAGTGGATTTGATCCTCTATCACTTTCAATGGCAGCTAAATGGTCAGCGTGAGGAAGAGGAATGATCACAGCAAGCTAAGCCTGAGGACAGATTCACAACCAAACTTTGTTGCACACGTTGTTTGCAACAAAGTTTGGTTTGGCAAGCAATTATCAGGGCATTTGATATGGTGATTGACAGCGACATAGACCAATCATATGTCTGATGGACATCTTTTCTCTCCCTCTTTTGCCTCTCTGCTCTGCTGCAGGTAAGATCTGAGACAACACTCATCCCGTTGGCCTTCATGCAGTTTTAAGATTCCCCCACAAGGGGTCAGTGCAGCAGACTGTGACCTGTGTGTGGTCTTGACGGTCAGTCTGTCATCACCACCAACACTGCAACCGGCCTTCCCTTCAGCCAACCGATGACTGACCAAAGTAATCTACCTGTCTTTGAGCTCCTATCCTGTTTCCACACACACACATGCGTGCACACATGTTCACAAAAACACACTGCACACATTGATTTACAGTGGACTGCAGAAGGGATGCCATTTATAAAAAGACCTCCAGGCTGCACTCTGTTTGTTTATTTGCATTTGTGATTACGGTTTGGCAGCCTTCGCTCTCCTCTCTCATGTCTCATCCACAGCGCCAAAGTCAAAATATAGTTTTATGTGCTTCTTTATTTGGAGACTACAAAAACAACAAGTAGATCCAGGCACTTTTGATTCAGGGCTTGCAGAGGGAATCAAGTGCTTGACGTTTAAGTCAGGCCTGTGCCTCATTCATTAGAGAGAGATGTCTGTTTCATAGCCTTCTACTGAGGCTTTTAATGGAGAATCATTTAACTATGAAACTATTTTGTCCCAGAAGAAATGTTGGTGCACTGAAATGACCATGTTCCATTATTTTAACGACTTCCTCATGCGTTTCCTACTTTTTCATTACATCCTCACCCCATTTCTGCATTGCAGTTTTCCCCAGTGTCCTGTAAAGCCACTGTCTCTGTCTGTGCCTCAGTGCTGCAGAACAAACCCATGAAACTGTCCCCTGAAGTCCCAGTGCCCTCCTGGCCCACCTCCCCCTAAATTGATTATTGCCCCCCTCCTCTGATGAACAAGCCATGATGTGATTGGCTCATTTCTCCAGGATATATTTCAGACTCCCTCTTTCTTTTTTCATTTTTTTCTCTCTGTGTCTGTCAGTGGTTGATGAGGTGAAAGAAGTTGATCAGGGGGATGAGGGTTTGGTGGAGAGTGGGGTGAGGCATCTTCATGGACTGGAATGACAAGATTAGTGAGGTGTGTACAAATGAGTGTATGTTTTTCTGTGTGTGATTCAACAGTAGCTTAGACATCCTGCTTTTTTCTCATACTCTGGTCACGGCTGCTCATTATTTACAGCCCACAGCTGCTTTTTCAGCCTCTCTGAGCCGCTGACTTGTCCTCCAGATATTGCATCGGTGATATAAGACAGGGATTCCCAACTTCTTCCTGGTTGTGAGCCATTACGATGAAGGACTGACTATTTGCAGTCCCTCATCACATTTTGCATATGTCGTAATTGTGAGCGTTGTGTACAGATATACACATAACACATCCTAGAATGCACTTAATGGGTTTCACAGACACTGACATATGTCCCCAATGCAATCTTAACACCACAGACAACTACATTCACTCAGTATGGTTATGCACACCAACACAAAACTTCTGGAATAATGTAACAACCATCATCTCTCAAACAGTGGACCATAACATTCCACTCTCTGCCTATTAGGAGAACGTACACCCATCAGTCACAAATATCACAATGGACGTGTTTACTAAATATGTTCAAATGGAACTAATCATCTAACAATAATCAATTAAATAACTTCCTGGACACCTGGGACCTCTTTCTGGAAGCACCGAATCTGCTGGTGAACTTTTCCTCTTTTTCCCTCCTTTGATTGATTTATTTATCGATCTGTTCATATATTTATTGTTTTTTCTTTCTCTTTGTTGTTAAATACACATAACATTGCACATTCATGTTGTACATCCAAACCTGTTTAGATTAATCGTAATTCTATGGAGTCTGTCTGTCTGTCTGTCTATGCACAAGCGGGCATATTGGGGGAGGAGGGATGATCATTTTTTGGGGGGAGTTTGTTATGTTGAATCACACTACACTTACTCTGTAAATGCACACAATGGATTCAATAAAGGAAAGAAAGAAAAAGAAAACCTTTTTATATGATACTTGTATTAGTTTTCTAATAGGATGCTCATACAGTATTGGTTGATAAAAGAACTTATTGAAATCATCCACATTTTGACAGATAATCCAGAATTCCTGATGCATCTTTGCAGGTTCGTCTTGTTTTTCTCCTCATTAAGGCCCCTTCATGTTGTGGGATTTTGGGCTGTCTGAGATGAAAGTTGACAACTGACCGAAATGTGGCCGTCTTTAGCCGTCACTTCAAAACAGACACGTGAGACCAGTCCCGTGACAACATTGGCAGCCAAAGACGGCATGTGACAGCTACTATCACCCTCAAACTAACAATCAATAATCAATAAATGAAGCAGAACATGGTGGCTGGCATACTTTCTCGTAACCACTATTTTTAATTTTTAATTTTTAATTTATGTGGGTAAAGCAGAAAGCCTGCTGCATTTCCACAACATAACTACATTTAGATGAACTGGGCTGAATGATAAGTTTCAGCTCTTTATTCTATGTACATCACAGCACTAAGATTCACTCCTCACACAGTCTGATGCACATGATGACCAAGTTTTAACAGACTCACCTTACATGAGGTGAAAACCTGACATTCCAACTGATCATTGTTGTGTAGTCTAAAGGCGCCTGAGGACAGCAAACATGTCGACCCCTTATCTTATCTTCTCACAATATCTGAAAGTTCTTTGGGATTTGTGGCTGAAATGTAATTACTGACTTGCTCGTTGCTAAAACAAATGTGTATTCTTCTTTCTGTAGTACCCTGTTTCTGTCTCTTCTCCTTCCGTCCACCCTCGTCGCCAAAGTCAGGCGAAGGTCAGGGTGATTTAGAAGATTTTCAGAGAACATGAGGTCTGTTGTGTTATTCTAACCCCGACTCCCCCTTCCTTTTTGGGCTTTAACTCTAGCATCTCATAGCGGTCTCCCGGACCAGGAGTCTCCCTCTGTCCCCCAGGCAGCGCATGGACGACTACTGTTGTCTTTTCATCACTGTTTAAGCTGGTTAATCCAGCGGCCTTGTTTATTTAGACAGGGGATCTACAGGGGTTTGCCCAGTGGACGCTACCGCCAGCTCCACCGTGGTTAGTTCACAAAGTCACAACACACTCCTCGTCTTGCTCCAACACATCCATCTGCTCCTCCATAGTTCATATGTTCCAATCTTATACATCACCAAAGGATGCACAGATTGCATCTTTCTGTTTTGCGCTATTAGACTGTAGAGAGGATCTTGATTATAAATAGCACCTGACGTTCATGGTTTAATCTTGGTAGACAGTCGAGATGTAGGTATAGGACAAGGGGACTTGATGGTCCATTGATGTTTTCAAGCTGATATTACATCGGTTTCACCTTAATCCAAAAACTCAGTTTGGAAACATTTTTTTGGAGTTCCGGTCAGTTGCTGTTTCACACACCAGGAGTGTTCTCAAGTTGGAACAGGACTCTTAGAGTGTTTGCATCCAAACATTCAGTTAAATAAATAAGATCAAGTTGTTGTTTTTTCTATATGTAAAATGAGGCAGAGAGAGGGTGGGCTCACTAAATGTTCCCATCCAGTCCAGTCCAACTCTGTTGAGTTCAGGAAACACGGGACATATTCATTATGGTCTCCTTCATACAGCTAATTGGTCACTTTCTCAAACACTTTCAAATGAGGCAAAGCTCACAAAATGTGTTTGAAGCTCTCAATTCAGACGATGGGCTCAAAGGGTGATCCGTACAATACAAGCAAAACATTGATCAGAAGTTTGGGACCAATATTTTTTAACTCATCTCACTGTCGGTATGATGCACATCGGATGGAAAAGCTTCCCCCTCACATACATGACTTCACCCCTGTCAAAATTAATCTCAAATTTCACGGTCCATTTTATTTTTGATCAGTTTTCTGTTCAGTTTGGCCTCTGCTCAGCGCCTCATGGCTTCGTTTTAGGGCCAGCGACTCAACCTCGCCTGTCTCCTCTGTTAGACTTGAGCTGTGAAAAAGAAAACAATTCCCAGATACCAGTCTACCAGTCTACTACTGACACAGCTGGGGATGAAGGGAGGGGTGGGGGTGACTGGGTGATGATTATAACTGGGCAGATGTCTCCTCCTGTCTCTCTCCCACTGCTCATCATTCTAATGAGCCCTGATGGCGCTTCCGCGATTGAGCCCGCGGTGGCAGGCCGATCGGCTCTGCACAGCAGCCTGAGGTAAGGTCAGTAACGTCTGTCTACTGTTATTCTAACCATTAACATAATGGCAACATTAGTTCCAGGGCCACGCTTCCCTGCTCCTAGGGAACCATTGTTTAAAGACACCAGCCAGTGCTCTTTTTGTGACGCCTCCACTGGCCACAGATCCGACCGACGATATGAAGACACACAGGAGGAGAAGAGCAACACAGACCAGCTATTCATAAGTCTCACATCAGCATAGTTGTGTTTTTATTTTTCAGAGCGCTGAGCCACTTTTTGAACTTTGAATTGTGACAAATTGCATAATAACTTCCTTGTAATTATGAGTTGGCCCGTTATAATCTCTTCCTTCTTGTCTTTCTTTTTGTCCTGCCATGTGTTCTTTAAGCTAAATCCGCTGTTCAGCTGATTTCTCACATGAGGGAGCATTCATCTCTTGTTTTTCATTCTTGGATTGCAGGAGGAATTCTGCCCAAACCTTTTTAACATTTAAAAGTCTAAAAGCAAAATTTAAGCCAAGTAAGGTTTTTCCCATATTTAGGAAGAATAATCTCAAAAGCAAAATACAAGTTTTGGAACTCATAGATCATTTGATTATGAAACACCAGCATCAGTTGAAGTTTCCTTAATGTTTTTAAAACATTTAACTTGAAACTCTTGATCAGAATTAGGGTTAAAAAAGGTCTCTGTATTAATTTAAAAACATGCACTGGACAGACGTGGGAGCACTTTAAGACGGGCTATGTATTTAAAAAGGTGTGTAGACAGCTGGGAAACCTAAAAAAACACACACCGCCATCCTCGACACAGCGCCTGGACTCACCTTGCCACAGCCACAGCAGCCAGACTCCCCTCAACAGGTGACTGAAACGTCCGTTCGACATGTTTCCGGCTTCCACACACTTCATTCACACACTCTGCTCAAACAACAAACTTTGATCCCTGGGAAATCCAAGACACAGAGAGGCTCCTGTCAACAAGAGACGATCACGTAGGATATCACCATGACACGAGCACATATATGAAGAGTCCAGTAATCCTTCACATGAAACTCTGGCCTTCTCTTCAGCCACCAGGGAGTTTTTTTCCCCCCCTCTTCTTGTTCTTTCACCTCCACCTCTTGGCTTCCATGGTCTGATAAGAAAGTTCTCAGTTGGAACCACGCTTCAAGCAACTTCTCCACACTGGTGCTCTCCTTAGGTTGGCAAGAGGAACAGTAAATGCTCTCTCTCTTTCTCTTCCTCCAACCCCCTTCTCTCGCTCACTCACACACCGTGGCCTTACTACTGTGCAGCGCTGTGGATCTGTTCCACTTGATGCATGTGCAGCGAGTGTGTGCATGCATGCAGGTTTTGTGTTTGTGCACTCCTGTCTGGCTCTTATAGTTTTGAGCTGAGAGGAGGGAGTAAGAGAGCGAGAGGGATGGAGGGAGGGCAGAGATAGAGAACGTGTGTGTGTGTGTGGAGGAGGGGGTTTGAGCTTCAAACTTCCTAAAGTGAAGGCTCCAGGGAGCTTTTAGAGCAAGGTGCAAAAGGGCAGTGGTGAATCGGAGTTATCACACAATGCTACACCGTATCTGATGGGACATATGACAACAAGCCAAAACATAACATCTTTTCTGTGTTCTGACTCCACTGGTGTCCAACCATGTAGAAAGTTTCTGTCTTTGTTTTGAAGTTTTGCTTACATCGTTAAAGAGATCCCATGTATTTAGTGTTGAGCAGTAGGTGTTACTGAGTAATGTGCTTTGTGATTACACTTGTTTTTGATTACACTTCACCACACAATTCGCACTTTGCTACTTCACCAATTTGTCGGCCAGTTTGTTTGCTGTCTTACCGGGAGATTTGTTACTGGTTTGGTATCTCTTTGATCTGGTGGATGTCAGGTTGGCACAGGAGCTGGAGGAGACTTGATTAGCCTCTGCAAAAAAATAGCAGCAATGTGCCCTCCAGTGACTCCACTGCTTGATTATATTTTGTGTGTTGTTAACTAAGCTGGATTGTTGGACAGTAAACAGCTCCACTTGTTAATCATAATGTAAATTTTCTATTTGTACATGTTGGTTCAGCACAAATAACTTGCCCAATGCAGTTTATTAAACTCATTTGATTTAGCCTTTAAATAGTGTTAATGGTGGAAAAAATGACTAGTTTGTTCCATTTCTACAGTGGTTTTGTTTACTTGAAGGGCAACATATTCAAACCCAAGACTTTAAATGTTTTATGAAGTCCACACATTTCCCTAAAAGTTGGTCTATATTTATTCTTTGGGATCCTTCTCTATAACCGTAATATGTCTAAATATCTCTGTTTCTCTTGGTAACCAACACACCTCACTGTGGGGAGTTTTCAATGGGCCTATGTTCCACCTAAGAAATAGTCCCAATGAATAATGTTAACACTGAGGTTTGTGGCTTATTGAGAGGAATAGGAACACTGTGTCTGGGAGGAGATGCTGGTGTTGATTTTTTTTCAAATGTAATTTTTCAATGTCGTCAGAAACCATTCCATTCACCTCAGTTTTATTGGTGCGGAGCAGCTATCTCATAGACGGATATCTCATATTTCTTGCACTTTAAACTAGTAGAGATGAGAGGGAAGCAATGTTTTTTTGGTCTTTCGGGTGAACCGTCTCATTAAAATGAGAGACCTTCAGCTGTAAAAAAAAAAAATGTCTGAAGTCAAACCTGCAGCAGCTGCATACACACTCTTTGCACAAACACATATCACACCCCATTAGAAAGGCTCACACACACAGAAACGCTCCAGTCACACTGATTCATAGGCTCTGCATGCGTACACATGTGGTCTGACGGAGCTGTTGACGCTGTTGACCGCTGCTGAGGTAAAAACGGGTTTCAAAGTGCCTGCCAAGCGAGAGTTGGCAGCACATCTACGATGGGTGGGCTGACCAGAGCCCTGGCGGCAAGTCAGACCTGCGTACACTCCCGACACCATTACACATGCAACCAATGGCCAGTGCAATTGGACTGAGTAATTTTACCAGCAGTGCTGTGTTTTATATGGCAGATCTGTAATGCATCATCTTGCTTATATTAATATTTCTTTGCCAATTGTCATTTCACCTAAATCTGTGTATAATCCAAGCACTCTCAGTTTCTCACAGTTGTCATGCCATGTTCTCAAGGTCACGAAACACTAAATGGATGCTACAGAAGAATTGTTTCTGTAACCATTTATTTCTTGTAGTTTTTGCCATCGTTCCTATCTGTAATAACGCTGCACTCTCCAAGTTATTTGCTAAGATGTGGAAACACTGCAAGATGTCTAAGGAAAGTCTGCATGATCAAGAAACATGGGCAGTCAGACAATGTGAGAATGTTTTAAAGTAACACCTGCTAAGTAACGCTGACGTGGAAAAATAAATATATCCACAAATAGTAAATGTACAGTAGCTTAAAAGTAGTTTCCAGACTGACGTCCTGCTTGAAGCTCAGCCTAATGTGTGAATCAAAGTTGTGCATTCGTACAATTTTCCCACACAATGAGGAATGCTTACGGACATTTTGAGTTTTATCTACATAGCAAGAGGTTTAGACCAGTGGTTACCAACGTGGCTGCTTTAAGGACCGGCCGAGGGTTTGTTTTGCAAGATTTGTTCATTTAAATCTTTTTAATTGCATTTTTAATAATGTTTCTAGATTAAAAAAAGAAAAGACTCAACAAACTATATTTATATGTACTGTAGCACATTTTTCCTAATTATATTGTGGTAAGAAATGTTATTGCTGCTGGGATTGGCATCGAGGCTTTTCATCCCACGCGTGGTTAAGTTTGGGAAAAAGATCATAATTTTGATTAAATGTCAATAGAGTAAACAGATTCCTGTACAGTAAACACATTCCACATACTATTAAGCCAAGAAAGCATTCTTTACCCAACCTGAACCAAATGTCAACAATTAAACACGTTTAATAAGGCTGTAGTTGTGAGGAGTGGATATTGTGGGAAAAGAAGAATATGGCATCACTTTTCCTTTAAAAACGTATTTTCTGTTCCATATGAGTATTATAGAAATGTAATTCTTTAAAGATAGGGTTGCAGACAAAGAAACATTAACCTGTGTTAGCTTAATGTATAAGAAATATCCAAAAACAACGATGTCACTATACCGAAACACAATTAAATGTGCTGGAGCCAACGTTAGTGATGGTAAGGTGAGTTCTCCAGGAAACAGAAGCTGTCAGAGGAAGTGATAGAAACATTTGCTGGGTGAAGCTATTATGAAAGAGAGCCATTTATCAAACCACTGTTTAGATCATATGACTAACGGGTCGGCTTGTTTTACAGTCTGATTGTCTGCATCCTTGTGTTTCTTGCTTCACTACGGTTTAATGCTGAAAATCAGAAACGACATACCTCCTTTGGCTTCTCTTTCTGTGGACGGTCCAATCTTCACCGTGAGTCGTCACAGCTATTACCTCAGGGGAGTCTAATCTGATTGTTGATCTGTGCCTCTGGCTAAGTGCTAACTTGCTGTGACAGACCCCACAGAGAGCCAAGAGGAGGGAGGACAGACTCCGCTGATCTCTGATCCCAGATCTGACAGCTGGCTCCCTCAGGAGGACACTGCCTGGGGTGTCAGCAGCTTTGAACCACTCAGGGTCCTCTCAGGAATGCAAACACACACACATGCATGCACGCACACAGCAAGCACGAATCCACTCAAATGTGTATGTGAATGCATCCATACACAATTTTTTTAAAGCTCACCCCTTACTTTCTTTTCCCACTTTCTAATACATACACACACACACACACACACACACACGCACACACACACACACACACCATCCTATACTGGACTTGGCCTGTTGGCACACACACAGGAGCTGGCATGAGCTCCCTAAGAACACACAGTCAACGCTATTTTATAATCAAATAATTTCTCTATCCTGTAACTAATACCTCTCCACTGAACATGACCTGTATCAACCATGGTGGGCTATGTGTGTGGTGTGTGTTTGCTTGGGCACATATCCTACACATCAACACACACACACACACACAGGCACACATACGTACACACTTTAATAATCACATATATGCATGGACTGCATAATCACACTGAACGTTAGTTCATTCACGCTGTTCATTTTGTGTTCTGGCTGGTCAGATTGTGGAGGTTTCTGGACTCTGTGAGCTAACAGCGCCCTCGGTAGGACTGAAAGTCAGTGTGCATCTAACAGTAGTTTAGATAGAACAGAGAAAAAGGGAGGTGAATGGAGAGTGGAGGAGAGGAGATAAGAACGCAAGAGAGGAGAACAGAATAAAAAAACAATAAAACTGATAAGGCCCTGTTTCATGAAAACACATTTTGACTGTGGCTTACATCAAACTAATAGACTACAGATGTCTACAGTCACACGTCGCACAAAGCTACCATACTCTTGACTAACTTAAGTAGGACAAATGTCAGAATTCTGAGATTAAAGTGGAGAGTGAATTCTGGGAATCAGGTCTGAATTCTGATTTCTTTCCCCCCTAACTTTTAAAACAAACAAACAGACTTTTAGACTTCTGACTTTAAAATCATAGGTAGGATTTGTCCTTGTTTATAAACACAACATTAAAAAATGGCCTCACCTCAGTGTATACTGTAATAATATACACTACATTACCTGTTTCAAATGCATGTGTCTCTGCACAGACTCTTTACCTTCTCATTGTTCACATCCACATTAAAATACCACAAATAATGTCCCATGTTATCCTCGTTTTTGTCATTTGGTGCTACTGGTTATCAGGTGTCACTGATTGTTACCCTGGAAACATGGGTCTATGCAATATTTTTTTGGATGACAAAAGAATCATTCGATTAGAGTGAACCCTTGACCAGAAGTCTAACCTCCTTGGGTCTGATTTTTCCTCGATATGATTGGATGAACAAATGTGTCTATCTTTGGCAAAAAAAAAAGCTTACTGGATAACTACTACTTTCAAAGATGGTGCCCCAGTCACTTCTGTTGGGGTAACTGACTGACTGCATATGCAAAAATAGTCCCCGTTGACTTTCTCAGGCTTCTAGGCCCATAGAGCATGCTCAGAGAACATGTGCGTCAGATGCTCAGTTCAGATTTGGTTATCTTGACATTTCACATACATAATTACCACTGACCTGTATCTAGCTCATGAATTAAGGCTTCAGCCTGGTAATGTGAACGCAACCTTCTGGTGCCAATCTGATGGATTTAGGGCCCAGTTATTCTCAGGCCCATTTTTATCTATGTATGTATATGAATATGTCCGTCCACAAATGGTCTATCCATTGACCCGTACATACTTCTGTATATTCGCCACATCGACATTGATACAACCACAGTGGGGCAGTGAAGTTTCAAAAGTTTCGACAGTACATCGAGACTTGAGGACGGAGAGTTTTCACACTTTATCACTTAACTTTTTTCTTCTTTGTTTTTTCTATACATATTTGTCGTGCCTTGCTTGAATTGTAGCTTCACTGCCCTCAGCCATTTCCGGTGGCAGTGCTCCGTTTCTTCCGTCTCATCCGTATCCCTAAGCTCTTCGAAAAGGTGTCCGATTATGTGTGGAATGAAATCAGAAGACGTCTCCATATCCGTCTTTAACGTAGAGCAGAAATGGGCCTTTTCTCTCGGCATCCCACACACATCGATGGGATAAAATAATTATATCATGCAGCTCCTCTACAGCAGATCAGCTGAAATACCCAGGATGGCTGCTATGCCACAACCCCATGCTGCTCCTGGGAGCTTGGTCTTAGTTCTGTGTTAGCCTGGGGGTAGGGTGGCTAACATTTTAAGCTTAAAATAAGTCTGTCTTTATTTCTCTGAAACTCCCCAACTTGGATTAGACCAAAATTACAGACTAGTCTTAAATATCTCCGTGAACTAGCCTGAGAACAGAGAGGAGAACATGAGAGAGATCTGAAGTCTTCTGTCCATTCCATAAATTAGGCTCCATTCTGTTTCGGTCTATTATTTTCTGTTCTGTTCTCTTACAGCCACATGCTGTCTTCTTCTTTCTTTCAAATAGGACACACATTCTCCTTAGTAACACACAGCCACACGTGCATGCGCACACATGCTAAGCCTGCAGATAGAGCCCTGCTCTTTAATCTTCACACATTCACATCCCTGCCTCTTATCTACAAGATGCATAACTCCAAACAGCCAGACAAAGAAAGACACCCACATCATTTGCACATTATTCACTCCCTTTTGTCCATAACATTTCACTCTGCTCAAGAAACGTAGCCAGAGTGCAGCGGTGTCTCCATCTGTCACCTAAAGCTAAGCAGTATGCATCACATTCAGGGTTTTGCTTCTTTTTTTCTGGTGTCACCAGGTGAGTCTTAGATACTGCGATGTTTTGAGGTTTCCGAAATATGCTGATGGAGAGATAGGCACCATGTTTGAGTCTGATGTTGTAATCCCACTCGGCTGCAGATGTCTGCACACGTTACAGTGCAGGCAAATAGAAAAAAATGCCATAATTTCTGGCATAGTTACTGCAGCATGGGTCACCACAAATACCTCAATGAAGCTGTTGTTTGCTCTTTTGTGTGCACAAGCACAAAAAGAGAGACTCTGCATCTACTATAATGTGATAACAAGTAGTAACTCTAGCCCATTGAAATAAAGGCAATTTAACTTTTCAAACTACCTTGAGGGCCTGGACCTGGATTCTTTTCCTTTGTTTAGTTCCCTTCCATGAGCACCGGTGGTTTGAGGGACACCAGCAGCGATCCAGTTTTCTCCCTTTTTCACACAAACAAACATTTAGTTTGATGGACACAACTGAAGGACCTCTTTGCACTGTGGCTCACACAGCTATTTCAAGTATGGTAGGTCAAAGCTGAGCCACAAAATTGATCGGTAGATGTATGGATGCATTAAGAAAAGTGGATACCGTGTTCCATGACGGCGCGCCAAGTTGTCCACAGTGGGTGTAGACTGAAATCACCATGAGAGCATTTGAGGTGAGACTGTCCAAAAGTGTGTTGCCTCTTTCCCCCATGTCTTTGACTAACATTTGGAACAGTTATGAACACGAACCCCAGCTTCTCTGGATGAGCTAAACTCTCTCAGCCTCATGGTTTGTCAGTCTAGTCACAGTAGGTTGCTGCCTGTTTTGATATAGAGATTTTATTGAGTCCATCAGCAAAGTCTTTTCTACAGCATGTATGAATCAACCTCTCGAGACATTATTGCCAATATTTACATACTCTTTACTTTGGCAGACAAGGTATCAAGACATCAGAAGAGTATGAAATTGAATTAGATGATAGAATCTAGCTCTCCTTCCAAACTAAACATGTATTATTAAGTAGAACTAATCACATTAAGTATTGGACTGGGCTTTCCATGACATATCAGATATCTCCTGATTTTTTAAATAATGGTGGTTGCTTTGGCTCCAATTGAAGACACCAAAAAAAAACAACCATTCAAAACAATGTGAATTTCAAGTGTTTAGCCACAAATTAACACCCAATGACAGTATTTCTGACACTTAGGTCAATAGGAGTTCCTCCTTGAACTAAAACTCTTGGGACTCCAGAAGTTGACGTATGGAGCAGCTGAGAGAGCCGTGTGTTTTTACTCCCTCATCTGTCACCACATAGATTTTGAGGTCAAAGTCAACCTCACTGAGGGTTCATCAGAGATTTAGCCACAATATTACCAGTTGTCCTTAAATCACACAAGAAACCTACAGACATTCAGACTTCAGCAACAAACAAGGATAATATCCCCCCCAACACACACACACACACACATCACAAACACTGATTCAAAAAGGAACACTGGCTGCTGAGACTCAGATATGGTGGTTAAGTGTGTGTTGGAGCAGAGTGTGTCATGACACAGACAGTGTGAGCCAGATGGAGTGTCTCTGGCAGATATTTACTTTCAGGGAAAAGTTGAGCATATTCAGCCCTGATCACTAACAGATGATTAGAAGCCACAAGCTTATTTATTCACAGGCTGCAGGTCACCACAACTGCTTCACTGTCACGGTCAATGCTGCAAGGGTTCCATCTCCATCAGTGACATGAGGAGTATCAAAATGGTTTCTCATGCTGACAAAATATTGCTTTTGAAACTCAACCTACCATGATGTTTAAACAGAATGATTTGTTCATTTGTGTCTGGTTTGATAATTGACCTCCTCAAACAGCATTAGAGCTGTATAGATGAGGAATGTCAAGCTTTAGATTCATCCACACGTCAAAATGGTGTGTTTGAAGATCCATGTCCTCATGGATCTTCAAACACACGCATTACTCTGTATATGAGTATATTTGGAGGCTGATGTTTTACTTTATGATTCCCCCCAAACCAAAAACAAATAAAACACTACACAGCATTCAGAGAGTCAAACCTCCATTAAGCAGCTCAGTTTCTCCATTATGTCATTGTACCTAAAAGCAAGAGTCCCAGGATAGTTTGACCCTCATAATATGACTCCATGAGAATTTGGAATCACATGCTTTCATTATTAGTTTGACAATTATTCATGAAAAACTATATTTCACCAGTGGTGGTTTTTACCTCAGTAACTTTTGAAGATACATTGAATTTGACATCAAACTGAATCAACACAGTTTCACCTACAATTTGACATTAAAGTCTGTGTCATCATTATTATTCGTTGTCTCACAGCAGTGAATTTTCCGTGGATCCTATAAATCTAAACATCCAGCCTCACCAGACCACCACTTAGACCCGGGACACCTGGCCACCTCCAACCGAATCCTCCCATCAGGAGTTCCTTTCATGAAGTCATCCTAACATCGAGCTCCACTCCTCACCACCACCAGTGTCCAGGCTCCGGGGGTCTACTTCATGCCAGAGGCACCTAATTCATCGGACGGCTTCCCTTGGTGATCTCCTTCCTGCCGGGGTCTAAGCGCCAAAGATTATTCTCCTTTTCACAATGAATTTAATATTGCTTTGAGTGTCTCATTCTATTGTTCTTCCTTGTAGTCTCTCCTGATTGAAATGAGTAATTTGGTGAATAAATGAATTTTTTAATCAAAACTACTGGACTGTATGATTGCATACATATTCAGTGTGGGTGGTCCCAATGGGAGTCAAAGCGCCAGTCTTCAAATGTGTTAGTATTATATGTCCTGGAATAAGAAAGCTGTTCTCCTTCCTCTCACATCATATTGTAGGAGTAAATCCATAACGGCATGAGGATGAGGAGGAGGAAACTTTACTCTCTACTTGTTCCATTGCCATCTTCACTTCTTAAGAGATGAGTAATATCATGGCATGCGACTTATCTCTGTGTTTACCTCTGGTATTCTCACAGCTGGAGGTGAGAAAATAGATAGCAGGGGTCCTCTTGTCCAAGAATGTGCTACCAAAAAATGTGACCACCCTTCTCCTGAATGTTCTCTAAGGTTGTTGTTCAACATGTAGTCATTACCATGTTTCATTTTGCATTAAGCCCATGTGAAATAGCTGAGATTCATTATCATGTATGCAGCGTTGTGTAACTAACTACAAGTGTTTCTTGTTAGTTTAATGTTTGAATGAGCCCGTTCCTGCACTGAACATGTGTTTCAATTTATGCTATGTGAAGTTCTCTTGATTTATGCTGCTTTGCACATTCACTTTGCAATGTCATCATCCCCCAAAATGGAAAATCAAGGAAAGTTGTGCGCAAACACTTTCATGAAGGGTGTCCAAGCTACAATTTATAGAAACCATTTCAGAAAAAGTAATTCAATTACAGCAATTTATGGCAATATACCATATGGTTCACTGCGGCTATTTTAGGGCTTGTGTGACAGGGGACTGCCAAAGTGAAAAAATGTGTGTGTAAGAGATGAGTATCACTAGGCTTTGCAAGTGTTAATTATCATCCCCATCTATTGGCAGCTTAGCAGTCTTATTTTAATCTAACTCAATTAAATAAGTGAATTTAAACTTGATGGATCCAAACCCCAGTGAGGGTGAGAGGTAACGGCTGTGACAGACGTGGGCTGGAGTCACATCTGGTTGGTATAGCATACAAAATGAAGCTAATGGGGTGAGAGGGTGAGGGTTTGAGCCTGGCAGATGTCAGCAGAGGCCATCCTTGTTATTGACATAGCTGCCATCTTTGGTCTTCTTTTCATCCGTCAGCCGGAATTGACCGAGGATCCCCACCGCTTTGTAATATGAGCCAGATGACGGATCTCGGCACGAACACGCAGACACGTATGATGGAAACACTTGAACAAATACACGCTCTTCGGACACACACCCTTGCACACATTAGCGCAAAATTCTGTTGCTGCTGTCATCTGCCATTTGGATCCATATCAGTTGCCTCCCCAAATCTGCCCACATATTATTTTACTCGACCTCAGCCGACAGAGGAGATTCCATCCAGGCCTGCAAATGGGATCCTGACATGCAAAAATCATGTCGGATTAAATCCGCAGGCGAGCCAATCTTTTTAAAGCCAAACTTGAGATGTTGACACCACCCCCGAACTGTCGCTCGTGATTCATGAGCGATGTATTACATTATCATCACATTCTTTTAGCATCAACCTCCCATGACAGAGCACAAATAGATCTTTATGTAATATGCACATCACATTCTAAATATTAATAATAGGCCCATCCCTGAACTGAACATATGTTTTGATTTATTCTAAGTGAGGTTTTCTTGATTTATTCTGCCTGGCACACAGATTTCCCAGTTTTACAGCAATGCCATCATACCATGTGTGGTAAATCAAACACACCTCGAGTATTTCAAGTGACCTGGGTCAGCCACTATTGTGTCTCATATCCTCCAGTTTATAGCTGGTTTCCACAGTCTGTGCATGAAAGAAAGAGGGAAACAGAGAAGGTGGGAGGGATGCAGCAGCAGAGGTCTCGTGACTCGTTACATTCCACTGGAGGTCTCTGTAGGGGCTTCTGGGCCCAGTATGTGAGAGTAGAAAAAGACATGAAGAGGCTGAGGTGAGAGCTGATCCCGACCACAGATAGCACCTCTGGGGGCAACAGCAGCAGTTTTACTACCTACGATGGTGGTCTGTTGGGAAGCTTCAGGCAGTGATTTCTGTTCTTAAAAACCTTCAGTGTTCAATGAGATCATTTTGATCAAAAACGGAGGGGGAATTAAAGAATTAGTGAAATAAACAGCACTTTGACAGAGTTTCAAATGAATATTTTTCATTGCCAATGGATCAAATGACATTATGCATTAATATAAAAGGGTCTCTCATAGAAACAAACCCGCCGAGGATTATCACTCAATTCTACAGCTGTCCTCTGTTTTAGCATCTTTTAGTTCATAGTTTTGGTTTTCACGATTTCACTGTTTAGTCTCAGATTTTGCATTCATTTGTTTGGAATGCGTTGAATGTGTAGGCCGTGTAAATAAGCCCCTGAAGACCCTGCTATAATTTGTCGAATTGCAGTGTCTTGTTGAGGTTTGTGTTTACATCTGGCAGACGACAGTAACAGGCATCACAGTAATTAGTAGCATAATAAACGGGATTTTGTGACAATCATCACCTTGGTGGTATTCAGTTAATTTGGGCACAGATAGGCAAAAACAAAAAACTCCATCATATCAGTATCGTCAATAAAAACACAATATAAATATGCCGCCAGACAGGCAACAGAGGGCCGTTTTTCACTCCCTAAGGCAAACACCAATTTTCTTAAATGTACATTATAAAGAGGAATGAAAACATGGAATTCTTTACCACTGTTACTGCTT
Source organism: Chaunax sp. Z400 (assembly GCA_037577475.1). Classification (NCBI taxonomy): domain Eukaryota; kingdom Metazoa; phylum Chordata; class Actinopteri; order Lophiiformes; family Chaunacidae; genus Chaunax; species Chaunax sp. Z400. Next base: position 24,263,562 of record CM075185.1, read on the forward strand.
AAAATACCACAAATATAAGTTTAAAAAACAAATAAGTAAACACCTTGGAAAATCATATTGGTAGGATGCCATACATATGGGACTTGTAGTTTTTGCTAGAAAAATCTGTAAGAGTTACGATTTTAAATTTTCACTCATACAATATTGATGTTATTCTTCTGTACAGTTTATGTCTTATACTTTTCATCTGTGATGACTGTAATTTTATATTGTCATATAACATATATATAGATTATTTCTTCATCTGTGGTGACTCTAATGTTTAAGGTATGTTTTCAGATGTGTTGATTAGTGTGGACCGTAAGGTTTAATATTTGTTGTCTGTTTTGAATGTATGCATGTATGGTTTTAATTGTGGACCCCAGAAAGAAAAGCTAATGGGGATCCTAATAAATAAATAAATGAATGAATAAACTATGCTCCAATGGTTACAAGGAGATTATGATGCTATGTCACCTTGAAAGTTAGTGCATTATCAATATATACATATGTTTTCTTTTTTTATATGGAAGATTCCAAGTGAAGCCTGTATTTGCCCTCTTCCTAAAAGTAAGGGACAGAAGCCAAATTTTGCCTTTAATTAGTCTCAACATCAATAAAGTTAGAATATATTATGTTAGGAATGGTCTAAACACTCGAAGGGTTTTATGTTGATGTAAACACTGACAATCTTTGCTTCAGGCTCCCCTGTTCAGGTCCCACTGACATTTCTTTTAGAATTTTCTCTGCAGATTTGTTCTCTATTTTAGTTATTCAGTTGACTGAGTCAGCAAAACAAAGCTGCACCATCCTGTGGATTTTCTTCAGACTCATCAGGTGATAAGCAGCTGGAGAAAGAGTTTTGCTGAACATACAGACTGGAGACAAGGTCATAATTCTTTTCATTTAGAGCCTTGGAGAGCAGCGAGGAGGGAGTGTTTGTTTTGTTTTAAGCACTCTAAATTGAGGATCCCCCTGTCTGATTGTAATCATCACTGCCTCCATTTTGCACCGCTCAAAGTCTGTAATTTAGTTTGCGATATCAATGCTGACAGATGTGAGAGCAGATAAGGACGGGGTGATAAGCGAGGATGAGGACAGGCGGGTGAGACCAGAGTAGACATTGTGTGCAGACAAAAGCCCTGAATCTTTTTCTCTTTAATTTCATACCTGTGGACAGGTGCTTGGCAAGGCAGAACATCCACGTTAGTGGAGGAAGCGGGCAGAGGGAGGAGGGGAATGAGGAAGACCTTCAAAGGGGATCAAAGAAGGTCATGCTATTCCTCTCCTGCTCCCCCCTCGCTCTCCCTCCTCCACTGATCTGGAAACGATAGATTTCATTCCTGCTTTTGATCCTGTAAAGGGGAAAAGTGGTGTCAGATTTCCAGGGTGGAGCCTGAGGATGTCACCAGGAACGTAGACCAAAAAGACTTGTTTGGATCGTCGCACTCAAAGTCAATAGTGAGCAATGTCTGTAAACCAGGGGGGGGCAGGGGGCAGGCTGGTGGTGGGCCCACCCCCAAAATAAAGAGAGATTTTGGTAAAGTATGTATTTCTTAAACTACCTTTTAGTGTTATCTCTTTTCATCAATGGTTTGTGTCGTTTTGTCATCGTCTTGTCCCAGTGATGGTAAAAAAAGAACACTATTGTTCGAAAATGTTATTATGTTAACAATATACCAACCAAACATTAGCGTTTTAATGTTGTTAGTTCAAAGCACCACTGTGACTGTAGTGTCTTAGGCCCCGTTTACACTACAACAATTTAGCTGAAAACCGAGAAGTTGTTTCTTTGCCTTTTCAAAACCTTCTGCGTTCACACGGCACTGTTTCCAAAATGATCCCTGTACACACGGATCCGCAAACACTATTGAAAACGCTGTGCGCCAAGGCAGTAGTTGGTGGTGTAACTTTTCAAAATCAGCATTACAGAAGAAGTTCACAGTGTTGGTTCAGCAAATCTACATTGGAAGAGCTTTAATAAACACAACAGAGTCTGCAGCACAAACAAAACCAGAGAGTCCGACATTGTATTTTTGTTGTTGCCCTGGCCATAGTCGGCTGTTTGCTTTTGTCTGGGTACGCAAATAAGGCTGGCCGTTTTGCTCGTTTACACGACAATGGTATAGTGGCGTTTTTAAAAGTTTCCACTCTGAAGCCCGTTTTCAAAAGTTTGCACTTTCAGTCCCTGAAAACGGTTTTCTCGTGTAAACAGACGGCCAAAAAGCAACAAAGGTTTCTGTTTTTGGGTGAAACGGTCATCATATAAGCAGCCCCTAATTCATTCACTGTCCAAGCTCTAACTTTGTGTAACTTTCTCAGGTTGTTTTCCTGTTTTTTGTGGAATTTTATTTGAATCAGTGCTTCTCATTGTAAAGCAATATACTGTAATAAAAAACTGTGATTTTGGGCGATAGAAATCAGACTGTTTAACATTTAACCTAAAATGAGTTTATTATAAATAAGTGTTAAGCACTGAGCATTATCATCAGCGGTTCGGTTTGTAATCATCTCTTGTCTAGTTAATAGGGAAGTGTCTTCTGCCTTGTCCAGGAATGCTGTTTTCTCCAACACAGTTCATTCAGTTGTCTTGTACATAATACTTCCAGCCATTCTACTGTATAATGTCATCCATCAATATAACTATAAGCATCTTATTTCAAGGCTTTATGGTTTCATGCAGATGCCTCTGAACGACCGTAATTCCCATCTGTGGAGTCTTTATAGCTCTGGTGGACGATGCATATTTATGATTGCAGTCCCTTTATGATTTCTCTACTGTAAAAGAATAACAGCCTGGCAAGTAGAGGTGGAGCCCCCGGCCATTATTTACTGTAGTGTTGTACCTCAGAGACACACAACCATAATATGGGACAGGAGGCATGCAGGAATTGAATTACACCCGAAATATACTGATCCTTCAAAAGAATGGGCTCCCTTGTTGGATAGTTTTACCTATGTTTTGTGATGGAGTTCCCCCTTTGGAGAATGTCTACAGGAGTAAATGGCAAAAACAGGTTGGAGGGAGCAAGTGAAAAATTCCAAATTAAGTGAAGAGGTGGTTTGTGGGTGCAGCGTGCGGTTGGCATGTTGACTCCTGTGTTTTGGTCTCAAACAGACCCTGCTGTCGGTGAAAGAGGGAATGGTTGATGTCTAATCACCTGTTGAGATGTGGCTTGGATTGAAGAAGCTCTTCTGACGCTATGTCTTTCTTCTTAATGAGGAAATTATAGACTACAGCTGGGCGCACATTCTCTGGATTTGCATCACGAGGCCTTCACCTGCTCCTCTCTAAGTTTTAATTAAGCAGTGGAAGAAATTCCCCCTAGTTAGACGTGTAGTGGGTTTATTTTCTGCGCTGCCTGGAGGTAGATGGAGGTTTTTGAACCTCAAAATATTTTGATTGCATTTGATAATAACACCCTTCAATATGAACGGATTGCAAAAGCAGTCTCTGCACCTCTTGACCGCATAGATAATCATGTTTCATCATCTGCTGTGTGCTTCCAGAGACGAGTTATGGTGATATTTTGTGCAGGAGTGTGTTGAGGAATAAACCAGTGACCTGAGATCAAACGGCTTGTACATCTGTGTGTTTTTGGTCTGTGTATATGTGTGTGAGTGGAGGCAAAGAGGGCAGATACAGGGCAAGGAGGATGGCTGCCCTTGATAACACACAGGTGGCTGATCTTGGGGCTTAGGTTCTGACGCTGTCCCTCAATCCGCCACTTCCTACTCTATACACACACACGTACACCCACACATAGCAACACAAACACAATTCCTGTCCAGTGAGTTGCAATATCATGGCAGTGCTCAGGTTACTGTCCGGGTGCACAGCTCTGGGGTGTGGAGAGTTGGGAATAGGATGAAATAGATAGTCACTGTAATGTTCTGCCAGTTCGTGCAGAGGTGAGGGGTTATTGATGGAGGCTTTGTTGTTTGAGGGATATGTCTCAGTGCCTCTGGATTCCTGCTTGATTTACAGCTGAACAGCCTGTTGCTGGAGAAATGAATAACAATTACAGAAGAAAAAGTGAGGAGAAAAAGAATTTTATAGCACATACAAAAATGAGCAATCACTCTACCTCTCTGCAGCACATTCTTAACTGACAACAATTCATCTTCGATTTCACACCAGAGTGTTCCCATTTAAAACCCCTGTGAAGCGCTCCAGCGGGCAAAAACTCTGGTTGCTGTTGGTGTTTGCAGTGGGGCCTGGAAAGAGAATGGGCTGACATTTATGGATGAGGTTCTCCACCATCTCTACTATCAGGTTTTAAGAGTTTTTACAAGCATGGAGCCCCTCTGCATGCAGCGTTAAGGGCCGATGCGGGGACTGAACTGACGGGATCTGGGGTGGCTGCACTGTATTCATGCAGACTTTGTAAACTGTGGCTGTGATGTGCACATCCATCACCGCCTGGTAGCATGCTGCTTTTCAGGATGGGGGTGCATTTGTTATACTGACATGGCCAGGGGGATGGAAGGAGGAGGGGGGATGTCGCGGGGGAGGTCAGGATTAGGGGAGTGGGGCAGAGCATGACGGGGTCAAGATTAGGGTGTTAGGGTAGAGTGGACAATGTAGACGAGAAGGGCTGGGGGTGGTTCAAGAAAAAAGATATTTTTGTGGGGTTTTAGGGGATAAGGCTCCATGGTAGCAGTCTAGTCACTGGAGAAATCCCACTTGCTCTTTTACAAGTCTTTGCATTATTACAGGGGTTTCTGATGCAGGAGGCCACATTTGAGGAATTTCATGAACAAACCAACACACAGAGGAGGACTAAATGAGGAAAACACATCAGAACTTTTAAGTAACAGACCATCATTGCAAACTTTGCTTCAAAGATGGATCTTATGAAGCTGCGTCTCTACATCAGCCACATATATATTCAAGTTGTATCCCTTTCAACTCGTGGAAGCTGTTTCTTTTGGGCATTTCCAGATAATAAATGTATAACCTATAATCAGCAGAAACGTGGTAATATTTTCTGTTATTTCCAACACATTGTGATGTAATCTAAAGTCTTTGAATGATTTGCAAATATATTCTTACATTAAAAAAAGACAAAGGTTCAACTGTTTCAAAAAACTGGGATTTGTTCTTTTTTACTCAAACAGGTCTAAATAATGAATTTATTGGGGACTATTTTCAGCAGTCTAGTGATTACTTCTAGCAGCACCACAGTATCAGGGATTGATTTAAAATGACAGTGTGTCTCTGACCATGACACTAAATGTTGAAAATCTTTCGCTGCATCAGATTTTTGCTAAAGAAAATACTTAGGATTGATTCCTGTTGGTTTTGGATGTATAGCCAGACCTCTATAACGTTTTCCTGTAGACTATTTTGTGCATGCTTTGGATCCCCTATGAGAAACTTCTCCCATAATGATAGATGTTTGCTTCCTCTCTGCCGAAGGCAGAAATGTAAGCAATCAATGTAACTCCAAATCTCACAGACAAACATTGGGGCACTCCAGTGAGTCAACTTTCCACTGCTGCATTTCCTCTCCCACATGCTCCTGACTGTAACTGTGTGACCTTTTCACCCTAAAGTAGTGACTCTTTTGCCACCAACTTCAATCATCGTCATTAAACCAAACCCTAATATTCTTAGTGTTCAGTATTCAGATCCACAATCAGACAATCAATGAATCTTTTGAGCACCGTAAACCAAACAGATTCATCTTCACTGTGTTTGTGTAGCAGCAGAATTCTCACAACTAACAAATAAAACCAGAACTATCAACAATGCTATTTCCTTCTTAAGTTAAGTGAGAGTATTTATTCCTATAATCAACCGTTTAACACAGAAAAACACACGTCTGACTTTTATCACATAGAAGACAATGGAAAATTGTTGTTTGTGAGGCTGCTTCCCTCCACCACCCTGTAATCTGGGATAACCAGGTTGTCTAGTGTTGGTGGGGGGGTCAAGGGTGGAGAGGGAGGAGTGATGCTGACGAGGAACATCAAAAGAAAGAGGGTGAGTTGGGGGGGGAGAGGGGACACAGATTAGGGTGATGGAGGAGCATGAGAGAAAGTAGGAGTCAGGAGCAGAGCTGCATGGAAAGCATGTCAAGAAAACAACAGGTCTAAGCTAATTATCTTGTTTTCAGACCTTATCAGACTGCAGCATGTAGACATGGTTGTATATGTGAAGGGGATCTGTGGCGTGAACACAAAGCATTGCTGTATTTGGGATAAATACAGATAAATTCCTTCCAAGCACAATACTGAAACTTAACAGTGATCCAGGTTGATACTGAGAGTACAGAGGTTTTCATAATCCTCAGGGAGGATTGCTTTATCACAAATTCCATCTGAGAGCCAGTGGGTAGTCCAGTGTGTCAGCCGCAGAGACAGTCAGGCTTTTCTCTGGCAGCCAAACCCTCCAATCACAGATAATGATTTCCATTTGCTAGCTCCAGGCAGAGCAAGACTTTTTTTGTCTACCTCAACGAAAATCATTTCCCCAGACTGAACCCAAAATAACAGAAGTCCTCAATTCACTGATAACTTCTCTACACCCTTCTTTTCTTCATGTTTGTAGTCGAGCTCATCCCAGACACATGCAGCTGTTTAATTAATGGATTTCACACCATACATAATATTAGGAAATACTTGCTGCCTAATGAAAGATGGAAGAGGAGAGGAAAGGAGGAGGAGAGGAGGAGGAAGAAAGGAAAGGAAAGAGGGGAGAAGAAAGGATGGTGAAGAGAAGAGGATTGGATGAGGAAAGGAAGGAGATGAGAGGAAGAAAGGGAAAGAGAGAAGAAGGAATATAAAAAGGATGAGAGATAAGCAAATGAGAGGGGAGACAAGATGAGGAGGGGAGTAAAAGAGGAGGAAGAAGAGGATCGCACTGCTTCACACCCCACCTCAGCTGAAACCAAGTGTCTGCAGCCGTTGAACATCTGTTGTATTTGGCCATGGCAGCCTTTCCACCGCTCCCTCACAAACCATTTGACTCTCCCTTAAAAAGTTTTATCCATCACTTGCATAAGCGAGATCCTTGACCTGAGAAGAGGATGAAGAGGAGGGCTGAGGGGACATGAAAGAGAAGAGGTGGTAACAAATATATGAGCTTCTCTGTGAGAAGCTGCTGCCCTGTGGAAGCAAGAGCATTGGATCTTCACATTTTTCTCCAAACACAACAGTGTAATATGTAATATGTGAGTATAATGGATCATAGCTCTGCTGATTTAGTGATGATCTAATGATCTTCTGGCAGTGGATTATCTTCCAGTTGTCCTAAACAGCATCTCAGATTCTTGTTTTTCTTGACATATGAAGCACAGAAAAAAGAACTGTCTGTCCAGTGAAAACATTTTTGAAATTGCTTAAATAGGTGTTTTATGAAAACACATTTTGGAACATTAAATGATTACGTCCAGCTGAATTTGAGACATGCCAGACCTGCAAAAAGAATTCAAAACCTTCTGCTAAGGTATATGGCATCTTTGGAGGACCTCCCTCCAACCCTCGAGATGTGGATTAAAGACCTTATGCACCATTTGGTGTTGGGGAAGATTCTCTATTCTACAAGAGGGAGTGCTTACAAATCTTAAGTCAAATGGAAATCTTTTTTAACACATATAGAAAAAAATGGGCACAATTGATATGGACGTTTTGTACCCCTTGACCATATATTACATATAGTCTTCTTTTAACTTATTTGTATTTAAAAAAAATCTTTATCAGACTTCTCTTCTTTTATTAATTAGTTGCACTGTTTCCTTTGTTTTTCATTTATTTTTGTTGTCGTTCTGTTTTGTCTTTTTATGATTTTTGTCACTGAAGTCATTTATATATACATGTAATGTAATTGTTTAAGAAATCAGCTTTGTTTCATTATTAAATGGTACAGTAACACAGTTATAGGGATGGGTCACCATTGGAGCAGAAACGTGTGTGTGTGTGTGTGTGTGTGTGTGTGTGTGTGTGTGTGTGTGTGTGTGTGTGTGTGTGTGTGTGGTTTTTTTGATTTCCTGTACTTAAGATAAGATTTCTAACACCAATAAAAAGACTTTGAACAAAAACAAAAAAAAGACATATGGCAACTTTAAAGAATCTATATTGGATTATTGTGGAAACATTTCATATTTCCAAAAACAACAAAAAACATCAATATGCATGACAAAACAGAGAAAAAAATAAAGTAACCTTATATCAGCATAAAGCAAATGGAGCCTGCCTTTTTGTTTTCTAAACAAATCAGCCTAGCCTGTGTTGTATGGAAACTTACAAAATCCACTAACAGAATCAGACAAATCCAATAATAAATTATATTAAAATCTAATTTAGGTGACTCTTCTATTTATCTTTTACTTGCTCATTTGTTTCAGCTTAAGTATTTTAAATCTTAGTCATTTTAAGACTGTGTATGATATGTATTAAGAAGAACAGTGTTATTAATCCCTCTACTTTACTGCTGCATTCTGCTGTAGCAGTACTGTATTAAGAACTTATTTTATTTTATTTTTTTATTCATCCTTTATTTAGCCAGGAAGGTCCCATTTGGATGCAAGATCTCTTCTTCCAAGGAGTCCTGGTCAAGATGGCAGCATAGTTACAAAGAGTAAAAAATACAAAACCAACAATTTATCATCATAAAGCACATACAATGTAAATACATTATACAAAGGAAGAATAAAAGAAGAGAGGCAAACAGGCCATGTACCAGAAATATCCATAACACTGTCTGTCACAGGCCAAAGTTATGTAAAACAGCAACACGTAAAAGACCTTTAAAGGTATTCTGAGAGGGGAGCGCTTCTAAGGAGTTGTGTTTTGCAGCTCATTCCATACCCAGGGAGCATAAAAGGAGAAAGCAGTTTTACCAAGCTCTATTATATTCATCCACATAAGCAGCTATACTGCTTACTTGCACTACTGTAAAAAAAATAGTGCATTAACACTAAAAAGTTAACTAGTCCACGCATCTTTTAAAAGGTCATGGATTGGGAAATACTGTCTTGAAAACATATAATATTTTGCCGTTTTGAGGAGCTGTGTTTTAGAAATGTATTTGTTCCTTTATATAACAAATTATTCAATTTATACGTTCTCTCTCTGTCTTTCTTTCTCTGTGTGAAACTAACTTTCTCTTCCCCGTCAGGGAGCTTCCCGTCCTACTGTCTCCAGCACCTTACATATCAGCTTCACAGTTGCTATTTGTCTCCTCTCGACCCCTTGCTCCTGCAGTCCTGTCAGGCATGTGGTCCAATAATAGCCTGGCCAGGTAGCTCAGCCATGTGGAATTTGACATTGTGTCCCAGGGCATGCTGGGCCCCCCGATGGGAGAGTGCGAGTGGAGGGAAGACAGCTTGTGTCAAGGTTTGGAGTCTGAGTTGCACAGACTTGGATGAGTTAAGAGGATAAGGCTGCGATTTTTAAATCTCATTAATCAAGATTATCATGGTCATCCTGAAACCTGCAACCTGTAATACCACACTGATATTTCCAGCCAGTCTATATCTTGCACAATAGGGTCTATTGAATCTTGCCAAATGTTGTCCTTTGGCTCATTTAAAAATATTTACCTCTGCCAAGCTGGATATGTTTTCACCGGTGTCCATTTGTTTGTTTGTTTGTTGGTTGGTTTGTCAGTAGGATGACACAAAAACTGGATTTCCATGAATTTTGGTGGAAGGGTGGGCCATTAAATGTAGATGTGGATTGGGATAAAGGGACGGATCTGTTGGGCCTTGGTGGAGGTATGTGCTCTACTAAGTGCGATGCTAGTTTTTTAATATATTTGATATTTTCTATAAATATGTTTGTGATGTAGTTTAAAAACATATCTTGACTGATGTGTTTCTGACAGTGGGTGATCATGATGCCATCAGTGTTTTCTTTTTATGTTATTATTTTCTTTTTATAGCACTACTTTAATGATGTGTTCTTTTGGTTCTGTTGTTTTTTGACTTACATTATATTAAATTGTAATCACTCACTATGACTAAGGGAGACACTCCACAAGCCCCTCTGGGTTTCTTGTCTTCCTTGCACATGTTTTATACTGTATAATGGATTAAGGTTTTTATGTGCTAAATAAAGTTTAAAAAAAGAAGTATTTTTAACATTATACATATTACATAACATATGTATTTTGTTATTTCTCATGATGCCATTGATGAAGGCCCTGGGTTAAAGTATTCCTTTTTTCATGTCAAAGCTTAATTTAAGAGCTATAATCCAGTGAAGAGTCTCTGCTCATAACTGAATCTGCTGGCCTACACATGGCCTAAATACACAATTGGATGTGCACGTACATGACTACCCTTGTGCATCTGTTTGTTAATGTAATTTCCTACACAGCCATGATAAGCGTACCTCTTCAGCTCCAGTTTCAAGTGCACCAGACAGTCAATACTTAGGTCATGCTGTGCAGTCAAACTCTAGTGGAGGTCCTGAAGGTCCCAATCATACCAAATAAACATATAGCACTGCTATTACACTCTATACTTCAGCCTCCTACTCTTTTCCTTGTTTGTCCTCCCATCTCTGTTCCTCTCTCTTAAGGCCCCTGGGCCGGTGGCTACAGAGTTGGGGCCAGAGTGATTCATGAGCGGGGCGGAAGGAATGTGTATGAGCACCACATGCCTTTTCAGTTTCATGCTTTCAACATAGACATGCACACACATGGCAACAGGTGCAGAGCTACAGAGGAGCACATGGCACTGAAGGAGGCCGTTGTTACCATTGGCACCAGACACTCAGTTGTGCCCTGTCGCACCACTGGAGGCTGTGTGGTCACAGGCTGATATATGGGCTGCAGTATAGGAAGAGACATGCCAGCACATTCAGTCATTATAGAGTAACACGAGCAGCAGTGAACACAGACAAACTCTGTATTCTGTCAAAAGTGTCAAAAAGAAAGTACCGACCCTGATATGTCACCATATTGAGAATATTCAACCAAAGAAGACACATTGTTTGACATACAGTAAAGTTCACTTGAGTATTAGGCATGCAGAGTTTTGGATTCACTTTGTCTAGGATTAAAGTTGGGGTTGGTAAAGTTGAGGAAACAAACTAGAGTCGACATAGTTTGAAAGTATCACCCGTGCCCTTCAGGACTCTCTTCAAACCTACTCCTACAAGACATTTGAACATGCAGCGCCTGACTACACCGGCAGCCCCTACAGGTATGGGAGCTGTGTGAGCTGCGGGTTTGCCACATTCAACAAGCTCTCAATGAACATTTATAGGCTAATAAACACATAATAGAGAACTTGGTTGAATGTCACAATCATATAAACATACCTCGAGGTTACTGCTTACTGCTCTTAGTGTTTATTTTGTGCAACTGGATTAGCTGTTGAAGGAGTCTGTTGCTAAGGCAACACTTGTCCTCCGGCTCAGGGCTGATCGAGCACCACGATATTTTGACAGGCGTCCATTCTGGAGTAAATGTCTGTCAGATTTGCCAGGGTTTTTCTTAAACCGGGTAACAGGGTCCCTAAGATAAGATAAGATAAGATAAGATAAGATAAGATAAGATATCCCTTTATTAGTCCCACAGTGGGGAAATTTACAATTTACAATTTACTAAATGCCATACATTATGCTAGTACTGTACACAACATGTGATCTTCCTTAAAATTCTGTTTGTTTGTTTTTTGCAGTAATATCAAAGTAAAAGTCAGTAAGCAATATGTCGGTTCATTAAAAATGGTAAAATTACTCCAAAAATTCCAAAATCATGGCAACCGTCAGACGGCCTTAGCCTCTTTCACACAGGCATTGCGCAACAGTGTTGAAACAAATTCCCTTCTCTGTGACCCCTTTGATTCGTTCAAACTGGACCGACCCAAGGCGTCACAACGCCACCTTGGTGTGTAAGTTCACAGTGTATGCCGGCGTTCTACGACGTTAAAAGACGCAACAGGGAGCATGAAAGCTGCCATGTTTCTCTATCTCCCCAGTTAGCTATCATCTTATGGGCTTGTTCTTCAAATAACGGACTACCTGTTGCTACCGTATATTTAAATCCACTGGGGTAGGTGGCGCACATGACCACATTACTACAGCGTTACACCCATTCAAACACACCAGCATACTCCGTTCATACAAGCCCCATTCAGACACCCTTTTCATTCTTGGCCTGTTTTGCCTTTATTCTGCCCCGACGTCTGTCTGAATGCAATGAAGGCATAATGGAGTGTCAGTTTGTTCAACCTCTGTGACACCTTGGAAGGTAGTTACTGCACCGAAACGGCCATCTGTATGAATGAAGTGCCCCGGCGTTGTGGAACGGGTGTGACATTGTAGTTATATGTTCAGGTGTGCGATCTATGACAATGGGTAGCAACAGGAAGTCTGTTATGTGAAGAACAAGCACAGAAGATGACCACTAAACTGGGGGAGATAGTGAAATATATCAGCTTTTATTTTTGCTGTTGCGTCGTACGTCACACCTCTTATGATTGCGGAATGCCGGCATACACTGTGAACACACACACTGAGGTGGCGTTGTGACGCCTTGGCTGGTCTAATTTGAACCGACTGAGAGGGTCACAGAGAAGGAATATGTGTCGGCGCTGTTGTGCAATGCCTGTCTGAAAGTGGCTACAGATGCCTGTTTCGGCACTGTTACTACCTCTGAAGGCGTCACAGAGGTGGAACAAACTGACACAATGAACATGGGTATTATTGGTACTGTCAGTAATCATTGGCAGCAAGTTTGTATTTGGAAGTTTTGGCTGCACTTTCTCTGCCATTCTTGTGTGACAATCTCCCTAATAGCTTAATGTCCTCCTAGCCTTTTGGAAGATTCTGGTCATGTGCAGTAAGATCACGGTCAGAGTGCACACAAGTAAGCACCAAATGATATGATTGGATGGGCTTGTTACAGGCCTATATCAGCTGCAGACATGAGACTTTTCACTCTTTCATTTCACAGTATCTACTGTTGCTGCTGGCATTTTGAGAGAACTTCAACAACACCTCAAGATATTCATCTTTGAGATTCCTCTTCCCCAATGTGGATTATCTCATGTGACAAGGGGAACTGTTTCTGGAAAGAGATGTCGCTGCTCTTTGAAGTTTTAACTGCTGTAAGTACCTTGCTCTTATATTCTTAAGTGTAATTATGAATTAAAGGAATAATCCATTTACTATTGTACGTTATGGCACGGCAGCAAATAAGTAGATGCATTATGACAACAGCTCCACAGTTTGTGGTTCTGCATTTCACCGCTCAACTTAGTAAGTGAGAATATACTCTCTTGTAATTTGGGTGAGCTGCCCCTTTAAGCTCAAACACACATGGAGTTGACAGCTGTGGGGCCATTTGGTAATAACAGAAACATATCTGTCATTTGAAGAAAAACTGATGCAGCTCCAGAATGTCTGCAGAGAGAAATGTGTATGTTTTTGCTTCACATCCACACATTTTTAACAAAAATTTAATTGGTAATGAAAAGGTTTAATAAACTCGGGAGTTGAAGAATTTTGGCAACCTTCAGAGAGAACCATCAAGCAGCAATTTAAACTGAGGATGAATAATACAGAATCATAAAAATGAGGTCATGCGGGGGTTAGAAACTTTTCAGCTGTTGATAAATGCCTAAACTATTCATTCACATATGTGTGTGTATGTTTCTCCATCCGTCTTTCATTCATGGTCTCAGGGGGGCAGAGGGTTTAACTGGGTATAATGAGGAAAGGACAGTGACCGGAAAATGAGCTAATTTGTCAGAGACTGAGACAGCTGCCTCCTCTGAGAGCAGCGGCGCTAATAGATGCATAAAAATGTTCACACTTTAATCATTATCATCTGGAGATAAACATGCACAGTTTACATTCTGTGTCTGTGTGTAGGACACACAGACACTGGCGTCAGGATGGAGCTTATTAGGAGCCTCGTCCACCTCCTCTAATAGTCTGCAGTTGTGTATATGTGTGAATCCTCTAAAAGGCCCTGAACCTTTTATTTGTGTCAGTATGTGTGTGTTTTTGGGGTTTGGTCCCTGCGCTTTTTATGCAAACATTTATGCATTACCTGAGGAATATAGCTGTGCCTCTGCCTTTTTGTCCATGTAAGAATTCTGTGTGTGTGTGTGTGTGTGTGTGTGTGTAGTGTTGATTTGATGGTTTTCAGTGAGGATGGGGTCACAACTGAACCAGTAGCTTCTAAAAACACACAACTACTGTAGGAGGCTGTGAATTCATTATTTTTTATATCAGGACACTGCAGTGTATGATTAGACTTACACAATGCTCACTTACCCCAGGCAAACAACAGCTGTGTTGTTTCTAATCATAGTTCGTTTAATAATTTTTAATTTTTTTATTTCTTAACTTTTTTGAGCCTCTAACCTTCTATCTAGCAGCAGTATTTGGCCAAACTTTAAATTTGTTCCAAACTTTGGTTTATGAACACTTAGAAAACCTAAGACATTCACATCAGTACATCTCAACTGTACTTTGAGTGTGTCTTTGTGTTTTGTGCTGATGAGCAAATGTTAACATTTAAACACACTAAATGGTTAACATGGTAATAATTGTACCTGCTAACCATCAGCCTGTTGGAGCCGACTGGGCCAACACATAGAAAGACAAACAACCATTCACTCTTATATTCACACAAACGGGCAATTTAGAGTCACCAAGTCACCTATATTGCATGTTTTTTTGGATTGTGGGAGGAAGCTGGAGAACCCAGAGGGAACCCAGACAGACACAGGGAGGACATCCAAACTCATTACAGAAAAATCCCAGGGTATTTTGTTCAATTAACTCCCATGGTTTCCTACCCTATAGCTCCTCCCTCTGCATGTTTTTCCTGCATTATTGTAATGACACATTTGAGTCAGTGGTGCATATCTTATTACTCTTTTGAGAGTATCTCCAGAATCCAGAATCTTAAACCATTTGGATAAAAATGTGACATTGGCTGAGCAAATATTTGATTTGTGAACCAAAATCTGAACATTTTGTTATCAGTTGTGAAATATCACTTTCTATTATTTGTGATTGTATATGCAATAACACATAGTCCTATTTGTATATTGTATTTGTCCATTCATTCACTCTTTAATGGTACAGAACAATCAGTTTTGTACAAACTATTGGTTTTTGCCTTAGTGTTTACAAGTCAAAAAGTGTGGATGGTTATACAGAGAACAACAACAGTCAGTGCTGTGTGTGACCATCTCCAGCATTTATCACTACTTTACACCTCCTGAATGGATTAGACGGTTAATCTTGCAGCGCTGTGACAAGTTGTTCATGTGTTGCTGGAGCAGGATCTCTCCGTCTCACCTGGTGATCCAGAGCATCCCACAGATGCTCTATTGGGTTGAGATCTGGTGAATATGCTGGCCAAGGAAGGACAGCGACATTGTTGTGATCCAGGTAGGCTACTGCTGACAGACATGAGCCCCATGTGGTCTGGCATTGTCATGCATGAAGGTGATGCCTGATTGCTGTATCCTGGGAATGACATATAGACCTAGAAGCATCTCGGTAATGGATAGCTGTCAGTGTACCGTGGATGTGGACAAGTTCTGACCGTCATTCATTGGCAATGGCTCCCCAAATCATGATAACGCCACCGTTCCCCACGACGACGATACACACGCCTATAACCATAACATCTGTAACATCTGTGCTACACGTACCTGCTGAGTTCCGGCCATCAGCGTCATCAGTATCCCAACTGCCTGTTCACATAAGTTTTGCAGATTGCTTTGGCCAGGTGTGTACAATCATGCACAAAAAAAATCACACCACCACCATCATTTACTCTGAAATGCACCGATGACTGTTATGGCTATGTTATGATTGATGGTTATGCATGATTTAACATGTTTAAGTTTTGAGTACTTAAAAAAGTAATTTCTATGTATCACATTTGTTTGTTTCAATAGATTAGATCAAGTGAAAGGAAAATATTGGGTTCTTGAAATATATATATATATATATATATATATATATATATATATATATATATATATATATATATATATATATATATATATATAATGAGCAACTTTATTTTTAAGAACCCAATATTTTCCTTTATATGTATATATATGTTAGTCATATAGTAAGATCTCACCCAGTGTCTTGAATGCCACTAGAGCATGAAGCATGTTGTGTATTCAATTCTGCATGTCAAAAATTTGACCCCACTAGCAAATATTGAGTACTTTATAATAGCGGCCATCAAAGGAGTCTTGCCTCTGGGAAAATTTCCCAAGAAACTTACTGCACAGCTTCAAGTGCCGTGCAACATTAGGGTCCAAACTGTGAGCCTGTACATTCCTGGGCCTGTGTGCAGGTTGCAGCTGTGGAGCTGCTGGCCAGTTGACGAATGAACCAATAGTGGCTTGGCTACGTGATGAATGGGCCAATAGAGGGTGATGGATAACAGTGGAAGGAGCATTTGAGAAGTCGACGGTCTCAGAGAGGCTAGAAACATGAATGTAGCAGCAAGATGTTATAATCAAGGGAAGTAAAGGGAGGGAGAGGGAGAAAGTGATAAAAAAGATAGAGGAGACGGGTAGAAGGAGTGTGTGTGTGTGTACAGTTATAAATGAGGGGAAAAAGGAGTGAGAGAGGGAATGACCAATGTGACAAAGTGCTAGCAAGAGGAGGAGAACTGACAAAGGGAGGGAGGATTTATGAGTAGGGAGAAGAGTGGGCAGAGAGAGTGGAAATAAATAAATAAAGGCACAAGATTCAAAATGTGCAGACAAACAATGAGGCTGAGTTTAGATGCAGAGATGCCTTAAGCTGGATACATCAGCATTTCATCATGTGCACAATGACATCACTATCATGCAGATGTTTAGCAAATATTGTTTGCTAAATTCACCTTCCCTGTTAGCCCTCTAACATTTTCTAATTAGCAATAAAAACAAAGAAGCTACCGCTGAGACTGATGGGAAGGTCATAAAGCAGAGAATTTCAAAAAGTACTTTTTTAACCTTATGTTTGTGATGGGTGAAAAGTTAAGCTTTTGTAATAATCTTGTAAGCTTTTGCCTAATGTGTACCATGTTCAGCAATTTAGTTTGGCATGTTAGCATGCAAATAACTCAAACCACAAAGTACGGCTGACACTGATGGGAATGTTGTTAGTTTTGCAGTTATTTTGTCGTAAACCAAAGTATGAGACAAATTATAAGTTTGAACTGACTGGTGTTTGATGAAAAGTCAGGATTGATGACATATGATTACAATTTATCAAGGAATGTACAGGAAAATCTGTTCCAAATTTCATGGCAATCCATCTAATAATAGTTAGTTGAAAGCACAGATGTCAACCTCACAGAGGAGCGAATGGAAAATTCACCAAAGTAAGTCAGATTCACTCTATGTCTGTACAAAATTTCATGGCAATCCATGCGACAGTTCTTACGATATTTCAAGAGGAGGACCGCCTGGCCAACTTTGCCATCTGCTGTAGCATAGCAGACAGAGAATGTCATAGGATGCATTGAGTACACAACTTGTGTTATTCTTTGAAATGTGTGGAAATACAAATCCAGTGTGCCACGACACCACAAAAATGTCGAAAAGACTAACATGGAACAAACAGACATATTTGCCTGGCGACCATGCAAGCAGATAATAAACATTTTTTGTTCATCTAAATGCAAAACCTCTGAATCTAAACACATGAACGAACTGAATATGTGTGTGATCACACACATACAGAAAACTCCTTTGAATCCTCACCGAAGAGAGATTACATCCTCTTTGCAGAATAAATACGCAGGGCATATTTTCAGGTCTCTTGAAGATGTGTGCATGCGTTTTCATGCGTTTCAAAACTGTCCCAATAAAGCGCTCGCCGGCAAGTCACAACTGAGCCTCAGACGGCGTTTCTCCTGCCCGGGGGACTGATAGCAGTAATAGCTACAAGGTGCGACCTCATGCCACAGAGAGCTCTGTAACCCGTAGCAACTTGGCAGACAACTTGTAAGGCAGTCATGCAGGTTAGGCTCCAAACAGCTCTGTCAACACCGCACAACCCTCCACAACAAAGGAAGACTGATTAAAGATCGGGGGCATCTGCACACCTGTGCGTCCTCTGATATCAAAAAGAATCTCTTGTTTCTATTCACTAGCTGCACACGGCATGTCCCTCAGAGTCTGTGAGAGTCATTAGGAGCAGTCGAGCACAGAGGAAACTGAATGGATTATTGGTATGCATAGCTGAGTGATCTTCTTTGTGTTTGAAGTGGGTTGATGGAGAACATGTGGGGTAGTTTCCACCTCCTGGAGTAACCTTCAAACAGACTATTTAAGTCTGCAAAGATAAAACGGAGAAGAAGGAAGAGGATGAAATATAGGAGGCTAAGGCAAAGATGATAAATGAGAGTGAAGGGTAGGAAGTAAAACAGAAGTGGAAATAAAAAATGGACCTAACAGTTGAATACTTCTCACAAATCGACAGTGAGAGTTGCTCTTGTGCGTAGACAGTATGTTTGCTCTGCTCACTCAACATCCATCTGCACTGACATACGTATGAGAAGTCAGTGTGGCATCTTTCACCTGGGTTAAACAGCAGCAGTGGTTGTGTTGTAGAGACAGGTTTCTGTACACTGAGTCAACAATAAAGTATTTAGATCCTTTATTTAAGTACACAATAGAAATACTCCATTACAAGTAAAAATTGATTCAAGATTATGTAAGTTAAAGGACAGAAGTGCAAAAGATCTCGAATATATAAATGCTTATATACAGTAGACTAGCCTCTATCATCATCAACTATGTGGCTTATATGTTTGAGGGATTTTTATATTGATATTGATATTTGATATTGAGCATCAACGATTATTAAATAGGAAGATCCGGCTAAAAGGCAACACTGAGAGAGTGCTAACAGATCGGTACAGATTAATTTCTCCAGTGTCAGATTATTGATGATGAAAACACTGGAAATAACAAAATAGATAAAAAAATATACTTCCTGTGTCAAAAAGTGTCCATTAGGTAGTAATGTTATCCAGTGAGTGTTTTGGTGTTATGTATGATGTTTTTTGATTAATATTACTTGCACATTAATGAGTATGTTGCATTTTGCTGCTATAGATGTTAAACAATTTGAAACAACTCTGTTTTCAGCTTTTTCAGCTAATTCAAGAGGGATTTTAAATAGTTTTATGTAACCCAAGAACGCAGACCTTGAAGGAACATGAAGGAATACTTAATCCTTCAATTATCTGAAAAATTAAGAAAATAGCCAAGTTGTGGAAATTTGTGGTTTTCACTGGACAGGAAAAAAGCAACTATGTATTTCAAGCTGTCAGATAAATGTAGTGAAGTAAAAAGTACAATATTTGCCTCTTATGTTTCATGGTGGAGTAGAAGAGTAAAAGTATGGGGTATAGTTGCATAAAATGAAAATGCTCAAGTAAAAGTACTTACAGTACTTGAGTAAATGTACTTAGATTCCATCACTGTTCACTGTTGTTTCGTTGTTATGCTTCGTCTCGATCAGGGATGTGATGTCTTCCTCACACTAAATGTATGGAGACATCAGGGATCATTTAAAGCACAGCAACCTGGACCATTAGTGGGAGAAAAGAAAACATAAAAACACTATTATCCAGCTTCTCTCAAGGGTTGCCATCCTCCTGTCACTGTAATGAGATGAAAACAAACAGTAACTGTAGCCTCGTGTGTGTGTTTGTGTGTGTGTGTGTGTGTGTGTGTGTGTGTGTGTGTGTGTGTGTGTGTGTGTGTGTGTGTGCAGACATGCTATGCTTGTGTGTATCCGCAGTGCTCTCTTGTCTGGTATCACTGGCAGTCACTTAGAGAGTGTGAGTCAGTGTGTTTACTGTTTCCACAGATGGAGTTCTGACACTGTCTGGATAACTGAGATAAATGACTTGTACTCTCACTCAGCAGATGGTGAAAACAAACACACACACGCACACACGCACACGCACACACACACACACGCACACACACACACACACACACGCACACACACACACACACACACACACGCACACACGCACACACACACACACACACGCACACACACGCACACACACGCACACACACGCACACACACACGCACACACGCACACACACACACACGCACACACACACACACACACACACGTAAATATACTAATTTATCAGTTGTTTGCAATCAACATCACACAACATGAACAGTTTAAATGGCTCAATACAAAAGATATAACAATTATTCTCCTAAATTTAGCAATTTTTTTCCTTCCTTTTACTGACTACTGCCGTCTCAAAATGATTTAACCCTTAAATGACGTCTCTAGTCCTTTGTAGAGACCCTTTTACTGCTGTGACCTGCTGCAAACATGATGCTTATGACGCCATGAATATTGAATATCAGCCCATTCCTCATCGGCAAAGGCCTCCAGTTCTGTAACATTCCTGGGTTTACGTGCTGCAACCGCCTTCTTCAAATCCCACCAGAGATTTTCTCTGGGATTCAAGTCAGGCGACTGTGACGGCCAATCTAGAATGATCCAGGACTTCTTCTGAAACAAGCCATGGTGGACTTGGAGGTATGTTTGGGATCATTGTCCTGTTGGAATCCCAAGCTTCATCTTCCTCACAGATGGTGAGACGTTTTCTTCTAGGATTTCCTGATGATACCTGATGGAGTCCATCTTACCACCACCGCCATGCTTTACTGTAGGTAGGATGTTCTTTTCAGCATATGCTTCATTCTTCCTCCTCCAGACATACTGCTGATCTATAGTTATCTCAAAAGTTACAGTTTTGTTCCCCAAAGTTTTGCATCCCAAAACATACATTAGGCCATGGAGCCGCTATGCTAATTTAGGCCTTAACAGAAAAAAGTAAGTCTATGAATGTTGGCACAGAGCTCTAATATATGATTTGCAAACGTGTGCTCTTATGAGAGATGATATTCATGTTATTCATATATATTTTGAGACTGCAGTAGTGAGTACAAGCAGCATTTGTGTTGACTGTGGAAAGAAAAATCTTAACATCTATTCTACCGAGCTATTTAAACTGCTCTTGTGTGATTTGGTTATTGCAAACAGCTGGTAAATAGTACAGTTTGCCCCATAAACCTAATATACAATGAGGTGAATAATCTTTGCTTCCAGCTGTACACTTTGTGTTAGAAATGAAGCACTCTACCTACCAACTGATATATTTTTGCTCTTAATCACAGCAGAGCAGAAAACCACAGGAAATCGTAGCTACTCATTAGTGGGGAATACGCAGCTGCTCATTGGTTCGATGCAGTCACCGACTTCAGCCAATATGGGGAGAGCTCATGTGTAATCAATTAATAGCTATTTTCAAGGGATCTTACTCAAAACACTGTGCCAATGAGGTCTCTCCATATGTAATAAACTACAGCATGGTGCCATAAGGGAGATTTTTTTGAAGAATGTATCAATGGCAGTCATCCACCATACAATCTATAAACAACTACCACAGGTTAATACTGTTTAGTGGAGTTCACCACAGCAGGTGGGTTACTATATGTGCTGCCTCTGGTCTACATGCTGTGCCGCAGCTGAGGTGCCCTGGATACTCCTGACAAATACTGCCCCCATGTGGATAAAAACACTTCAGCTGCTCTAGTGAAGCAAAAAGGTCAACTGTCACACTCAGAAGGGAAACATGTAGGTGGCTCTAAACCTACATGTCCTTCACTGACTGGTGTGTCAACAAATCTAGTCTCATGGGGAGACCATGTTCAGATGTGGTTCAGTGAGACATAGAGAGAAAACATTCGGCATTTCATACTTTTTCAGCAGTCTACTCATAAAGCCCTGGAGTTATTTCCATCACTGTCCCTGGGTTTTGCACAATTTTATAATCTTTATCAAGATAAATGCAGGAATTCAATGCCAAGAACCAGACTGAACTGAAACAAACTGAGTCCTAAAAGAAAAATCGACAAAATCCTCTCAAAACGTAGACAAGATTTAAGGAACCTGCAGTAGTGAAGGAGCTGCAGTGCATTATTTTATACCATACAGTTTTGTGTTATAAAGGCATGTGTGATTTGTTAGAGGACTGCATATTGCTCCTGTTTTATAGGAGGTTTGTTGACTGACAGGACATATCTGATTGCAGGCTGAGCAATAAGGCGGAAATTATGGAAATTATGTTTCAAAAAAAGTTGGGATGCTCTGTAAATCATTAATAAAACAGAATGTGATAAGTTCCTAGTCATTTTGACAATCAATCCAATTGAAAACTACACAAAGACAATATTTCTAAAGTTGTACCTCATCAACTTCATGGATTTTTATAAATATATGCTTCTCTATAAAGTTTGGACAGGAGCAACAAAAGGCTGGGGAAGTTGTGGATGTTCAAAAACATCTGATTGGACCATTCCACAGCTAAAGAGGTTCATTGATGCATACATAGTATAATGATTGAGTATGAAAGGGGCATGAAGGGGCAGGGAAAGGCTCAGTCATTCATAAGCAAAGATGTGGAGTAGTTCACCACTCGGTGAAAATCTGAATAAACAAAAAGTCCAACATTTTAACAACATTTCTCAACGTTCTGTTGGAATTTGAGGAAATCTCTGCACAAGAGGGGCAAGGATGAAAAAGAACATTGACTTCTGGTGACCTTTGATCCCTCAGACGTCAC
Source organism: Chaunax sp. Z400 (assembly GCA_037577475.1). NCBI lineage: Eukaryota > Metazoa > Chordata > Actinopteri > Lophiiformes > Chaunacidae > Chaunax > Chaunax sp. Z400. The sequence continues at coordinate 24,286,151 of CM075185.1, forward strand.
TGCATTTAAATCTGGCATGATTCTATGAAGCATATTATTAAATGGGCTCAGGAACACTTTGGAAAACTGTGGTCAGTAAACACAGTTCATCAGTGTATCTGCAAATACAAGTTAAGACTCTACCATGTGAAGCACAAGCCATAAATCAACAAAATCCAGAAACGCTGCCGACTTCTCTGGACCTGATGTCATCAGAGATGGACTGACACAAAGTGGAAAAGTGTCCTTTGGTCTGATGAGTCCACATTTCAGAGAGTTTTTGGAAATCATGGACGTCATGTCCTCCGGTCTAAAGAGGAAAATGACCATCCAGATTATTACAAGTACAAAGTTCAAAAGCAGCATCTGTGATGGTATGGGGGGTGTTAGTGCCCATGGTATGGGGGGTGTTAGTGCCCATGGTATGGGTTAGGTAACATCTGTGAAGGTATGGGGGGTGTTAGTGCCCATGGTAGGGGTTAGGTAACATCTGTGATAGTATGGGGGGTGTTAGTGCCCATGGTAGGGGTTAAGTAACATCTGTGATGGTATGGGGGGGTGTTAGTGGCCATGGTATGGGCTAGGTAACATCTGTGATAGTATGGGGGGTGTTAGTGGCCATGGTATGGGCTAGGTAACATCTGTGATAGTATGGGGGGTGTTAGTGCCCATGGTATGGGCTAGGTAACATCTGTGATAGTATGGGGGGTGTTAGTGCCAATGGTAGGGGTTAGGTAACATCTGTGAAGGTATGGGGGGTGTTAGTGCCCATGGTATGGGTTAGGTAACATCTGTGAAGGCGCCATTGATCCTGAAAGGTACATACAGGTTTAGGAACAACATAGGCTGCCATCCAGACGTCTTTTTCAGGGACGTCCCTGTTTATTCTAGTTTATTCTTATTCCAATGAAGCCACATCCTGCCGCCTTTCAACAGCGTGGCTTCAGAGTAAAAGAGTCCAGGTACTAGACGGACCTGTCTGCAGTCCAGACCTGTCCCCTCTGAAAATGTGTGGTGCCAAATACACCAACAGAGACCTCAGACTGTTGAGAAACTGAAGTTGTATATCAAGGAAGAATTAGGCAGAATTCCACTTTGAAAACTTCCACTCTTCACAAATGCAAAAGGTGATGTAACACAATGATAAACATGAACCTGTCCTAACTTTATTGAAACGTGTTTAAGGCATCAAATTCAGAAGAAGCGCATATTTGTGAAAAAACAATAAAGTTGATCAGTTTTAACATTAGAAATCTTGTCTTTCTACTGTATTTAATTACATTTAGGTTAAAAAGGATTTTGAAATAATTGCACTCTGTTTTTATTAACATTTTCATAATGTCCCAACCTTTTTGGAATTTAAGTTGTAACATAACAAATTTGTGATATTAATATATGTCATGATTTGACAGATAAAGACAAAAGGAAAAAAAACAAACACCCCCAGTGGAAACTGATCCAGAGGTGGGAGGAAATGTCAAACTGAAAAATGTGATCACGCCACAATGTTTTATATTCACATCAAATTAATAATAAATATGTGGGAGAAAAGAAGCAGCATATATTTTAAATTTTTGGGGCAAAAAGAAGTTAAATATCTTGAGTGATGATGCATGACATTAGGAAATAAATCATTTAGTTTAACTTCCATTTTCCCTTTCCTTATATTCCCACAATCTGATATTTACTCTACCAAAATGTCCCAGAAATTCTGGTAACTTGAAATGATGATCCATCGCACACTCACTGAAAACTGACTTTTTAAGTTAACACATCCTCAGCTCTTCTCACAAATTCCACTGTTCATGCAGTCTAGTCTGACATTCAGAGCTCACGCCTCAGCAGTTATCTCAGTTTATCAGCTTGGACTGGTGCTGATTTCTTGATTTCCACCTGAGGGTCAATTTATCGCCCGATACTTTACTCAGCAGAGAGCACAGACATGTCCTCTTTTTCTTAATATACTTCATTTCATGTTCCACAAATTCACTTTGAAATGATGATCCTCACATCCCATGCTAACTTCTTATCACTAACTTCTCATCAATGAGCGAAACTCGCTGCTTGGCTTCCAGGTTGAAGGACAGCGCACACACCAGCACACACTCTTTTATAAAAAAAAAACACATTTCAAATATAATTTATTGCACATTTAAAGATCAACAAAGTGGCACAAAAGAAGTCCTCACAAAATGCTCACATCTTCTGTTTTTGATCGTTTTTCACTTTTAAATCAAATGGCCATAAGTTGCAGGAATGAAAGACCAAAACTGCATAGATTTATAAAAATAAAACATAAAAATGACCAAGACACTTCTTTAATATGGAACAGAAAATTACTCATAGATTACTCATATTTATCATGAGCCCATTAACTTCCACATTGTCGTTGTGGCTTACAAGTAGTTCAGTGTGTCAGAACAAACAGGGTATTTCCCAGTGTAAAACAGGAAAGCACTGATTTGAAGTTCTCAGACATATATATGTGTCAGGCCTAATTTTAAAGTCTTTTGTAGATTTCATTTAATAAGTCCAATGTTCAAAAAGAAAACGTTCCTTTAGTCCCATTTAAAGTAAGGTATTCTTAAAACTAATTTGGAGCAGGCGTGCTTCACTGTAAAAACCTCGATATGGAGGCGCAATTAAAAAAAAAAATCTACACAAAACAAATTACATGATAGTCACAGTCATTTAAGATAGTATTTACATCTTTGACCTCATTTTTCATACAATATCACAACCCAATCTTTCACTGTGGTTTTAGAATCATCCACATGATCGATTAAATCACCCATCATCACTGGATAATAACTGGATGGTGTGGTATTAGTGGGCATGGACCATAGCTCTTATGGCTGCATGGCTAATATTTTAATAACTGGTGTCAGAGTACATGTGGGGCAACAATCTTGAACTTTGTATCAACTGCTGCTGCATCAACTACATCATAAACCAAACCACAGTGAAATGACTTCCTGCCATTTGAATGTGGCTTGCATGATACTAAAACCGACTCTAGCCAGCTACAGTATGTACAGAACGACAGTGAGGACTGCCAGCAGTGGGCATGATATAAAAAATTAATTACAGGTTGATGGCACAAATGTTCAGCAGTCTGTCTAGGATCCCCTCGCCTCACTTACATAAACGTATTGATGTACAGTACAGGATACAAACAAACCCAGGCAATGGTTAAAAGGACAGCACAAAAGCATGCTAACTGGTTTAAATCAACTCATAGCAAAGTCATGAACACAGTTTTATTAAGGTTACCTGATCATCGTTTTACAGTTTCATTAGAGCCGCCTGGTTGCATATTTTTATGGACACAACAGCTGTGAAGTAAATGAAAAGCTTTTGAATCCTTTAGCAAACAGTAACAGGATTATTTGTACTGTTTACAAAAGGTTTATTGGGACTTTATTGTAAATACTGTATGTTTCCTGTGTAAGATCTAAAAACCCTAAGTAAGCCTCTTGATAATTAAACATTATATACATAGACAGCATGAGCCAAGTCGGATATTAAAGAGTAATAATATGATTGGTTTGGTAGCCATATGAGCCTCTTAGTAGGTCACATAAAACTTTGATGAGTTCCCCCATTTGTGTCTCTGAGGAAATGAGAAGCACTAAAACTGCTCTTTAGTGCCACCATAACTGCACCGATTATTTGAATGCAATTTTCCAGTTAAAAGTAAGGCTAAATTAATCAAACAACAAGCAATCAAACATTACCTGCATCAAAATCATTTTTAATCATGGAGGTTGGAGAAGGAGAATGTGGAGAAATACAGCTAGACAAGAGAAGGAGGGCTAAACAGCGAGAGACGTCAAGTTTTTATTCATTTGACCTCATTTTCAGTGTTACAGAATCTGCCTGTTGAGTATGTTGAAGATGATGATGTTTTAACAACCTTGTCTATTAATAATCAGAGAAAAAAAGGTAAACCAGGAACACCTGTAAGCCAGTCAACAAAACCTTAAACCACGGGACACGTATTATCAGAGTAAATAGAAATAAAGATGCAAAGCAGAGTTCCAGAGCTGAGTTATTTGGAGACACTTTGAAGAAGCAGCACTTGAGAAAACTGGAGAGAGATACTGAAAGTAAGAAAAGAAATAGAGGAAGAGAGGCAGGAGAGACAAAGGACGCGAGGAGAGACAAGCTTTCCTTTGGCACCTGAGCCACAGCGGCAGTGCTCTTCTGTGGGCGGAGAAAGTACCGGATGAGGGCAAAGAGACAACAGAGGAGGTAAAGAGGGAGGTGACACGGATTGAATATCCTCCCTCGACTTTCTCTCTTCAAATGGAAGTTTGTTCTTTTCCCTCTTGCTCCGTCTGCAGCTCCTGATTCGGTTCCTCCCACATAAGTCGCAACTCTCAAAAACATTTAAGTGTGTGTGACCTCACTTCTGCAGGAGAACCGTCAGTTAACAGCGAAAGCTTGTTCTCCAGGTTCTTCTGTAGAAGTTCCTTTAGGGCATATGGTGGGACTTCTGCGGGTTTCTGTCTCGGTTTTTCTTTCATTGAACAATCCCAAGTTCCTCCCACAGGTGCTCCTCTGAGATCGGTTAGTGCAGATGGTTTTGTGTTGAGGTTCTCCCTCTAGGTTCAGTTAAGTGAGTGGTTCTATAGGTTCTCCCCAGGCTGATACTGGGGTTCTGTGGAGGTAAAGTAGTCCTCTAGGAAGCCCTGCAGGTACTCAAATGTAGGCCTCTCTTCCGGGTCCTTCCTCCAGCAGGACAGCATGAGCTCGTGCAAGGAGCTGGGACACTCAGCCGGGCAGGGCATCCTGTAGCCACGCTCCACCTGGTCAAGGACCTCACGGTTAACCATACCTGCAAAGAGAACAGGAAGTTAGGTTCAGGGAGAGATGACACCGTCTTCCTCAAAATAAAATCAGCAACTTGAATACAGTAAATGAGACACCAACATTTAAATATTTGATGTGTACAATGTTTATGTTCCTAATGATATATAATCCATTCTATTGTATCATATTTAGAGCTGAAACAAACAAACAAAGATTATTATCTTCAGAACTCATTTTTCGGTTGATTATCATTATTATTTGATTAAAAATATTTGAAAATAGTGAAAAATTCTCAGCATCCCAGAGAACAAGATGTCTCACAATTCCTTGTTCAGTTCAACCAACAGTCCCGAATCCCAAAGACATTCTGTTTCCTCTCAGATAACAGAAGGAGTTGCACAAAATCATCACATGTGAGAAGCTGGATCAAACAAGCTTCTGGCATTTTTGAAAATAACAATAATTTGGTTTTCAAAATAGTTGCAGATGAAATGTTTCTGTCGAGTAACAGTCGAGTGAACCGGATTACTGTTTCAGCACGCCTTTCTCTGAACGGGGAACTATTCAGTTGCTGATAAACTGTGTGATTGTTGCTTGGTTGGCCTTTACCTGGATAGGGAACTCTGCCTTTCGTTGCCAGCTCTGTGAGCAACACACCAAAGGACCAAACATCAGACTTGATGGTGAAACGACCGTACAGAGCTGCCTCCGGTGCCGTCCATTTAATTGGGAACTTAGCTCCTAAGGAACATTCACAAGTGAGTAAAAGCGTGATGCTGTAAAATGAACGTTTTACATTTTAAGACAAGTGTTTGGAAATCTATGCTTCTCTTTGTAATGGCAACTTCATGAAGATCCAGTTTCACATGAATACAAATGAAAATAATAATGCTGTGAGAAGATGAAGAGTACACTTACCCTGCCTGGCAGTGTACTCGTTGTCTTCGATGAGTCTTGCCAGACCGAAGTCGGCCACTTTACACACCAGGTTGTCTCCCACCAGGATGTTGGCGGCACGCAAGTCTCTGTGGACGTAGTTCATCCTCTCCACGTAGGCCATGCCAGCTGCAATCTAGAGGATGTGAGGCAGAGGTGACAGATTTCATAATGAATACAAATATGGTTTCGTTTTTTTAATGTGGATGAACTTTAAATATTCCTACCTGAGCGGCCATGTCTACTAGCTGAGGCAGACGGAGCATCTTTCCTGCTTCCCCTTTAAGGAAGTCCAGTAAGCTGCCTGTGAGTGAAAGATTAAAAGAGTTAAACTGTCCATTACATGTGCAAACCCTAAAACAACAAGCTATCATTTAGATGTCGCAAGCGATTCTTTTCTTGGCATTATTTGAAATGTTTCCATATGTCTTATTTTAAGAAATACAAACATATTTTTTCAAAATAACAAAATGAATCTGAGCCTTTATTTGATTCCGTCTTTCAGTACTTGACACTTCACAATATTCTGTTGGCATCAAAAGGAAGTGTACAAAGTTAAGTCTTCATCCTGTATTACCTTGGCTCATATATTCGGTCACAATGTAGATGGGTTCCTCTGACACAACAGCATACAGCTGAACCAGCTTCTCATGCCTCAGCTTCTTCATGACCTGTGCTTCCTGAAGGAAGGCCTCTGGAGACATGGTCCCGGGCTTCAACGTCTTAATTGCTACCCGTGTCGTACCGTTCCACGTACCTGTCAGAAAACACAGCGGGATAACGTCACTGTATCAATTCTCAAATAAACTTCTTTCTGATATCATGTAGACTTAAAGGAATAGTTTGACATTCTTGGAAACATGGCTTATCTACATTCCAGATGAAGACGAGAAGATCGGTGCCGCTCTCATATCTGCCCATTCATACAATCAGCAACCTGTTAGCTTACCGTAGCATTAAGATTGTAAACAGGGTGAGACCGTTAGCCTGGCTCTGTCCAAAGGTGCTGTAACAAAATCCACCTACTAGCAACTCTGTGCTCACTAATCAAAAAATATTTTGCTTGTTTTATCCATTCAACAGAAACATAAAAATTAAAATCTGCCTATTTATGGGCCAGACTATTTCTTGATTCTGAGAAGTTAGTAGGCAACCAACAACTATTCCAGGGTGTTACTTTTGCAAAGAAATAGTCCAGCAACTCTCCATAACAAGACAAACTGTTGCTTCACACTTCAGATTTGTCAGATTAAACAAACAAGTTGTAAAATATTGAATTAGTGATGTTAGAGATGATGACACAGGGATTATTTTCCTGTTGACAGAGACAGGCTGCTGATTGTAGCCTTATATATAACAGAGTATCAATCTCTGCATATTTCCCATAATGCCTATGATAAAAAAATCTAATATTTATAATCGCTTCTACTAAGACTCACGTCATGAATGTACTTAAAAAAAGAGCAACTTATCTTCATTTTTATATATTCAATGTAGAAGCTATCTGTGTGCAATTCCACTAAAAAGCAGTGGTGGTATCGTTCTTACCCATCCAGACCTCTCCAAAGCAGCCCTGTCCCAGTTTAAGGTCGAGGCGGAGGGACTCTCTGGGAATCTCCCAGGCGTCCCTGGCCAGTCCCTGGGTCTGAGGTTTGGCCACAGGACACACATCTGTTAGAGCGTGGCACAGCCCATCAGAGTGCTCTGAAAGAGGGAAGAGAAACGAGAGAGAAAGGGCCACATAAGAGACACAGTACTATAAAAGGTTAACAATCACAGTTGCTGTGCGTCTAAGGACTCACTGCGGTAGTGGAAGACTAGCTGCTGTAGGCTGGTGAACTGGGTGCGGGAGGTGATGTAGAAACCTCCGCTATCCAGCTTCCTGATCTTGTAATGTTTCACATTCAGGCCTTTGGTGTTATCATAATCCAGCACTGACAGGCAATATGCCCCTGTGAACAAGACAGGACAGACAGAGACAGGTTAGAACAACAATCTGTGTGACAGCTGCTCTGTGGCGTTTCCTAGCAGCTGCTCTGGACAAGTCCCTGTTGGCCCCCTGAAAGGACCTGGAAACGCAACAAAGCCTTTTCTGTACTTGTACAGCCACTTTTCTAAAAACTATATTAAAAACCTTTTAAACAATAGAGCAAAAATAATGATGCTAACAAGATATTTAGGACCTTACAGATGTGAAAGAATCAAACTAGTAAAATGCGTTTCAAGAAGTGATTCAAAAGGCTGAACAGACCTGTTGTTCCAGAGTAAAACCCCTCCTAAATTAGAGATACAGATAATTCCCTGTTGTTATTTAAATGTATGCAGAATATAAGGCTTCCACATGCATTCACTACAAAACTTTATTTAAACATTTTCACTGTAAGATCAGGGACAAAAATACCACTAATAAAAGGCAGGATGATGGTTTTCATCTCCTGTGTTAAGGGTTTTGAAGTAGGTCATGAATTGTGTGCTTCAGGCCTTATAAATGATCAGATGCATCAGTCTGACATGATTTACACCTTATACAACATATGAGCTACATGTTTCTGCTCCTCTCACATTTGACATGTAATACAGAATGCACCCGGAGGCCAACACACATCCTGCTGGAGCTCCTCCTTCTCTCAAGATCCTCCTCCTTTCCTACAAGTCTCCCTCTGGCCTTTACCGCTCTCCCCCCTCGTCATGCCTCTCCTTCCATCTATCAATGTATGTAGGGAGAACAGAGACTTACAGCCAGGGGGAAAACCAGCACCCTCCTAGGTTGACCTAGTTCTGGCAGAGTGATTCACCCCTATTCATTCACAAGCCTCCGTTCCACTCTGCTCTTTCCTTCTTCTCACACAACTTCCACCAAAACAGCCCCCAAAAGAGCACAACTACGTCATGAGGATTGGCAGCAGAGTTTCTGAAAAAGATGTAAAACTTTGCCACAAACCCAGAGATCCAGTCCCTAAAGATCTATACTTCAATCAAAGTAAGATCTCCGGGGACTCGTGTTTTCAAGGACTCGTGTTTTTTTCCACACATTTACGTATGCAGCAAGCTCAAATAAAAAGCTCAGGCTTTCAGAGCTTTTTTCCGATAGGGCATGAATTTCTTCACAATGCCAGGAAACGAAACTTAAAGGTTGCGCCTATTGTTCATTTACAATCTTTGGTCATTTAAAACCCATGTTTGTATTCAAAATGCTGCAGAAACGTTTCTGTGTAACGCTCCAACTCTCAGCTTCCTCTCCACACATCGTAAAGCACAATTTCAAAGCTGTGTTTTTAATTTTTCTGAAAAGGAAACAACAAATATTGAGATTTGAGAATATTAACTCGTGAATTTTTGCTTTTAAAATGACTTAAAACAATAAAATGATTGCAGATTTATTTTCTGTTGATTGAATAGTCAATCAATCAGTTCAGCAGAACCTGCAGGTCCCAAGGCTTATTCCAGGTTATATGAATATAATAATGTATTTTAAAATAATACTGTTGCATTATAATAATAGTTGTATAGAAAATGTAATCAAATAAATCAATAACTAAGTTATGCATTTTGCACATTGAATACTTCCCAAAATGGGAGGGCATCAATTCAATGTATCATTCTAAAGAACACAGAGAACAGCAGCAGAGCAAATTGGACCATCTTGATTGTGACTGAAGCCTCAGCAAACGTCTGCTCTCTCACCTTTAGTGGTCTCGCTCTCCCTCACCAGGAAGGTTCCTCGTCTGTTCTGTAAGTTCAAAAGGAGCCTCTCTGAATCACGTCGAGTGATCTTCCCAAAATACCACCTGCCAAAGTGGGCCACAGAGACAGAGATCAGTCAGGGGCTACTACCGAGTGTCTGGAGCAGGCAGGCAGAAATATGTTTTGACTGGAGGAGAAGACTGTGCTGGATGGTATAATCAGAAAATATTGTCTGTATAATCTTCACATTCACTTGTAGATGTAAATGTAGCACAGACAATAAAGCCATAGTCAGGCTTTGAATGCTATTGAAACAACGTCTTAATTTTCAGGAAAAAAAAAACAAACTGCAAAGGAAACTGGAAGAGTGAAACAAGGAGAGGATAATGTACTCTTCTGCTTGGATGGAGTCGGACGGAGCCACATAGTTGCTGGGGATGTAACCACTCTCTCCTGTAGTCAGGGAGCGAGCGAGCCACCAGTCCCCTTCTCTATGAGAAAGACAGACAGAGAGAGAGAGAGAGAGAGAGAGAGAGAGAGACAGACAGTAAGCAAGAGAGTCAAACATTACAGAAAACAGAGGCAACGACAACATTTCTTTGTTTAACGATCTGCTAATTTACTCCCAATCGATAAATGTTAAATGTAGTGGAGGAAGAACATTTGAAGGATAAGAACAAATGGCATGAAAAGACCAAAACCAACAAGACCATGTCTGTAGCCTGTCTGTGGGCAACGGAAGGTGTGTTAGATACAAAAATATATAGAGATTTTTTATTGTGCCCATTGTCTTTATTAGCAGTGTTAAGAAAATATGAATACACTTGAGTGTGGTAATATTCTGTTGTGTGATACTGTATGGATTCTAAAAAATAAATGCAATATACTGAATTGTAACCCCTGTATTATGACACATATGATAGTAACAGAGTCTTGCCAGTACACAGCCCTGTTCATTCGAATGAGGGAACATACTGTATTAAACAGTGTGGCTCAGTTGTGTTTTTTAATAGTGTTTGGACTGCAGTAAACGCAGAAGAATAAATGAAAAGAGGCTTTTGCTACACAGACAATACTTAACAGTTGGATAATTATATTGTTGCTTTTGGTCTTTTCATGGGATTTGTTGTCAAATGAAAAACGATACCAGACTCCATACAATACTTCAGAGTGTGTGTCCTAAAATGATGCTTTAGAAAGTCTATTGACAGAAATTGGAGCGTCCACATTGTTTGACTGATGACCCATAATGTTTTGTTACAAAGCAGAGTTATAAAGAATACAAATCTCATCCCACACCTGAGTGACGTAAAAAATGTTCAGCAAGAAACACACAACCTCTTGTTGCACCTGTGGTCCCTTTTACATCGTCGAGCTTTAACTGTATTTCCATTCACTAATTCCTTTGTGGTCAGACTATGAGCTTGATCAGACAACTCAGCAGCAAAGGGACTGTGAACAAAAGGTTGCATGAGATTTTTATTGCATTGAGTACTACTGACCTGAAGCTGTACTTTTTCCTAGGAGAAACCATGAAGCATGAGAAAGAGAGAGAGAGAGAGGGAGAGATAACAGACACAGCAGACACATCAAAACACAGCGAGGAGACACAGCAAGGCGAGCAGCACAGACAGATAGCGGAGGAGCTGGATATGCTATGGGACGACACAGTAGGGTTGTTTCTGAACTTTTAAACTTCCACTTTCTGTTCTGGTGCATCTTTTAATATATTTAATAACTCTACAACAGAGGGATGTGGAAATATCTCCCATTTACTTTCCATAAATGATCAGATCTGCACATGATGTGGACCCAGGAAGAGACTCACTTTTATTTCAGTTTTTTTTTTAAAAAGTTTATAAAAACTCCCAAGTGTAGATATTTGAAATGCTTCATTGTGCATTATTAATCAAGCATGAATTAATAATCTTTTTCAGCCCTACTGTGTAGTACCTGACTATAGATAAAGAACAGCAGACCAGACTTATGGCAGGAGGTTATGGAAAAAAGCTCATAGGAAAGAAACAAATGTTCTGATTTTCAACACCTGCTTGGGAAGTGTGCTCCACGTGTTTAATTTTCACTTCCTCCAATTTAAATACGTCTGTTCCTTTTATCTAAATCACACCACAGCACACACAGACATTAACAATGCGCTGATGTCCGACAGCATTTCTACATGTTATCAGGTACATGATTGTAGATGGTGCCATGGCAGGCTCTGCTAAAAGTATGTTCAAGATGATGATGACAGATGCCCAAGAGGAACAGAATCCATTAGTCATTCTGCTTTGTTTTAGTCGACTGATGGAGAGGATCAGACTCTGCTGTCTGCATTTCTCCACAGCTCTGACAGTGTTCATTCACACAGACACACAAATCTGTTCATTTAGACATTTGTGAAGTTGGCATCAGAGGGGGAGAAACAGGCAGATTACTGCTGATTCTTACGTGTTGTTGACAATCTGCAGCCTGTCGCCTTTCCTGAAGGTCAGATCAGACGCTGTCCGTGACTCATAGTCATACAGCGCCACAAATGTAGTGACACCTCCTACACAAACACAGGGATACACATTTAGGGAACAGTGTAATTCAAGCAATTCAAGAACAACATACTTACCATTAAGACCTATTCAACATCCACTGCCATAATCTAAATTCAATAATTAAAGGCACAGCTTTTGATGATAATTTGCTCCATCCAGTGAACAGCTGTGAGTTATTTTAGCTCTGCTCCATATCTGTATATGAAACTATTTACCAAAGTCTAATGAGAAATATCAGACTGCTTTTCTATCCTTTTAATTAACCCGCGGTCTAAACCTGGGAACTCTCCAGTTGGTCATTGATCAACTCATTAAACACCCAGGAGGAGGTTGCCAGTTGCTTTCTGGATGGAGCAACATTAAGCTACCCATCGGGCCAATGGAGACACATTACATCTTAAGGTCAACAGAAATCTGGACCATGTGACACAACAGGCCTCAAAGTTAAAGAGAAGGCTTCAAGTCTGTTTTGTAGCTGATGGTGGGAAAAACAAATATTGTTTTGGTGTAACAATTGTTGCTTTTTCCCTCTGGACTTCTGCAGACCTGCCAACCTGAATGCATTTTAACATTAAAACAGGCGGGTACAGTTTCTCTTAAACCGGTGATGCCTGTGAGTTAAATTGTGCATGGCCAGTACTCAATTTAATAATAAGGCAACAGAATCCAGTCTGCCGATAAGCAAAAGAAGAAGAAGATGTGGAGTTCAACCAATCATAGCCCTGGATTTCATCTCCTGCCTTCACCTGAATACCAAGTGAAGATCATCATGCTTGACAAATGTGTACTGTCATTTCAAGAGACTGCAACATTGATTTTACATCCCCATCCTCCTTTCTTTTAACTCCTGTGCAAAGGCAAACTGACTGGAGTAGATGTGGAAAGTTGAAATTGAAATAACTTAACATAACTTACAGGCTACCTTATTTGCTCACCAGGGACTTCAATTTGCAAAGTCATGCTGAGTTATGTTAATTGCGTGTTGCCAGGTGTTAAATGTGACCTTTCCTTGCAATGTACTCATCATTATTAATGCAGTCAAAACTGTAAATATGATGAGAGGAGCAGATCAGGTCAGGAGGAAAAAAAGCACTGCATATGCTGCAGAAATACCAAGAAAGTCCCTTACAGTACAAGAGATGTGTGTGTGGGTGTGTGTGTGTGTGCGTGTGTGTGTGTGTCCTAACCAGCATTGCAGTTACAAATGAATCGTGACGTCAGATGACGGCGTGATGGTGCATTTATCAGTTTAACATTAGCCACCTGACAGCTTCAGGTCATTGTGTAACTAAACCTCTAGGCCTAGATACAAGGCCTACATTCCTAGATCATTCAACTGAGTAGGACACAGTTTTCCTTTAGGCCTACATGATGTGTGCCTATATAAGCGCATTCAATGATTAAATAAAATGGAAATCGTGTAAAAGCATGTGAACTAAGCACTACACTGCTGTGGTACTTAAAATATTCCACCGAGATCTGGTTTTATGATGTCAAAATAAATATTCTGTTGACTTTGAGATAGGCTAAAGTCCTCTCTTCTTCTTCTTCTTCCTCTTCTTCTCTTCTGTCTAACTGAATCAGTTTCCATTACACATTTATGCTCAGCTTCAAAACTTTGTTTACACTAAAAATAAGCACCTTAAAGACTCATTTTGTGCAATCCTTGTGTAAGCAAGATTACTCTAGCTCTATTATGCCAATCACATTTAAAGCAACAGTTCCATATTCGGGGAGACACTTACTTGAGTTCTTGCTGCTAGATGAAAAGATTGATAACACTCTAATATGTGTCTGTTTAATATGGAGCCAGGAAATCCTTAGACTTATCTTAGCACAAAGACTGGAAACAGGGGAAACAATAAAATCCGACTACCAACATCTGTTAAACTCATTATATTACCATTATGTTACACTATTTATAGGTGACCACAGGGACTCCCTGAAGTCCTGTGAGGTTGCCAGGCAGCCTGCACAGACTCCTAAACCAAAAACACATGATATGTGGCATGTTAATTAGTGAGCTTAAGACGTACAGTAATGGTATGCAGATTTTGTCACCTTTGAACAAAGCTAGGTTAACTCTTTCCCCCGTTTATAGTCTTCATTCTAAGCTAACCAGTTGCTGTAGCATATCATATACACACATATGTATATATTGTTTAAACCATCTCCTGTAATCAGAAATATTCTGCAGTTTTTAAGATCTTACAAAATGTTGCTAACCTGACAGAGGTCCTCTCTGGGGCGAAGTGATGGTGCCAGTGTGGTCTACCCCTCCAAAGAGAGCCAGCTCAGGAGTGTTTGTCGGGGCGTGATGGTGCTGCCCTTGATGTCCCCGCCTGCCTGTCCCGACGGCAGGGCTCCTGTTGGGGGTTTGGGTCTGCTGGGCAGGGCCCAGGTGGTGGAAGTGTCCACTATCTGAGCCGGTGCCGATGGTGCCGTCCAGGCTCATGGAGCGCTGGCCCGGCTCCTTGGGCTTGCTCTTGCCTGCCCCCATGTGCAGACCTGGGAACAGAGCCAGTGATGAGTAAGGATGCAGCAGTTTAAGTCTCAAAAGGGATTTCTGGGTTGTCATCTCTATTTGTCGTTGTATACCCGACTAAAATGACTGATCAGTCAGTCGATCGACAGAGAAATCACATCATGTATTTTAATAAGTGATTAACTGACTAATTGTCATTTATATCAGGAGGACACATGCATCACTCTAGTTTTAGCTCCACCAATGTGACGATTTTCTTGGCTTTACATCATAAATTGAGTTTCTTTGGGTTGTGAGCTGTGGGTTAACAAAACGAGACATTTAAAGATGTTGACTTTGACTCTGTGAGGCTAAGACAGACACGTTCAGACAAACTCTCCCATCATATAAAACTCAGGTCTACTTTGATACACGCAGCATGGCTTCAAGGAGGGCATGTGCATGTCAGCCAACTTTTAAACCCAGTATTTACATCCAGTCTGAGGAAACCATATATAAGCAATGAGGAAACATAATGTCGAACAGCTGAAAGTGCTTATGGACATCTAATAAATACTGTCTTTGTGAGTGGGCTTAAATTAATCAAGAATTCTCTGTAACTACCGTCTGAATCCATCCTGACAGGAGATGTTCACTCAGGAACAGGAGGTCACCCTGTTTCATTCTCTTTTCATTCAGATTTCTTCAACTAAAACCTCCTACTGGTCTCATATTCATCTTTCGCTCCTCTAATCCTCCACACAGTCTCCTTGGAGCTGTTTCAGGCTCAGTTAGGAACGTTTAGCGTGCCAATATACTCTGCATAAAGGACACCTTGATACAATCATCACACATTGTATTCAAGGTCGCTGCTTACTGTTGATTCAGTCTCTTCTGAATCAATAAGCATCTGCAGGGAAAATAAAGCTTCGAACAAAAGGAGCGGTGGGCTGTAATGAAACCCAGCGCTAATACTGACGACACCTCTGACGGTAACCGTACCGCCACTTCTCCATATTGATGTCAGTACATCTATTATATCTTCATAAATGCGACCAGCTCTAGTTGTCGTCATGAGTGCAGACAAACACGCGGGCGCACACAGAAAGTTTAAGGGCTGTGTTCGCACACACACCGAGTCCAATCCGCCCCTGGAGCGAGTCATTGCAGACTGACTCACTGTGAGACCGGCTATTTCAAGCCAGCTGAAACAGAGACAGTCACACACACATGAAACAGCCTGGTTCCTTTGTGAATAGAGGCCCTCTCAGCTCCAGACAGAGCGCATGTGTGTGTGTGTCTATGTGCACGAGCAGCTGCTCCTTGGTCTCTGGGAAACGAAGCTCTATCGCACACAAACACCCAACCACAGTTGCGTCTCACATCCTTTTTCCCCCCCCAACACATAGATCCTTGTGAGTCTGATAGGCAGGACAGAGAAGGGTTATTAACAGACAAGGAGGAAGGAACTTGCAGTGGCTGTAAAAAGAACGCGTAGGTGGTTGTCGTATACTGCATGGACAGCTGAGGCTTAGTGGGTGTTTTAAGTGTAATGTGCGGGCCTAACGTAATTACACAGGTATGGGAATTCTCAAAGATCTGGAAGGATCCCACTGTGGAGATGTGTGGGTGTCTAAGCTGTGTGAATGTGAACAAAATTTGAGCAATTTCAAGCACACACATAATCATGCATGCTCTGATTCAACTCCTGCCAGGTTGCAATCTGGCTCACTCCGGGGGTTATCGTATCCCATGGTGCAACACTGAGTCACACGGAGATGGGCCCACAGGCCTGTAGAAAGGTGGACAGGACTGTGTGAATTGTGTGAGGAGCAGGGTGCTTGATTTGTTCCTGTGAGTGTGGAAGTCAATAATGGACTCCGTGGCAGGCTGCTGCTGCCTCAAACATCTACCAGCTCACTGAGGGCTAGAAAGACAGATGTTTAGAGGACTGATGTACATTGTGTAATTTGTTGAGAACAAAATGACGTAACAACGGTCAGTGGAAACCAAAATCATCAACCATTGAGGGCTGGATTCAAAATCACACTGAAAATCAAAGAAAAAATTGAATTCACAGGCTGATCCAACTTGCGTGAATTTCATCAAGGTAACTCATAATGTGACTCAGTAGTGTGTACGGCCCCGCCCTGCCTGTATGCACTCCTGACAACGTCTGGGCATGTTCCTGATGAGTCAGTGGATGATGTCCTGGGGGATCTCCTCCCAGACTTGGATCGGGGCCTCGGTGAGCTCCGGGACAGTTTGTGGCGGTACTTGGTGGCGCCGGATGCACCGATACAAAAGATCCCATAGGTGCTCAATTGGATTTAGGTCAGGAGAACGTGAGGGCCAGTCAATGGCATCAATGCCTTCAGCATCCAGGAACTGCCTACACACTCTGTCCACATGAGGCCGGGCATTGTCCTGCACCAGGAGGAACCCAGGGCCCACTGCACCAACATAAGGTCTGATAATCGCTCTGAGGATTTCATCCCAGTACCTAACATGGAGGTCTGTGTGATCCTCCAAGGATATGCCTCCCCAGACCATCACTGACCCACTGACAAATCGGTCGTGCTGGATGATGTTACAGGCAGCATAACGTTCACCACGGCGTCTCCAGACTCTTTCAGGTCTCATCTGTGAATAGAACGGGGCACCAATGGCCGACCTGCCAGTCCTGGTGTTCTCTGGCCTGGACGTTGGGCCCTCATGGAGTCTGTTTCTGACAGTTTGATCAGAAACATGCACACCAGTAGCCTGCTGGAGATCATTTTGTAGGGCTCTGGCAGCGCTCCTCCTGTTCCTCCTCACACAAAGGAGCTGATACCAGTCCTGCTGCTGGGTTGATGCTCTTCTCCTGCCCTGTCCAGCTCTCCTCGTGTAACGGCCGGTCTCCTGGTATCTCCTCCATGCTCTTGAGACTGTGCTGGGAGACACAGCAAACCTTGCGACGGCACTTATGGATGTGCCATCCTGGAGGAGCTGGACTACCTGTGCAACCTGATTGGGCTGCAGGTACCGCCTCATGCTACCAGTAGTGACAAGGACACTAGCAAAACACAAAACTAGAGAAGAATCAGTCAGGAAGGACAATGAGTGAGCAATTATCTGTGGCCACCACATGTAAAACCATTCCCTTTTTGGAGGTTGTCTTGCTTTTTCCTCTCCATTACAACTGTTGTCACTTTCATTTGCACCAAAGCAGGTGAAATTAATTCACAATCACTTGTGCTTCCTAATTGGACAGATTGATGCCCAGGAATTTAACTGACTTGGTGTTATACTGTGATGATTAAGTGTTCCCTTAATTTTTTTGAGCAGTGTATTTAGGAGTCCATGTTGTTAATGAATGCAAACAAGCAGATACATGACATGCTTGAAACCACACCAAAGAAGCTGCTTCAAAATCAGTGATGTGTATGGTTGGATGGAACACATAAGCATTAAGCAATTACTTCACATGGTCCGATTATGCACACGACTTGCTCCTCTAATATCAGTGGACACTGGCAGGTTAAGACACGGCCCACGCAAGAGAAATCACCACAGCTGAAAATGCCATTTTCCCGGCAAAAACTCGGTGCGTCTGATATCAACGACTACTGAGACGTATCAGGGTCTTGTAGGGTTGTCCCATTTCAGAGAGGAATATTTCAACCACTGCCCCTTGTAACTCTGTCTCAAGGAGCGAGGCAAGGGCAAGGAGCAAAGGGTTAGGGTAGAAAATAAGAAATGGGATTGGGCCTTAATTAACATGGTGGAAGATAAATAGGTTTAAAACATAAACAAATATGTCGTGAGGATCAGTCAGGGAAAATGAGGACCCGGCAAGTGTTCCTTTTGTAGAAAGCAGCAAAAAAAGGTTGTAGCAGGATGTGTTTGAGTTAAGTTGTCTTGCGCGTCCTGCAATTCAACTACTGCACATGGGCACATTGCAATTTTGATGCTGAAACGATAGATTGTGCAGCCCTACAGCAAAAAAACGAACAAAATAAAAAAAACTACTTCCAGTTGGGTGACTGTCTGCTGATGTGACACTGGATCACTGAGTAGAAATACAACTAATGTGATAGTCTAAAAGTCGACCAAAGGACAAAACAGTTGCATTAGTTTGCATTAAAGTGTATATACTGTATGTGCACATTAAATTCGACAATAGGTTCAGAAAATGTCCCCTTCATTTATTGAATACTTTTCACAAATTAAACATGCATGTCTTAAAACTTCCATAAAATTAGTTCACAGTGTTGGAAATGAGATCCAGCTAATGTCTTCCTCATGGATAGTTCGGTAGAGCAAGAATCCAACTTAAATATGTGATTTTAAATCCTGACCAGTTGGTTGAAGGAGAGTCACATCTATGAAATAAACTGACGAATCATCATGTTTAAGCACACACTGATGAGGGGCGGTGACGATCCTCCAGCAGCACTGAACATATCCCAACACAGTGATGCAGAAACCATGTCCTACGAGAGTCACATCCCCCTGGTTCTCTGCAGGACGCTGCAAACACCCTTAAAAGCCCCAGAGTCTTCGTATGTAAACAGCAGAGCTAGAGCTGCAGCAGAGCCTCACGCCTTCTCCTAATATGGTGCTAGAGTACCTTAACATCAAGAAGTGCAAAGATGTGACCTCTTCACATCATTATGCTATAGAATAAAAGAGAAAAGATGAGAAAATAAACATGAAAGATGGAGATGAGGAGAGATTTCATTCCCTTGCAAGTATTTTGATTCAACAGGAACACAGAGGAGGAGGAATGTAGGAGAACCCGCACCACACTGCTCCGACTGCCAGCGACTGCAAGGACAACAGGTACCTGAGCAGTAAGACGGCGGGATGGGAGGAAGTGAGGACAGAGATTTGTTTTTTCTGGGACACATCTTAAAATCTAATTCCAAAATAAATTCTCGATGCCTTCTTCATATCTAATATATTAATGCCTTTTTGATTAATATGTTAAATAATAAACGTCATTCCTTTGACTCTATTTGTGTATATATCTATGTATGCAGTGCTTTCTGTTTGTAATTATTTCTAAGTTGAATTTCTCTTAACTTAAAACAGTATGAGCTGCATTTCTGGTATAAAATGCTGAAACACAAGGTTTAAGTAAATAATAAACGCACACACATGCTGACTGTGTGAACTGAGTTGTGCCAGGTTGTGTTGTGGGAACGGAGATTTTGAGGATTAGATATGAATCATAGCAAACAGAGGCTTTGTTCAAAGGCTGTTCTGTGGGTGGCGTTTACCTCACAAACCACGATGGACTTCAAGAGCACTTCAATTTCTGCAGTGCATTTATCACTAAGCTGTGCTTTTCACACAGTCACACTGTTGACTGAGTCTTAAAAAAAATCTATAAAACGTCCTCTGTGCATGAAGTGAGTGCTGGGTGTGAAAGGGGAAACACTGAATGGAGAGGAAGAGGAAGTAAAGGAGGGTAGTTCAGATGCCTGAGAGGAATTCAGGTTAATAAAGCAGGTAAGTCTAATCACCTGCCAGAGACTGAACCTGCGTCACATCAGGGTTGACACAGACAGTATTTAAATCAGGTGTCGTTTGCTTCATTCATTTTTCTGTAACAGCTTTTCCAGTGTAGGGTAGCCGGGGGGCCTGGAGCCTATCCCAGTTGACTTCAGGCGGGAGGCGAGGTTCACACTGGATAAGTCACCAGAAAGACAAACAACCACTCTCACTCACATTCACGCCTACGGTCAATTTAGAGTCACCAATTCACCTATATTACATGTTTTTGGTGGTGGGAGGAAGCCGGAGAACCCGGAGGGAACCCATGCACACGCAGGGAGAACATGCAGACTCCACACAGAAAAGCCCAGGTCCCAAGGTGGATTTGAGCCCACGACCTTCTTGCTGTGAAGCAACAGCGCTACCCACTGCGCCACTGTCATTTAAAGTTAAATTTAAATGTGACACCTTGATTAGAAGAGAGGTTCAAGTCTGTCTCAAAGCACATGGAAACAGTTTTTTTGTGACTGTAATGGTCCTTCTGTCCATACAGATTGTTGTTATGTTGCTATGTGAAGTCAAAATTCACAGTCCTGTTCAGTGAAAAGCAAGGCATAAAAAAAAATGCATGTTATAAATTTCGAACAAAGCTAGCTGCATTAGTCCCGACTGAATTATCTCAACAACTATTGGATGGATTGTTGTAAAACAAGATGAAGACATTTGTGTTCCTCTCGGGATAAATTGAATTTACTTTGGTGAGTGTGATGGCCCGACTTTTCATCGAGTCAACATTTTAACTTAAGCTTGAAAAAAAGAAAAGAAAAAAAGAACCTCCTTTAAATCCTTGATGATCTGCAAACAATATTTTTTTTACTTCACATCTTCCAATCATCTTCAGAACTGATTGCACCAGAAAGATACTGAACACGGTACTGTAGGCTTGCAGATGAAACAGAAGATGCCGGTTTCTGATTCCATCGTATAATATTTAAAAAATGAACAATGAAATCTATAAATGCAGCACTGTGTTGCAGAGGATTATGTTTTTAAAGTGTTTAAGCAATAATAAGTACAACTTATCTTACAGGACATTGAATGCTAAAAAAAACACTATGAATAGGTTCCACCTGCACTAAGAATTGAAGCCTTTCTCGCGTTTCCCGTCTAATCAGCATTTGTAATCCTCCCTCTGAAGCTGAGCACACGAGCTATACATTGCTGGTCAGGCACATAAGCACATTTGGCCATGACAAACCTCACTGAGTCACAACAGACGGGAACAGTTGCCACTGTGCTGCAGAGAGTGAAGGAGCTCGAGCCAATGTTTCAGTCGAAGGGGAAATTTACAGTTTGCCCTGGGGAGCAGAGGAGGAGGAGGAGGAAGAGGAGGTGGGCAACGATGGCTCCTCAAGATCAAAACGAGAGGAAATGTGCACATTAGCGTCACTGTCTTATCGTGCTATGTTGCATGATAACACGAAACAGTGCAGTCCACATAAATGTATATTACACAGATCATCTATATTTAGAGAGCGAGCGGACAGTTGATTTAAAGGGGGCTGAAGAAAGAGGATGCAGTAACAGAACTATTGAGTAGTGTCCTATTTTAGTCAGATATTTGACGCTATATTTCCCCCAAATCCTTTGCTGACCTCACTCACTTTGCAAAGTCTGAGCCTCAGTCCACCTGCCCCATCCCGTCTCCTCTTGGTGATGAAAATGAACAGAGGATGGAGAGGAAAAGGAAGAGGATTGTGACACTCGGCTGATAAAA
Organism: Chaunax sp. Z400; assembly: GCA_037577475.1. Taxonomy (NCBI): domain Eukaryota; kingdom Metazoa; phylum Chordata; class Actinopteri; order Lophiiformes; family Chaunacidae; genus Chaunax; species Chaunax sp. Z400. Next base: position 24,307,833 of record CM075185.1, read on the forward strand.
CCCACTTTCACTTTCTGTGTATAGTGGCCCTGGCTGTAAATGATCAGGCTGTGAGGAAAAGCAGCCTCAGCATGACTGACCTTAAAAAGGAGGGCAAGAGGTGAGGAAGGGGGACATAAAGGAGGTGCCACATTCTTAGCAAATTATTAACTCTACAATAGACGATAGACACAATGGAGTTCATTCATAGACAGCCTCTTTGTGACTTACAGGATGTCAAAATAAAATAATATTTGTTCTCTCTTCCATCATGCAAATATGGCATATTTGACATGTACTCTTTTCACGTGTTCTGATAGAAAATGGAACAAGCTAAAACAATTAGGCAATTAATCAATTACTCAATCAAGAGACACAATCAGCAGCATTTTTCTAAACAATCAATGCAGATTTAAAGGAAATGGGAATGTCTTCCTGCTGTCTTTGTCTTCATTGACTGTAACTTGTTTACCTTTGGATATTCAACTGTTGACCAGACAAAACAAGTCATACGAAGATGTAACCTTGAGCTTTGGCTACATTTTTTTTTTTTTTAGATATTTAACTTTCTCAACCTGTAAAACACTAAGTAGTCTATTTTAATATTTCACCCCATGCTACCACCATCTGACATTGTCCTGTGATAAAACCTCAATCTTGAGCATTCCCATGACTCATTTGTCTCCTTTTTAGCAGACCCGAATGCACTGCCTCATGGAAATCAGATGGAACTTGTCCAAAGCCCCCCCCCCCCCCCCCCCCAAAAAAAACAACAACACATCTGTAAATAGATTAACAGCATAATTAAAATTCTATTTCCACGGGATTAAACACTAAATGTCAGCAAAGCTGCTCTCAAAGAAACGAGGGGTGGGGTAGTAGCTGCCTACAGGAGTAGCAGCTGTCAAGATGATAACGTCTTACTATGGGAGGGAATGGGGGGGAAAAAGAAGGAAACAACAACAACAGTCCGTGTTTGACGGACTGATCCCCATTAGACAAGTAAACAGGGAGTTCTGAATGGGAACATGCTTAAAAGGCTGCTGTGGCTGTTGTAGGCTACGGCTCCCAGACAGCGCGTGTGCGGCCTGATGAATCAAAACAGGTGCTGTTACAGCTCCATTTTGAATTTCGATGGATTGCTGGCTCTTGTTTTCTGTGCGTAGTCGATTTAGCGTGTTTTCCCTGGGGACTGTTTTTTTTTTTTTTTTGCGTCAGAAATATGACATATGTACACATGGTGCGCATTTTGTGTGGGGTGTAGTAAATCGTCAACAGCGTAATCCTAGTACAAATAGAGAGGCACTGACCAATGAACGAGCACTGACTTAAGGGCCTGTAAAACAATGAAATACAAGTCAATGTGAGAGGAAATAACGTGATGTTATCATACACTGTGTGTAAAACATCACTGTGAGAAAATACGCAGTCACCAACCAAATGGCCGGTGTGTAATACCGAAATAAATGTAATTTTCCCGCATTAGGCTCCCCAAGCCCCAGTTAACTCACCTTTGACGCGTCTTGAGATTCAGCCCAAATATCAGAGGCGCAGCGATGGACCTTATTAATTCCTTCTGGCTGTCCTCATCAGAGTGGCCAGTTGCTGTGGAAACCTCGCACCAGCCACGAATCCCATTTAGCGAATTTCAGCAGAATCGCCGAAAAGGGAGGACATGACGCGGAATGACTTCAGGAGCAAATGGCACAGCTGCCGGGTTGCTGCGGTGGGCAGGACAAACAGCAAACCCGATGTGGAAGTAGTCTGTTCAACCGGGGAAAGGCGACGGCGCGGTGGAGGAAGAGCTGGTGTGGTGAGGAGAAGACATGCCTCGTAGGGGGGGGCGGGGGAGGCAGGCACGGGATAGTTCATCACTGACGACAAACGAGAGCGCAAATATGATGAGTCTGGATTTTACGCTTTTTACGCAGCAGTGCGTCAACAACATTCGCGTCGTGATTCGACGTTGTTGAATTCGCCAAGGTGTTCACACTAAGACAACACCCCGTCTGGCTTTTGGAGACACTGCTGAGGAGTATTTTACAATAAAAGTAGTCAAAACAACACGACACAAAGCTCAGTAGACCCATATCGAGTCCTAGAGACGAAATCTGGTCTTTCGCTACGTCTCCTATCAGCTAAAAGCGGGCTGGGCGAGCAGACTGGTTGCTAAGCAACACCGAATTCCTTCTTATGTATTGTAACTTGTCGCAATATTAAAACCTGTGCTGCGTCACAAGTAGATATACAGTACCAGTCAAATGTTTGGACACACCTTCACATTCACTTGAATGCAAAATTGTGTCCAAACTTTTGACTGGTACTGTATGTTTTTTTAATTGTTTCATATGTGATTCAGCCAATCACAACTAAGGGTCGGCTGCTTTTACGAAACACTTAAAATAAAATTCTAAGGTGCACATTCAGACCCACGTAGCCCCTCTGGTGTCCTCCTTTATCTGGTTTTTAAGTGACTTCAAGCTGTTTTTCTCGTCACTGAATAAAATGAACTCTAGCAGGACTACAAGAAAAACAAGTGTTGATTTTTTTCTCATTTCTTGTTTTGAATTGTGGTCTTTGTTTTGGATCTTGATGTTTTTTGCTCCAGTCTATCAAATTTTGTATCCCTGGTATTCTAATTTATTAACTTACTTTTTATAATTCTTATTTATTTATATATGTCTCCCCCAGTCTATTTTATTTTGTTTATTTTTCCTCGTCTTCATCAAGGCTGACTATTATTTCTGCTCTGTATTTGTATTGAATGCACATCCTCTATGTGGTATTCTATGTTTATGCTTTTGTATGTTCTTCTAATGTTCAATAAAAAAAAGAGAAGAACTCAGAACTGTGAACTTACACAACACAACTGGACAGCTGCCAGAAATCATTCGAACACAAGATATAAAAATCATTATTTCTTCCATGCAGTGAAACTGGCTTTTCTGGTGCCTCTAACCTTTTAAAGGAAATTATGTTATTCTGCCATACAATGGCAGTATATAAGGACAGGCAATGATCTCATTTATCAAAAGTGAAGTTTAGTTATGAATAGAAACAGATATAGTGAATGACTGCACAATGTATTTATTTACTGTAATCCAAATACAATTCAAATAATGATATTCAATTAAAAAAGAAAACATGCAAAACCATTATAACCAATAAAATACATAGCTGTCTAAATGATCAGCAAATATCATGACAATGTGCTCTTTGTAGATCATTTTCAATTGAGGTGAATAGGACACACAAAAAACTCTCAAATTCAATGATTTATTTTATTGCTGTGACATGACACTTGTGTTTCATACATCTGTAGTGATAACTGCACACACACACACACACACACACACACACACACACACACACACACACACACACACACACACATGCACACGCACTGAGACACCGAGTGAACACTATCGCTTCTTTTTGCTCTCCTTTTTTGGTTTCTGTCGCATCTGAGGTACAGCTCCTTTAGGTTTCTTCATCTGTTCAGCGGCCTTGCCATCAGTGGACTCAGTCTCCTCCTGTAGAAACAACACAGGAAGCACTAAACACCCCGTGATTTCAAAATAAGTCCAATGAGTCACTTTGAATAGGGTATAAAAATACATGACTCAGTGTGATTAGGTAGGTGTGTTTTAAAGCTTATTTGAATAATGTTGTAGCTGTCTGATAAGCACACATACAGAATTTGCCAGGGCGTTATTTTTCACGTAATCCTTTCTTTAAAGAGTCTGTGTGGTATACAATACACTGAGCATAAGGGTTAAGAATTAGTAGCGATAAGTAAACGAGTAGTATATATTTTGCAGTTTTTTGTCACACCAGATAGCTCAAACTGTATACAGTTATCTCCAATACGCACAAATGTGTACGCACACACACAACCGGACATGCACACCGACAAATGGTGTGAAGAATGAAATTCTGAAGAGCAATCAGTGAATCTGATGACAATGTCTAAAATGGAATAATTAGACAGTGGAATTAAAGGCCCTTGTCTATAGATAATCTCCTCTGACAGTTGGCAGTATGGAGATTGTGACAGCAGCTCTCGGTGGCTCCGTCTGCATAGGCATTTAAAGATAAGGTATTCAGCACTGCTCTTGCCGCATGATGTCTATTTTCTCTGTCAGTCAGAAACACTGAAAGGTGACTTTTGGCAAGATCTCTTTATAAATTGGTGTTATTGAAGGACCTGTAAATCTACCAAGAAACGTAGAAAATATAGGAATATTAAGCAAACAATTTACCTAATTGTACCGTTATCAGCAGCTGTGTCACAATATATATTTCTGATAGTATTAATTTGATATCAGATGTGGCCACCACATAAAGTATTGTTATACATGTCAGTTGGTGAAAGTCATCATCAGAGTATTCAGTCATATATTCTGGATAATAGTAATATATAGTAATATCAGTGATATATTGCTATGCTTTTGACATGCTAGAGATATATCAGTGATATATTACTAGCATGTCAAAAGCGTCAACTTTTTGGTGGACAAATTACCAAGGTATGCTGTACAGGGACAATTTGCATTTCACAAATTCCAAGTCAGAACAAATATGATAAAGACAGTGGTTCCCAAACATTTTCAAGTTAAGGGCCCTGAAACTGACACATACTAGACCATGAGATTTGTCCCAAGGCCCTCCTTCTGAAAATAATTTTGCTTTTAGAGGTCTTACAGACAGTGCATGAAATCCATGACAAAAATAGTCATACATTTGGCCACTGTGTTACTTGTGGTTGGAACAATAAAATAAATAGTTCTTCTTTTTGCTGGTGGCCCCCTTGGTAATCCATGGTGATAAAACACCAATCATCTCCACTGGCTAAGACCTAGCAGCTATCTGTTTACCCGACTGTAGAAATATCACCTCATCATGAGTCTGACATATTTTACTACTACAACCCAGATTCCAGAAAAGTGGGGACACTGTGTGGCATGTAAAATACAACCACAAAGCAATCATCTTCCAATACAGTGTGTGCAAACAAACAAACAAACTCTATTAGAGGGGGGAATAGACTGACACAAAACCTGTTTCTCTCTCCCTTGGTGTCTACATACATGTTCATGTCCTTTGGATGTGGGGAAGATGACAGCAAGGATGCAGATGAGCTGGAAGATGGCACCCAGAAACAGCCCATAGCGCAGTAGGCTCTCTAGAAAGGTGGGCTCAGGGACCTCTGGAGGGGACAGGTCCAGCTCTCCAGACATGATGCTGTTGACTCACTGTTTGGTCTGCTATTCTTCAGTGATCTATCTGCAAACAGGATCACGTCCAGCAGAAGATCAGAAATATGTCAGTGAACTGTAAAGGTGGTGTATAAAGGACCAGTGAATGGATTTAATGAGGTCCAAAACAGTTTGTAGAGATCATCTGCAGAAAATATGTACGTGTCATTGTACCCCCCACAATAAACAGACAGATTTAAACAATAGACAATCTTGGAAATGTGTGAAAAGTGCATTTATTACAACGATAACGTATATTCACATTGATGATACATCCAGACGGGACGCGTTTACAATGTTGTTACGGATCATTTATAACGTAGCAAACCAGTGCGGCTACATTTATCTGTGCATGGATTTGAATTACTGGTATGGATACAATGAGTACGCGGGAGAAAAGCTTACCAGTCGCGGAAATACTTGACTCTTCTTTGTCTTCACGGGAATGTATACATTAAAGTCAGAGCAAAATTAAAGGTGACGCTATGAAATATGAAACACTATCAAGGAAAAGTGTTCATTTAGCTTAGAAATGGAGTAAAAAAAAAACAACAACATCCGCTTAACGGAAGTGATGTCAGACGCGTGTTATCCATTTCCGATCCGCGAAATTATTTTTATAATGTCGCCTCCTAGCGTTTGTCATCCTACCTACATACTGTACACTGTATACGGTGCTGTGCTGTGAATGTTTGTGTTGACTGTTATTATTTTCTGAGGTTTAAAAAAAATAGAAAAGTACTTTATGTCACTTCGTTGATAAAAATTAACAAAAAAGAGGCACCAGAACTCTTTCACAGTAGCCATTTAGACAAGACATTATATGGTGATTAGGGACTAGACCCATTTTAATGGTGCACGTGCACCAGTAATGATCTGCTGTTCACCAGTAAAGTATCACATTTCTGTTTTGACAACCTTATATTGGAAATTTGGCAGGGGATTCATTTGAATCAATAATATTGGGAAAATAATGATACATTTTCTTTCTAATCCACAATGTCAAAGCATTGCAGCTTTACCCAAAATAATAGGTCTGAGGAGCGCACCTTCTGGTCCATTTCTGAACACTACAGTGCACACTTTCATACACTGCATGCACACGTCATCACTGGTACACTGCTGAACGCCCTCAGCAATCCCATATGAGTGCGAAACAACAATCAGCATTGAGACATGATAACACGTTTGAACTAAAGAAAGCTTTAAAATCACGGTAGTGATATAATTTTATTGATGAAACAAGATAGCTAGTGTAGCTAACCTATTTGAAGGTCCAGCAAATGTTGACAACAAAAGTCTGACAGACAATGTGAATTTGTGAAGGCTGTACACTCAAGGTTGTTTTTAATTCAACTGCTGAGTAAATATTGGACCAACCCAAAAATGGCCTTGTGACTTCACATCAGACCGACACAATATGGCGTCTAACAAGTTTAATGTTAGCTCTTTTGTAGGCTATGATCAAATAAATATTTTCATAAAGATAAATATCTCCAGCAGTTGTTTCAATTTCAGCAGCAGCAGCACTGCCGTATAGCGGTGGCAGTAATAGAGGGCTAAGCGAGGGGAGTTTGTGAAGCACATTTCATACACACTGCAGACATTGTGATCTTTATAAATGGGGGACCTGTGCCCAAGTAGTTTTATATCTAGCAATTAAGAAGTTCCATTTAACATTTTCTAACTTTCTAACTAAGGCAATAACATTTGATAACTGAAAAATGTTTTAAATGAGAAGAACTGATTTTGCCTGCTCAAATGGAGACACAAGGATTAATGCAAACAGACTTTGTTTAACATAAAATATTTTATACATGCTTTCAAAGACCAATTGTACAAATACACAAATAGACAGGCATAAAACAAGTTAAAACAAAGACACAATAGATGCACTGCAAAGGTATGACTCAATGTTTTGATAGCTTAGCTAAAGCTGTATGGCAATATTAAAGGCTTACAAAGAGCTTTTTTCATGTGAAATGTACTTTGCTGAGTTTGGAAAACAAATATGGCCCAGTGAACCACCTTCCTTCTAGCTCAATGGAAATATGATGTTATCCTGAAATATAGTCAACATAAACTAGTGGACCAGTTTATGTTTGGCATTAATCTGGTTTACATTTTTATTGCAAGTCTTACAAGTACAAATGTCAGAGTCAATCAGGATTTCATATTTATTCTCCCTGAAGTCCACATATTATTTTTATTGCTTAAACTTTAAATGTGATGGACATCAGAGCTGCTGCAGGCCTCCAGCTTCACTCTCCACTGTGGCCTTTCAGGTCTCTTCTTATGATGTCATTCACTGGAAAACATTACAAATAAGGATAAGCAACATTAATGTTAATAACTGTACTGTAATAAAGCAATCCAAGGTCCTTGATTTGTGTATTCTTTTAGCAAATCCATCTTGTAATCTTAGATTATTTGTTCTGGCTTTTTGTCTTTATTGGATATTTACAGTCCCAGAGGAACAGGAAAGTGGGGAGGGAGAGGAGTTCACATGTGACAAAGGGCCCAGGATGGACTTGAACCTGAGCCACTGCAGTAAGGACTCAGTCTTAGGACATGGTACCACCTGTCATTTTCATTCTTACAGTTTCATATATAGTAGTTTCATATTTGAAGCCCCTCTGTGCAGATTTTAAAAAGTTTGGTGGCACATGTTTGTTTGTTTGTTTGTTTGTTTTAGTGAAAAAGAAGAGACGATTACAGTCAAAACTAGTGTCACTTTCCCCTCATTCATCCTCAGGTTACTAGTTTGACTTGTTGGAGGATGAGTGGATTATACTGTCTCCAGCAGTAACCAATTGCTTTTCATACTACCAGTAGTAGTTGCCAAAGTCAGATTTTTGAGGGCGTTTTATTCTCTTATTAGAGTTAACAGTAAAGAGATGTCAGGAGATAAGGAGGGAGAGAACTGGGTGAATGCAAGAAAGGTTGTTAAAGCCTCTCAGACATGTTATAACTTCATACATAAATCAGTCCAATGAGGACTTGTAATCTCTGAAGTGATGATGTGAAGTAATGCAAGTCCATTAGATATCTCTGTTTTACACAGATTTTCACAGATCAAGGAGTAATTGTTTCTGGACTGATCACAATTGATTTTTGCACATACATTTTTTGATAGAAAGAATAAAAAGACTATCAACATCACATATACAGCACAGTGATGTATAATTTGCTTCTGATGCTCAGTAAAACACGTTTTTGTAGTTGCTAAACTTCACTTTCACTATTACCAAGCATGAATCAGAGACCACAGCAAAGGACATTGCTATTTTTTTCCACTGGTGTGTCTGCATCTTTTTGCTGATATAGTAAACTTCCTTTTCCTTCCTTTCATCACAGAGGTGTAAACAGAAACATCACCACACAGAAAGGAAGGTGCTTGTTCTCTCACTTCATCTTGAGCTTGCGTCTTTCTCCTTCGTCATGCATACATCAGGAATCTTAAGCAAGCTGTAGGAGATTTATTTAGAGATAAAAAAGAGACCTGGCATGCTCATGACCCTTCAAGTGTGTTTGTGGTAGTGTGTGTGTGCGAGAGAGTGAGACTGAATGAGATAGGACAGTGGATAGAAATGCCCAACAGCAAACCACAAGACTGAGCAAGTGTGCACTTGCAATGTGCTTGTATACAGTATGGACCACAAAAACCCATCCCCCAGGCTTCAGTATGTCATTTCAAAGTTAAAGTTTGTTTCTTTTCTGTTGATACTCGAACATGTCGTTTTTTAATTACATTTATATACGGCGCAACTAACAAGCAACAGCAAATATAGTATATATTTGTCATAGTTTATCAGAGGAACTTTCCACCTATGTTAACATTCCCTTATTACGGTAACAGAAATTGTAATTGGTCCTCATTACATTTTCCTTCTAAAAATATTTGCAGTTGCAAATTTGTTGTATATAAACATAATTTCCAGAAGACGCAGCTTGTTGGCTTTTCAATGATTTCTTAAGACCAAAGAAACCTAAAGCAGGGAGACAAACAGATCCAAAACAAACCAAGGAGAAAATACTCAGTCTCTGAGTTAGAGACTGGTGCAAATACGATGAATATGTGTTGCCAATTACTTTTGCGATAGAGTCGTATATGCAAAATATTTCATCATTAAATGTACAAAGACTCACTGATTAAGGCTGGAGTATACTTGAAACGATCTAGTTCATATGAGCTGTACTCTGAACATGTTTGAAGACAAAACTGTCTAAGCTGCAGGAGAGGGACAAGATTATTACTATAATGGAAGTTAACACTACACACTTTTGATTGGCCTCTCTACAAAGGCACCCATGGTGTTACACTCATTTGTACGAGGAAAAGCAACTGTGTGAAGAATGAATGGACAAAGGGAGTTTAAACTCTGCATACTTCTTTGCCAATCTCGACATTAAGTGGCTCTTTCACAAATCAGTATATAGCAGTAATACTCACCATCCTCCAGATAAGAATAGTGGAGGTTCTCTTGTTTGACTGTGACCCTCTCTGGAGCTCCTTCTTCATGGTTTCCCCCACCAGAGCTGATCTGAGTCGGATGTTGGCCGCCTGGCTCCAGTTGGCTCCCAGCCTTCCCTTGAGCTTGACCAGGGATGCATCTTGAAGGTGGAGACTTTCCCATAGGCAGTGCTTTCTGCCCAAAACTTTGACGTCTTGACATCATGCAGGCCTCGAATGAATCACCAAAATGAGAGCCTTCAACCACTTTGGCCACAGGGGCTCTGGCACTGTCACGCTGGCTGGGAGTGGAGGCAGGGTGGGAAGCCAATGGGGAATAGAGAAGGGCGGTACCACAGTTGCTGTAATGTTGGTTTGCAGTGTGGTAAAACATGGAGCTGTTGGTCAGAGTGGTGGTTCTGGACTGGTAACAAACTGGTTGGTCATCCAGTGGACCTGGGGTTAACAGGTGGGCTCTGGGGTCCACAGTGGTTGGATGGTACAGTGTTGGAGAAATATTCAAGGTTTGAAGGTTGCTGTCCTGCTCCAGGTGATGATAGAGCGACTTCATTGACAGGTTAGTCAAAGACTGATTGTCTGAGTAGCCATACGAATTCAACTGGTCATCATCCAGGGGTTCTGCTTTAATAGCTAGAATAGAAAAACAAAGATTATTTCTCTATTGAAGCTAAGCAAGATCAATCAAGATCCATCACCAGATAGATAGATCTATCACTTGTAGTAAGTAGCTGCTTTAACTGCAGTAAACTGTCCTTAGGTTGAAATGTTTCTTTCATTGTACAACACTTAGATCTAATCTGATGAAAGTGCTTCTATTTCATGTATTCTCTAAGTTTGATTTAATCAAGGAATGGGTTTGTGTTTGTCTTCATTCACTGACATCCATGTATAAGCGAGGGTCCATAGACATTGAGTTTGTTGCATTAAGTCTTTGAGCATGAAGAGGGTTTTGATAGAATGGAGAATGACTTTCCCTGCTGAGTACTGGGTAGGTACTGATGATCTTTCAGTAACCTTCCTGTTTCTCAAACATCCCTCCTCCTCTTGTAAAGACAAAGCAGAGATTCTAACAAATATATACCTATGGCAGGAGTGTAGATGAAGTGCTGAGGCTGACTGCGTTTCTTCTTCCCGTTGATGACGTAGAAGTTGACTTTGGCTGGGTGGCAAATGTTCCGGTCTCGATACGGAGGGACCTCAACAAATAGCATGTTCTAGAAAGGGATTGTGACACAACAGAAACAAGATCACACATCAGACACTGACTGTCATATTGAAACAGAGCGTCAAATCTCTCACTTGTGTGTTTCAGATCCAAATCAGCATAAAAAATGAAACTATTTAAAGATGATATATGTAGCTACAGAGGCATAATGCATTCACTTAAGAAAAAAACGTTGCCCTGATATTTATCTCATTGATTCAGAGAAATAGAGCAGAATTTTATTTCTCCATGAAAACAAGATAATGTCATTAGTTCAGAGAAACAGCAGAATTGTATTTTTTCATGAAAACTTTTCTCAGAATTCTGAGATAATTATCTTGTTAATTCAGAAAGACTGGGTAAGTGAATGCATTACGGTTCTGTATGTAGCAGCTTGTTGAGATATCTGTGAAGTTTGGTCATAGGCAATGCCAGACAATGTACAAAAAGTACATTGTACTTTTGTACTTATGGAAAATTATGCTTATGTACAGATAAGTGGAAGTTAACTCACAGCTTGTGTTTTGTCTTTGTCCAAAGTCGCCTCCACCTCCCAGATTTGCTGTCCATCTAAAAGCAGAGGTAATATAGAGGTAATACAGTGGCTTCTTGCTGAGAGTTAGATGTGAAGATTGATACCTCTCTCATGTCTGAATAAGAAATATGAAGCTGCAGAGAGCAGTCAGTTAGCTTAGCTTATCGTAACATCTGTAAATGGGGAAACAGCTGGCTCAGCCAAAAAAGGAGAGTGTAAAACATCAAGTCATGATTTTACTGAGAGGTATTTCTGGCCTTAGATGCCACAAGACATTTGAATTTATAAGAAATCAGATTTAAATTGATAGCATGTGAGCACATTTATACACAAAGAGAGGAAAACAACTGTTTCTTTTATGTATAGTTTAGTGTTTCATTTCCACCTCAGTTTTTACCTGCTTCTGTTTTCTACCCACACCCAAAACAAAAAAACAAAAAACCAAAGCCTCTGCTCTGAGTATGACTCTTTATCAGTATGTCTAACCACATCCTGTTGCATATAACCCCACGCCAAGTAACAGGGAGGCTTTACATGCTGTCAACTGTACCCATCCTGCTCACATGTAACCCAACAATTTTGTGTAGGCAGAAGGAGCGGTAATGAAGTAGAGACATACAAGTTATCGCCTCCAGAATGACAGTAAAAGTTTGAACAAAATGTTCTTTTTGTTACAGTTGAAAGTGGGGGCTGAAGGAAGATGTACTTTGCCCAGGTGATATGCAAATAATCTGAAAATACAAATACTAAATGAGTGGGTGGATACACTCAGGCAGGATATTGGGAGGCCACGGAGGTGTCTCGCTGTTGCACCTAAGAATGAGCCTATTTTAAAGTCCAAATATATACATATAACAATAACAGGTTAACATAACACACATTCAGAGTTGTCAAAATAGATGCATAGTATAATATAGCCTATTAAAATAATAGTTCAGCTGTTGGGAAATATGTTTTTTGACGTTGAGTGACTGTCTCTGCATCTCTGACATATAATGTGCTACAGTATTGAGCTTTAGAGGTGCTGGTAGGAAGATTGTGACACCTTAGGATATATTCAGCCAAGCTGTTCCACCCTGCTGCTAGTCGTTGTGCTAAGCTGCTGGTGGAAGCTCCATATTTATCGTACAGGCATGAGAGTGGTATCAATATTCTCAGCACATTTTCCCAACATGTCAAATTATTATTTGAGGTAAAATTAATTTATTATTTGTCGTGCCTCATCTTTTGTACCTCAAATCTAACTCGAGGAAAGCTACAAAAAGAGTTAAAATGACATCACATGACTAGACATTTGAATTACTGATTTAATAAAATGTCTCTTCCTCACCCTGTGTCTTCTCTGAGAATATCACTTTGGAGTCGGACGTGAAGTTCTGTCCAGTAAGGACCAGTTGTTGACCACCATGTACTGAGCATCGGTCCAGGTCCTGTCTCTCAACAGCAGGGAGCTCCTGAGCTGAGCGCTGGGCTGTGGAAACAGGAGAGACCCCAAAAAAATGTGGTAATATTTTCAGGGCAGTTGATTAATTTTTGATCATTAAATTCTAGAATTGGGATGTTGACTACTATAACCAGGCAAACACTCGTTAAAACCAGCCTAAGCATCTTTTCGCCACAAGTGACAATTACATGAACACAGTAATGATAAAACAAGTAAAGAAATAAATTTAGCAACACGGCAATAGTATCTAAAATTTGATCAATTTAATCACTTTAAGCTACTGGTCATACCAGACCAAGTAGGCCTTTGGCTATAGAGCCTATAGTCTCCTGAGTGCATGAATTAATCAATGGTTTGTTTTATTGTTTATGGGTTCAAATTTCCACTTGTAAGAGGAAGAGTAGTTTGAAAAGGCTAAAGTTTAAGTGTATAGCTATAAGCAGCAGTATAAATGAATATATATATATATATATATATATATATATATATATATATATATATATAAAATTGTGAATTCTGTAATACTAGATGACAGCGAAAGGAGGAAAAGTTAAATGTAAGTAATTCAATGAAACACTCCTTACAGCATTCAATAGGATCAGAAGCAACTTGAAGGGACATGAGCTGGCCTCCAGGTTGAGGAATGTGGACACGAAACACCAAACGGACACGTGTGTTTTTGCGGCCAATGTCCGTCTCACCGTTCCTCAGTTCAATGTCGGCATTTCTCAACTTCAGGATTCCTACACAGTCGATCCTGTGAAATGACGGACAAGACATATACTGTATGATAAAAAGCAAAAACTGATTTTTTTTTTTGAACTTCTTGTCAAGAATTATAATAATATAATAATAATAATCAAAAATACGTCAAGTCGATTATAGCTGCGGTAAACAGCCAGTGTCTGGTAGCTCTATTCTTGGAAAAACTCTGCCACACAGGAAGTAATACATTTAATGTTTCCGTCTGTGGTCAACACCAACTTGTGAAGAGTGAAAAACCTTGTAGCCCGAATGAGTGGAATTTGAAAAGAAAAAATCAATTGGTAAAGAAATTCAAATTTTGTTGATACAAAATCCAAAAATCCTTTGGTGCATGTGCACATGTTCGAGATGGTGCAACTACAGAGAAGATTTCAGTTTAAAAATGATCTCAAATCAATTTGAGATCTCAAGGCTTCTGGAGACTTGGATTATGCTGTAAAAGCTGTATGGAATGATTTTATGTTTGTTTTCGGTAGTTTTTTTTCTCATTTGGAACAAGTCCCCATCTGCTTCAGCTGTTCCTTTTATAGGTATGAGACCACAGGTGACTGACTTGTTGGGCTGCTGAATACTTAGAGAACTTAATTTCTTTATGAATGGTTTCATTAACATGTGCTCTATCTCAGAGTATCTCTGAGCTACTCACACTACTCTCATGAGGTTCTTCGGCTCAAGAGGGATCTCCAACACTTTGGTCCCATTTATCATCCTCTCCATGCTGGGCGTGGTGACGGTCTTCCCGGTGATGCGGTGGACGTGGTAGAAAGCGTGAGGTTTCAGGAGCCTCTCGTCAGCTGTTCCTATGAATACCTGCAACCCAAGTGGAGCTGTGCCTTGGTACCCGCGGAGCTAGTAAGGGGAACAAAGGTGATTAAACGGATGCTTCACGCCGAATGAAACTAACTATAATACCATTAATGTCCATGGCTGCAGAGAACTAATTTACACAGTACAATAATCCCCCTTTTCCCTGTGGGGATGATTTCACAGGTCACTATCTCACGGGAACAGCAGAAACACTGCTTTGCATGGTTAATTTTTGCAAAAGTGCAAGGAAAAACAAAAACAACGGCTTATTAATTAACTCAAAGCAGCAAATAAAGCAGATCCATGTATCAAATCATACATGCTATGTAAATGTGCATGAAGAGTGTATTCTTAGCATTCAGTAACAGTGCATGTCCTGATAATTTTTCCTTGTGGGAGTAGTGATGTGGGGTTCTTTCATTCATTTGCATGGCTGTCGACTTTACATGAACACACCTAAATCCAGGAAATACCGTCTACATTTACAATATCTCCTGCGACTTCATTTCTCTTTCATAAAACTGGGAGTGGCACAGATTTCAAGTTTCTTTTTTCCTTCTTTGCACACCCCACACTCTGTTGGCACGAAACGAAAAAGCACCTGAACTTCCGGATGCCCTCCGTTAGATGTCTTTACAGCTCCTCGGCTGCCCTCGGTTTCATAGTGAGCTCTGTGGTGAGATCTGGGTTGTTCCTTGATGAGGAGCTCGTACTGACTGGACTGACTGGGCAACGGCCACTCTAAAGATGGAAGTGGAGTTGCAGGTAGAGCACTATAAGACAGGGAAACACAATAAGAGGGAAGATTTCAAAGGAATTTTAAATTTGTCAATTGAATGATCTACTAACTGGTCGTTTGTGCTTACATTTGAGCCTATTAGAAATACCTAAAGTCTCTATAAGTAATAAGAAAGGACAAAAAACACACCAGAATGCTCCATGGTTGACTGGATGAGGAGGGGGCCACACAGCCTGGAGCATATAGAAGGTTTCAGACTTGACTTCGGCTCCTGCCCTGCTCATTCTCTCCTGCTCAATAGCCCAGTCATACTCCTCTCCATACACACAGTCCTGACTTTTGGCCTGCCCATGTACATCATGCACCATGGTGGAAGGCACCACTTTGGGCAGACTGGAGCTGATGCTGCTCAACATCTCCTCCATGCCTGGGGTGGAGGTCTGGGCTTGGCGCTGGATCTCAGCTGGAGCCTGGTATTGGTGGTAGTAAGGCCCCTGCTGCTCATGGGCTGAGGGGATGGGGCTGGTGCTCCGAGAGCGCTGCTTTACAGGAGTGCCCCCTTGACAGGAGTGGGTTTGGTCATAGGAGCGTTTTCCGTGGGGTGAGGCAGAGCGGGAACGATGGTGGGGAGTTGATGAGGTGGTGTGTTGATGCTGAGGCACGAGGAAGGTCTCTTCTGTGACGCTGCTGCGAGGCGAAGCTCCTGGAGAAGAGTGGGCAGAAGCGGTGTAGATGCCCTGAAGGCTTGGACAGAGGTCTAAGCCAGACAACCCCACACCACAGCCTTCGTTAGAAGGGGAGACATTTGGTGAAGTCACAGGAGAGCATGTCTCTGCAGGCCAGCCTGTGGAGGAGTTACTGCTGGCAGGGCTTACACACTCTCTCCATGTTGCCTGCGTTTTGGTTGTAGGGCTCTGCTCCAGGGTCTGAGAGCTGAGAGAGTTGTACCAAAGAGTGATCTCAATCCTGGGGCTGGGAGCAGGGATGGTCCCGGGTCTTGATGATAGATCCAAAGAGTCAGACACTGGCTCTGGCAGGTGTTCTGTGGTGGGTCTGTGAGAGGACAGGTCCTGACTGGAGGCTGGCTGGTTGGAGCTGGAGTTATATGCAGCGTGATGGTCGACCACCAGCAGAGGAGGTTGGTTGTCATTGCTGAGAGCACCTGAGTCGTCTGTTCATAACAAAGATCAGATTAACTTGTGTGGACACATCCAAAGTATCTGACTACTTGACAAATACCACAACTACTATCCTGAGGTAACTTTCAGATCCCCTCTGACATGTCTTAAGACATATGACATGTTCTGAATTAAATAACAATTTGTGTTTCATATGGTTTTTGCACAAAAACAATTACCTCGTTAAAAACTCTTGACATACATTCATGCCTTTGTCCCCAGAATCTATAAATATGCTAATGTTATTCATTTAAAAGTTAATCTGCTGGATGAAATAGAACACTGGAGGCTTTACCTCTCCTCATCACACTTGTGTAAATTACATACTGGACCAATTATTGGCTCCAAACTAGTGATGCATATTGAAGCACCCCCGTCCTGCAAGAGGCAGCTCATCTACAAAAACCTCAATAAAACTTCAGCTAGCCTCATCAACAAGACCTTCACTCAGAGCACCCAGCCCCACGGATCCTACATGTTACGCTAATGTTAAGTATCCAGTCTGACTCAAAATGTTACACTCATACACATTATTATTATTTCTGTCCACATTGCAAATGTTCTTTAGACTGTGAACATTCGCATATTATTTAGTAAAGGTTTCAATTCCAAAACATTGTACAACTTTTTTTCATTTTAAAAGTCATATTTGACATAATTTCTGTAAATATTTGATGTCTTTATAATAACGTCTTCATTATTCTTCACTTTTGAGCTGCGTGTTTTTTCTTCTATTGTCTCTTATTGTATACACCGACAGACCACAGTGAATTTCTTGCATCTGAAAACCTATCTGCAATAATCATGACTTTGACGTCACTCAATCATCCTGTGCGTCCACGTGTTAAAATCAGATTTCAGGCGAGAAATTTTCCTCCTACGTCAGAGGATTGTGTCAGACTGCTCAAAAATCCTATAACAAGAATTTTTAAAAAAATTATTTTTTGAATTTTACACCCAATAAAATGAGGCTCTGGTGGATGGATTTCCCTCCTTACTTTAGTGACAGGATTATAACATCAGTACTTGACAGCTAAGTGCTTACTGGTGGATATCCTAAAGCCTGCCGCAAACTCAACACAAAGCCACCACTTATACGTTCATAATAGAATAGATAACAAAGAAAAAACAAAGTACAGTTAGTCTGCATATATAATGTTAATTCTATGTAAAAGTAGAATATGATTACACACCTTTATCACAGCCCACCGGGAAACCTTCTTCAGGTGAATGATACAGAAACAGGTCCGAAAAGTCCAACTCCTCCTGACTCATGTCCGGACACAGGCCCAAATCTCCAGAAGTCATCTCCAGCGCTGAATATTTGGTGTGTCGACAGGTTTAGAAATAACTTTCAAAATTCACCAACCAAATCAAGCCGCACGGCCGAGAGAGAGACACTTCAAGAAAGAAACACGATGTTCTAGTTTTTTTTTTTTTTAAAGATTCGTTTAAAAGAGACAGCTGCTCAAATAAAACATCCAACGAGCAGCGACAGACGCTTCCTGTCACTGCTGATGATGACAAGCAGACTGTGACTGTGTGTGTGTGTGTGTGTGTGTGTGTGTGTGTGTGTGTGTGTGTGTGTGTGTGTGTGTTTGTGCCTCATTTCCTCTGCGAACCAAGTAGAGTCAGTAACAACGCAATCATAACATAGAAAGGAAAATAAAATATTGATCCTGTCCTCTGTTGTAATACACTCATATCAGAATGGGCAAAAGTCGAGTCGTAATTATTTCCAGTTTTATTAGTACTTTATTAATAATTAGTTTTATTGGTGCCTCTTTCTTTAGCTGTGTAGTTAACTGTTTTCTTCCCTCTACCAGGGATACTGTATGTGTGTATCTGTTGAACAGGGTGGTGTTCTCTCTCTCTCCTCTCTCTCTCTCTCTCTCTCTATATATTTACTGTTTATGTTAGCTCACAATATACACAAATACTTATACTAGAATACTGGGATATAGATAGTGTATGTTGTTTGTCTTTTTATATTTTTATATATACATAAATGATAAATTGTCATATGTGTGTTTCTATATATATATATACATATATATAAATATATATATATAAATATATATAAATATATATATATATATATTTATATATATATATACAGTATATATGTATACATATATACTGTATATATTCCTGTTCAACAGATACACACACACAGTATCCCAGGTATTATAATATAATATTATAGATATAATATTATCATATAGAAGACCACCATCCTCGCCCTTACAGGAACAGATGAAATTGTACTGGATTTAATTGAATTCCTGTATGTTCATTATAGATGCAGAAATACACATATGACATATGACTTTTATCTATATATAAAAATATAAAAAGACAAACAACATACACTATATATTCAAGTAGAAGTATTTCTGTCAATTGTGAGCAAACATACACAGTTAAAATGCTTGAATATTGAATTGATGACGTAATAGATGACTTCGTACACATGAAGTGTGTCACTGGGAATAATTTTTGACAGCAAGTAATGAAGGAATATTGAGTTAATTAGGCTATTATGCCGACTGTTGGGGGATCTTAATCTGTGGATCAACAAAATCTGTTTAAAAATCAATTTGGGTTGTCAAAAGTACAACTTAAGAGACCGATTTACGTTCGCAATAAATAGAAATATAAAAGAAAAGGTCTGTACAAGCGGCTTTTAGCCACTAGGTGGCAGTGTTGGATAATTTCCATCTCAACACGGTGCTTGAGCATGGAAATCACAAGGCACTCTGTTAAAGCAATTAAAATGTCTTTATAGTCATGGCATGGTCATATAAAAGCTTAGGATAAAAAACTGCAATGCATTTCGGCATCAAGCCTTCATCAGGGAGTCAAACAGATCTCGTGGAAACAAAGGACCCTTTATAATGGTGTCCCTGAACATAAGGTCATGGCCTAGAGAAGATATACACATAGTAAACTTCCAGGAGATGGCAATGTCACAGCCCAAATCATTCACAAAAACGGAACAAAAGAGCAACGTATGATACAAACAATGATCCAAAAGGCTTCTCGTTGGTTAAGTTTCCGTTGTCTGTCACCTTTTCTTATGAATGATGGGATGTGGTCAACGCATAAGGCTCGTAATGTAGCTGAGTTATTGTTATGGAAGTCCAGATAGTGTCTAGCCATGGGATAGTTAACGTTCCCTGTGTGAATGGCATATTTGTGTTCTACTAACCACTCTTGTAAATGTCTTTTTGTCCTTCCAATGTAAAACACCTTGCACCTGGGACACTCCAGCCTATAGATCACAAATTTGGTTTTACAGTGAATAAAATGATAGATCGTGAATTCCCCCCTGAGATGTGAAACCCTTAAACGTCCATGTCTGTATTACATTTGAGCCGTGGTTTTGAACCCAACCATGTTTGCTGGCTGTCAGGTAGAAGACGGTTGTGCACCAGTTTATCTTGCAGAGTGGGACAGTGTTGAGTTTAGGGAAGATCTGACTGAGTATATCATCACTCTAAAAATACCATCTCTAGGCCATGACCCTATGTGCAACTGGAAGATTCTCATTGGTAATCACCACTATAAAAGGCCCCATGTTTCCTGAAGATATGTTTGACTCTCTGATGAAGGCTTTATACTGACACACGTTGGAGTTTTATATTTTAAGGTCTAACATGATCATGCTGTGACAATTAAGGCATTTTAATTGTTTAAAAGCGAGTGCTTTGAAGTCTCTTTGTGATTTTCATGTCGACTTTATCCAAAGAGCTCCTCCAACAAACTCAGGAGTCCAGGAACTGCTCCTATCCTTGCGTCTTTTGATTTAAGCATTACAGTGATTGAGCAGTCGGTACTTCCACATTGTTCAAATGCATACAATATAAGCAAAATATATGTATGTATGTATGCAGACACAATTAAGGATGATTAATTTTAATTAATTAATTAATTAATTTTTGAGAGGTGACACAGCTCTTTTGTGTTTCCATCTGGCTCTGTAGCTCAGTGGTTTAGAGCACTGGTCTTGTAAACCAGGGGTCGTGAGTTCGATTCTCACTAGGGCCTTCTGTCTCTTTACGATTTCTTTAAAATAAATAGTTGCATCTCGGCTACAGTTTCCCTCACAGCAGTGTATAAAACATGTCTGTAAGACCTACTGAGCCATTAATGAAAACATTTTGTTTACGTACTCTCTGTAAAAATTTGACTTCACATGAGGAACATCATTGTTCCTCACTGGAGGAATTTCAGCATCTTCTGACTGGTTCACGTGGTGATGTCACCGGAGGTCACATGGCAGCCGTGTGAGAGTCCTGAGAGTTACATGAATCAAGGTGTGAACTGGTGTGAAACTGCCAGAGGAGGGGACGTCAGGACAACACATATGAGACGCTGATAAGTGATGTTGTTTATCTTCATCACTTCAAACCATTAGTCCTGCCTGTCCAAAAGGTGAACACTGCTGCACTCAAAGGATCCTTGTCCTTGGGAGCCAGCAGTGGTGGAAGAAGTACGTAGATCCTGAAGTAAAATTACTCGGACCAAAATGTGCAGTAAATGTCCTGTGATAGTCCATTTCAAGAAAAAGTCCTGCAACTTAAAGAAGCAAAATGTAGTAAGGTAAAAGTACTTGTACTGCAGAAAAAATTATATGTGGTAGTGATATAACATCATATATTATATTATTACATCAGGCAGAGCTAATTATCTACTTTATATATTTAAAGTTAGGCCATTTAGTTCAATCATTCCTACACCAATATAATGAGTAGTCAAAGGGGGGGAAAGAGAGAGGAAGAGTATTAGAATGAAATTAAATTCCCCATCTCTACTTAGTTTAGCTACACTTTTCATTCCACATATAGCAACATCAAGTATTAGCCTACAACCCTCAAACCACACTTTCTTCACACAAGTAACCCTGTGAACTCCAGTATACGATAACAGTACACATAACGTGATTTTCAGATTGTATAGGATTAGATTAGCTGACCTCAATGATTATGAACCAGTGGTACAGTTTAATGTTGAAAATAAACTGAGACTGACTTAATCCTCCATTATCAGTCTGTAGCATGAAGCACGTGCATTATGACCCAGTGGTCGAGCACTGGCCTTATACAGCAGGGGTTGTGAGTTAGAGCCTCGAGGGCCTTTGCATTACTTTAAAACACAGTGTTCTATTGAGTATAGGTGCTCTCCTGTTAATGTTGAATAATAAAAAAAACATGTTCACCTGTACAGACTGGTCATTTCTGTTCAAATATGCAGCCATAGTACATTTAAAAGTAGCAATTCAACACTATTAGAATTAAAAGTCCCACATTCATAGTTTAGTAAAATCAGAATATTTGCAGCAAAACGTATTTTAAGTACCCAAAGTAAAAGTATATTATTAGGTGGTAAAATGGCCCCTGTTGTGTATCTGAGTGGATTATTATGACCTCAGGATTTAATTGCATGGTGTTAATGAGTGGTAATACATTTTGGACTGTCTGATTAAATGAACAGTCTGAAGATGTCACATTTTACTGTGGGAATTCTCACCATCCTGCAGGTTTTTTTTTTCCACATTTACATTAGGTCATGTTTTTAGTCTAGTTGTCGATAGAAATGACCTCATATGATGAAGACATTTCAACAGTGTTAATAAAAGAGAACCATAAACCAACACAGCATAAAAGCAAAGAATGGCTGGTTTGCCGGAACATACAAAACCAACATTTATTCTGACGAATGCATTGCAAGGTCGGGACTTGTGACGAGGGAGTCACAAGAAGACATCTCTTCACTTTGCAAACCAAAAATGTTGTGAAACCCTAGATTTACATAGAAAATACATCAAGCTAAACAAATGTGACCAGTCAGCTTTTTGCTAAAGTATTTAAAAAAATGTTTTTCCATCCGAAAAGTATTTAGATTTTTTGATGTAAAAATGAATGGATTAGCCAGAGTCTATTATGATTTAAATCCAGTATTTGGCTAAATTCTAAAGAGGAAAAAGCTTATTTAACAATGAAAAGAACAACACGGCAAACTGAGCTAAGGTAGTTAAGCTTTTGGATACTTATTTAGCTCTGTTCCTTAAGATATAAAAACTCCAAATCACCCAAAGACTTTAAGACCAAGTTTTGGCAATTAACCAATTTCAAAAATAAACACAGTCATGGTTTTCATACATTTATTAATGTATTCATTTCAGTGAATAAAATATGTCTCTACATAAAACAATGTACAATATTACAATATTATAATATTATAATTGCACTATATACATAAACATATGTGACATATATAGTATACATATATGTGTGTGTTTTGAACAAAGAAAAGCAAAAGGTAGACATTTACAAAGGTCTGAGAGGAGAATATTACATTAAGATTTAAGGACAGCTGCCTTGGTACAACAGTCAGTTTGTACATCACAACTGGTATTTTGGTCAGTCATTAATAGTCAAAGGTAGCTTTAAATAAGTCTGAGGTATTTATGGCATGATTACATGTATAGTAATTTCTGTGTCGTTTCTATTTACAGAGCAGCAATACAGGGAGTCACTGGACCATCAGGGCCGTGGTAACAGAGGTATCATCTTTCTGTCACTCCATCCAGAAGAGTTGAATATGGAGCCTGATCGTTGAGAGAAAGAAGAAATTAACATCTAGTATTCATGTCCTTATGCAGTCACAGTGAATGAGAGAGGTAGATTAAATTAAGTCAAATTTCTCAAGAAAGAAAGGTCAAACTTAAAGTAATAGTTTGATTCTTTGGGTGATTATTTACTCTCTGGTATGGGAATGAGAAGAGATTTTATGGTTAATGTGAAGCTAAAGCCAGCAGCCTGTTATCTCAGTACAAAGACTGGAAACAAGGGGCCACAGCTAGCATGTCTCCGTCCAATGGTAGCTCATTAATTAACACACTGTATCTCTCTTGATATTAGCGTAAATTGAATTAATTCACCATATAGTAGGGGGTTATCAACTGCAGTCCCCTCTGGTGTCAGCGACCAGTGGATTTAACATTTTGTTTTTGGACAGATTAAACAAACAAGATATAATTTGTTAATTAATGAGCTTTAGAAGTGCTTGTTGACAGATTTTTTTTTGAACCACTGGACAGAGTCAGGCTTGTTATTTCCCTCTGTTTCTACTCTTTGTGCTAAGCTAAGCTAACTAGGTGCTCCGGTAGCTTCATATTTAACAGATACACATGAGAGTGTAATCGATCTTCTCATCTATTGGCAAGAAAGAGGGAAAAAAAAATTGAGATTTCCTTCTCACCTCATCTCCTGATGAAGGCAACGGGTAGCTCTCTGTTGGGAACCAAAAGTCCTGAATGGATCACATCGAGCGGCTCATTATCTGTCGCCACAATCTCATAGTCTCTGACCAACTGTAAGAGATTCATATGATAGAAACATAAAAAATAATTAGCCTTTTAGTCCCAGTTTGAACTACCCACTGTGACACTGATGTCATGTGACTGATAATGCCATGTGATAGAGGCCATAAACTGAACTGGAATCTGATCTTACCCAGCACATGGCCAGCTGGAGCTGCAGCTCTGCCAGCCGTCGACCGATGCACATCCTCTTTCCAATGCCAAAGGGAACGTGGGAAAAGGGGTTGATGGTGCAATTCTCTCGCAGCCAGCGTTCCGGTTTAAACTGCTTCCCATCGTCAAAGTACTCCTCATTAGAGCCCAGCGCGTGGCTGTTTATCATTAAAACTGTCTGTAGATGAGGGAAATAATAATTAAAGCATTAGGTTTTTTTTGTTTTTTTTTTGCAGTTTAGCAGATATCACGCAAAATTCACAAAGCTGCATTTCCACCTCTTCATCAAATAAGTCCAATAAAGACCTTGTGCCTGCAAATCTGATGCAGTTTGCTGAATTGCACATGTTACTGCATTAGAGTTGCTCCATTTAGACTTTGTACATTAAGTGAGTGGGTTGTTATAGCATCACTCAGACATCAGTCAAATGTAGATGAATACGAGAATGTAATCTGCTCATGTAAGGTGTATGGTAAGGAGTACTAAGCCACTTACTCCTTTGGGAATGGCATAATCTCCCAACACAGTGTCTTTGTCCAGGGTCCTGCTGGTGAATGGGACTGATGGCGATAACCTGTGAGAATGTGAAAACAGCGTATGGGAATATGGCCTCAGTGACGCTATGGTATAGAATGACAAACACGTCTAAGCTGTTTAACTTGAGCAAAACAGACTCCACTGTTTCTCACAGTGTGGGATGAGGTGAGATATAATCTCCAGTCGGAGGTCATTTGCATTCCCTGGGTAATACAGTTGTGGAATTAACCTTAAATAACATGTAAGACAACTTGTGACAGCACGGGAGGAAGGGTTGGGAAGTGATCTGAACGTGACCACACGATGGACTTTAAGCGGGGATCACTGGTTGTTGCTGGTCATGCCACCATATCTCATGAAGCTTGTTTCTGAGCCAGTCATGTGTGTTAGTTTCACCTCTTAATCTCCGTGGTACAGTGAGTTTGACTTGAAACTGGGGACTGTTTAGAAAAATCTAACTTATTGGTAGCTGTTTTGCCACGCTCTGTACGGCTACAACCATTTTCAGCTTAATCGTGAGCTGTGTGGTTGTAGGACACATGTAGCTTTTTGAAGTCTTTTATATTGCCTGCTAATTATTTCTCATTATTTAACTACAGTAGCAGCCGGGAGCTCTGTGCAGCTGACCCCGTTGTACTCTACCTCATAGACTCCTTGAGGCAGGCCTTTAGGTACGGCATGCTCTTGATGTGCTCTCCACATGGGTCCTGGCCGGGAGCAACCACCTCTCTAATCTCCTCCAGCAGCTTCCTCTGGGCGCCGGGGTTACGTGACAGGTTGAAAATAGCCCACAGCATACTGTTGGCGGTCTGAGAAACATAAACACAGCAAGAGAGAGAGGGTGAGAGGGAGGAAGAGAGGGGATGTATGTCACTTAATGAGGCGGCTACTAGTGCATTCCTCAGTGGGGTCCTGAAAAGGAGCTGAGGAATGTTTGGGGTTCCTCAAAGGCTCCTCAGTTACATCCACACCACACTGATTTTCCGCTTTTAAGCAATGTAACTGCAGCACCTGTTTGTTTTAGAGGCTGAACTGTTTTTTTCTTTGCCTACTCAAAGGGAAATCGACAAATGGTAAAACACTTTAAGGTTTAATCTGTGCTCATAGCTACAGTATATGATGGTGTGCTACAGGTGTGATGATTTATTTATTTTTTCTCAAAAAGTATAAAGTGTGGGGAAATAATTCTATTTGGGTTTTTTTTGCAGACTTGAATAAGAAAGTTTCCAACCGGCTGCTAGCCAGGCTAGCTTGGCTAAGACTGAAAGCCCACTAATTAACGCATTTTATCTATTTTTTAAAACTTGTACATAAAAATAAAAAGAGGATTTTTCTTTTTTTTTAACAGGGGGTTTATTTTAATGGCTGGTATGCTCTATCTCACTCATTTAATCTGTACAAAAAATGGAAAAGTAAAAAAATGAAACAATGAAACAAATGAAACAACCAGCGGCGACTCCTGGTCGGGCAAATAACCCTAAAACTGCAACCGGAGTGGATTTTTCAAAAAAGCAATTGAGCGTGTTTTCCAAAATGTCAAACTATTCCAGTAAAAAAAAATATGTATCTTTGTAGTCTCACCGTCTCCACTCCTCCAATCTGTAGCTCTGTGATGGCTGCGTACAGCTCCTTCTTAGAGAGGCAGCTGTGGTGTAAGATGTCACCGATTAAGTCATCAGGAGCTCTGACGGCGTTCCTCTTCAGTTTCTTGTCTATGTAGACTTTGGCTGAGGAAAGACGAAGCAGTAAAGATGTCATCATATTAACAGTATTCATCATCCTTATAAACGCTATTCAGTTTGTCATGTTCATGGCTTCTTTCAACTTCCTCTTTGTCAGCGCAGTTAGACTAAAGAACTCAGCACAGTAAATGTCAAACACCATCATCTGTGACATTTATATTAAATAAGACATTTCTAAAGTCTCATATATTAAAGTGTAGATCCGCAGACCTTTTGACTTTTACATCTGATGACTAGAGCTGGTACAATAAGTTGATTATTCAATAAGTTGATTAGCCAAATATTAATCTGAAACTATTTTGATGATTGATTAATTGTTTATCAAGCAAAAACGTCAAATCTTCTTCTCCACTGTGAGGATTTAATGATTTTATCCGTTTTTACATCAATGCAAAGAATAAGAAACTATTCAGGTTCGGTCTGTTAATAGAATAAAATAAGACATGTTCAAACTTCATCCTGGACTATAGGAACATTTTTATCAACTCATGTGATATAAGTAATATGTCAGACCTATGTTGCAGTGTTTACCATATTAACTTATGTCATTATTAAATGCCTTTTCTTTTGCATCTTTTCCTATGTCCTGTATGATTTATGCATTAGACTGTTCGTGAGCATAGCTGGATTCAATGTTTTACAGGTCTTGATTAATTAACACCATGTACATATGGCTCTTAACAAATAATAAAACTACTTCTTTCACTCCCACACAGATTACAACGATTTTTCCTTGTTGTGACCAAATGTCGGGAAAGTAAATGCTACATCCAAATAGCACAGCCACCATCGTCCTCTTCCTCCCTCTGTGCCCCCTCTAACCTCCTGCTACAACAAATATTTGGCTGATTTCTCCCTCTTAGGTCATGTGGTTTACTACAACTCTGGCTGCCATTTACCCAGAGTGCCAGGTACACAAAAAACACTGAGGCACCCAGTTCAAATGCCACCCCCCCCTAAATTCCTCTCCTATCTATCATTTGGCTGGAAGTGAGCTGAAACTGGTTTGTGCATCACAGAGAAGTGGAGAAAACTCCAACTGAGTGAAATGATCTGCCTTTGCAGGGGTGTGTGTGTGTGTGTGTGTGTGTGTGTGTGTGTGTGTGTGTGTGTGTGTGTGTGTGTGTGTGTGTGTGTGTGTGTGTGTGTGTGTGTATTCCTCTACTTGTATTTTGTAATGTGATACAAATTTGTGTTTGTACCTGTGCTGAAAATGCGGTCCCATGCTGCAGTGTGGTCCTGCCATATTTTGGTGTTGAGGCTCTTATGGAGCTCCACTGGTGTGACCATCATCATGCCAAAGGTGCTCATCATCTGCAGAAGAAAGACAAACAGGGCAGAGCAAAGGTTTAAATAGGCGTTCAATCTAATCATTGTCACCCTCACTGAAAATCTTTGACGCAATCATCGTCAAGGATCCTCTGTTTTTTCTTTCTTTTGGCCCCACTGCCCTGTGAGACCTTTGTCAGGCTTCACTTATCATCTATTGACTGTGGATGATATTGGTTTGTTCTAGTAAATCCCAGTAAAAAAAACAGAGAGAGTCAGTCTGATACTGAACTGCTGCATCCATGGCCGCAGTTCAGATGAACCCGATGAACTATACGCTGTTTCTACCAGTTCAGTCACAGATCATTCCAGTTTTTTCTCTGCCACATGTAAACAGGTGTAGGTCTACTCACTGTTTTCACGGCTGTGATGAAGTTCATGGCTTCCTCATTGACCTTCTCTTGCAGGAGACCAAATCTCTTGTCGTAGAGGACGAGGCAAATGGCTGAAAGACACAGAGAAGTTAAGGATAAGATTAAATGAACACAGAAAGACATTTTATTTGAGCAGCTTTGGAAACAAGCACTGCCAATTTCTATTTTGTTTTTCTATCTACATACTTAATTACATGAAATATTAACAAAACCTGTGTTAATAGATATATTGCACAGCTGAAACTAGTAGCTTATTAAAGATAAAATCATTTTTTGTTGGAGTTTTTTTCATGCAGAAATAAAAATTCCCTTGTTCCAGCTTCTCATGTGAGAATATTCATTCTTTATTTGTCTTATATGAATGCAAACTGAATAGTTTTTGTGTTTTGGTTGACAAAACAAGTCTTAGATTTTCGCAATTGTGACTTGTGACATTTTTGGGACTTTTCATAGAATATAAATAGAAAATTATCAACAGATCAGGCTGATCGATTACTAGAATCATAATTACTTGTCGTCCTAATGAATGACTGAACACAAAAAACAAACTCACTCTCAAATGACCATTTATTCAGTTCGAAGTACAAGTCTTCAATTTTCCCATCGACGTTAATTTTTCCAATTCTGCCGACGAAGTCGACCAACACCTGTAATTACAAACAAACGCTTTCAGCAATCGATCATAGATAAAAATCGTTGCAACTCTGATGTGCCATGAAAAATTACCTCATTTATTTTGCGATCAAGTTTCACCACCTCTGTCGGTTTCATGAGTTTCTGCTGAAAGGCGCTCCTCACTCTCTGCCAGTCTTTCCCCTCTCTGCAAATCAACACCTCAGATTCAGTGCGCATTCTTCTGAGCGCGTCATGCCGCGTCCGAGTGTGATGGACATTCTCTAAACGCATAAACAAATGGAGAGCCAACTTACAGAATGAGGAGTCCGTATGCCTCGTCTCTCAAGTCTCTGTATGCTGTCCAGGGTTTGATCTCCAGTCTCTGAGGGTAATTTCCCTCCTTCCTGTAGAGCGCCTCCAGTAAGCAAGGTGCGCCAATGTGCACCGACTCAAACGAGCCAAGCTTCAACCGGAAAATCTTGCCGAATTTCTTGTGATAATCAACCTAGAAAAAATGTAAAGAGACAGCAAGAGAAAGAGAGAGAGAAAGAGAAATTTGATATGAGTCAACACACTTTAAACATTTTATTTGTATGTTTTGTTCGTTTAAAATTGGGAAAAAAAATGGCCACAATCTATTTAGAAATAAAGAGACTAATAGAAAAGGTATTTTGACTCTACCAGTGCCTCGTGCTGTTTTGTCAGGCCCCCTTTGCGGAGAAGTTCAAACAAACTGCCGAAAAGAGGCCAGTTGGTGGGTCCCGGGATCGTGTCCAGACTGTGCGCTCTGGAGGCAGCGTGAGGGCACCGCGCAGCCTCCACAGCATCCTTCTCCTCCAGGACGCACACTGAGGATGTTGGTTTGAAGTGCTGCAGCCCGACAGACTGCTTCTTCAGCAACTCAACGATCTGTGGAACCTTTTGGATCTGCGCCCTCATCCTTAAATGAGAATATTTTTTTTTTTAATGCAGAATAATCTTTGTTTAGCAGCGGCTCTTCTTTACTATCTTGGAGGTTTCTCGTTTCTTGGAATTGTCACACCTTCACACCAATATATAGCCGGACACTGTTTATTCCTGCCGTGCTCCGAACCAATCAGGGGCCGGTCCTGCATGGTGTGGCCGTCGAGCCCACAATTCATTTATGGATCCACGTCGGGAGGATCGCATGACCCCAGAAAGACCGAGGAAGTGCCCTTGCCCCCCCCTCCCTTTACAAATAAACATACAGGCAACATCGGAGGTGACGCGGTTCGCTTGAACCATGTTTCAGAGGGACCCGCGATTGGAAGAACCGAAACTTTGGCAGAGCAAATACTACTGCCACACTTCAGCACCGTGGGCAAATATTTGATAGATTGCAGGTTGTGTGTGTTTGAAGTGTGTGTTCTTTGTATAGGGATGAAGGGGGGTATACTGGGCTTTTTAAAGTTAGAATTGCACATATATGTCTTTTTAAAACGATCCAACACACAGAATAACTCAAGACAACTTCAGTGTGGCCTCTATACTAATGAGATCAAATCTGAACTGTTTTGCAACAGTAGCTTCAAAACTCTCTAATGTGTGTGTCTGACACAAAATGAGGAGGAATAAAATATCAGTATGAAAACCATTTGATTAATTTGTCTTGTCATTTTTCCTTTACATGAGCTGATGGGTTTACCTATGATGAAATTGTATATCCTATTCACACACACACACACATACAGTACACACACACACACCGCCCCCTAAGAGCTGGTATGACTTGAATAACATGTGTAGCATGTGGAGGGGCCCCGTGTTGTTACCCTGTAAAAGCGCTCATTCACAGACTCTCATGTGGCATCAGAACAACCTTGGACCTTGACTGATGTTTGCGGCATATTGGGTAGTCAGAGAGCCTCCCAGGTGTAACACACACATCAATCACCCAACACACACCCTCCATAAACAAGAAAGAAAGAAAAAACACCACCCACGCGTGTACAAAGGCACATATTTGTTCATTTGCTCTCTCTGTCTCTCAGACTCAGATTCATGCTGTTTGACATATGGAATCACATGATATCAGACAGCTTTATCAGTTTAGTGTTAATATTATATGGAGCCTGTTTATTATTTCATCATGAGAGGAATAGCTAACATTTGTGAAATACACTTATTTGTTGTCTTACAGAGAGATAGATGAGAAGATTAATGTCTCAGGAAACACGTCTCTTCAAATGTAATAAACATTTTACATAAGTTGCACTTTTATGTATTTTATGTAAGCTAAGTTTTAAGTGGGACTTTTTCTTGTTCAGGCACAGTTCAGTTTTTAAACAAATAAAATATTAAGTATTGAATAGTGAGCTTTAGAGCCACTAACAGGTAGATTTAATCAAATTTTAGCTCTTTCTCCTTGTTTCCAGTCTTTGTGCTAAGCTAAGCTACTGGAAGTAGTTTTATTTACCATATGTACACTGGCACTCTGGTAATTTAGGATTGCACCTCTATGAAGTTGGCACACTTAATAAAAGTCTGACTAGAACTGATGAAGTAGATGCAAAAATATCCTGATTATTAGTCAGTAGAGTTTTCATAATGCAAGATGTTCCTCCCAAGGACATCAGACAAAAATGGCAGCATGACAACATCACGCAAAGGCTGCCCTGGATACTAATAGAGCTATTTCCATTTGTAGTCCGACTTTTTTACATCTCATGGTTAGTGGAGCAACTGGTGTTACCTGGACACTTCTATTTATCAGTACTGTATAGATTGGTCGGCGCTGCTTTGTTCTGTTTGGTCCTGTTGCTTCCCGTCTTGCACTGTTTGCACGTTTGTTCCAGAAATTGTGCACCCATGTGTCCATAGACAACAGCATGTTCCTGGAGAAATGTTGTTTCATTTCACTATGTATTTGTGTATGTGTGTGTTAAATCTGTCTGATACTGCAGCCACAGATCTATTATCTGAGAAACTAAGGATTTCCTCCAAACACAAAATTCTGGTGCACTTAGACAAAAACTGGTTCACCTTAAGGATGAGACACCCAAACATGAGATGAGCAATGCAGCGAGGTGTGCACTGATCTGTATGGGGAAACCAAATTACCACTCCACAAACACACCACACAGCACACGACAGGAGAACCCGGTCTTCAGGCCAGGACTCAGTGGTCCGCCTACATCTAAAGGACAGGGACTCATTTAAAAAACAACAATGTAGGCTTACACATTCTGGACAGAGGACGGATGCTTTGAGAGAGGAGTGAAGTAAGTAAAACTGGAATGGCCATCTCTTAACAAGGGTCTATGCCACCACCTGTTACTCACATACAATGCAGTCATAGCATTTCTCCCCAGACAGTTTCAGCAACAGTCACACTTCCAGTGAAACTGATAATAATGATAAAGACTCATATGATGACCCAGTACGTAAACAAGCCTCTTGTTGTCTTAAAGACCCTAATGACCCATAATAGTGTTGGGTGGGTCAACGGTGAACGGTAAACGGTAAACGTGTAACCTTAACGAGTCCCAGTGTGTTAAATGACCTCACAGGATTTGAAATACCTGAAACTCATCAGTCAGTTAGAACTGAAGAAGACTCTTGGATGAGAGGAAAAACATCTTCGAACCTTAAAAAGAAGTCTGGTTGATTTTGATTCAGCCTTTGAGGATTACCATGACATGAATGATTGAGAATCTACAGAAACATTTTCAAGTGATTAACTGTAGAGATGTCGACTTTCTCTTAGAAATAATGCAAATTATGGAAATTCACTTGTGGTGCTCAAAATGCCAAAAATATTTGCGTTCATGTCGGAGCTATTTTCTTTCTGTATCAATATGGGGAATGAAATCTGCATTTCCTGATGGATAACAGGCCAGCTAACTAAGATAGCTACATATCATCCATTATTGTTAATTATGCATGCTGTACATATATTACTGCATATAGCATGCATACCGCACATGCATATCCTGAATACAACAAGCCACTACTTTGTATAAAGTAATCTGTAATGTTACCTCTTCACAATGTATTTCTTTGTGCTGTTTGAACAAAACAATATATTTGAAGACATCAACTCTGAAAAATTTAAACGGTAAAATATGACTATTTTCTGACATTTCAAAGATGATTCATCAATTAAATGAGGAAATAAACAGCAGGAAATGAAAATTATTATAGTAATTTGCAGCCGTATATCACTGCAAAATAATCCAGTTGAAAGAATAGCATTAAAGTATGCTATTTACAAAACTGAAAAATCAATAAATATGAGTGAATGAGTAAAGCAATTACAGAATAATAAGATTTTGAGAGTACAATAGTGAGCATCGGGTACAAGCATGATGTACCATTCTCTCAGTGTTTTTCCTCATACAGCAAAGTGACAGCAGCAGGTTGTTGAGCAAGGCTTTACCTCAGGACTTCAACCTCGCAGGGTCCTGGTGTACTGGCATATTGAACATGAGACAACACTGGCAGTGTCACTGACAGCTGGCACTACACAGGGTACAAGTCATAAAGAAAACATGTTTTCTCGTGATGTTCTCTGTAGGCAAATAGTGCTACGCAATAACACCCCCACCCCCACCCCCCGACCTTGTGTAGAGTAAGTGACTGAAAAGTTTTGTACCGTAATAAATGTGTTATGGAGGATTTGTCTGTTTGTGCTGTTTGTTCATCGGAGTTACTCAATCGGAGTTACTTATCTGTCACACTGCTTACTGTCATTTCACTTTACACATCAGCTGCTGTTGGTGTGTATGAACCAAGGAAGACATTTATGGAGAAATAATGTCATTTGTTAGACAGTGAAATTGTGATACTTTACCCCACAAACTCCGAAATGTATTGCATAGGTCAACAAAATTAATTTAGATTAGATCATTTTATTTTTTTTTACAGTTTTGTGAGGTTTCAGCACATAATAATAGACTGAATTCACTCATTCAGGGAACATAGATACCATAATATAATACAAACAGCTATGTTTAAACATTAGTATTAACATCTCTGTACTAAGTCTTTGTAGAATGTTAAATAATATTTTTTAGCTTTACAGCTCTGGTGTTAAATATATGGCTCTCTTTAGTGTTGGCTAGATGATTTGTCTCTTATTAAACTGAATCTCCTGCATTGACTGAATACCACAGATTGAATTCCTGAATCTTGACCTCTGAACACTCGGCTCTGGTCACATTACCTTGTCTGTTAGAAATCACTTTGATTACACCGCAACTCAATTTTCCTTTGTTTATCACATTCAAATGAGGGCTCTGTAGTCGGGAAGGCAGAGAGATGAACTGATGAACTGAAGTGATGAACTGAGATAGGGGGCAGCTGACCCTCTCAGCCAGCAGTGGAGTCATCAGCACACAGGGCAGGCAAACTTGATGACTCAAACTCGCTCACGTCCAAATTGACTGACAGGTCAGTGAGTTCGGTGATTGGGCTTGAAGTGGAGGCAACAATGTGGACAGGGGCACGTGCAAAGGAGAAACACAGTCACACATTCACACAAAGATGCACATTCATACGGGAAAGCGAGCAGGGAGAGACCACCATGCTCCTGGTGAAATAACATAGAGGCCACAGAGGATGAGATTAGTTGGGATCCATAGTGGAAATGGAAATGCTTCTTACAGTCACAGCAGCCTGGGTCATGTAACGCTGATGACCCAGAATGTGAGGTGCCCCTTTACCTAAAGCCCACCATTACATTAAGAAAGAAAATATTTACAACAGAGCAGGACTGAAGTAATGCAAGGACCCAGCCCCCCCCCCTCACCCCAGCCACAGCTTCCACCCTCTGGCTGTGTGTTTTCTGCCTTAGATCTCAAAAACTCACACAGAGTTGACAGAGATGTCCTTAAATGGTGTTTTTCAGTGCTGGCAAAAACTTTCAACTCTCACTGTTTAACAACTTTATCTGTAATTCATAGTTTTTCATTGCTTTCCGATTCGTTGCACATTCTGTGTGGTCCTGTAAAAAAAACAGTAAAAAACAGTTTGAACAGTTTGAACAGTAAAAAACAAGGGTTTTATCCATTTAATGGTCTCATAATAGGCTATAGATTATTGGTCATTCCTATTGAGAGAGATGATGGGGAAGGGCTGGAGCTGGTAAGGAAGGAGATCTCCTTGAACTTGTTGACCTCCATCTGTACACTGAGGCTGCTGTTGCCTCCTCACTGTGAAGGGGAAGGCCAGCTCAGTATATGGGGCAGGATTCCAATGGAGAAGGACCCATCTCCCTCCTCTCTTACAGCAACAGGCTGAAGCAATGGAAAGGAGTGGATGTGATGAGGAAATGTCAGTAAGCAGCAGCAGAGTATACAGTATGCATGTAAGCACACAAATCTGTTTGCTTGTTTCCTCAAAGAGTTCATCCAAATCAGTGATTGGGTATCAGTGATTTTAATGCTGCTTATTTTATTAGTTAGTTAGTAAGTGTGAGGCAGGGGTGACTGAGGTGAACTGCTGTTGAGCACAGACCCAGAGTTGCAGAGGTCACTGGGAGAGTAGAGTTAATGAAGGTTCTGTGAACCAAATGAACTACATGTCCTCAAAAACCCATGGTAGCATGCCATTAGAAATTAGGACAGAATCTGTGACTGTAAAAATGATTTTACCAAAATACATACATTGATACCTTAATAAATGTTATCAATGAGTTCAATACTAATATCAGTGTAATGTTATATTATTTTTGTATCTTGTTGACATGCAGTGCTGTGAAGACGCATTGTGCCTTCTCCTGAGTTCTTCTTGCTTTGTGTGTATATCTCATACTAAACTGTCAGATCTTAAAAGTTAAAAATAAAAAATTAAATAAATGCAACCTGAACAAACACAAAATACACGTTTTAAATGATCATTTTATTTGATAAGGCAAAAAGGATTATTCTCTACCTAAATCATATGTGAAAAGGTATTGTCCCCCTGAACATAATAGCTAGTTGTGTCACCTTTATCATCAACATCAGTCTCTGACATCGCTGTGGTGGAACTTTGGCCCACTCCTCTTTGCAGAGCTGCTTTACTGCAGCTACATTGGAGGGTTTGTGAGCATGAACTGTTCATTTCAGGTCACCAAAACGGTATCTCAATAGGGTTCACGTCCAGACTCTGATGAGGCCACTCCAAAACTTTAATTTTATTCCTCTTGAGTCATTCAGAGGTGTTGCCATGCTGTTGGAGAAATTTTGGAAGGTTGGCCATTTCTGGGAAGGTTCACTATTGTTCCAAGTCTTCTCCATTTGTAGATGATGTGTCTCACTGTAGATCTGTGGAGTCCAAGAGCCTTAGAATCATAGCTTTGTAACCCCTCTCCAACTGATTTATCACCTTTCTATCACCTTCTTTCTCATCTCTCCTGGAATTTCTTTTGATTTTGATAGTGTGCTGCTGGTGAGACCTTCTAGCCAACTTTATGCTTCTGACAATGGTCTAGTAATCAGGCCTGGGTGTGTCTAGTCCAGCTGCAACGAGTTATTAATACAGTTTGGTAGTTTTTTGGAACTAGTTTTGAAGGGAGCAAATACCTTTTCACACTGGTGATCTAGGTATTGGATAAACTTTTTGCCTTATTAAATGAAATCATTGTGATGTGTAGGTAGTGGTACAGGAATTGGGTAAGGCCAATGTCAGCAGGAGAAGGTGTTTTTAATTACAACTTCTCAATAAATAGCCTACAATACCTGGTAATTATGGCTCAAATAAACATTTAGGTTAAAGGCACAGTCTTAAAATGAGCTGTAAGCAGCTATTTAAAACCTAAGACTAAAAGCAGTCCAGCTATAAAACGCTCAGGAGAGTTTGCACAAACACCATAGAGCTAAAAAAGTCAATACGGGTCATTTCTTTAGTTCGGTCATGCTGGTAATGTGCTGCTCAGACAGAGCAGACACAGCAGCAGTATGGCCACACAACAACTTTCCCATACACCAGAGTGTTGCTATAGGCCCCGAGGGTCCTCACAGGGCCAGGTGGAGCTCCTCGCTCCGCCTGGCCCTGGTTTTGTGTCTTACCACTCTGGGCTCGGCTGCTGGCCTGTCCTTGGGTTGCCATGCCCTCCAGTGGTGCCTGTTCGTCCAACTCTCAGGTGCTAATCTCAAATGGATTGTCTCCTTTCACTCTCTGCACTGCTCCTGGAATTGCTGGGCTACCGCCACTACCTCTCCATGCTTTCCTGCAGTGCTGTTTTGCATTCCGCCACTTGCACACCATCTCGCTGCTGGCTCTCAAACTCGCCGCTTGGCCCTCTATCCTTTGCTTTGGCTTCCTTTGTTCCCTCCTTCTGGCCGCTGATTTCTGGCCGCTGACTTGTGATCTGCTTTTGTCTCTGATTGGTTAGAATCAGAGTCAAAAAGGTAAATGCTTCACAGGTGCAGGTTATCAGTGTTATTAATGTCCTTGTGTCCAGACAGGAAGCGAAGTGACATCAAGGCAACGATTTCAAACTAAAAGTATGCAGTAAAACCACGACACACAAAAACGTGACTAATGTAAAATCATGCATAATATAAAAGATATAAACAGAAAAAAGCAAAAATCTACACTACCATTATCATTTCAAATTTACATTCAGTGTTTACTCAGGTTGCCTTTGTTTTATGTTAATTTTAATTGACGATCTGACTTAGTTTGGTATGAGATACACACAAAAACAGACGACATTAGTGTGAGTGTGTCCAGTGCTATTTCACAGCACTATAAATGTTCAACATGTTCTCAGGTTGTCAAATACAGTTGTCACTCTGCCACGCCCCTCAGTGCTTCATTCTTACACATAAGGTACAGTTAATTTTCTGTGTGCGACATGCAAATTTGTCATGCTACAAAATGTTTCAGTTAACCGTCCGCATAAAATGACACTTTTTTAGGGACAAAAAGAACTTGCTTAAGTTTACGTGATGTTTGGCTTCACACAGGACGTGAACACAGGTCTCCTGGGTGAAATTTGTGTGTTTGCTTAGGTGCAAAACTGAGATGTTGTACACAGTAAAGATTATATTCGCTAAATATCATCATTTTAGCATTTTTACTATGAGCAGGCTAGCAAGATTATGCATGCTGCATGCAAAGTGCAGCATTTCAGAGTCGCTATAGCTTTGGTTTCTTTTGTCTTTCTTTGAAGATACTGTAACTGCATATCAGCTGCACTAAAAGGTATTTTGCCACTTGTCCCTGGGCATTCAAACAAGCATATAATGGTTCAAGAAAGAAAGGAGCAACTTGTCACATATATTTGCATTACATTTATCGAACTTTTGCTTTTGATTCAAAGTTTGCTGCATGTACAGTATATGGATTGTAGGTTTAGAGTGTAAGTGGGTCATACACACTTTGAAAGGAGCTCTGACGGTCAATAGCTGATTCTTCTTTATTGTAATGTATTTGTTCTGCTAGTTGAAGTTCAGAAGCACTTTGAGAGAACAACTATCTGACCAAAGGTAGTAGGTGAAGCGACCTGTTATGCAGCTGAAGACGCTGACTTACTTTTTTGCAACAGGATCCAATAGGTTAACAGGTACAGTATCCCTGTCTTTAAAGGCCAGTTAGTGAAGAAGTGCATCAAGTGCAGTAGTATTTGACCAGGTCAATGGTTACTATGAAGATATTTTGTGCCATTTTTACTATTACTTCCTCCAAGGAGGTATTTTTTTTTCAGGACTTGGTTTCTTAGTCTCTCTGTGTGTGTGTGTGTGTGTGTGTGTGTGTGTGTGTGTGTGTGTGTGTGTGTGTGTGTGTGTGTGTGTGTGTGTGTGTGTGTGTGTGTGTGTGTGTGTGTGTGTGTGTGTTTGTTTGTTTGTTTGTTTGTTTTTTTGTCTGTCTATGAGCATAGTTAAATTAAATTAATTTAAATTAAATTATTTAATTTAATTTAATTTAATTTAATTTAAATGTTATGAACAGTTTGGATGAAAATGTTTCAAAAGCTACTGAGCAAGATCCTGAAGAATACCTCCATTAGTGAAATATTGTTTTTCTTGAAAAATAATTGAAAAAAAATTATGATATCAATGTGATTCCAGATTCTAGGGCTAGGTTTTCATGGACAATGAGTCATATTATGAGGGTCAAACTATCATGAAACTATTGCTTTTATCTGCAGTGACATAATGGAGAAACTGAGCTGCCTTGCCGCTTTCTGACTGCTGTCTAGTTTGTGACATTTTCCCGGATTATGATAAAGCTGTGATGTCAGTCACTTATTAAAATCTTTTTTTAAAGGGATTATAAATGAATGGTACATTATGAATACTCTGCAGTAGTTATGTCACCATCGCTGCATGGCCCCAAATCAACTCGTTGACTACATCGTTGGCACACTCTGGTACACTTTGACCTCACCACATACCTGAGCCTCTGAGGTAAATTTGTCAAAGCTTTGACCCCCAGATACAGTGTACCCCTATGGCCCCATCAACTCATCGCCCTGCCTGTTATCTTATCACTATAAACAGAGGATCTGGGTGGATGTCATCATGCACTGATGTCCTGTCAACCTGCCTGCTGGTGGGCATTCAAAGGAAGCCGTGCAGTGTGACGCTCCTCCCACTGTCTTGACAACATCAGCCGGCAAATAGCAGACAGGAGATTAAGTTCACCTGGACCCTTATGTTATTAAAGCTGGATAATATGTTCACCATAGCAGCCATCCCTCGTCATTTGTTGGTCTTGTGGTTTGTGTTGACTTTAGGTTTACAAAATTACTCTTGTTTTAAGTAAATAAAACAAGAGTGAACTCCCTCATAGTCACATTCACTGAGGCAGTTTTTGGAACAAAATTTACACCACGTTTGAGCTTCATGATGATTAGTGACTAAAGAAGACATCTTTCAGCTGGACATATGTATATATTATAATATGGTCAAGGATCAAGGCTAACTTCCTCCTTCATTGAAGTGATTGTGTCTGGGGAATTCCTAAATACCTTGTAATGTAGAAATATAATTTTATTGTTCAAAGCATGGGTTTTAATAACAACTAGAAACAGCTAAGGAGGTTGTTTTCACTCGAGTCCATTGGTTGGTTTGTGTTTGTCAGTGCATGAGCATGAGCTAGAAAAGAGGCCATCAGATTTGGATTAAGGGGCATTTTTTCCCACTTTATTTGACATTGAGATACAACATTTTCCATAATTATGCAAAAATTATGAACCAACTTTGACAAATCTTTGTGGAGGCGTGGGTAAGGCTGTCCTGCCTTGGCAGGGGTATACGCTGGAGCCTGTCCCAGCTGACATTAGGCAGGAGGCGGGGACCAGTTCATCACAGGCAATGCAACCATTCACGCTCACGGTCAATTTAGAGTCACCAATTCACCTATCTTTATTATATGTTTTTGGTGGTGGGAGGAAACCCATGCAGACACAGGGAGAGCAAGCAAACTCTACACAGAAAAGCCCCAGGTCCTCAGGTGGATTGGAACCCAAGACCTTCTGGCTGTGAGGCAACAGCGCTACCCACTGCATCACCATGCTGCCCTGAATTTTTGGTATATAATTTATTTAATATATAACGTACATGTGTTTCCACATTCCAGTTTTGTTATGTTGCTGAAAGCTCTTAAGTCAAGTAAGAAAACCTTATTTTATTTTCAAATACAGTGTTATCTAATTGAAGCTTGTCAATACGTTACAGATTTTGGTTGGTACTCAAAAAGTAGTGAAATACAATACACTCTATTTCTCTTCTCTTTGAGTCTCTTTTGCACCACCGTTGGGTCTGGGTCTTAGTTTATAGTGAGGTGTCACAGAGATAACTGATTTAAGTTAAGGGAAAGGGAAACATACATTAACTTTGACACAACCAGCACTAATGTGGTTTTAGGGGGGAAGATTTACTGAACTATCGACACTCCCCAATATCTTCTTGTCAAGGATAAGAGCCTAATTACTCCTTGTTGAGGGAAAATGATGGACAGCCCTGCAGTCGTTTAATATCTGTCACAACAACATCCACCGGTTTGCAGAGAAAACCCCTAACACTTCCAGGAAAAAGTGCACATTCATTTTTGTGTGGAATGTGTTGCTTCTCATTCATGAAGAGAGAGTGGAGCATCAAACGGATGCTCTTGAGGAACAGTCAAGGAGAGGTGAACACACCCTGCCACTCACCGGGTGAAAAACATTCTTGAGTGTACAGTAACAAGATCAGGTTTCATTGGGAAAAGGACCACATTGCTCAATGATGTAGTAAGCACAGGATGAGGAACCCGGAAAGGAGGAAAAACTATCAAAACAAGCATGTTGAGACACTGCAGCAGTTCAAGCTAAACTCTTTTCAAAGGAAATGGGAGTTTGTGTCTTTGTGTGTGTGGGAGACGTTCACATGTGGGCTAATAAATAAAGCAGAACATGTTATTTAAACTACTTTTACTGCTGTAGAAATAAGTAGTGCCGGGCAAGTTTGATCACTCCTCATGCAAATTTAATTGCTAGGTAATACAGAGAATGTGAAAAAAAAAAAAAAAGGTTGCGTATTGTGTAGGAACACATGCTGTCAGTGTTGTCAATGGATGATGTGCTGAAAACAGACAGTTTTCAAAGCTGAGGTTGTCAGAACGCTCCAAAATAACCACTTCTTTTCAAGTCTTTTCAGTTTTTCCAATTCACTTTGACTTATTACCAATTATGTCAAACGCAACTGCCTGTAAGTATAAAAAGTTCTTCATCCTTTAAACATGAGTAGCTATCAGCTGCAGGAATGTGTGTGTTACATGTCCATTTTCTGATGTTGCTTTGAGTGCCACCAAGAGCAATGATTTGTTACCAAAGTGATCGGTTCGTCTGTCTGTTTGTTTGTCTGTCATTGGCGGATTTGCATGAAATCTTCACCAAAGATGGACCCTAGCATATCCTAGAGGTGATTAAGTTTGTGTTTGTTTTTTTGAGATACTGTGTTCATCTCACAGGGGGAAATTCTTTGTCTGCATTTGACCCATCCCTGAGGAGCAGTGGGCTGCCACTACATTGCGGCGCCCGGGGAGCAAATTGGGGTTCAGTATCTTTGCTCAAGGATACTTCAACTTGTAGATTTGCAGGGGCTGGGGATCGAACCACTGACCTTTTTTTTGTTCCGTGAACGACCGCTCTACCTCCTGAGCCACAGCCGGTGATGATCCGGTGAGAGATGGGACTGGTACTGCTGGAATAAGGGCCTGTGTCAACCAAAGTGGTTTTTTTCCCAGCTGAAAATGCCAGGTGCTCTTCTGAAAACGCCCAGCTTGAGAGTGCTTTGGAGGTGCATCGTTTTTCAGCTGAGGAGCTTTGGTTGCTTTGATACAGAACATCTGCTGAAGTAATTTGTGTTGAAGTACGTAATTTTTTTAGTTTGTTTTATTAAGAACAAGGTAGAGTACTTGCTCTGGCCCTGGCTCTGGATGAAGAGAAGGCTGGAGGCTCATTAAACATGAGTTAATAGTGACACAAGCTAAATAACCAAGTTTTTAATAGGTAGCCTATATTTCTTTTTCCCCCCTTTATGTCCTTTTGTTGGTTATGATGATTCTTCAACAGTTTTATTTTTTGCATCATTATCATCTCTGTTTGTTTTGTTCTTTTTCACTCATGCTGCTCTTCTTACCTTACAGATCTCGGTATTGCACTTCCCCTCCACTGTAAAGGACCGTGTGTTTTTTGTCTGATGATGAATATATTTTTCCACAGCCTGAGGGTGTGTGTGTGGTTGTGCTGCATATGTCAAATGAGTGCACGCATACTTATGCTTGAAAATGTAGAAGAACCACACATTCACGTTTTAACATGTGCGCAGGTGATCGAGCAATTCTGCTCGATTCCCAGGCTTCCTTCTCTTGTTTTTTTCCACGTTCCTGTTTTTCTATCGTCTTCTTTTATGTTTACGAAGTCTGATGTGGTTTTGACCAGCTCATCACTCATATGTATGTGTTGTTGAAATATTTGTCTGCCTTTGGTGCCAGGTTGCAGGCCATGCCAACGCTGTGTGTTGGTGTAGAGAGAAAACAAGCCCCGAGGTCATCCAGCTCGATCCAAAGAGTTTGAAAGTGCTGTTTAGTACGTATGCATGGGCAGGGTAAACCCAGTTGTTTTGGAAAACACTGCAATATTTCAACTTTCAAATTTTTATGAGTGTGTGTGTCTGTCTGTGTGTGTGTGTGTAAGAGGTAAGGAGGGCACGAAGGCTCTGTTATGAGCTGTGCAACTAAGGTGAGATATTCGTTGGAAAGGAGCCAACTTGTTGAGTTCAGAGGGGTCCTTGTGTACCCTGCTCTGAACTCTTACAACCTCAGTGTGTGTGTGTGTGTGGGTGTGTGTGTGTGTGTGTGTATGTGTGTGTGTAAGGGGTGAAAGGGTTGGTGGTGGTAAGTAAATGAGTGAATGAGCTAAAAAACATGCACTGGTCGACCTCGCTTGTGCCAACAGGGTGGAAAGTGATCCCCCCATCCACACACACACACGTGCACACACACGTGCACACACACACACACACACACGTGCACACACACGTGCACACACACGCACGCACACACACACACACACACACATATACTTTGCCCATGGTGGCGTGAAGACTTTAATGCATGGCTGTGACAGTGATAACATGCAGCACCTCCCACTTTAAAACACCTTCTACCCTCAATAAACCCACCAGGAGAGCACATATGTGGGAGTTATCATGTTCCCTGGATAGATATTCATACAGGCGTGACAGGCAGCAGCCATTTGTTTTTTACGGTGTACCACAACCTCTGTCCTTAGACCTTTGACTCATTTGACTCACTCAGTGCCCCCCCCCCCCTCCCCCTCCCCTTGAAATAAAGGAATTAACCTCTGGAAGAGCTGCAGAGGAGGAATCCCTCTCCAAGGATGGACAGGCATGAAATAAATATCACATGTACAGAGCAGACCAACAAAATCACAAATTGCACAGACTCTAATGACAAAATTTCAAATTCATGTCTGTTATAGAATATATGTGAAGAATGTGGATCCAGGACGACGGAGCAGCTTGAGGTAACGCCAAGTGGCCACTGCTAATGACTTTC
The DNA here is from genome assembly GCA_037577475.1 of Chaunax sp. Z400. Taxonomy (NCBI): domain Eukaryota; kingdom Metazoa; phylum Chordata; class Actinopteri; order Lophiiformes; family Chaunacidae; genus Chaunax; species Chaunax sp. Z400. The sequence goes on from CM075185.1 coordinate 24,351,369, forward strand.
TCTCCACCAGTGACAAGAATCAAAATATAACATAAAAATTTTAATAACAAAAACACAGATATACAGGCATAAGTGAGTGATGATCAGATGGACATGGTAAGACACCTATAATACCTACAGGTGCTTGTATGTTCTTTAATTATTGTGTACCCATGCTCACCAAAAGAGATCGGTTGAACAAAACATTCGATAGCGCTCACAATATAATCGTGAAAGCAAGAAGTCTACCATTGGAGCAGAAGCACCGTGTAGTGCACATCATCCAGAGCGTATTCACACTGACTTCTGCATGAGAGCGCCTTGAACGATGCCTTAGCTAAGTGCAGTAAAATAGTCGGACATTTCCAACACAGTCCTGCAAACACAGCAGAGCTGATAACTCAACAAGCCTCTCATGGTCAAGAAGAGGAGTCACTCGTCCAGGATGTACCGCTGAGTGTTGGAATTCAACTTTCAGCGTTTGAGTAACCTGTAAGTATGACAACCACTAAATAATATTCAACATCCAATAATATTCAACATCCAGCATTTATTGGTGCACATTTTTGCCAACAGGTAAGACTCAACCACAATTTGTGACAATATTGCTTACTTAGAGCATGAGTGACTTTACATGTGCCTCACATGGCTGTCGACCATGAAACTAAAAGTCAGTGAAGGGCCACATCGAGAACACTACAGAGCAGAAATGGCAAAGAACCTGGTGCAGAGACTGAAAAACAAGTCAACATTGCATGGGAAGTGGTGTGGGGGAGTCAAAGTCATCGACCAGGAGTCAAGTTGAGGGCAGTAAAAAGATCAAGGATGACATTCACATCTGACACCACAGACCGTATTTGAACACGTCAGAGTTGGCCAACATCTTGCATAAAATACAAAATTTTAAACATTTCAAGGATTAATGTGACAATACTGCCAAATACAGTTTGTTCAAATGCACATGTACCCATTATCACTTGTCACTACTAAACTGAAAATGCTAAAATTCCGGAAAGAATAAATGGAAACATCACTGTTTGGCCTTATCTGCTCATACCTGTCAGTATTTCAGTATAAACAAAGAAAAAAAAAGACTTGAACTAATATTTGTCTGCTTGGACAATCTTAACCAATTCCACAGGACTAAACTTAAAACTACTGTGAGACAGTACCAAGCACTTTGTAATGTTTTTTAATTTGTGGCTAGAACAGATGCCAAAATATGAACTTTTTTTACTTTTTTTTTATGAACTATGCACAAGTGAAACATACTATCCTCTACCAATGTTCTTGAGGAACTTTGAATGGATTTGTACAATGTGTTATGTGGAACTCTCTTCCTTTGGATAGTCTTAGTTTGGAGCAACGATACCCAATCACCATGGCAATAGCACTAAGCGCAGTTAAGTCTGCTCATTCAGTAATGTACAAAAACAGAAAAATGAGAATTTGCAAATAATGTGTACAACAGATCTACTTGAATATCAAAGGGAGTTTAAACAGTCAGGCATGAGATGAGTCATCAGAACACAACGGTTTTCTGCAGGAGTCTGTTTCGTAAACCATGCACAAGTGAGGAACACTGTCCTCCACCAATGTTCATGGTGGAGGACCTGCTGAATGACTTCGAATGTGTACCTCAGTTCTTTTAGATAGTCTATGGTAAGTCAAAAAGAAGTCCCATCAGGATCGCAATGGCATTTGGGACATCGTTCAGATTACACAGGACCGCTGCTTCCTCAAGGACCACTGAAAAGTCAATGATGTCTTCTCCTTCTTTCACCATCACAATGCCAACATTCATCCCCTTCTTGAATATATGTCCTCGTTATCTGCAGCCTATACAAATTTCAAGGAAAGCAGAAATAGACATTGATTAAATCAAATAGTTGTCAGTAATGTGTCTATAAATGTTCAGGAAACAACAATGCAGCACTTAAAACTAGGAAAAAAGGGAACTGGCAAAGACCCTGGTGAAGAGACTGAAAAACCAGTCAGCATTGAGTGGAAAGGAGTCAATAAAGCAAGTAAGTTAGTAAGTAAGTAAGTGATTAAGTAAGTAAGTGAGTGAGAGAGTGAGTATGTATGTGCTCTATGTATCTATCTGTCTATCAAATTGCACCAATTGCAATTTTCTTGGCCGATTTCTGTTTCCGATTTTTTAAAAGTCTGACCTGCCGATTCCGATGATAATAATTATTGACAGCATACACAAGTTTTTATGTTGCATTATCTCTGAGGAGCTGCAGTTAAAACTGTGCTACTCTGGTTCAGACAAGAGCCTCTGTGTTGTTATTTGCATTCTTAGCGCTTGACTACAATCCTCTACTTCCTTAAAAGAAAACTGGTGCAACTGATCACAACATATTATATCGGATGAATCGTTTTTTGTCTTTCTATGTGTTGGTCCTGTGATGAACTAGCAACCTCTCCTGGGTGTACCCTGCAACTCTCCCAATGTCAGCTGGGATATGCTTTGTTAAATTTGCACACCGCATTTGACGATTTGTAAAAAGCATTTGACAAAACAACCAGCATCGTAACGTGTAAATTAACACACATAATGTATGCAGTGTTTAAATGAGAGTGTGGAAACACTGAAGCTGACCCATCTGGGCCCAGTATTTTAAAGCCTTTAATCTAGATCAGAATTAACCAGACAGGATCTAATCTTAAAATTCTAATACAGATTAGGTAATCCAATCCTTCCCAGAATCCAGATCCTATTATCTTTTATGGGTATTTCAAAACTCTAAGGTGCAGATCGGGATAGTTTTAATCTGAAAATAAAAATGTTCTGATCCCATTAGAAAGATGGATCCAGCTGGATAAATGTCAGATATTTAATCATTCTTTTATTCAGGTCTCATATATTACAGTAATACAGACCATACAAATTACATTTCATTCGAAATGTAAAAACTAAATGGTGCCAGCAGTGTAAACATCCCCTCCAAGACATTATACAGTGTGTTCCTCCTGAGCAGCTGTCACTTTATATTTGTAGACCTCCAACTTCTGCACATTCAGTTCATTCGGTCTTTTTCATGGCAGCTATATTGGCATGAAATAGTAAGTAAACACTGGTTTAATTAATGAAATTAATCAAGTTTGGTGTCTAGAGTAAAAGAGCCTTTCTAGCGGGCCAACATGCATAATGGGAGCACTGTTGCTTCTGTTTGACCTAAATGAAACAGAACATTAATTAGTATCATTGGTAACACCTGTGTTTACCCTACAATGTAAACACAGTGGCTCCTCTGAGAAAGGTCTGTGTATGAGAAGGAGGAGCACACATTGTGCTGCCTCTCCTCCCTGCCTCCCTGCTCCTGCTCTCTGGCCTATAGAAGTTAATAAGACTGTAATATGTTAACCTTATTAGTCTCCTAGTTCATACAGTCAGATTTTCTTAATAGTGTATATCTCTTTTTGTGTGTGTCTGTGTGTGTATTCAGTGCACTAATAACAATCTTCCTCAGGAAATAATAGTGTGCCTTTGTGCATATCTTGATACTAATATTGTGAGTCCCTAAGTATTAGTGTTGAGGTCCATAGGTCACATGCTTTGTGTTAGTGACACTTCATGTGAAAATCAAGTAGTAGAATCAATGATTTATGATAAGTGACGTATTAAAAATAGTTGAGTGACAATAATCGTAGTACTTATTTACTTACTAAATACTTATTTGGTAGTATTAAAATGTAGTAGTAACAGTGGTTCTAGTACGACTGCTAGTTGCAGTAAAACCTGTAGGAGTACTATCATTTTTGTAGTAATAGCAATAGCAGCAGCAGTATAGTAATGGGTCCAGATGAGGGTTTATTCACAGACAATTAGAATAGAGGAGACAGCTGACTGGAGTTTCAATCAGCCAATCACATTTAGGCCACGTTCACATGACAGCTGAACATGCTTGTATGTACATTATGTGCAGCGTGTTTCTTGTTTACATGACCATATGATCTCAAACAGCGTCAACGTCTTCTTCTCCACTTTCAAAAATGACTGAACGTTGCCAGGAAAAATCCCACTATATACTGTGATTGTGTACTATGTGCAGTGATTGGTAACATGTGGTCTCCGGCTTTGCTGGTCGTGGTCGTGTTGGATGGATGGGCCGGCGTCTTATACAGGACACTAAATGAGTAAAAGCAAGGATATTGACTGCTCAACAGAAAGATGAAGGAGGTGAGACTTAAGATGTTTTAGTCTTAAGAAGTTGCATGCCGGACAATAATGCGCATTTTTGGTCGATGATAAGACAAAAGTTGTATGCGCTGAACCTTTCAGAGCTGTGCTATCTAGTAATTGATTTTAAAGAGACACAAATGCAAAGATTCAAAAATGAGTATAAGGGGTTTCCTCTTTTAAATGTTTTTTTTTTATGTTGATGCATATAAAAGAGAAATATAAATAAATAAATGGGCTGTGTGGAAGCAGATTTAGGACTGGTGGATATGGGCTCTGTGTTGGAGTTACAGTTCATGGACTCACACAGTGTTCAGTTCTCTAACACCTTGTAATCTGAAGGATGTCTAGATGTAGACAATGTGATAGATGTGTCATGCTCTTTATGAATGTTTTATTTATGCTCAGTCTCACCGGACCCCACTCAGTTAGACATTTTAGCTTTATGTTTTTGCATGATGAAATCTTCTACCTCTGTGCTGGGGCAAAAACCATCTATGAATGGTTTCAAGGATGTCGTGTTCTTTCAACACTAGAAAAAATATCAATAATAGGGTGACAGACTGAAGCTCTGAAAACACTTTGGGAGATGAAAACCTTTTATAACCTACTTCAGATCACTAAAGGCCAAAGGAGAAAGAAGACATCTGATCTTTTATATTAATAGAAGTAGTAAAGCCACAATGTAGAAATAGGTGAAAGCCCTGCATTGAAAATATAACAGATTATGCACAATTGCTGTATATTATATGGTACTATATTATGATATACATACTCACACATACATTTCAGAATAATAGTATATTACAATATTGGACTTGATTTATTGATGCATTAAAATGTAATGTAATGCTCTGATTCTTTCTCATAATTCTGACTTAACTGTCAATACTAGGATAATCTTTTTCACATGTGAGCCTAATCCTCTACCCTGACAAACCGTTTATAAGGTATTTAAAATGACACATATTCCAGCTGCGACATCAAAGTAATAGTTACAAATTAATGTATTAACAAATATAATCCAATAATCTCCAGTAATGACTTTGAACTCGGAATTCTAACTTTAAACTCAGAACTCACATTTTTCACATGAGGCTCTAATCTACTTCCTCAGCCTGTGAATTTACCCCTGCAGGTCAATAATGCCTTATATTAAGTAATCCTGTAATATTACATCATAATCAATACTTGATTGTTGATTGGTTGATTATATTTTGTACTATTAATATGCATATACAAAATAAGTTAACATATTAAGTAAATGTAGAGAACAAAGTACAGTATTTGCCTCTGAGTTGCAGTGGAGTCGTTTCAAGTAGCAGAAAATAGTAATAACTCACGTTCAGTACAAGTACCTCAAACCTGTGCTTAAGCAGAGCATTTTAGTAAATGTAATAAATGAATACTGAACATAATAAATGAATAATAAATGATACTTTCTACCTCTGCTAAAGGTCTTACTTCTTTTCCTTTTTTCTGTCTCATTCTCATCCTCCTTTCATTCAGTCTGAGTTTCTGTTCTGACTTGTTTTATTGTTCATTATTATGAATTTGTGCGCTGATGATTTCTGAGTGTTAATGTTCCATTTCTTATCAGAGTGTGTAGATGGAAGAGAGGTGACTGCAGGGATACTGAAGAGATGGAATGTTGGAACTATGCTTCTACTCTGGTAAGACATTGACCTGATCAATAACATTCTATGGAATATGGAAGTGATCTCAGTGATATGCGTTAAAATTGTGTTACCCAATAAAGTAATTAAAACACAAAAATGTACATGCCTCATGTGTACTGTGTGTGTGTGTGTGTGTGTGTGTGTGTGTGTGTGTGTGTGTGTGTGTGTGTGTGTGTGTGTGTGTGTGTGTGTGGTGTTTGCGTACAGGCTAATCTGCATCGATGATTTTTGGGGGCAAGCATGACCACTGAGTGACTGACCTCTAAAAAGATGTTATTACACATTGATGAGGGCCCCCTCTGATCATTAACCCCTCACTGCGTAATCACAGCAATGTGTGTGTGTGTGTGTGGGTGTGTGTGTGTGTGTGTGTGTGTGTGTGTTTGCCCCTCTTTCCCCATTTCTCTCCCCCTTTCCAAACTCTGTTGTTGCTACTGTATTTAATTTAACCGTATCGATTCCTCACTGAACCAGCTCCTCAAGGTCTCCCACAGAGGACTCTGATCTGCTCTCTGTACGTAGCCATAGGCTTGTGCTCTTTTTTAAAATTATGTACAGAAAGTTGACAAAACAAGCTGGTTAGGGGAAGGAGGCTTTTCACGACTCTGTGGCCTAGTTTTCTATAATCAGAAAAATACTCATAAATTGCTGGTAAAAGTTTCTTGTAAAATCTGTTGAGTGTAGTTACTCTTAATGATGCATCAGTGACAGTTTATTGGGTGGTAAATATCATTTCACCATAGCGGAAGTCATTTTCTCCAAAAGAGCACAGTAAAACTTTAATTGCCTCTGTTCAGAATTAAGTAAAGTCTCTGCAGCCCTGATTTCACTGCTGTCATTTGTGTTTAGTTATGGTGTTTAGTTAGATAGTCCGAAACAAAGTGTGTATAAGAGTTAAAAGTCTGTATTTGATGCTCCAATCAAGAACTTTAAATTATTACCTGCAGTAACTGATTTATGCATGCAAAATTCTTATGAATGTGAGCGTTGGACAGAATGATGCATTCAAAAGCCAATGTTGTGTGAGCTTTGCTTATTGACATTGGTGTTCCCTTTTATCGTGGCCATGAGACATTAAGACACTTGAAGGCAAAGAGCTTTCACCTGGCGGTGTGTGTGTGTGTATGTGTGTATGGATTATTGTATTCATTATTGCATTCTATTGTTAAGTATGGCTGATGTAGCTGAGGGTGGTGGTAGTGGTGATGAGATATTATACATTGCATTATTAATATGTATAGAAATGATGTCATGCAGTTGAACTGAACATTAATTTAATCTCAAGGGAACAGCAGTGTTGATGATCAGTTTGCATCCACGGACTGACCAAAACCTGATTTCATATACAGTATCTATTATTTAATTTGACATGTTTGAAAATGAACATTAATCAACATTGATTTTAGCACCTTATAGTCACATGACTTTACTGTCAGTGCTGCTGTAAGTGAGTGCACCAGCTCTGGGGTCTGTCATTGTAATGCCATAGTACTGGAAATGATGGATTATGATTGCACATATTTCAAGTACGTAGTAAAATATTAATTTATTAAATTACATATTTCTCTGAACCTAGTGTGGCTCTTGCCGCTACACTGGAACTTAGGGTTCCTCGATCTGCCAAATCCCAGCTTTAACCCAGGCTTGTATTCTGAGCAATTTCAAGAGTTTTCATACATCTATGTCGGCGGAAAATAAGAAAAACAACCAAACCTTCTTTAGCAAGGCAACTTTATTTGTGGAGCACCTCTCAATAACACAGCAATTCCAAATGCTTTTAAGTAAGACAGAAAGGCATTAAAACAAGATAGAAAAGAAACACAGGAAAAACACATATTAGCAAGTAAGTGGAGTTGAAATTGTTTTGTCACCTGTTATTTCCAATGAAAGAAATGCCAAGTTTCATTATTTATTTTCTCTACAAGAGATCTGAGATTGTGCAATTAAATAGAATGGATTCACCTTTCCTTCAGATGTTTATTAAGTCAGTTAAATAGTTAATTAGTGTAATTAATGTAAGATAACGGAAATATTTTTGTAGCCACTTATGCCCTTTGTTTTCTCCTCTGTGGGAAATTGAGATAAAACAATAAAGATGAGCAAGAACATTGAATTTTTTTTTTCTTTTTTACAAAAAATGTGGCTCAAAATTGATGAAATTATTTCTACACACAATACCCCATTTTAACAAAGCAAAAAAAGAGAGAATCTATTATAAATTCATCAAAAACTACATTTTCAACCATATCATAGTCTCTATAATAATCTCTATAATAATAATAATAATAATAACTCATAATCTCTTTAGATCAGTTCTTTTTGCAAATTGAAATGTTTATTGAGATTTTTATTATTTTTATTTCATTAATCTAAAATATGTTTCACTTAAAAGTGCATTTTAGCTTTGACATTATGGGTTATTGTATTTACAATTAATTGCAAAAAAATAAATGTTATCAAATGTATGACACAATACAGTATTTAAAACTATCAGTATACATTTTAAATATAGGCCTACAAGTACTGTATGTGAAACTGAGTAAAACTTCCTGAACTGGCCCCTTATTTAAACGGACAAATGCCTTACCAAACATTTGGCTCAGAGGTCCACAGGGTCAGAAAAACATTTTGTTCATGTCCGTTTACGGTAAGAAACACAAACTTGATGACAGGGGTTTTCTGTGTGCTGCCAACAACATGTGTATTTGTTTGACCTGAGCTATGTTCTTCATTAACGGCCCACAGAGGAAGTCAGGGTTCTGTGACACCTCCTGGAGAACAGAGATGTCCGTCTGTTTATCATTAAAGAGTCACCCTGTCAACGTGACCTGATCAAATAACTATTACACATTTTGGCACTGTGTTTGTGTGTGTGCTTGTTTTGTGCAATTGGAGGATTTTTGCCAGGGCAACTAGAACAACAAGAGGCATTTTATGAAACTCTGTTCTTTCAGCATGAACACGTGTGTGGATTGAAGTGTTTGATGAGTAAGACAATGCAACAGTTGCATTAAATTAACCTAAGCAGACATGTTTTGATCAAAAGCATTCTCTTTCTCACTTTTAAATTACACTGTGTTGCAAATTTACCTCAAAGTAAGAGCTTAAAAGTCATTTTGATGGAGAAGAGAAGCTCTGTCATTCCTAGTCTGTGGCCTGAGCACCTGTTCTCACGTAAATTAGGTGAGCAGGTACAAAATCCTGCGAGACGTGCATTAATGCATTACTGCACTCTCTCTCTCTCTATCTCTCTCACCCTAACCGGTCAAAGCAGAGGCCCGCCCACTATGAGTCTTGGATCTGCTCAAGGTTTCTGCCCATTAAAAGGCAGTTTTTCCTCGCCACTGTCGCCAAGTGCTTGCTCAAGGGGGATTGTTGGGTCTTTTTGTTGGTCTAGACCTGCTCTTTTTGGAAAGTACCTTTACGTAACTTTTGTTGTGATTTGGCACTGTATAAATAAATTGAATTGAACTGAATTGAATACACTCCACCAAATATATTGTGAAACCAGATCATATTTTATGGGAAAGATTTTGTCTGGTTGTCTGTCTGATGTCCTTCTCTTGTCTGTCTCTACCCTCAGTGCCTTATGGAGTTCCCTGTTGTACAGAGTTGGTGCTAAAGTAACTTCTTCTATCTGTAGCTGCCATTGACTAGCTATGTCAATTAGCTCAATTAACATTGAAGCGTAATGAGAGTCATTTTTATCTGCCTTAGACACATGCTTACTTATATTCATGCTATGCTATGCTAACTTACTGAACTCTCCCTGAACTCTCAAACTACTCCCAGACTGATCAGATAGGCTGAACAATGAGGAGTCACAGACTTGCTCATATTTGCAGGGAGTCACACCATGCATAGGACTGGTTGTCTTTCACCTTCTGTGCCACTATCAGACATGGGAGTACATGCACTTGAATGTTTCCCTCCAGTGTTTGCCTCGTAGCCTTTCCCTATAAAGACACGATGTTTTCTAGACACTCTCTACCAGATCATACAGGTCTGGAGCAGGAAATGCAGCTGCACTGGAACAGGCAACAGAACCAGGCACAGCAGCCTCCATGGACATCATGACAGAGGCAAAGAGACCGGAGATGGCGAACGCTAAGAAGTGATACAGAGAGAGTGAGCGAGCAAGAGGCAAGCTTGGACAAGCATTCATTCACTGGTGAGATAAAAGGCTGGAAAACAGATGCCAAGCTGGCCTTTTTGAATTTGGACAAGTAAGTTACTTGGGTTGCTATGTCTGCGTTGTTGCACTGACTTATTATTTTGTTGCATCTTGTGTTGTGCGTAGTTTCTGTTGTAACTTTTCATTGTGGCTCTGTCAGTCATCAGCAAAGTGGACACACCTGTGTGAAGGCAATCAATGGGGCAGGAGTGCAGCGATGGTGTGTGATTGCTGATCAGGAACACCAGACAAAGTGATGGAGCGTGGCACAGAAGGGCAGGGGGTGCAAAGCAGGCAGACAAATCCATGGAGCCAAAACAGCTTGAGGCATCCAAAGGAGACCACAAGTTATTCCATCAAGAGGAGCTACACAGGGGGTGGACAGCTGATCAAGCTGTCCAGACAGAGTTTAATGTAGTGAAGTACAGTAGAAAGTGGGAGGAGAGCTCGGGTATTGTGGGACTCCCCATAGACCGTAGTTCTCTGCTCTTTATAGGGACAATGGCTAAGAGTCATGGACTGAGTGTAGAGAGGCTGGAAGCAAGGATGTGTGTACAGTACTAGAGGTAGGGTTGATGGAGGCTTGTGGTGGATCATAGGAGAGACCTGACGAGTAGACCAGCCTGATCTCACAGAGGAACAACAGGGTAAGCTTGCTGCTCTGCAACATAAGAGGGAACAAGCTTTTTCAAAGCATGAGGAGGATCTTGGTAGAACAGATGGTATGAAACACACTATTCCTACAGGTGATGCCTGCATCGCAAGGGAACAATTTCGGCCCTTACCACCTCTCATGTATATGCTGAAAGGGGGAATCATGACTGAGAGCTCCAAGTCCTGTTACACACTCATTTTGATGGTTAAGAAAAAGGATGGGACCTGGAGGTTCTGTGTCGATTACAGAAAGCCTAATTCTGTCACTCACAAAGATGTCTTTCCCCTCCCTTGAATCAAGGACATGCTCACTTCAGGACAGACTGGTTTTCCACCCTGGACCTTACCAGTTCGGAGCCTGAAGACAGGGTTCACTACACGACTACGCCTCAAAGAGTTTCAGCACGTACCCTTCGGCTCTGCAGTGCACCAGCTACATTTCAGAGATTAACAAAACAATGTCTGAGTGTCCAAATCACTGATTCCTTGTTGGTGTACTTGCATGTTGTTATTGTGTACTCCCCTGACTTTGTAGCTCACCTGAAACATCTGGAGACATGGCCTAAAACTGAGGCCAGATAACTGCATAGTAGTAATAAAAGCACTTTGGACTTAGAAGTAATAGTAAAACAAATGAATCCTATTATTATAAAGAATTGAGTTGCATCATGTTCACTTTCTATTCCTGTCCCCCATTGAAAATGTGTAGCATATAGTGCAAAATATGACAATAGATTCCCCAGGCTGTTGAGCAACTTAAGCTGTAGATCATGCAAGAATATGAAGAAAAAAAACTTTCTAAACTCACAAATGCTTATTGAATGTTGTTGAAAGAAAAGGTGATGTAATACAGTGGAAAACATTCTCTTGTCCTATCTTCTTTGAAGGCATCAAATTCAGAATTTTGGATCGGATTTAATTGATTATCGGTCAAAAAGAATTTGCAAATAATTGCATTCTGTTTTTATTTATGTTTTATGCAGTGTCCAAACTTCTTTGCTATTGGGTTTGAATTAATTTATAGTCTGGCTGTCTTGTCTTCAGAAAATAATAAAAATCACCTTTTTTTCATGATTGCTTTTCTTGAGCTGTTGCCTCTTTGCAGGTCATCTAGTGTACCTTAAATGATTATAAAAAGAAAGTGTTTCAAAGATTTCAAAAGTAGGTCTACATTTATGTAACCCTTCACAAATATCTCTAAGACACAGAGAAAAATGCAAAGACTGCAACGCCAAAACCCAATATCTTTGAAACTAAACATCCCAAAAACTAGGACTAGTGGTCATGAGCAAGGTCCATCATTATTGATCCACACTCCATCCAGCAAAGACACAAAATAGTTTTATTCCTACTACTACTCCCATTTTCCAATGTGTCTTTAACCGGATTTGTTTGAGTTAATTACACACTGAATCAATGACGTGATGTGTCTCTCCTCCAGATTGGACCCTTTAATTCCACCCCTTTGAGAAAATATTGAAAGTTTGTAGATGCCTGAAAAAAAAAAACACCTTCTGAACCCACTGAAGCGTCTGGCACAACATGTGGAGGTTATCAACCCAGACTGATCTCAGTACATAGTGGTTGGTGACACTTGGATGCATGTTGTTGATGTGTGAGACATGTGAGTTAAATCGGGGCCAAGTGAGCAGCTTTGTGGATCTGTGATGAAATGACTAAAACTGGAAACTTCAAGAAGTTTCCATCTTGATAGATTTCCCCATTTGTCATCATTTTTATAATGCAGTTTTAGTTTAGCATCTCACGGTGTCATTTCTCCATTGTCATGTTAGGTACAAATTGAATTAATCCGTCCCAGCCTGAAGCCAGCCTAAAGCTGCTCAGTTGAATTGATCCTATAAGAGCAACAAAATTTTGATTTTTTTTGCTCTTAACATTTAAAATAAATTAAATACATTAAAGAGTAAGGAGCCACTAGCAGGTGTCCGCATTACCTGCAAAGAGGCAGAGGGAAGTAACTCTCCTGGAAAAATAAATGTTATTCTGGAAAAGTATGACATGAAGATTTTATAAGATTACAAGTTTATGGTATTGTAAAATAAAGATATTATAAATTATTACAATTATAAACATATTTTTAGAAGACAAGTAACTCTGTAATCTGAGGTATATTGATATAAAATTAGAAGTGACATTTATCCTGCCACAGAGCTCTAAGGTAAATGTGTAATGTTGAGAATAATGGAATAGAATTTCTGAAAGACAATTTAATTCTCTTTAACTGAAGATTTGGATAAAACTCCATCTCAAATAGTGGGATTGTATTGTAAATATAGTAAACACTTTCCTCCTGCATGTTTCAATATAAGGATACAAATACAAGTCTAGATATAATTAGTGATTAGTCTGCTTTCTTAAAGTTTGATCAAAGTGTGAATTAAACCCTGATCGATAATGTGATTCAAGATTTACAATTTTTTTTTGACAGATCAGCCACTTCTGCAATATCCCTAACCTTCTCATTAATCTTATTTTTGATTAAAAATAAAACAATTTAGAGCTAAATTTTATTTTATTTCAAAGACAAATAAATATGCATTATGTTTAACATGTATATTTGGTACATATTTAGGCAACCTTTCTACATAGAAATAGTGTTTGTGTTAGTTTTTACCATTTAAGTTTGATTTTTTTTTATTACAGAGCCTTGTATATTCTTTTAAATTTTATTATTACCTGTTTTTTTATGTTTATGTTGCTCACTGCTCCAGCCATCTCTCTTCTATTAACTTTCAATCCCCCCCCATTCTAGTGTCCTCCTCCTTAAGTAATTTGAGTTTAATAAGTTAGTAATTGATAAGTAACGTCTTTTTACTTCTTAAATAGTTGATATAGATATATCTCCGGTGTATCTGTTCATCAACAGTGTGAAAACAGTTTTCCCCTCTTTGGATAATATCACACAGTGTACACTTGCTGTTTGTTGACTCTCATGCGTGTACTTTAACAGTACAAACCTTGATATGTTTGTCCCCTCAGCCTGTTCAACAGCTGACACAGATTCAATATTGCCATCTTGTTTGGCTTTTTCACTCGTGTTGAACTCAAAGCCTTTGACAGACAGATAGAGCACACAAAAACACTGCCAAGTGTTATAACACAGCCAGGAGTAACTTTACCTCTGCTTTCTCAATAACTCTCTTTGCTTTGGAGTCCTGCCAAGTGTCATTCACCTGAAATGTGTGTAGCGATGAACTCAGAACCTGTGTCATGTGTTGGTTTGTGGGTACAGGGATGTGATTAACGGGGGGTTTGGGAAGATCAAAGATGTGGTAGAGACGAGCTAAGAGAAAAGACACAATCAACAGACTTTTGATGGAGGTGAAGATTTCTGCCTGTGTGCCCACAAGTGGACAAAACGTTGTGGTAATTTATTCTTTACATAAAATGCATCAAACTGCATAACTCAACAAAATCCTAAAACAATGTGTATCACCAATGATTAAAAAAATACAGTTAAAAAAGATGTATTGATATTAGTTTTATTAAGCATTAAAAGTGAACAATCTGAGAGATGACCTCACACTTACAGTCCTAAAACCTGACATTATTTAGTCTTCATCCTGAGAACACTGGAGCTTGTTTCTGCCTACAATCTGCATTTTAACCCCTCAAGCAGCATCTTTTCTCCACATGATCCACATTCTGGTATCCATCCACCTAATGTATGTCCTATGTGGATGGAACACACGGGGTATCTAGAGGAATCCCATACAATCAACATGGGGGAAAAATGAGAGATCCCACAAATTCTGTCAATATTCATTTATATCATTTCATTTTTAGTCCATACCTTGCATCAAATAAACAAAATGTATATAAGCCACAATATCACAAATAATAACTCAAAAGGGTCGTTCCACCTGAAATGAAATGTTTTGTTTTAGTGACTTGAGTTTAGAATTTCCAAACCTTTGGCACCGTCTAGTGGCAGACTGAGAAAACTACAGAAGACAGAATTCTCACAATAGTCCTGGACAATGAGGAACTACATGCATTACAATGCCAGTGGTGGTTCTCAGATGTTTTAATCAAACAAAGGTGTTAATAAAACAGCGTAGAAATACACTTTTACAAATAAGTCCTGCATTCAAATGTTTACCTAAAACACAGAGCCAAAACGGTAACCAACAGCAGACAGAGTCAGGGTGATGGTGATGTTGGTCATATTGTTGTATGTGCTCCTGGATGCCGGCACTGAACAGGGTGAACTGAATTCTGTTTCATTGTCTGAGGGATGGTTTTGGTGGATCACCAGCTGCAAGACCTGAGGGAACCAGAGGGATATAAATTAAAAGATTTACATGTTAAGTCTTTTTTAAGTGCTGCCTAATTATTACGTTCATTATCAATTTATCTGCAGATTAACTTCTCACTTGATGGTTTTTGTCTATTGAAAGTCATATATATGGCAGTGATGGGCTTAATCAGTCTTATCTGAACTCGTTTGATAAGGGCTTGAAGGTAACAAACGTCCAGATTTAACATTTAGAGTGCACTGATGAGTGTTAATGATGATATTTGCATTTTTACCACGTTCATACAGATGTGGTGTAACATTGTAAAAAGGAGATAACATCATTAACCCTCTTGAGTAAAACACAGGCTTAAATAAAACACAGGCTTAAATAAAACAATATATGCTATTGATATAGCTATTATTATCATTATTATTATTTTCATTATTATTATTATATAGAATAGAATATTGCTTTATTACAGAAACAGACTTCTCACCTAATCTTCTTTCCCTGGTTTGTTCTGCTCTGTGCTCTTACCGTTGTTGTTCCATTTACACAAATGAAATGACTTTTAACAACTCTAATGTCTGTTTAACTGTGCTGAGGATATGGTACAATTTGGTCTTTGTCTTAATATGTATGTATATTGTAGTACAGCCAGCATGAATGTGGTACAACACTGTAGTTAAGGTTGTGATGTATTTTGGAAGATAATCACAAGCACGCATCATTTCCTCTGTAAATGTGTAATAATAATATATTTAAACTATTCTTATATTCTTTTTTTCAGAGATGAAAATGATAGTAAATCAGTTATAAATACTTTAGAATATCTGGCCAAAACAACACCTTTGTAAGTCTAGAAGCAGCAGAGGAAGTATTTTGTCAGTCAAAAATTCTCACGACCTGGTAGGCTTGAAAACAATGTTTTAACATAACGTACAGTATTTTAGGAAGTACCTTAATTTCCTGTTTTATTTAGGACAGACTGAAATAGTAGTAGAGAGTATACAGAAATGACTAAGCACAGTTTAGCTTTGAGACTGAAACTATGCTCATAAATGTTTGCTTTATGACAGATAGGAAGTAAATAATAAACACAAAATATATGTATGGAACAAAAAAGGAAAACCAATAGTGATTAAATTAATGTGCTCACAGCAAACAACAAACAACTATAATCATACAGTGTGTCTGATAACATAACAGAAAAAAAATAGAATTTATAAAGAAAATACATCATGCAATCTAATGAAATACATATTAATGAAATGAAATAAAGAAAATGTTGCATCAATCTTTGTATTCAACAATGTGCCTGTATAGTCATATAATCATTTAGAAAATACACAAAAAGAAATACTCCTTTCCTCTATTTTTTGGCCACAGTTGTTATGTTACTGCTGATGTTGTTGTCTGTCGTCTGGCTTGTCTGAGCGGCTTGTTTTTCTTCTCCACATGCAATACAAATACACCGTCTCCAGATCTTTACATATGCTGTCTTGATCTTTGGTATTTTGAACGCATACACAACCGGGTTTACGGCTGAGTTAGCGTGAGACAGCAGGATGCCGACATAGAAAGCTGCTTCTGCTACATCGTTCGGCCCACCGAAGTAAGCAATGCAGTTCATTATGTGGAGAGGGAGCCATGACAGGGCAAACAGAGCCAAGACCAGAGAGAGAGATCCTGCCAGCTGCTTCTCTTTCCTTAAGTAGCTCTGAGACTGGTTTTGGACACTGCTGCCTGGTTTCTTACGAAGGTTTCTTCGAATGGTGCAGAAAATGAAACCGTACAATACGGTCATCACCAACAGAGGGATGAGGCTGCATAGGAGAAAACTGAAGTAAACCAGGTATGACATGGGGATCACGGTTATAAACCGGCAGACAATAGTAGAGTTGACTGAGTTAGACAGGGTTTCATGGTTATTCCATCCAAACATGGGAGCAAGACTCAGTGGGAGTGCAACAAGCCAGCATGCTGCCACCACAAACCAAGAATGCCTCTGTGTTACAGTCCTTTTGTACCTAAAGGAGAAGCAGCAATGTTTATTATCATCAATAGTTATTTATGCATTATTGTGTTCTGACTATAGTGTCCAAAAAGTGATAATTCAAAGTAGTAAAACAACGTTTGAGTACATTTAGTCACTGTAGTGATGTCAAGTAGATAAAACTTCACAGAGAACCAATCAGAAAGCATTAGTCTGTCTGAAAAGCCTCACCTGAGAGGGATATACACCCGCAGGTATCGGTCCACTGCAATAGCCGTGAGAGACAAAATTGAGACTAGTGTCAACAGGATGACCACACAGCTGATGAAGAGACAACCGTGGAATGAAGTCTTCACCCGTCCGTCCACCAGCACAGCCAGCGGTATGGCCACGCAGCCAACCATGAAGTCAGCCACAGCCAGGCAGACAATCAGGCAGAAGGTGGGCTGTTTAATGCTTTTACTGGTCCACAGCGCCAAAATAACCAACATGTTACCAAGACAGCAGCCAACAGCAATGGTCACCTCCAACAAAGTGTAGATCACAACCCCCACATTCATTGTTCTTCCTAATGTTTCAGTGTCTGAATATGAGTCTGAGCCTGAGTCAGCTCTAGGGAAACCTTTGAGGACGTCCTGAGCCTTTAAGCCGCTTTTTTCTTTAACATAACTATAGAGACACAGGTCTGACGGAAAGATCCAACCATCGATAGATGCAGTGGTTTGTATTGGTTGCTTAAAAACAAGCTATCTGGCAAAAACAGAGGAAGCCACAAAGCCACACCCTGTGCAGCTAATGTTGGATTTATGCAGATCAGATGGTGCATGGCATGTTTTGGTACATATTCTCCTCCTATTGCCACGGCAAGTTGAGTTACTGGAGGTGCGCACACACACAGTCCTTTCCAAAAATAATAAGATATAGTTCATGTACACTGAATTTGTACCTCAAAAATAGGGTGGCAAAGTGGTTGGCACTGCCTTACAGCAAGAGTGGTCCTTTGGTTATGTACTTTGTGTGAAGAACCTTACAAATGGACTGTTAGACCACTAATCCTTTTAAGTTAAAGAGCATGTGGCCCTGGAAGATCAATGCCCAGCAACTTGCTGCAAATTCAGACAACACAACAAAGTACAGAAACGGTTCTCCACTTTGCTCATACGCAATCTGATCTGCAGCGTGCACCTACCTTATCATTGGATGTCTACAAGAAATAGATCCTCTCCCCATCAAAGAATGTGATCCCGTGTGATGTGATGATGCACTGGGGTTATCTAATTACATTTAAAATGCTTAGCGTCCTGGAGCCTGTGATATTTTTAGGAAGTACTGCCAGACATTTACTCGCTCCATTGTAAAGTTACGATGTAATTCTTTGCAGACAAGTAAACGAGATATGTGGTGAGAATAACATTGCCTTTGTCATTACAAGGGAAGCTTCATAATATTAGATGGCCTGCATTTGGGCGAGAGACTGTTGAAAATATGGTGGCTATTACCTGCCATTCAAATTCAAGTGGCTGCAAGAGTGACCTAAATCGTGTCTGCTTCATGCAGTGTAAAAGGTGAGCAACAAGCAACATCCTCAGGTGCTCCTTTGGGAACCAGACCCTGCATATAGGACAATGTGAAGTCCCATCATACTGGAGTCCAGTTATTCAGGGAAGGTTCCAGTCCCATTCAAGAATACCCTCGGTTAACATGAGGACTTTTTGTCAGTGTGGTGTTGAAAAGATCATAAACACAGAAGCTAACCTCTTTTCCTGCAGCCTGCCTGACAAAGCAGGATTACAGTTTTGGAAGGAAATGCTGCTGGCAAAGGTTTTGTTCACACGTACAGATCAAAGCATTAAAACAACAACCTCGTCACCAGTCCCCGGTGAAAAAATTTGAAAAAGGACTGAGCCCAAACCTGCTCTATGGCTGGACAGTGTACACGGTCAGTGTGTTATGTTGTGGCCAGGTTGTAACATGGATGGTCAGTGGTAGCTTTCATGTTTTTCTATTTAAGTGATGCCTCTTGTTTTTCTATGACTCACTCTGTATTGAGCCTTTTGGCAGAGTGACAAACAGCAACTGTAACAGAACCAAGTTTCTATGAGCACAATGCCTTGTTTGATTTTCTGTTTTCAGTTGTATTTAATGCACTGCGCACAATAGTTTTTAATTATGTGTGTCTTTGTATCAGCTTTTTTTTCAGTAGTATTTTAAAGCTATACACTGCAGGGTCCTGACTCTGCTCACTTATTCCCTTTCATTCTGCATTATCCCTACGAACAAAACAGATGATGACTTGCAGCATCAAAGGATGTTATAATAAGAAAGAAAAATAGAGATTATAAACCTATAATAAGTGTTTGGACTTTTCAACCACTATATCTGTTTTGTGAATGTTTTCAATCTGTCGCTTATGGAATTTTTGTAACAGGTCAGTAACACTACATCTACATCAAAATGTTACAAATATAAATATCGTTAATATGATTATAATATAACAGTTTAAATGGAAACCATTTAATGTTTTACCATCCACACCTTTCTCATGCGTCCAACAGATATCCCAACTGGTAATGTAGATGTGCTGCTTCAGTGACTGCGTCAGTGTAAAGGGAATGAGGTCATTAGCACTGTCTGTAGGGAGACCAAAGAGATGATATAAACATATGTATTAATATTTCCAATAATGGTGATATAAATCTTAACAGGAAGGCTCCTCATCAAGTCTCAGAGAGGCTAATCTCCTTTGCCAGGCAACAGACCATTCATAATTCATGATTTCCATTTGGAGTTACATCTAGAAAACTGTCATCTATTATCCAGACCTCTGTAATGATAACTATGTGATGAAGTAAAAAAATGAATGCCAATGCAGCGATTTTGTCTGAATGCTAACGCCAGTACACAAACACAATCATCACAATGACAATGCTGACATGCTGATGTTAAGCTGGTATCCATAAAAATATTATATATCATAATACCAAGTCATTATTGCATTTTGTTTTAAACTACAGTCCTTATAAAGCATCATTCTTATAAGCATCATTTGTAAACATTTAAACTATAGTATATCGGATTGCAGTGATGTGTGCTAAACTCGTTGAAATGATTGACATTGGAAGACAGAATATTATCACAAGGCTTTAACCTGAAATGTGTCACCTCTAGCAGGAAGGAGACAAACTGTCACTGCTGTTTGAGATGCAAACAGAGGCTCGGCTGCTCCTGACTGCATGTCTTAAACTTAAATCACGGAGAGACTTAAAGACATATTTATGTAGAGTAAGATGTCTTTACAGTGAATGTATGAAAACAATGTGGCACTGTTACATGTTGGTAACATTTGTTGTAGGGTTATAATTAACATGTGTATTAGAGAATTTTTATAAAACAATGTTATTTGTCAGTTCTGTTATTTGTCTAATTTTCTTTTTTGCTCTCTTCACAAACTGTGAAAATTGCTTGTTATTTGACGATGACAACACTGATATTGATACTTGAGGTTTATCACCTCTAACCCATCAAAGACTGGAAATCATTTATACAGAGATCCTCCAGTGTCTTGCAAATTATTTTCTTTCAACCCTTTTTAATTTGAAGGGAATTGACTAGACTTGATTTACTGGTTTACAGGTATGGACTCTAAAACCTAATAACATCCTCTTTTTTTCCTTTATTTGGGTTATTAGTGGAACAGCCTGTCTCATGGTGATCAGCAGGGCTTTGCAAAGGCAGTATAGCCACATGTCTTTGAGACAAGTCCCTGTCTTTAATATTTTAATCACATCATAATCAATTATGATACAATTAATTAATCACCAATATATCATACATTCAAATATTTTTAGTATAATGCAAAAATACAAAAGCAATCAAAAATTATTGTGTTTTGCTGCACACATATTTGTGAAATGTTCTTTTATTTATTTAAGTAGTATAAAATTACAGGAATGCTGCATGAGCATATTCTTATTTTAAAGCTGAATTTATTTTTACTTAAAAACTCAGCTGCCACACTGTCATGGCTTACAAGGACACTTGAATAAAACAGAACCATTGTTAAGTCTGCTGTGAAGAAGGCCTACTATGGGAGTATGAAAGAAACATTTGCCCCTCCCTCATCACCACCAGTGAAGTACCCCTGTGACCCCATCCGGAACTATGACATAACCTGGTAAGGTGGAACTGGGACACAAATTATTACTATACCCCTATTATATGTTTTCCCAATCTTTTTTTGCTCTCTATTCGGACTTGAAACAAGAAAGGAGCGCGCATACCTCCACCAACGCCCGGCAGTCAAGATGTGCACAATCAAATGCTGCTTTCAGGGGTGTCTGTAGTTTATCCATAATTGACAAAACTGGTTAAAAAAAAATCTAATCTTGCAATATTCAAAAAAGTGAATCCTGAATGCATCCCTCTATCCGGACCCACTCCAGATTTTATTGGGTTCCTCCTTGCTACATGCCCATCCAGGCAGTTTGTGTGTTGGAAAAAAAAAAGTTGGAAAAAAATGTTAAACAGAGTGAAAAGAAATTCCTGCATCCGCCCTTTTATCCAGTCCACTCCAAAAACTGAGCAGGCGATGTCTTCTCGCTCATTTCTTGCCACATTCTGAATCAAACTCAATGACAATATATGTAAAGTGGTTTTTGTGTGATTGTGCTTACAGACAGACAACCAAACCAGACCAAACCAATCACTTGACTTCCTTGGCTGAAGAAAACAAACAAACAACTTTAATGATAAAACTTTAAAATAGGAAATCAATGGCGGCAGCTTGTCGGGCTGACGGTGTATCGTGAGCGTCTGGTTGCCAGGCAACGCCAATTTACACGGCCGCGCTCTGAATTACATCATGAAAATATATAATGACGCAAAACAAAATTATACTATACATCCACAATGTATAATAAAGCACCTCGTGTGTTTAACACAGTGTTTTTATATTTTCCTTTAAATGGTACCACATACACCGACCATCGGCTCTAGGACCCTGTTACACGGCAGGCAGCCACCAGACACCGGTTGATGTGATGGTCCACTCGTCTTTGTACATCTAATAAGAGCGGTCGTTCGTCCCGGACAGAGTGGTCGGAGGTAAACTTACCACCCGGTGAAGGTGGGCCACAGTAACCAGCTAATTGAGAGCATCTTTCTCTGTCTTTATCCCGCGCGTTACCCCGCACCGTGGCAAGAAGACCCGTCGTTTGTCTCACTGGTGGGTGACAACCATGAGCCAGAGGTTCACCGTCTCCAAGAGCGACGGCGACAGGAGCCCCTCAGACATCCAGGGGGAGGTGAACCAGCTGTTTGAGGGAGACGAGCCCCAGAGCAGCGGCGGCGCGGAGGCGCAGGATGCCGTCGGTACCGAGGTGGTGGTGGTGCTGAAAGGTAGGCACGCGCTTACCGGCTTCATTCAGCCTGTTGTTAGCTATGCTATATGCTAACAGTGCTGATGCTTGGAACCACATTGACTATGGATGATGTATGTGACTTGAATTTTTAAGAGACACATATGGCCAATAAAAGAGGCACCGCAAAGTACACAAATATCCCTTTTTCCTGCAACATATGCAGGCTATAGTGCGTTTTGCACAATAGATAAATAAGTTGCATGTTCATAGTGGTGATGGTCTGTTGCCTGTATGAGTCAAACATGTTGCTGAAATACGGGCTTATTTGTCCTGCTCATGTCAGCAGTGGTCACTCTGAAGGGCATCAGTTAATTTGCTCGTCTTTCCTCCATCTGATAGACTTATTACAGGGTTATGGATTCTTTCATTTCATCAGTAGACATGTCATCTACACATGCTTTGACATTCCACTTGAAAAAAAACACCATGTTAGTGTGGAAACGACTTGCTTCCCTCTTGTTGAAAAGGAGATGTCAGTGTCAAGTAGCCTACGCATCAGTTTAAGTGTATGGTGAAAACTTCCAAAAGTGTGTTATTATGTGGCTCTCCTTTGTGGCTGAGTTTTATTCCAGCTTAGTCTTTAGTCTCCAGGATGAATTTGATTAAGGGTGAATTGAAGCATAGTTGGAAAACCGTCATCCGTGCAGTTAAATTATGGCACTTTCCCCCCACAGCTCTGTCTTCTGGGAACCAGCACCACTGTGGCTCAGTCCTGTCGCCGGCTCACGTGACTGAAGTAGTCAGGGTCCTGTCAGTCATTATCTGAATTGAGTGCAGCAGTGCAGAGCAAATGTTGGCAGAAATCCTCACTAGACCAGCAGTGGAAGCCTTTACCATTAGGAATGATTAGCATTAGAAAAGTGCAATCATTCAGGTCCAGTCAAGTGCAAATGAAGATTTATTTGCAAAATGAATCAATACGCTCCATACTGTGGTAAGCTTTGAAGGCTGCTGCTTTAATAAGATTTCAGATGAAAAGACCAGGTTGACTAGATTCTCATGAATGTTGTTATTGCAGGTCTATATTTACTGCTGTTTACTTTCTCTGTGTTGCTCTGACAGCTAATACATAGTCTTAGTAAGGCATCCAGCTCAATCCTTTATTCATTGTTCTAAAGCTGTGTTCAGCATTGTTGCAGCAAAATATCCTAACAGTTGCATATTTTGGCACAACACACATAGTCATAATCTATTAGGCCTTTTCTGGGATTACATCACGACCCTCAAGCGTTACCCTTTTACTTGATGTACTCAATTTCATTCCCTATACCCGACATCATTCATGCTGCACCATTATTCAGTGGTGCTGACATGTTTTGGCAATTAATCTAGCCAAACACTGAGACGAAGAAGGAAAGCTTTTAAGTGCCTGGCTGTGACTCCTCTACACCGCTACCTTTGGCTACAGTGAGCTTCAGAAACTGAAAGCATGCCACCATCGCCGCTTGTGCAGGTGAATCAACTTAAAATATGCCTGCTCAGCATTTCACGTCTTCAATGCCCAACCATGTATCAATCATTCCTCTGGACATGAAAGATGGCTGTTTGGCCTTAAGATATTAGCAGCACTTTATTGAAGGACTTATCTTTTTATATATATATGTGCATGCCTTGGCTGAGCTGCGGCCTTGTGGAGACTGGTGTCTCTGCATCCACTTTGCTGGTTGCCATAGCGACACAGTGCATTCTTTTTCACAAAGGTTTTTTGCACTGAGGTGAAAACACTTCAGATCCAGTAAGTACCATTATGAAATCAATCGCATGGTGGGATGGTGGGATGTTTTCTCCCTCCATTAAAGGAACAAAATAAAAAAAAATTAAATGAAGATCAGATTTACATGATATTGTGAGTGCAGGCAGCTAATGCTAGTGTAGTTACCCATACTATATATACTACCATACTATATATACTACCATACTATATATATGAAATTTCTAATTGATACTGAATAATAGAACTGCATACAACAACTGCAAATTACAGTCATTTTCACTAGTGGTTGATCTTTTGTTATTATTTTGAATATTTTTTGTGAAAAGCACAAAAGAAAAATAGTCTAAAATGTCCATCATAGTTTCCCAGAACTGAAGGGGCAGATTTAATTTCTTCTTTCATGTGACCAACAGTGCAAAATGTAGATATTCATTTTGCTATCATACAAGAGAATTAGAACTAAAAATTGGTACACATGAGAAACCAGAGAATATTTGGCATCTTATCTTCAGAAGTGTCTCAAATGATTCATCCTGTATCAGTGCAGTAATCTTTGTCACTTGTCTGAAAGATTGCATTATGGTGGGTATAGCTGCATAGGTGGCATCTCGTCATGTGCTCAGTAAATAGAAGTCACATACTCGATGGGATGAGTATAAGACTGTGTACACATCCATATCTGTTAATGTGATTATGTCATTGTTTCTACCAACGGCTTTTATCAGTCTTGCACCAATTTTTGTTGGTGGACCAAAGCAATCTAAAAATGTTCCCTTTGGTCGCCACACACTATGCTGTTCCTATTGATCTGGAGGGAGGTGGGAGCTCAGTGGGCTCAGCCAGCCGGTGTCGTCATCTGGCTGCCAAGTCCCCTCTCCGCCCTTGACCTTGCAGTGATGTAAAGAGATACCGTCCTTAGATCAGTCGGACTGCAAACAGGCTCAGAATGGGCTGCATGTTTGCAGTAGGCAAAGCAGGGAGGCTTTAAAATTCCATGTCATTCACAGACCTCGTAGTTCCACCGTTGTCATCACTGAAGCCTGCAATCATTTTTAATCAATCAGAATAGTTGTGGGCTATAAAACCCAAACCATGAGCTGAGAGATGGTTGAAACCTCTGTAAAGCGGAGAGGAAGTGCAAAATGAAGTCTGTTGGTCGTCACCATCATACGTCATATTTTGATCCACTGTCAGAGAAGTATTGACCAGAGCGGCTTTAAGATGAGAGTTTAAGTTTTGAGTTTTAAGTTTTGATGAATTTGTTTGGTCTCTTCTCCAATCTCTAGTCGATGCATCCCTTGGCCTTAATTCCTGCAGTTTCCAGCCGAACTGTGATTGTATGTATCCACGTATGTCGTTACTATGGTTTAGTTTTACTACTGTGTCAACATGAACTTTTGTAGCAGAAGGGTTTGGATACAAAAATGCAGACATTTGAAATTAATAACCTACTTTAGTCGTATTTATTTGGTCCCCATGCTGAGAGGCTGAGGTTTAATCTGTCCCAGGATATTCTGTTCTATTCTGCTTTTGGCCAAATGCGGTCCAGGAGACGAAGACACAGCATTGTTTCAGACTGACAACAACAACCATAATCTCACCAACGGCACAACCTCACAACCTCATTACAGCGGCAAACATAGATATGTGTAGCTTTCCTCCCCCCCCCGGGTTGTCCTTTTACTGATCAAAGACATTCATGTGTGTGTTTGTTACTCAGTGTTTTCTAAAATGTAACTTAAACGTACAGAACTATTTGAGTGTCTGTGTGTGTGTGTGTATAAGTGTGTGTGTGTGTGTGTGTGTGTGTGTGTGTGTATAAGTGTGTGTGTGTGTGTGTGTGTGTGTGTGTGTGTGTGTGTGTGTGTGTGTGTGTGTGTGTGTGTGTGTGTGTGTGTGTGTGTGTCAAGGAACAAATGAAATTGAAGCATAACAAGAATGTGCAATTTCCCATGCACTTTCACTCTAATTCAAAGTCTGTGTTCAGCTGGTTTATGTTGGCTTTTCTCAAACAAACCAAGAGCAGAACTGAACAGACCTCTTTATTAATCTTTTCTTCTTCTTCTTCTTCTTCTTTATTAGTATTATTATTGACTGAAATCCCTGTCCAGCAGTGGTTCACATGGTAATGGTCTACTGGCTGACCAGACGGAGGATTGTTTGTGTGTTTGTTCAGGCATTTCTGCCTGTGCTTTCTTCCTGTGCTGTAATGAATATAAATAATACATGCACTCTTTGATATAGCGGCGCGGGCCTTAGGTGAACACGTAGGTGATATTTGGACACAAAGGCTTATTGTCCTATTGTAGGATTAAAGTAATGGTGTGGCCGTTACAGTCCATCCTGGGAAGAGTGTGGGCGCCTGATTAGGATTTTTATGGAGGTTTTATCAACCCACGGACCGCCTTGTGCCGTCACAGCTTTGCCTGTCATAAAAGGACAAATGTGATACTTTGCTCGAGGCATTTTGATCCGCACACTGCATGTTGTTGTTGGCCATCTGGTTCCACACAAAGAAATTTGGTTTGAGATGTGATGTTTTGTTTGGGTAACAGCTGTTGTTATCGTACGCAGAGAGAAACAGGCAGAGTTTCAGGGTGCAAACATCTAAACAGTTTATTTGAATACTGGCTGCTATATAAACAAATGGGTCATCAGTCAAAACCTCAGGGTTCATAGTTGGGTTGGTAGGTGTTTTGGTTTTTCTGCCCACCACAATGTGCTTGGCTGAAGTCTGAAGGCCGTCCTCTGACGTAACCTTTCTCATTATTTAGTCATAATAAAGTTTGCTGTTTTTGTCATTTTCTATTGAGTTGAATAAATGGATTAAACAAGTGCGTCCGGATGTGTGCGTGACTTTCAGGTGTCCTCTGGAAACACTTCCATTGTGTCGTGGTTTTTGTCAGCACGTTTTTCGTAATGTGTTGTGTTGTGTTGTGTGGCTTTTGCAGTGCATTCTCCAAACGCGTGTGTTGTCAGATTTGACGAAGATGTTTTTTTTTTTCATTTGCTTGTGTTTTGTGTATTTGCATGTGTTTTGTGAGGTTGCAGCACCTTTGCCCCTCCGAACCGCTGCAAAGAATTCAATGAAATTCCACACATTCTGTGCAGGGGCCCTAAAGGCGTGCGTCTTTTTGTAATTGCTTAATTTAATTGTTTTTTTCAATTGTTTTCTTTTTTTCAGTTTGCTTAATTTTTACATTTGTATGCACACACACACACACACACACACACGTTTGTAGCGCCAGGTGATTATCATGTCAATTTGCTTTTGTTCTGCTATAACATGCTGTAGGCATCCACATCAGCACACATTTTCTAGTGTTATTTTTTTTATTTTAATTTTAAGACAATGCAACTTGAATGGTT
The DNA here is from genome assembly GCA_037577475.1 of Chaunax sp. Z400. NCBI lineage: Eukaryota > Metazoa > Chordata > Actinopteri > Lophiiformes > Chaunacidae > Chaunax > Chaunax sp. Z400. Next base: position 24,378,805 of record CM075185.1, read on the forward strand.
GTTGTCACAGTTGTCCTGATAAATTGTGGTGCCACTACAATCCCAATGTATGAGCTCAGTGGGAGGAGGGACTGCAACACTGTACTGTTGCTGTCATTTATTTGACTTAAAACTGATTTGAAAATGTTTACAGTGGCCAATTCTGGATGGTGAGAGGTTTCTATCTGGATGGCGAAACCTTTTACTTAATGAGAGAAAAAAATTTGCCTATTTTTACATTTTGGGTCCTACGATTACTGGGTGTTGCTGCTCCAATAGGCTGCTAACATAGGCTGCTGACATATGCTGCTACATAGGCTGTGTGCTATGTTCAGCAAAGTGAGCCACAGAGGTACAATGCAGCATGCATGAAAGATGGAATTATCACAAATGAGAAAAGTTTAAAGAGAAACCCGAGTCCTCTGAGATGACCGGAAAGAAAAGGACACACTTATTCTTCATGCAACAAAGCTCTAAGAGGCTGCGCATCGAATTGGGACGGAGTCTGTTGTGGTTGTTAAAAGTGAAAATATCAAACACCATTATGAAGCCAGACACGGTCACTTTGAAGAAAGTTACCTGCAGAAGTCCGAGGTGAGGAAAAAGATGAGCTCAAAGCCCAGTAGCGACAAGGTAAAAGGGTCCTCTCTCATTCCCTCGCAGCACAACAACGAACATTCGAGTGTTTACTGAGAATACAAAAGATCTTCACAGATGTGGAAATAGTAAAGGAGTGTGTGGATGCTATGACTGGAAACACTTCTAGATGGAAAAGAAAGACATAAGCTGAGAGGAGAAAAAAAAAAGAAACAAATCCCTCTTTCTGAAGTATTAGCGCAGGATAGCCACAGCTTGATGCTGCTCCTCAGAGTGCACCTTATGCTGCTTTAACAATCGATGAGTCATCTGATATTCGTGGCAATGCCCATCTTTTTGGCGTACGTCGCATTTTACCACGCAGAGAGGAAAGATTTCTGTGAGGACATCCTTGGTGTCGCAGCACTTACAACACACAGCAGAGGGGAGGACATATAAATAAATGCTCCGAGAGAGGGATCGACCTGAAACATGCCGTGTCCATCACCACCGGTGGTGCTCCCTCCATTATAGGAAAAGAAAAAGGAGCCGTGACTCCAATGAAAGAAGATAAACCAGGACCCCCACTCTTACAGAACAGAATTAAGAGACAATACAAATTTAGAGAGGAGGGGCTCATTCCACTTCTTTTATTCATTATGTCTTTGTGCAATATAGGCACTGTAGTTTTAGGTTATAAGTTTAAGATTATCTTTTATTTTGAAAGGCTCAAAGGCTTTTGATTTCTTTTTTAAGATGTTTGTGCTTCCATCTTTAAGCGATTATGAAACTCAGTCCAGCCTAAAATAGAACTTCATTTAGTTCTCCTTTGAGGATGTTATGTGTTTATAGACCGGAAAGCATTTATTTACAAGGCAAAATTTAGAGATGAAGAGTTTATTGTAGCGTTTATTAAGTGTTTTAATTAAAATGTAAGCTAAATTGATTTTTTTCCCCCTGTCAAAAATCAAAAAGCACACGTCGTATTTGAAGGTATCTAACTGTTCGGACGTCAGCAGGTAGGAGGGTTCACTTACTGGACCTGTTGGAATTTTAATTGAAGACCCCTCGTTCAGCTCAACCCAGAGTTTATGAATACGGGAGCCTGTCAGTGACGGGCCTGATATTTACTGTTTGCACATGGCATGATGAATACATGCAGATTTGTAAATGAGCTGTTTTAGCAGCCGTTGTGAGTGCTAAGTGATAGCAAAAAAATACATTTCAGTACGACGTCACATTGTGAATAATAATATAATTTTTATATTCAATAACATGATATATCAACTGTCCCAGCTGTGTCTTACATTCAGTTCCACACATTTATCAGGATCCCGACTGTGTTTTGTGCTCACGTTGGAAAGTTATACTCACATTTAATACTGCGCCGATCGCATTTTTAATTAGCTGAATATTGATTGTACATTGCAATGTAGGAGGAAAATGAAGGGTCTACTCAGCCGCAAGAAAAGAAATGACTGGTTATAGCGAGGTTCTGCAAACATCCTGACAAATGCTAATTAAAGGACCAAATCATTTTAAAAAAGCCACAGCTTGATGATCTAATAGTGGGACACTAACTAACTCCTTTTCTTTTACTTAAGTCCCAGAAAAATCAAGAAGTCTTACTATATATTGTTTATATTGTATATTGAATACTGTGGACCCAGGAAACTACTTCAACCTTTCACTTACCTTCCTATGTCCGTCCTCCTCCTGCTGTAATACCATTAAATGGCTGAATTTCTATCCCTCAGAAGAGTCATTGATTTTTAATCTAGCAAGTTGTTTAATACCATAGCTTCCCCGCCATCATTCACCCTGTTATTCATTCTCCTGTCAAAGGGTTGGCCATCAGTACAGAGTAGATCAATACTACTCATACACCATTACCTATGGATATCCAGGCCCTATCTAATTTTGCAAAAAGCTATTTAAGTTGAGTCAAATGATTAGATTCTTCCTGTGGTGGGACACTACGGTAGTGACACTGACCAGGCAGCAGAGGGCAGTCAAGTTATTGTGTTTATTGTACAGATGCACTAGACTGACGCTGCATGAGTGGATGCTTGAGGTTTCTATCAGAAGATAAACAGCTTGACGAAAAAAATAATTAATAAACAAATACCTTCAGCTAAAACAGATGTGTGGTTTTAATATTTTCCCCCTAACATTCCCAGAATGTGCTGAAGTAAATATGAATTAAAGGACTGAATGCGAGCATTCCGCAGTGACCCAGATGTGTTTCACTCCTCAGTCACAATCCTCAGATAAAAACCTGAGATGGGGGGGGGTCAGGAAACCAATGAATTACACAATAAATGGTGTTGTGTGTATGATGGAAGGTGTGTATTAAACATATGGCAAGTGAGGAGAGTGTGTGTGACTATGTAAGAGAGAGGATGGGAAAAACAGGAACAGTACAAGAGGGGGGGAGTAAACCTCCCTCTGCTCAGAAATCTTTGTGCTGTTATGTAACTGTGTCTGCAAACGGGGGGAGGTGTGTGTGTGTGTGTGTGTGTGTGTGTGTGTGTGTGTGTGTGTGTGTGTGTGTGTGTGTGTGTGTGTGTGTGTGTGTGTGTGCGCGTGGGTGTTTTTGACCAGTTGATACAAAGTGACAAAATCCTCCTCACATGCAGGCAGGCTACAGGGCAGACCTGAGTGACACTGACATGGGATGAACAGGGGAGAGAGGAGGAGAGGAGGAGAGGAGGAAACACCAGCGGTAGAGGTAGACCATTTCTCCTCATCTCCTCCTCTGACGATGACGCCTCCGTCACAGCTCCACAGATCCAGCTCCCTCTGTGGCACCAGGCCTGATCTGCAACCTTTACTTTGGAGGTTTCTCTCGTCTCTCTTCTCACATAGTCACCACCATTAGTGTCCCACACCGAATAAGCATGTCAGGCGGGCATCTGTGACAAATGGCCATACATGTCTTCACAAAGCTCATGTATGATGAGGAATAAAGCAGACCTAACATTTTCTTTTTTTAACCTGAAAAGAGATGTGGATGTTTGGATGTTTATCATTATATTTACAAGAGCAATATTTACAATATTACAATATTTACAATAATATTTACAAGAGCAATATTTACAATATTACAATATTTACAATAATATTTACAAGAGCAATATTACAATATTAACAATATTTACAATATGTGTTTATGTAGATTCTGTGTCATCTTGTCTTTTCTCCCTCTGCTTCGTCCCTCTGTGACTTGTTGTTATTGTGTGTTTGATTTTTGCATTGCATTTGTCACAGTTGGCAAACCATGGCATTGCAGTTAGTTTCGTCAGCCTGAATGTGTTTATTAGTCCTGTGGAATCCGCTCCTCTCTCAACTCAACACTGTCGCGATCTGCTGGCAGCCAAGTCTCAGAACTCCTCTTCTCAAATTGAACAGCTGACCTTGGGGGGTCAGCTGTTCAAAGCATAAAACACTGTTGGGTATAGCAAAATGTGGCATAATATTTTCCATCAAACAATATGTTTCTATCACTTACGTTTCTGGATAGAGTAAATGGAGCAACGGCTGGGAACAAGATTATTTTTAATAGGTCAGTATGGTAATTTATTAGACAAAGGTTGCCAGAATAAATCACTGCCGCCAGAAGTGTGTGTGTGTGTGTGTATGTGTGTGTTATTTTAGTCTGGTCACAGAAAGAGGCGATATGGAGGCAGAGAGCAGCAGACCGGAGATGCAGGTCATGGATCCCCATGGGGCTGGGGTGGTATTCAGGAATTAGACCAGGCCTTCCTGTCCCTCAGGACCGCTGCACTGTTCTCTCTCCCTTTGGTAATTTGAGTCTGGGCGTAATTTGGGTTTTGAAAAGCTGAACTGTAAAGGAAAATATATGATATATAAGTTGTGTCATGAGCTACATTAATTAAAATAATGTATGTTTAATTTGACTTTTGTGTTTTGTGTATTTATGTGTTTGTTTTTTTGTCTGACTGGCTATCAAGCTAGCGTTGCAGCAGGCAGGAGAGACAAGACACAACCTTTGTCCCATGCGTGTTCCTCACTGGAGTTGTTCCACAGCCCAGTTCTGCCCACAGTCCAAAGGTTCTGTCAGCTCGTTGTGCTTGGTTGAGAAGAGATGAGGAGATTCGCCATTACCATACAGGCCAATGCTGGCTCACAATGTCAAGAGGGTGACTGCAGAACAAGCCTGTGTCAATCTTCTTCTTCTTCTTCCTCTTCTTTCGACTGCTCCCGATTAGAGGTTGCCACAGCAGATTTTTTCCATCCCCCATTGTTGATCTGGCACAGGTTTTAGGCCAGACGCCCTTCCTGATGCAACCCTCCCCATTCATCCTGGCTTGGGACCGGCACCAAGAGTGTGCACCCCCAGCGGCTGGACCGCATGTGTCAATAATTGTTCCAAATACTTCTCATTGTCTTCCAGTGCATTGCAAGCAGAGCCTAGCAAATATTATATCTTTGAAAATCAATTTAAATTTTTAATCCAGTTACCTAATTTGGTTCTCCAAATAGACTAAGGAATTACAGGTTGTTTGTAAATTTAACTGAGCAGTATACTTGCTATTGGTAGTTTGTCAGTTTCAGACCTGTAGTTCCACTAATTACAGCATGAGCCGCTTCTCGGCTATAGGAACTGTAATTACAGCTGCAGTTTTAGAAGGTAAAAGTTGAGAATACAGCTGCTGCTTTGTAATTCTCCCACGTATTGTTGGGCTGGATGATCAGTCAGTATTGGTGAGATTATACTCATTAATTTATTCAACCTTTATTTATGAATGCCGGCTCAATGACACCTCTCTTTTTCATGAGTGCCCTGTGTCTATAGGTCATATAAAAACTAGTGAAAAATACATTAAAAAGCAATGCATGTAAATAATACATACATAACAAACCACAGGTAGTCGGTTACAACACGTAAAAACACATTGTCTCTCTGCTCCAAGCCAGTTTTGAGGGCTTTAAAATGAGCATAATTATCTGTAAATTGTTCCATTTCTGTGCAGCATGAAATTTTAAAAGCTAGTTTCCAATCTCAGTTTTACTATGATGATTTTCAAGGATTAAATAATCTTTGGATCTGGTGCTATATTAAAAAAACCCAACAACAACTACTTTTAATACAGGCCAAACAAATATACACAGCTACCTACTGCATGTAACTATTACAAATATTTGTACTACTATTTGTACTAAGTGATCACTTAAATTAGTTCTCCAAATAAAATATTGTGAAAATCTATTTAATTTGTCACAAGAGCGTATTATGGAATGTCACCAAAATAAAGTACAGTTGTAGTATCAGAGGATAAGATGGATAAGAAGTAATTAGAGTACCCTCTATGATCACCTGTTGAATATGAATCCAAACAGTGTTTAAACAGTTTGACAGGCAGATATATATATATATGTTCTCTCACCATTTGATAATATTAACAACACAACTGAAATGTGTGAAAGCAGTGTTGTAAAAATTGTTTAATGCTTAATTACAGTACAGACAATATTCTTTTACTTGCAATACAGTGCAGTAAACTTGCGTAACAATTGTATTCTACTGAACCAAACTGAACACTTTATTATTAAATATGTGTGTGTTATGTCCTGAGGTAGTTCTGTGCTACTCCCATTACGTTTTTAATCCCTCTCTGAATTTGATTTTGAGTATTGACTTACTGCATAGTTTTGTTATAGTGGCCTTTTTTTTATTCATGTTGTCATTTTATTCAAGTTCTGCACAGCTGAACAACAATAAAATACAATAAATAACATGCAAAACTTCACAAATGTACATTCGCAACGTTCACTTTGCAAACACACACACACACACACACACCCACACGTGGCCACAGATGCTTGAGCATACATGCACATACTAAGTGCAGCAACAACGGATACAAACTGTATGGTAGCACACATATTACACATTGCATGCGTAGTTTATGTTAAGTTAAGTAGAATACTCTTGTATAGATTGGATAAATAAAGCTGGTTTCTGGTGTCTGGCTGTTTGCTGTAGTTCTGTCCACCTGATATATTCTTACCAGGACTGTTTTTATTAAATAAGAAAGCCTTAACATTATAGGCAACCGTTAATATGGCACGGATGTATTTATGTTTATTTTCCTTGTTAGCAAAGAAACTTTCCAATGTAAGGTTTGGTTACATCCATTTCAGCTGTGCTCTGTTCTACTTTCCAGTATTGTTATTAGCATCTAGCCATCTATTAGCTTGTGTTTGAAGATATTTTTTTTATTTCCAATGTGCATCATAATGCTTTTGTAGGTTAGTGAAAGCATACAAAATACAACAAAAGATCAGTGGATGTGAGTTTTTTGACAGCAGAGCAAATATAATCTGTCTGTGTTCTTATTTCAGAATCCAAACAACAGCAGCACAACGTCTGTGAGGTAAATTGATAGACCAGACAGCAGCTGCAGGTTGTACTTTAGTTGGTGGCATTTTCATGGTGAAAATCAGCTGATGTGAGCTTTTGAAAACCTTGTTCTTATCCGTTTTAAAAGGAACCATCATTGCTTGAAAAACAATACAACATTGTCCATGACATATTGTAAGCATTTTCTTTTGTTAACACATGAAGTGTTTTTCTTAAATTACTTGGCTCTCAATGTCTGATGCTGCCTTCAACTGCTTTGCAAACTTCATTCCAGCATTGGAACTAAAAAAGATGTTAAAGTGACTTGACATTGTGCTTTGGGATTAAAATATGGCTGTTTTTTGTTTTTTTCATTTTGACCCAACCAGCATGAGTCAGCAACTTCACTGTGTTTCAACAGGGTAAAGAGGACAGAGTGGAACACCATGTGTAGTAAATGTACTTCATCTCTCAATAGACACATATGATTACATCAAGAACGTCAAGAAATATACCAACAAATATAATGGATCATATATACCATCAATTGTTGATAATGGCTTCAAGCCTCTACTCTCAATAAATGTCAGAACTCAGCAGCTCAAGACACTTTGACTTCCCTGGTGTATCAAACACTTTGCTGTGTCTTCCATGTGCTCATCTGTACTGGAATTATTCTTTTCCAAAGAGCACGTGAAGCCAGGCCAGGCTGGCACGCTCATGCAAGATGGTGAGACACGCAATTTCAATCCTTTTTGCTGTGAGGCAACAGCGCTACCCACTGCGCCACCGTGTCGGCGTGAAGTAATTTTTTAAGCAAAATTTCACCAAAGCATCACTGGTGATAGCTTCTCACAATATTTGCAGGTTTTCTTAGAGTTCTACACATGCAAAATAAATACCCTTTAGGTATTTAGTTAATGAGGTTTAGTTAATTAATCAAGAAGATAATGTGCATATGAATTTGAATGAAAATAAGTACTAGATGCAGCTCCAGTTGTAATATCAACAAATTGCCCAAACCGAAGATGACAGTCATCAAACACTTAACCTTACTAACCTGTGATGTAATTGGTGTATAAAAGCCAAAAAAGAACAATATATACCATTGGATGCAACTATAGATTATAAGACAATGAGATCACAGACTATTAATAGTGAGATGGAGGTATTTTTTACATTACTCCTGCTACAGAATATCTACAATCACTATTGTAGAAACAAAGCACATTTTTAAGAACCTCAATTGGGGCTGTAGCTTGTGAATAATTTCATTTTTAATTAATGGTCTGCTGAATTTTTTAAATAATAAATTATGTATTTTGTTTATAAAATGTCAGTAAAAAAGACAGACATGCCTGCCACAACTTCTCAGAGGGCAAAGTGACGCATTTAATTCTTTTTTTTTGTCTGATCAGCATCCATAATATAATATAATACAATATAATATAACTACAGTAGAATGCTACTCACTAGAGCGCATACTCTACCAAGGCTGAACAATCCTGCACTTCCACCACCAGATCTGGTGGATTTATTTCTAAAACTGTCGTAGATGACTCAAAATACCAGATCCCAGAAAATACAGTATAGCTACTAAATAAAGATCAACAAATGCAAACAAATGCATCCAGATTTTTAACTGGATCTGTACCACACTGTACACACTCATGGAAATTAACAGCATAAATATATGTCATGACTTATGAATTATTAATGGTTTATTTCCTGAGAAGTTAGATTACATATCTAAAATTCCCTAACTTGAAATGATAAGGAAAGTTATAAAAAGAATCCACCTTCCTTGATCCACCTCTCTATATTGATCCACACCAAAGTAAATTCGAGTAATCCCGCTGACCAACCAAGACTGACCAAAACCGACTGACCGACAACCAAGACTGACCAACAAAGACTGACCAAAACCGACTGACCGACAACCAAGACTGACCAACAAAGACTGACCAAAACCGACTGACCGACAACCAAGACTGACCAACAAAGACTGACCAAAACCGACTGACCGACAACCAAGACTGACCAACAAAGACTGACCAAGACGACTGACCGACCAACCAAGACTGACCGACCAACCAAGACTGACCGACCAACGAACCAACTGACCGACCAACCAAGACTGACCGACCAACGAACCAACTGACCGACCGACGAAGACTGACCGACCAAGACTGACTGACCAACCAACCGACCAACCAAGCAACTGACCGACCGCCATGAGAGAAACATAATCTTGATGGAGATTAAGAAAAACACCAACATTTAGAATGACATACAAAGAAATGCACAGAATGACATTTAAGAAGCACATCACTAAAAACATTGAAAGAGTTGCTGATGAATTTCCCGTTGTATGTTGATTGCAGTGTGTTCCCTGCCACAATGATGCATGATTCACCTTTGTGGAAATGCAGATTTCATTTCCAATTAATCCATTCCTCCATCCCTTTGCTACAACTTTATAAAGACACGTGGTTACTATCCATTTTGGGGATCAGCCTTACAATTGCTCTCAGAGCGGATTGAGTCATGACAACCCATTAATCCCCTCTCCGTCCTCTGCTCTCCGGTATGCTCTCTTTCTCACCTTCCTTTTTATTTCTCTCTGACCTTCTCTTTATCTCCCTGCCAAACACACTTCTGGAGTTGCGGTAGCGTTGAGCATTTGTAGAAGGCACATTATGATACTCTGTCTCTGCAATCATTTGTTTTCCCGCCATGTGCTTGTTGTCAGCCTGTTAAGCTGCAGACTTTACAGCTCTACCGTGTTCATGATCTATATCATATGTCCACCTGATGGGTATTTAACACCTACCATCAGCCGTTTCTTAGTTTGATTTTTCACCTGCATCACAAATCTGCTCTCTTTTCTAACCAACCTCTCTCTTCCTCTCTTTTCCTCTCTCTTTTTGTTCATTCTGCTTCAGGCCACTTTGCCTCCCCGGCCCGCTGAATGGATGGCAAAAATCACCAGTGTGTGAATGTGTGTTTGGAGTGCTTTGTAAAGGGTGTGTGGAGAGAGGATGACAGGTTGACTGCTTTGCCTGCATTTTGTGTGTGTGGTCACAGAACATACAGATGTGTGCTGTCTTTAGCAGCAGGGATCAGGATTGTCTCTGTGAATAACAAGGTGAAAGGAAAGGAGAAATACTGACATCTTGGATTTTAGCCATTACCGCCTCCCCCTCCCCTCCCACCCCCCCGTCGCAATTGTTAGCAGTGTGAGCTAAAGCTAGATGGATGGCAAGTAGGTTTTTCGTGCCTCTCGTTCACACATAGACTCTCCGTCACACTTCGGGTTTCTTTGCCTGCTCTCTAAGATTCTTCTTCTTTCTCTCTCTTGATAGTGTCTCTTTTTGCCACTGCCTTTACCCCCTCTGTATTTTTCAATCCCTCTCTCTATCATTCTTTCTTTTTCTCTCTACCCATCCCTATGCTCTTACACCCTCTCTCCCCTTGGTTTTGGTGCATTGCAGTGGCTCCACCACCACGTTGGAGACACAACAGCCTTGGCAAAGGCGGTCTTTCTTTTTCTGTCACTATCACTCTCACTGCCTCTTTCTCTCTCTCTCTCTCTCTCACAAACGGGCACACACATATGGACACACGCACATGTGCACATACACTTTGTACTTTCTATTCTCTTACTTTAGCCCCAATTTCCCGTCTCTTTCCCTTTCTTACTCTCTCAAGGCTTATCGAGAGCGAGAGACAAAGCCTTGAGAATGAGCCGAACCTCCACCGTTTCCACATCAAAAAGATTTGAAATAAAAGACACAAACACAATCCTTTGCCCTCATTCTTCCCAGGACGACTTGCAGATTTCCATATGCACACACCACAGCCGTCAGAAGCTCCATGCTTCTCAGACGGTTGCAAGGCAACCGCTTCTATTTTCATGATGGATTGCTCTCTGATTTCTGAGGAATGAAGACACCTCATGGATCCTCGGAGCACAAAGACTTTGCTTGTGTCATCTATCACACCTGAATAGACTGCCAGGTGGGGGGCGCTGTAGGAGGTGACTGGCGTTGTGTCATCGACTAATCCAGCTCAGCCTTGTGCCGTCAATCTGCACTAGTTTAACACGTATTTGATGAGGGATTCTTCTCCTGTATCATGTATTCTCAGCTGGGTACTCAACTGTGTACACCATAATGATGAAACATGCCATCCAGTGCAAGAGTGTTGGTCCCTGATGTGCTTTTACTAGTTTTTGGACAACAATGGATCTCTATTATATGGAGGAATAAGTTACATTTGGCTTTGGCTTCATGATAGCAGCTAGGATCAATTAATCTAAAAATATCAGCAGCCTTAAGAACAAAAAAGAAACGTCCACATAACGTCTTTTCTAAAGATCTGGTCAAGAATGCGTTCGTTTGTATCTTTCTGAAGGCAGTTAGCAGCACGTTAGCCCACCACTGCCACAGAAGCATGCAGAACTGGATAAGGCGAGCACAGTGAGAAGCATCCCTCGTTATAATCCCAGCTATTTAAGGCTAACACTCCCACTCGTGAAAACCCAAAGCCGAGTCTGTGATTTAGAATTCCATGCATGCGTTATGTAATGCTTTTGTCTTTCATGCTTGAACTCCTCTCCAGGCACAGGCCTAGTTTATTAATGAAAGGGATTGCATGATTGGGGGTTGGTTTTATATGTGTGTGTATTTGCATCAGTGAACAATAGTATGTCCTATCTGTGTGTGCATACATACGCCTGTGTGTGCAGCGAGTGTACTGTGTGTGTGTCTGCATCAGCTCTCGTGTGTGTGTGTGTGTGTGTGTGTGAGTGAGTGAGTGGGAGGAGAATGTGGGGATTCCTGCACACTGGAGTGAGGAGCATGACAACATGGCCACCCACAGCTATTAAAGGTCAGGGTTTGTCTTCCCTGAAGATTGTATAATGACCTGTCACGGTTTGCATGGATTAACCGCTTACGTCAGATGACATATGAGACATGTTATAAGCGCCGATGGAAAGGATTGCAAATTGTTGCCAAGTAGAGGCTGATAAGAGGAGTGTTTATTCACTATGCTTGATGACAAAGTAAAATAGTGCTGTTGTAAACCAAGTGTTGTTTCTTCTTGTGAATTATTCAGCTATCCTGCATGTTGATCTAGTCGTCCGTCCATTATTTTTCCCAAACTTTACACATATTTGAACCACAAGTAATTGTGCCTTTTGACATTTTGAATTTTCTACTAATTAAATTTTTTATTGTTTCCATGGAGACGTAATTTTTAAGTCTAGTCTCAAGGGTGGTCATCTTGTCCGGAGTATATGTATTGTAGCTTCACTGAACTTTACACTCATTTCAACCATATTGCGTTGTCGTACCTTTTCTTATTCTTAATTATACGAATTTTATTGTGTGGTTTCCATGGAAACATGTTGTTTAAGGTGACCTTGAAGGGTGATGCATTTTTTACAGAGGACATCTCACAAACCATACATTCTAGCTTCACCAAGTTTACACATACATTAATCATGATAAGTAGTTGTTCCTTTTGATATTTTGATTTTTCTACAAGTCTTATATTTTGGTTTTATCATGGAAAGATGACTCTGTAGATTGGGCATCTTCTCCATAGCATATATTTAGAATATTGTAGACTTCTCAAAGCTCACCAAAGGAATGGAGGACATGTTTGATACTGATGCATTTGTTGCACAATGTTTTGGAGGATATCGGGAGATGTGTCATCTTCAGAAGACTCTTATGAGAGGAATGGATTCCACTCATCTTTTAGACCTCAAGGATAAACAGAGAATTTTCGTTACTACTAACCAATGTGAACTTTTGCCATCTTTAAAGTAAATATTTTTAGCAACATTCAGTACATCCTTGTAAATAAAGTAGGAACAATATAAACCAGAAGTGCACCTGGAGAGCGCACACCTTCACCAAGGCCAGTCATCCACTCTTCTTTGATATGCAAATCTACGAGTGCAACCACTATATGTATGGATATAGTTCCAAAACGTTTTACAATTATTCTTTACAATTCTGCAGTCATGTCCTGCGCTTCCTGTTACCTGTATGGATTTTGTGTGCATAATGAGTTGAATGAAAATTGAGTCACCTATGAGGTAACGGATTGTAAGTTTTGGATGTAAGCTTTGATCAGTGAATCGCTGAAGCTTTTGTCACGGCCGGGTTCAAGTGCTCCCAACTTCTGGGTCAAATTAATACATGCCTGGAGTGCTTGTCAGCAGCTCATGTTGAGCCGTCATTATCTATCTCCACCCGTCTCTCGGCCCAGAAGTGGGGGCTTGTCTTCGCCACGGTTGGTTTTAATTGAAATTGATTTTGTTTCCAGCGAAACTGTTTCAGAAGCTACTGTAATAGATAGGCAATGTCGCGTAACTGCCTGCAAATCTCCCATTGTGTCTTAATGGTTTTTGAAGGCTCATAAGTCTAGAATTGCACAAAACAATGCCTTCCTCGTTAACCTGGCCTTATGACGGAAATCTAGGCAGAAAAATACACACAGATGCATGTCAGAGCACCGAATGCATCCTTTGTGAAGTTAAGATTGTTACATATTATGTTCCTTTCCGCTCATTTGTTGGCCTCCCTCGCTGTGTTCAACATCGAATCAGGCCATTATTTTTTCAGATTTAACCGTTCCTTCACACCCCTTTCATTGTATTACCTCTATTTCTCCATATCCTCCACTCTCTCTTTATAGTGTGACTATTCATCGTCTGTGTAGGTGTGTATTTCAGTGGAAAATTGCTTGTTTTTTCCCTTTGTGGGAAAATAATGACGAGGCGTTGAAGTGCGTGGAGGCTTGTCCTTCAACATTAGGCTCAGATTGACCAAGTGCAATTGTATGTGTGCACCTTTAATCGAATTGAACTAGACCAATTGAAACCCCAAACTGCTCTCTATTGAGTCAGACGTGGAGGTGAATGTATTTATCACTTTTCCTGCCATACTGAAAAGAGAGCCATTTGCTCTTTCTCATACCCGGTGGTAAGCTCCCTGAGGCAGGTCGACACCACAAATATCCGCACTATAGCTGCTGCCACTGGAGCTGTATTGTATTGATGGTTCCCTCCCAGACGCCTCAGTGAGCTCAATACAAAACCATTCTTTCTTTTATGGCTAAAAGTGTTGTCAGCTCTAACCTCCCACATGAACCCATGCTTTCACTGGGGCACTTGAATCCTAAAAGTCCTCATAGCGTTCAAACATTTGATTTTATTGTTCCTGTGAGAGGCTTTGGGACAGAGAGGGGGGGAAAAAAATCCCCGCATGGAGAGATTCACATTTTCTTCCTCTCTGCTTCTCTCACCCATTATGCAGGGAAGTAAACCAGCATCAACGTCACAGTGTGCTATTAATGGATGTTCCAAGGATGCCTTGTAGTCAAGGAAACCATTTAAAATAGATGCTTTTCTTTTATACAGAGGAAGGTTTCTCTGCTCAACTGAGTGGCATATAAAAGACAAACCTGATAAACAAGCGTTATCTTCATATTTAAAATGCTCCTGAAGTTTTCATTGGTCCCTGATGACTTAAAGGGCTTCCGTGGAGTTCCTTTTCTCTCCGATTTTTGCAGGTCTGGTTTGGTTTCTCCTTGGCAGCGAACGATATGTGGGAGAATTACAGAGTGATTCATCTCGCTACTGCAATATCTGGCTTGGTCACAGAGCAGCAGCACACAAGCTAGTCTATTCTCATCCTGTGTGTAGGATCCCGGCTCTCTTGTCACACTCTGCACCCTCAGAACGATTGGAGCATCATTCAGTGCTAATGACGCGGAAAATTTACTAGATAAATTCAATTTTTTATTAACTTTTATTTTTAATTTATTTGGGGTTAGGTCTTTTCACCACATAAGATTTTCACTAAGCCTACATGATTATTGTAGTACAATTTTTTAAAACATTTTTGTCAAATAAGTTGCACTCAAAATACAAGTGTAGGGAGGAGGATTAGGTCTCTCAACAAAAGCATTTATAAAGTACAGTCACTTAATAATTGAAATGGCAACCAAATAAACTGATAAACTAAAGATTCATAACACCTAACATCTTTACTGAATTATGAAAACCATAGCAATATTTAATTATTTATTTATCACATTTGTTGCCTTAGTAATGGTGTATTGCAACACCCCTAATTGGGGGTTTGCAACTTCCTATCAGATTTATTTTTCGTTTTGACCCATACGCTGTTTACCCAGTTCAGTTAAAACCAGAAAGTGCATTTTTGTTCATTCTTAGGCTCATAATATTTTCCTTACCACCTAGCTGTCTACACAACCCCGTTTGCTAGCTAGCAAATCCTTCTGGGCGACATTGTGGCGCAGTGAAGCAAGAGGGTCCTTGGCTCAAATCCACACTGAGGGTCTGGGACTTTTCTGTGTGGAGTTTGCATGTTCTCCCAGTGTCTGCTTGGGTTCCCTCCAGATTCCTCCGGCTTCCTCCCACCACCCAAAAACATGTAATATAGGTGAATTGGCGACTCTAAATTGACCGTAAGCGTGAATGTAAGTGAGAATGGTTGTTTGTCTTCCTATGTGACCCTGTGATAAAGTGGCGACTTGTGCAGGGTGAACCCCGCACATACGCAGATACAGTAGAGGTGAACACTTTCATTCTAATCGACTTTTAATATCATCGATCATATTGTTCTTCTTGATAGATTACATAACTGGGTCAGCCTGGTTCAGCCTCAGACTGGTGTCATTCATATTAGACTAATTAACATTTTAACATCTGTATCGGTAAACATCTGTGGGCACGTGTGTCTGTGTCTGCGTGTGTAGGTGTCTTTGTGTTGAAGTTTTTTTACCTTGTTCATTTATGCGCATTTATTTCTCTCTTTTCTTATGTGTGTACAACACTTTGTAACTGTGTGTTTAAAAAGTGCTAAAATTAAAGTTTTACTTACTTACTTACTTACTCTTGTCTTGGATATTGTGCCCTCAAGCTGCTGCTAGAGTACATTACAGTTTTCAATTAAAACTTGCATGATACTAAAACAGCTGTGTTATTTGTGCCACAGATATATAGTACAGTAAATTTCATGCCTCAGACCTCTCACCAGCTCCTCCTTATAGGCTGTTTATCACCCCTGAACAAACACAAGTTAATTATTGAAAGAACAATTAGCAGCGCTAATTAAAAAAGCTGTTAAAATCTCTCAAAGAGCATCTAACTCGGACACCAGTCCTCACACCTCAAAATAATTTGGTTTGTGCTTTTCCCTTGTGGTTCTATAAGAGGCTTATGCATTTGCCAAACATTGATTTGATATTCTGCGCCGACACGTGCACGCTGTGATGGTCATGCTTGTAATCCTGTTGGCTAAATATGCTTAGCTGTGAAAGCAGATTAAGACATGGCAGTGTTTTCTTGGCCAGATATTCCCAGTGGCCTGGGTGATCTAAGCAAGAGCTTTGAAACATCTGTCCAGTGTTGTTGTGTTTAAGCATGACCTCAGGCCTGACGCTCAATCAATGCAGCATGCAGGTTCCCATAGTACGGGAATTATAAGATTTTTTTTTTTTTTTAATCACATATGAGGTAACAGATTATTTAGCACCATTTCTCCTATAAATTATGCTTATATACAACAAATTGGCAAAAACATACTGACAGCAACATAATACTGGTCAAATTGGGTTTTTATTAGCATAATAACGAGATGTTAAAGACACAACATTTGGTTGATTGTTCATATTAAACATCAGGAAAATCTTACATCTACCAGCATTATTATTCTTTTTAATGTTACCGCAGCCATGATTACAGTGTTAAATGCTCAAGGTTAAACATCCAAATCTGATGTGATATTATTCCATGCAGACATTTTATTCTGCATTAAAGTAATCCAGCTCATTATTGTATAGATTCTCACTCATCCAGGTCATCCATGGTAATCCTACTGGGTTGAATACAAGAACACTGGACGTCTTTGTTTGAAGACATCTCACCTCTCATTCAAGAGGCTTCATCAGTTGACTGAGGGGAGATTTCCTGGTATTTAACCTCCCCTGAGGTCATTAACACATAAGGTCACATGTATGCCACTAACTCACACAGCACTATTGTGGCTCGTTAGTGTCATTGAGGTCTCAAGGTGGGTTGAGGCATTTTCCGGAGCATTAGAGTTGGGCAGTTATCCAAAACTATCTGAAAACCAACATTTAGAGCCTCTCACAACTTGATCTCGCCAAAGCGTGGGCTCATGAACTGTCCTTAAGAAAACACTACATCATATTCAGTCACACACCTCCGACCTGTCCAACAGAAGTTAGTCGCTCAAAACGAAGGTTCTCGCAAGCCCAATGACACCAGGGCAAACGCAGAGCCATCAATATGTGCAGCTCTATATTCCCGCTCCCTCCGACACTCCATGTTTATTCTAGCTTTGTTACATCAATAACCAGCTATAAGGACCAGAAATATGTGCGGCTATAAGCACAAAATTCTTTTTATGCCTAAAAAGAATAACTTGCCCATTTGGGCACATTTGAGCAGTGTAATAAAAGCGTATAAAATCAATAATCTTTCTTTGCTCGTAATCAAGATTACAGATTGAAATAGTAATTTGACGTCCTGTCCCCCAGCACTGCCAACCATCATGTGAGTCGTGACACAAAGTGTTGAATGTTGGTGAAACTGCCCGGGGTAGGTTGTTTTAAGCAGGTGAACTGAATGCATTTCGGTTTGTTTTATGTTTTCAATTGCTGTTAAGAATGGCTGTGATTCAGATTTAACCATGAAGAGGAACACCATCAAATGTGAAGGCACTCATATAATCATTTCAGCCTTTACTGCAAATAGGTAATATTCTTCTGGAAAAGCGAATCAATCTGTCTGGGGTCAATATGCGCCTGTAAACACGTAGCAGCTAATTGCATATCATTTGCAGTTGTACTGTATAATCAGGGAAAATTGCAATAGGTCGTGTTATAAATCAGCGTGTTATAGGAGTCAACTAAAACCACAAACAAAAGTTGTTCTTTAACAGCACTGAAGCATCTCTCGTCTTTCAAACAACAAAGACTAAAAAACTGCAGACATCTCCATTTTACGGTCAACAGTTTTCTCATGGTAGACTGCTAGGGGCCTGCCTGTCAGATACACAAGGTGAGAGGGAGGTGTCTGATAAGGGTAAGGCTGGGGAGGGGCAGCTGAGTGGGCAAGGGCAAAGCTCAGTGGGCACCACAGCCTGACATATGAGCGTCCAAGCAGTCAAATGGAAAGGGGGGCAATCTGGTGAATCTGGAATCAGTGAGATACGGTGGATTTATTCAACAAGGCGCCAGCACAAATAGGCTAGCACCATTTGGTAAATTACAAAGTATGTTCTTTACAGCAAATCAAATGCAAAGATTGGAGTTGGAGCTGTGCTGCACCATTAGTTCAAATACAAAATAGCCACTAACTGTGTGTAAATACATAATGCATTTTGAACATTTGATCCCTCATTGCTCCCCAGACGAAAAGTGAATCATACTCGGTGTGAAGGACCGTAAAGAGATGTGCGATTACTCCCAAATTCAGCCTCACAAGTGGGATTGAAAGTCCAATGCTAGTGTTTCATCTTGTCTGTTCACATGATGTTCACAAACATGATCAGAGCCAGCAGGATTCCCTCAGCACCTACTGAAACGCTATCAGACAGAAGCCACAGCCCGGCACATACTGACGCAAATCTGGACAGTGGAATTTACACACGCACCACGAATATGAAGCAGCGAGGAAGATGGCAGAGTGAAAAGAGGAGAAAAAGAAAATGCAATAGAGAAACAGAGAGACTGCCAGTCCCGCTGCTTGCTATATTAGACAGGAGTGCCGTTGCCATGGCAACCAGCAGCCCTCAATTGGTATTTGGAGCAGCAAGTAGAATTACTGCAGAGGATTTGATGTTCAGTACACATCTGGGGTCAGCTAATATGATGCTACAATCAGCTACTCCTCTGCTCGCTCCTCACCGCACTTGCAATCCCTTGTTTGGGACGGCGGCTGGCACTCGAGCCGCCGGCGTGGAGATCTCCCACCGAGCGGCAGATTAACTGAGCTCTCTTCGTCCCAACAGATGCTTGTGCTGCAGCGTGCAATGCTGGATCGGCAGATGTAAACGCATGCTACTTTCAGGTAGCACTCATTGTTGGCCATGTAAAGGATGCATGATTTTTTTTTTTGCAGAGTTCAAGGTTTGACCGCTGTATGAATGAAAACACAGAATAATCCAGCTAGCGTTTTCATAATTAATAGTTCTGTGTCATACATCATTGGGATTTTATATTAAATGAGGTTATTATTGTCATTGTGCAGTTAGCTTTTGTGTATGTGATTACCCATAATTCACTGTTTTAGTGTAATTATTGTCATTAGACAATACGAGGTACAGTGAAGCACACCCATTGATTTCGCTACAAAAAAGGAAAAGTAATTTCCAGGCCTTCATTTCAGAGTTGACAACATCTCCCACCCTCAGGGAAATTAAAGAAAATGGAGAAAAAAAAGTTTAAATATAATAGGATAATTTTCTATAAATTTATTGTATTTTTTATTTGCCGTCAGTTGATACCACGATAAGACAAAGTCTAACAATGAATTATTCCTTGGTTTCTCTGGATCACATTGTTGTAATGGGTGATTTACTTCTTCATTGCAATGAATGTGGGTATTGCAATTTGTTTGATCAATCCCACATACTGTGTCTCTCTTCATTGTACACCAAATGTGTATTAATCCTCAGCTGTAAATATTCGTCATAGGTGCACCATTTTTTCCTGTAATTGTAGTGACATTTTTTATAAATCAAATATGTTTTTGTCATAGTAACAGAAAGGTGACGGAGGGACCCACACTAACAATGTGGTAGTCCATCAATACTGTCTGTTGCCCTGTGTGCCATAAAGGCTTATTGGTTCCAGTCTCTTCATGGCCTTTTTTTTTCTTTTCTTTTTTTTTACAGTTACAGTATTATATTTGAATAGCACTAACCTTATTTTTACTCTACTGCAATACATTGATAATACATTTTATTTTGTGTACTATATTTTTCAATTCATTGTTACAGGACACCTTCATCCTTGGTACCGTCAAACACCTTCCTACCTGCTTCTTTGAGTGATCACAAAGCTGACTGAACCAGACCAAATAACATCTAATGGTTAGAGTTACAAATAGAGGTTTAGTTACGTAACGACACTCATTTTGAAAAAAAAAGAAAAAAAGAAAGTGTTTTCAAACCACACACTTCCCGCTGTGCGCTCTGCCCACAAAAGGAACTACATCTTCTATGCGATTCGATAAACAGGCTGCATATATTTGTGTAATGATGTTTTTCCGTGCTCCACTAAACAGAACTTCAAATAAATCGCTGTTTAAAAAGCAAAGCAAGCGCTCTTCCATCCCTCTCTCTCTCTCTCCCTCCCTCCTTTATTCACATGGTTTGAACTTTTCACTTCGGCCCCCTTCATTCTCTCTACTTGACTTGATAAATCTGCTAAAAGGGTTCAATGTCACACCAGAATTGTCATTTAAATATTTCAATGTCGGTCTCACTTCCAGCAGGAAAAGAGGATGGCGAGCACTTTGAGTCCATTTTTAGCCTCTGGTTGTAGATCCACTCCACTTCAACAGCCTGCACCTCCTCCTCCCCCCTTACACTCATACTCACATGTGTATACTGTACACACACACACACACACACACACACACACATTTTATACAATAGCCATGCAAAAGAGATCGCCTTTAAAGTCTACAAGCCACAAAATGTTAGAGAATATAATTAGGAATTAGAAAGAAGAAAAAAGATGAAGAAGAAGAAGAGGAAGATGAGCAGGTATACAAAATCCACAAAATGAGTCTAGATCCAGGAAGAAAGTTTTTGTCTTCAACCCACAGGAAGGAGATATTTAGCTGTATTAGAGGTGTCAGTTGCACATAATCCACGTTCATTCCAGATTAGGATACTCGCTTCACAGGCTGTTTTTGAACATCTCCAGCATCAGTCAAGACTAATCAAATCAATAAATAGTCTGTCTCCTTCTCCTATAATATGTCATCAGTATCAGTAGCCTGCTGTATTATGTTTTTGAGGAGTGATGAGTCGGCAGGACCTCTTATCTATTTGCTGCTTTAAATGTGATCTCTCTGATGTTATGGATTGGTGTGTAGAAAAGACGAGACTCCAGCTAGTAGTATTTGTATTCTATTTTTAATAGATCTACCTCTTTGTGTTATCTGAATGGAGAGATTATGATAGTGTTGGTAATCTGTGTTATAATGTATTATTTTGTGTTGCTTCTTATGTTATTTTCAGAATGAACCCATCAGAATAAAGTAATGCTCTTTTTTCCCCCTGCATTGACCACCCAAAGTGCAATGGAAGATATAATATATAATACTAGAAATTAAACTATTATGTGAATTTATGTTATTTTTTGCTTGCGTAGGCTTTAGAGATTAGGTTTTATTATGTGAAATTTCTAAATGTTGATTTAATTCATATGATTTTATAAATATTTTATTATCACTTTATTATTCTTATTTATTTTTTATTTTATTATTATATGTAAGGGATTCTGGCTTGTGAGGTGCTGTGAGACCCACCTACTCTGGGCCTCCTGCTGTGTTAGGTTATATTGGTTCTCATATGTTCTGTATGTATATTTGTTTTTTTCTTTGCAATTTTGCATGAAAGGTGCTTTGTAATTAAATAAATTATTATTATTATTATTATTATTTCATTTAACCCGCTGATATAATGCATTTATATATGTTTTAAATTAAATACATCTTTCAATTTTCTTAAAACCTTCTCTCAATTTTCCTTAGTTGTAGCCTGTTCTCATTCTTTTTACATCAACCTGTTTGCATAGCTGCATAATGAATATGACATTAACCTAAACATAAATGCAACCTGTCCATCTTCATGTTCAGCTCCCATTTAATAGGGTTTTATTGAAGTCATTACAATTACATTATCATTTTCATAGACATGTACAGGCATGGTTGTAAAAGCTCTCCAGTCCGCTGAGTTGAACTGACAATTAATAAGACATTATGGTCAGTCTGTGAGATTACCAGTCGAACAACGGACACCTTTTCACTGAGACAAGTTCATTGTTTTGTTGTGTTGTCAAGAGACAGGGTAATTAGTTTAGAACTGAGTGGCGGCAGCATCTTCCCCATCATTTTTGTAAACTGAGCAGGGTAAACAAACTCATTCAACAACACAATGCTCATGGCAATCAATTTTCCACAAACAAAGCCCAAACAATGTGCCACCGCCGCTGCTGCTGCTGTTAGCATTCAATAAGAAACACACTGTCATCGTTAAATCGGACATGGATTAAGTGTCACATTTTTCCCCGAGTGATATTTTCTACTGAAGAGAAGAAGTGAGTGGAGCGTGACCAGACACATTCATTCATTGAGGAAAGGTTCTAGAAAGTTTAAGTCTGAGTTTGATGAAGGCAGTGGTTAAAAAAAACAAAAAGACAACATGGATTTACTGGTCTGTACATGTAACTGACATATAAATGGGTTTTCTGTTCAGTGTTGTAAAACAGACTGTCCACTAAACTCAACTCACTGGTCAATTCTTCATTTAGACTTTCTTGTCTGCGTTATGACCGTTTGGTAAAGTTTGGTACTGCACACTGACAGAAAATGAATTTCATGAAGCGCCTGTTGAATTTCCATCCATCCATCCATCCATCCATTTTCTTCCGCTTATCCAGGTCCAGGTTGCGGGGGCAGCAGTCTCAGCAGAGAAGCCCAAACCTCCCTCTCCCCAGCCACCTCCTCCAGCTCTTCTGGGGGCACACCAAGGCGTTCCCAAGCCAGCTGAGCGATATAATCCCTCCAGGGCGTCCTGGGTCTACCTCGGGGTCTCCTCCCAGTGGGACAAGCGTGGAATACCTCACCAGGGAGGCGTCCGGGGGGCATCCTAACCAATTGTCTGTCCTAACCAATAGATTGACCGGTAAATTGAGAGCTTCGGCTTGTAGCTTAGCTCCCTTTTCACCACAACAGACCAATACAGAATCCGCATCACCGCAGATGCTGCCCCGTTCCGTCTATCAATCTCCCGCCCCATTCTTCCCTCACTTGTGAACCCCGAGATACTTGAACTCCTCCACTTGGGGCAGCAACTCATCCCTAACCTGGAAGGAGCAATCCACCCTTTTCTGACTGAGAACCATGGCCTCTGATTTGGAGGTGCTGGTTCTCATCCCGGCTGCTTCACTCTCAGCAGGAAACTGTTCCAATGACAGTCGGAGGTCTCGGCATGATGAAGCTAACAGGACCACATCATCCGCAAAAAGCAGAGAAACAATCCTGAGTCCACCAAACCGGACACCCCCCCACCCCCTGGCAGCACCTCGAAATTCTGTCCATGAAGATTATGAACAGAATCCTCGACAAAGGGCAGCACAGGGCCTGTTGAATTTATAAAACAAAATGTACCTGTGTTGATACGCCGTACAAAGCTTCTTAGGTAGATCTGTGGATATCCGTGCTACACAATGCATTTCTCCCTAGTGTGAATATTGATAGAGAGAGGAGAGCTTGGTGCATATCCCTGTGTCTCTGTGGATATAGTGGGGATAAAAGCCCTGCATCTCTCCTCTCACTTGTCTAAGACCCAAATGGTTTGTAATGCTGTCTGTTCTGTGGTTCCACATGAATTACGGCATGTTTGGACTTACATCCTCAGCCTTTAGATATTGTCGTTTTTTTAATATAAACAATTGTAGGGGAAAAAAATCCCATAATATGTCACTGCCATTTTAGAGACTAGAAGGGTAATGAGAAAGCAGAATCGCTGTAATTAATGATATTATTATCCAAGAGCACTTTTGCCCCCTCTTCTCCACACTCCACTCCTCCTTCCTCCTCCTCTGTGTATTATTCATCATAGAGGACTCCTGCCCTGCTTCCCCAGGCTATTTTTACCCAGCATGCCCGTCACATTAACTGAGAGCCCCAATCCCCCGCTGCTCCCAACAGCAAGCCTCCTTCCATCTGGATCATGGATTACATCCTTCTTTTTCTCCCCTTTTCTCCTACTCGTGGTACCTCTGAGACCCCCTCTCCTTTTACATCCCTCCATCCCGTTTCCTCACCACTCCACTAACTCTCCTGCTCTCCACTACCGTCCTACTTCTGATGTCTGTCTTTCAATCATTCATATTAGTCTTCCCAGTCCCCTGGGAATACTCACTACTCATCTCTTCAGAACACAGCCATTGCCTGCTGTGCTGGTGTAAGAGCATGACTGATGCACCCAGATGCACACATCAGTCACTATCTCCGCCACGCTATTATATTGTTTATAGTAAAGTCCTGTGATGCCGATATGAAGTTTAAAAGTACTTCCAGTCAATGCACATGGTCTCTGATTTGGTTAACTGTAAACCGGGGCACAGACCTGACATATAGGTGTCCATGCAGATACAGAGCTGAGGCTGACTTGGTCTCTATAGTGTAAAAATAAAACAGCACATTTGCAGTGTTTTCTATTAAGAGCCCCAAACAGACTCCCAAACGCAAATGATTATTCTCAAATGAATGAATATTTGATTATATTTGGCATGTAAAAAAAAGAATTTTTTTGGCTGTTGGTCCGGTGGGGGGTGTGGTTGGCTTTTACAATGTAAAGATACAGTGGTAGCTCCCTGGTAGCTGCCTTTGCCACATGTCAGTCCCTCTCTGTCCCTCTCACATGAAAGATATTCTTTAAAAAAAAAAAAAGTGGAATAATGTCATCCCGAGTAGAGAATGAGATCGCGCCCTCAGTGTGTTTTGTAATCTGAGCTTCTCCGTTCTTGGTTTTAGTTGCAGGTCTGGCCACCCATGTATATTCATGTCGACGTATCCAAATGTACCTTAATTGATCGCCTGTGGGGGGGAAATTGAATTTGACACAGCTCAAAGGAAGAGGTAGCAGCGTACAATGTACTATAGAATAGAATAAAAATAGAATAGAATGAAAAAATAAATAAGATGAAATAGAATTACAGATACTACCTACAGTAAAGAGGAAGTGGAAAAGATCTCTGTGTATAAACATGTGCAATGTGCATATTACTTATGCAGCCATCTGCGTCCTATACGGTATATACACTCGTACAGCCTGTTTGTATATATTGTATGTGTGCAATACGCGTATTACTACTTGTGCAATGTGCAGAATTCTGAGATACACTCATACTTACACTTATAACAGTGACAGGTGTATGTTTGAGTCTCCGTCAGATGGAATGGGATAATCAAAATTATGTCACAGGCAGAAAAAGGACAGGACCAGGACTCCCTGGAAGAAGAGATCTTGTATCTCAATGGGACCTTCCTGGATAAATAAAGGATGAATAAATAAAAGTACTATTATGCAATTGTTAAGCCTATTGTTTTGCCTTGTGTGTACTCACTAAGTGATTTTAATGATAGATAAGTGGAAATCTGACAATGTTTTAATAATCATATACTAAATATAAAACTCTAAAACAAAAGCCATGACTGATCACAGCCCAGCAAGCGGTGCATTTCAGACGACACATTTGTTGCTTCTGCTCAGGAACTACAGATTAGCTTTTAGCTGCAGTTTATCTTGTGCAATAAATGCATAGTGCAGTTTCCCTGTTAAATAAGCAATAGAAATGAAAATGACGTCTGTCCCAAATGTCTGTTCAAAGTCCATTTACAATCCCTAATTTTATTCTTCCGTTTATGGACTTTTTTGGCCTTGTTTTATGAAGAGCTGTTTTTTTTTTGTTTTGTTGTTTTTGCAACATCATTCGGAGATGATTCATTCTTTATAAAGATAATGCCACATAAATACTCAACTCCTTCATCTGAATCCATGGTTCATGCCTAATCCAAGGGGAGAGCTCCAGAAGGTACAGTTTTTAGGCTTGTATATGATAGGAAAATGCACATTTATGTTTAGTTCGCACTATAATAAATACACATATTGACCCATGAACGACAGCACAGAGAAAGAGGTGGAAAAGCACCATTTAATAAATGCAGAAACAAAGTGGTTTTACATTATGTATAGGCAGTAGACCATCTATTGATATCCTGTCTTTAAAAAAAGATGCCTAAGCAGGTCTTGAAGTTAAGCTTTGGACTTTAATGGCTGATTTTTCAAACGTCTTTTTAAGGTACAATGAAAAGGATCCCAGCTGGGAATTTCAGGGGTACAAACTGAACACAAACAAAAGTACAAAGTCCTTGTTTTCGTCTCCGCCTGGTGAGTCATGTGCAAGCTGCAAAAGTACAGTAGTTCAGAA
Organism: Chaunax sp. Z400; assembly: GCA_037577475.1. Classification (NCBI taxonomy): domain Eukaryota; kingdom Metazoa; phylum Chordata; class Actinopteri; order Lophiiformes; family Chaunacidae; genus Chaunax; species Chaunax sp. Z400. Next base: position 24,405,032 of record CM075185.1, read on the forward strand.
TATATTTTAACTAGCTTGGCTTTAGAGACTACTGGGAAACAATCCCAGTCAAAGTAGGTTTGTGTTGTGTTTTTGGCACCTGGCCTCACACTGGAGAATTCATACTCAGTTAGCAGATACATTTTTTATCAATAGTTAATTCTAACAGTTTTTTCATGTTATGGCTTTGGGCTAATGGCTTTCTTTTGAGGTGGCTCCTTCAAATGAGGCCATGCATGTCCACTCCTCTCCTCTCCTCTCCTCTCCTCTCCTCCCCTCCTCTCCTCTCCTCCCCTCCTCTCCCTCCCTCCCTCCCTCCTCTTGTTTACTATGTGACTAATGAATGTGCTTCATTTGTTTATAATTAGAGTTCAGAGAGTGACTTGTTTGTTCACTGCATGCTACCAGCACATCCAAATATGACCATGTACATGGACATGTACAAACCAAAAAATCATACCCAAAGTATAATCAAATGTTTTATTGCAAAGTAAAATTCGTTGAAAATGAAACACTGAAGTAGATCGTGAGGTTTTAGTTTGTCCTTCTAGTTATTTCAGTTATTAATTATTTTTCAATAGAATACATTTCCTCAAATATTGGATTCATGCAGCCCTAGTGACAGTCTTACAGGACATTTTTACATATAAGCAATCCTAGGGCACGGTTTCATTTAATTTTCAGTGAGCTCTCTATCCCTCATTAAATAAACAGGGCCTCCTCTGAGAACCAGGGCCTATTCATTACTGGTGCTTATGCTTCAGTCTCAGAAAACACTTACAGAGACAATGAGGTGCTCCTTCTGCAGAGTCCTTGGCTACTGCATCATTTCCCATTCAACCCCATTTCCCTTCAAGGTGGTGAAGTTAACATTTTATAAGACCCATGAGGTTACATCATCTCTGGATAGTGCACAGCCATAAAAGCTCAAAACAATATCTGCTATGTCTTTGTGCTATTTCGTAGCGGCTACAGAACATAACTTGTTGTCAACTTGTTTTTCTCCACTCTGTGATTATATTCAGAGGGATGGTACATGAACTCAGCACTTAGGAAAAATGGGTTTTCATGATAGTGCCCACTGAGTTGACAAATACTGTAGCTGTGATTACTAAACTGCCTACTGACAAAAGCAGTGTTTGCTTTTTAATCCCAAAATGGCAGCGTCTTGCTCACCTTGTTGGTGGAACATGAACAATTGTAACTGACCTCTTTATTGATCTCAATTACAATGTATATTCTCCAGAGAACAAGGGAACTACAACCTTAACACGACACTGACACGAGGATCCTTAATCTATCGTGTCCCTAAGCAAATGACTGATTGACAAAAATGTCAATCTGAATAATTGGTAAGACTTTGTCCCCTAAAATGAGTCCCAAAGGTTAATCCCAGAATGCATAGAAACTAATGAGAAAATCTGACCTAGATCACATTTAGGTCTGTTGCACTTTTTTTTGTTCAATTTATTAGCCAAGCCAATTCTGCCAGAAACAAAGAACAATGCAATTTCAGCATTTGGATGGGTATTGCAGTGAATTTTCATATTGCGATATGTTGTGACATTTTGTGGCGTATTGCGATATGTATTGTAATCTTTTGCAAAATTTCTGTTCTAACATTACATGCACGGAAAATAAAGGAAATGCATCATGGATTTACTATGTAAATCTGATGTTTTATAAATTTCTTCAAACCAAAATGTTGCCACACACTTGATTTTGCCCGTGCATTTTGTACGACTCCGTTTGAACTGAGCTTCAGAATTCAACTATCTTTACAAACTTGTTTAAACCATGCTAAGGTCCAAATAATGGCCTTGTTTTAGTGTCTTCTCCAGTCACATTATATGCCCCTGTTTTATGTGCATAACCTGAAGTGTCTCCCTGAATGTCCTTTTCCATGTAACAAGGGATTTAACAGATGTTGTAGAGGCACTGGAGATGGCATCTGACCTCAACAGGAGATGTAAATGTGTTTTCCCTCAAATCCTGCAAAGTTGTTAAACACCGCAAACCACGTTCTACTAGCAATAGTAATGAGGCACATTTCCACTGTAGTACCAGCTCTACTCGACTCGAGTCGACTTAGCATGGAAGGTAGATGATCAGAGTAGATGATGCCACGCAAAACTATCTTGGCGTAGTCACACACCTCGCGTCCACCTCTCGTGATCCTCTCATCAGCTGTTTAAGACAGGAACGTCTGCACCGCCTCAATATAGCAGTCGCCATAAAAAAGGACAGGGAGTCTACAAACCATGACAAAGAGGCAGGATCGGTACATGAAGAGATGAAAGTTTGCCTGCGAGGCTCGACTCAGGGACAAAGATACCCTTGATCTTAATTTGAGCTAAGAAAGTAGAAACCGAGCATCAAAGGTGTGACGTTTCTAACCACATCACACCCTTGCATGGTTGTGCAAGTGACACATAAGTGACAGATCCTAAGCCAACTATGTGAGAGCTTTAGGGGCTGATGTGATTTTCCTCTTAACACTTCCTGTATTACATCATTATGTGTCCTTTCATTCCTCTGCTCTATTCCCTCCTCTCTCTCCTCTCTGATGTCCTCTCTACCCAACACACTTCACATAAGCTTCCCTCCCCTTCATTTGGCTTGTTCTGTCACCTCGGCATGTTCCTCCTAACTCCCCTCTCCCCTCACCCGCTGACTCAACAGGTGCTTTCCGAGCTTGTTCCAGTTTGCGTGTCAGGTGGGAACAGGTGACACTGCAGGGCGCACGCTGACCTCACTGTGTCACTTTCGCTCCAACTCAGATCAAGTTTGTTTGAAACGCTGCCTGGGGCTCCTTTAAACTTGTGTGAGCTGCATGGACAGAAACAAGAAGCTAACTAGAGGAAGGATGTCCTGGCAGACAGATTTATACCACTGTAAGACAACTGTTTGTCTGTTTTGTTAATCCATGCAAGTCCATTTGTGACGTGCTCTTTGATTAACATTAATGCTGAGGCAGTATAATCCTTAGTAATGACAGTTTTTATTACCCCCACCATGACCATGACGGGGGAATAAATTCATTGGTAGGTTTGTCCATCCATTCTTTTTTTTGTCTGCAGCATATCTCACAAACTATACATACTAGCTTCACCAAACCTTCACATATATTAACCCTAATAAGAAGGTGTGGCTTGTGATATTTCGAAGTTCATCGAGGACTTCAAAGCTTACAACGACTGACTGGACAGTTTCAAGAAACGGCACAACATTGGTGCTAACACAACGGTGGGAAGGAGTCGAGGAGTCGCACCATGGTCGAGGACTGGATGGAAAAAAAAATCCCCGAAATCACGGCCGGGTACTTTCCAGAGGATATCCACAACATGGAGCCTGGACGCTTTTTCCGAACGTCAACAGACATTGTTTGTGAAAGGCCAACAATGTAGCGAGGGAAAGAAAGAATATTAAACAACATTAAAGTCTCGTCATTGTTATCAGACTGGGGTTCTCAACATGGGGGTCATGGCCCCTCAGTGGGGTTGCGAGATGCCAATCTTAGGGTCAGGAGATGATTTCTGGAAATCAAATCAAATTTAAATTAATTTAAGATTAGATTAGATTAGAAGTAGTTTATGTTATCCATAATTCTTTGTTCATGTTTAAGGGAATATAACCATTAAAGTGCAGTACTATAACTTGGAAGCTGGTGGGAATCAGTTTTGTTGTGAGTTGGTATGCTTTCTGCTTTCTGTAAGACCGCCCGTCCAATGTGGCCACTTTTCTTTTTCTGATGCTGGAGCAGCGATAGAGACAAAAACGATCTAACAGCTTAGCTCACGAGTTCTCAACTGAGAGGATTTGATGGCGGTGGCAGTGCTCTCTTTCTTAAACTCTCCTTTTTACCTACTGAACCCCCTGAAATGTAAGCAGCTAATAGTGCTATTCATACAACTCATACGCACACATAGATAATGCAGTGTGACAGAGTAAGTGCTAACAAGTAAAGCGAGGCGGAGAGTGTTCAATTTTCCCCCTGAGTATCAGTGTCAAATGTAAAACAGCATGCCACATACACACTCACATTTCAGACACATTATATTCACCTCCCCTCATGAAACATTCATCCTCTCTTAATATTGCATATGTTGTGAAATTTTTTTTTGATACATCAGCCTCCGATGAATATTTAATCCCTGCTCAGTTACCCTGTTTTCATTTTTTTTTTTTAAGATATTAGCCCTTAAGATTAAAAGCCCTGCCTGTAGAAATTTTAATCTGGATCTGCAACCAAATGCATAATAAACTACTGCATGTCATACGTGTGCCAGTTCATTGTGCAGGAGCGTAGGGGACAATACTAAGGAAAGCTTTTCTTGCAATTTTATGGAGTCATTCAAATATTCCTTCTTTTTCCATGACATAGGTCAATTCATGTAGCGTGTGTCTACTGCACAGATACAGTTCAGGTGTTTTTTTGCGTTCTGAGGCTCGCTGAGGGGGGAATTATTGTTTCTTCTTGTACTCTATTCTTGGTGGATCCTTCAAAGGTCCTGATCTCTTTTCTCAAAACTTCATCTTCTGTGCCTTTGTGGCGCCAGTGAAAGGTCACAAGAAAGTGAGAGTCTAAGTCTAAGTCAGCTACTTCTCATGTAAGCTTCATGAAATCTCGTGAGAACATGTGGAACCGGTGAACAACAACAGGACATCAGAGCTATGTGAAATCAAAGCTTTTGAAGGAAGTCTGAAGTCTATTTGATTTTGATATTTCTTGAGTAATTACATTTTTTTGAGAGATTGTAAACCATTTTTAATGAAAAGACATATTGTTTTACGGCCATAACTTGACTATTTTACAGAAAAAGGGTGTTTTAAGGGACATAGCATGATGTATGGCATTTAGAGTTAAATCAGCATTTTTTTGTTAAGAGGTCGCTGAAACTGAATGCCCCTGTTACCCTACCCTCTATTAGTAAAACAAACCACCCTCTTACTTACCACAGTTGGTTCAGCTCTCTTCCACCCCTCCACTGTCAGTTTTACATACTTGAATCTGACACCTGCATGGTGTCAAGTATGTACTTTTGTACTTGATGCTTTTGTATCAAGCAGCAACTGTTTGAGTTCATTTGCCTTACTTGACATTGTGTGTCCTGCAATGTGACCATCGCGCATGAGCACATTGTGATGCTGTAACTATACATTCTGCTACCAGTGGACTTTGTCATCATCATGTACTGATCACAGTAAACTGAAGCTGTGTAGTGTCACTTGACATGTTTAAGGCAAGCTTAGGTCCAGTGGGGAACCATAGGCAGCATTATGTCGTTGCTCCTCATCAGTAAGAAAAAAGGTGTGTTCACTGAACCTTTCTGTGTTTGCAGCTTCTAAATAAAGTTCATACCAGCAGTAACTAAGCAATGTTATAATGATAGAGATTGTTAATAAGCTGTGACTGAGGATGAATAGAGATTTTTTGACAACAGCATCTCCAAATTAAATGAAAATAATTTGGATGTAATTGTCCTCTAGAGTATTTCCTGATCTGGTGCCTCAGGACGACAGGCCTTGCCGGTCCCCTCTAACTATAGCAGATGGTAATGAGAGTTAAGCTGAACCTCTTAAAAGAGCACTCCATTGTTGTAGCATCGAATTGACTTGATCTAAGTATATAAACTCATTTGCCAACGTTGCTGTAACCAGGCCAGTTAAGTTAGCCCACCAGCAAATCAACCATTTCAGGCAGATGTTCCCTCCCAAAGATACAGCATTATTCTTTTCCTTTGTTTTACCTTCCCTCTAAATTATAGTCAGAGCAGTTGAAGGAGAAATTCTCCCTCCTCCACGCGTGTGTGTGTGTGTGTGTGTCCATGTCTGTGAGGCTTTTCCAACGATGCCAGAACCAATCACCAGATGGGAATTTACAGCCTCTCTGCTTCCTGCTCCAGTGGCTAGATAAGATTATAGCATTTAGATTCAGAACCAGACATTTTCCAATTCGACCACATTAGATCTACACCTCGCCTGTGCAAAATTCACAGCACTACATCAACAATATACTGCTGCCTTTTCCCTTTAATTTGTGGATGAGCAGCTAAACCAGCTTTGCAGCGGACCACAAATTTCTTCAGTGTCTATCGTACTGTTGGAACAGCTGCAGCTTACGTAGCAACTGTCTAAGTTTGGAGTTTATTGGCTGCAGAAAATAAAATTGAAAAAAAAACTTGTGCATGTAAAGCCTCAGACATGATGTCCCAAGTTTTAATCGCAGTTAGCAGGGGATCCAATGGTTAGTGGCTGCATGTTGCATCCTGTTCTCCCCTGGCCACCTCCTGTACCTTTACCGATTTTGTTCTGCCTCTGTATGTACAGAAAGCGTCTTCTCACTGTCTTACAGCAGATTGGCAAAATCCAGCATGCTATGAAGGATTTATTATTCGTCAACACAAAGATCAGTAAGTTTTTAATGCACTAGTAACCTGCCCCGATGAAGGTTCTGTGACCGAAAGCTTGGCATTTGTGTTTATTAAAGATACTTGCATGGATCTAAGTGTGCAGACTATTTTTGATTATGCACTAGTAACCAAAATGTTGTGGAATATTACTGATTGAAAATCTTTAATGGAACCTCCAAAAACATGTGTACATGACTAAATTAAAAAAAAGAAAGAAAGAAAAAGATGTTTAATCATATTGACACACTATTCCTGTCCAGGGGAAATGTTGCATATATGCAAAGGTGATGTGACACACTGTGTGATTCTTTCTACCATTGAATCCATTGGTATGCTTTAACCTGAAATGGTCTACAACACTGATATAGTGGTAATTCTATCAGCCATGGGCCGAGCTGTAATCTTATTATCTGTTGTTAACAGAGTTGGGGTTGGGTGGTTGCTCGGCAGTGATGGGGATCTCCACAGGGCAGATTACCTCTGCATTATCTACTCAGAATAGGATATTATCACCTATCACAAGCCAGAGGTGTCAATTGATCCAATCAGAGTGTCCCTCTAGTAATGCGGGCCACTCCCATCAGCATTTCATTTACAGAGAAGATGAGACACTTTACCTCGATGGGTATTAGAGCTGATGCGACCTGCTGGTGTCTTCCTGGGCTGCATGCAGCTCACATGCTTCACGTGAGAAAGGCTCGACCTCTGGGAAGGATGAGAGTCACGTCACTTTGCACTGCTCAGTCACTCCTTTGTAAGCAGCAGCTGCATGTCTGTTACAGCTGCTAAAAAGTTGTTTTTACCAGTAGATTTTAATCGATCCAATGAATTTACCGGGTGTCAATCCTATTGATCTGCTTTATCTTGAATACTTGGGCGGATGCAAAGGAAACAACTCTTCAATTAAAACGTGTTTTTTTTTTGTCCCTATACATTTAACTTCTTAATTCCATGTGGACTCAGAGAAAATGGTTTGAAAGGATTCATTTCAGATGTTTTTTTTATAAATCTTTAGGTGGCTCATGCTGCATGCTTTGATGCTGTTGTTTTCGGTGCTGATTTCGCTAATCTCTACAGCAGAGATGGCCACAGCAAAGTGAAGGGAAAGCTCACCAACTGTGTCCGCTGCAGGTAGTGGAGCTGTGTCACTGAAAACTAACGCCTGCGTGCAACCAATGAAAACCATGAGCTAAAGCTCTGTGAAGCCGATTGAGGTGGTTTTTTTGATTGTATTACAGAGGAAAAATTAATCCTAACTGTTGTCATGAGGTAAAAATCCCTTCCTTTTTTTGATCAGCCGTGTCCTTCCTCCTGGATTCCTATACAGTTTTTTGACAACGAAACAGAAATACAATGCATTAGTGATGCTCCTTTTGCAAACAAAAACAATGAATGACAAAACATTCATGTGTCAAAAAGTTATGTGTTGGTATATCAGTCATAAAAGATGAGCATTTGAGTGTTTTATTTTATGTCCTGTCAACGGCTGTGTGCTGATATACTCTGATATACTGCAGCTGTACCTCAGAGGTGTAATCAAAAAAAAGTTGTGATTATAGTAGCTGAAGCTGGAGAGCAAAACAGCCAGCAATAGCTGAAAAAGCCACAAACAGAGCTGCTACATGCAGACACAACCTTTATCTATAGTCATTCATTCATTGCTTCCACAATGAAGCTGAACAGGTCCTGATTGCCTGTCAAATAGTCAACATCATGTGGCCAAACTGGTCGTGAAGGTCTGCCGATTGATGGGGGGGGGGAAAGGGCCTGTGTGTCTGTAGCAACATGTAACATGGTTTATGATATTAACTACCCATTCAGTCCCAGAGTGCAGGTGCTGAAAATTGCTGACTCGCCTATCGGTGCACTGTTGCAGAGCAGACAGAAATAGAAACAAGGGTCAATGTGGCATAAAATTGGCATCAGATTGGTTAATGTGGGAACAGTAATGAGGTAACATTTCATGAGGAAAGCAGACCTCGTGAGCCGTAGTCCTACACACATAGAGTAAAAAAAAACATGAATAAAGGAATAGTCCCTCAGATATATCAGGTCTAGAGTTAGACGTGTGAAAAAAGGAGTGAGGAATTATATTATTCAGGTTGCATTTTAGCTTGTTGCATTTGCCACTTTAAAAAAATTTTTTTTTAGTTCCAGTCAAAAACATTTCCTCTCATAATGTCTGACCTGTTTGTGCATGCCCCATACGCGTGTACAGCTGCACATGAGCAGAGCAGATAAACGATGGGCTTTTGAAGCTCACTAGATCTGGAGCTCATATCCTGAGGCCCTTGAGGAGAAATAGTGCTTTGCAAACCAGGCAGAGATCACACCTGACTGCTAAATATGTACGATGCTGCGTTCAAAGACCTGTTTTCCATCACTCTACCGGCCTCATGTAAAATAAAAGTCTCTCTTGTATATGGAGGACTCGTTCATTATTTTGAGTAGATTTATGTTACTTACTAACTTTAAACAAAAATAAAGTCATCAAGCAATCAACTATTTAAATAAACTTTTTTTATGATTATTAGTAGCTCTTGATAGAGTTTAAAATTTTACTTGGTGTTAGTATCAATATATACAATAGTGGAATGGTTTAATTTTACTGTCAGCTTCTCTTCATTATAGAAAATTCAGTCTACAAAATGTTGGGAATTAAAAACTGACTGTACCCACTGTCACAATGACATCACAACGTACTGACACACCTTGAAGTGCAGTAAGATGAAGTCCAGTCTCTAGATCGGAAACCCAAGCTGCTCGTATTGGGACCGTAATACAAGAATCTTTAAGCAGAGTGTTATGCCAGCAGCAAACACAACCAGAGGCTCTGAGAGAGGTCGATTTAGTTTGTGTATGTAGGTGTGTGTAATACAAAATTAATAACAAGTAGAAAGTCTAAAAAAATCCTAAAGCCCACACAGATTCCACAACCTTTAAAACCTTCCTAGTTTAGTACTGCAGGCAGAGCACACAAATCAGAAGCACATTTAAACAAACACCAAAAAAGATTTCTGACACCAATTCCATCATCATCACTCCTTTCAGACATGTTGTTTCCTCTTGAAAGTGGAGCAAATGAGCAGATGAATGTTTCCTTCTTACTTTGAACTCATCCACTGTATTTGATTTCCCCAGATGTACCAAATACTTCTGTCTGTCCCTGACTAAAATGATCCTTCTGATCATGTTTCTGTGAAGCCCGAACCAAACACTGATTTGTGTTGCAGAGGATGAATTCTGGTCAAATTTCAAAAAGTTTTCTAGACATTTTTGAACATTTTGATGATTCTGTCCACTATTAGTTTTTGTTGCAGTAATCACTTGTTACCACTTGTGTCAATTCATTGTCATGTAATTGCTAAATGCTTGTTTCTAATAATGTTTTGCTATATACAAGCCTTTATCCAATGCACAGTTGTGCTCCTGCTACAGTTTTAATTGTTTCTCTTGTTAATCCCGTCTGTGCTGTTGTTCAAGTTTTCAACTTCAGTTGCAAATAGCGTGATCTCAGTAAATCTAGCAGAATACATGATAAACCAATTATTATTCTCTTCTTATGCATATGAATGAGGAGAGAGGTGCACCTTGCAGACATTTGCACAAATGACGCGAAAACTCCAACGTGCTGAATACAGCACGTGTTTGGGGCAGAAGATACTGCATGTATGCCTGAAAAAAACGGCACAGAAGCCTCAGTAAATCTCGCCCCATGTGTCTTGTATGGTACAGTTTTCAGAGAAGAGATTTTCTTGCCTCGATATTCTGGTTTGTCCAAACTGGATTATTGATCATGGTGGGTAACGGCCTGAAGATGTACAGCCATGCATGGAAATTAGCCCTCATTACTTTCTGTTCTGATGTTCCACGCTGCTCCTCTTCTGCTCTCACTTTTCTTTCTCTCTCTGTTGCTCAGTCTGTTTTCTTTGGAGGAAATAAAACTGGGTCATATCTTCCTCCTCCTCTTCAGGGACTTAAATGGAATAAATAGGGGAAAAAAAGGGTGAATTAATGTGGCGCTAGTGGATGTATAAAGGTAGAGATGTGTGGATGGCTGTATAGGCATGGTCATCACGCATAGATTTGCAGCTTGTCAATCCAAAGGCACTTGAAACATATCTCTCCTCTCTCAGTGCATCTTACCCACCATTGTGTTCCTTTTGCTTTCACACACAAAGTGCGTCTCGCTGCTGCTTTTCTTCCTGCTACGTCTTTATCTGACATTTCAGGGGTTTCAGCGTGGACTGCCTGCTGCCACAGCTCAATAGTTCTGTCAGGTTCACCTTTTTAATGTGGGAAGATTTCAGTCTCGCTCCTTTCACACACACTCACAGATAAGCCGCACACGTATGCTACAGCATCTTCAACATAGTGGAAGATACAAGATAACAAACAATACAAAACTCAGTGTTGAACATGGCACGCCGTATGTTTTGCCTGACTGATACTGGATTTTTGATGCCGATACAGATATGGATTTTTGAGAGTTGCCTCTCCTTTTATGGCAAAAAAATGACCAGAGGAAACACTTTTTAAAACAATGACAAGCTCATTTAAAAAAGAAGAGAAGTATATGTTAGGGTTGAGATGTCTCACAATTTGTTCATGTGCAATGAATCCAGGAGTGCACACAAAACGTGAAAAACATGAACACATCTCCAAATGTACCCTATCATTAATTATATTCTATTTTACCTCTGATGTTTTCACAGGAGTACAATCTGTCGGCTATTGTTGTAAAGATGTTACCCACCACGCCCAGCTGCTCCTCTGTCCGAGGACGTTTGAAAACCAATCAGTCCATAATACAGTTTCCAATTTACTGAACCATAATTCAGGTTGCTGGACAGGAGCCGGGCGTCAAACATCTGCTGCTGCTTTGGGGTTCTTCTAATTGCCCTGGTTCAAGTGCTGAAGGGCCAGGCGGGACTGTATGCATCTGACAAGTGTAAAAATGACTCCTGTTAAATGTTCGCCTGCTTTATTTACCTAATGTCTTAGATTGGACAGCGATGTTCGGAACGGTGACGACGCTGATTGATCCTCGACTCAAGTGGGACAGGGGCATAAAGTGACTGGTGGGGGGGTGACCTCCAGGAGGTTCATCGTCCAGTGTTTCTGAAACTTTGACAAAAACTAAAGGCTATTTTGTTTCTGACAGACGTCAGAGAGGATCAGGAGATTCGGATATTTCACGAGCCTCCATTACACGTAGAGCCACCTAGATCAGTTCTAAATGTTGTTTATCAGAATTAGTCCTGGAACCAGTAAGGTTAATCAGTATTTTAGTGGTTTCAGGGAATGTACCGGTGCAGCAAAAGACCACTTTGTAATAAAAAGCTTCAAACAGCATCAACATGTTTAAACGCTCTGAGCGATAAAAGAGGAAAAGCTCATGAACACGGCCTTAATGTAAATGAAAATACTCTACAGTAGCAACGCTACAGTAAAATTTTGCTTTTTACGTTCTAGCTATCAAAGATATATTTTGAGAGCACACACCCACATCGCATGTTTTAAGCCCCTCCAATATAACAAAGTATGCTGCCTGAATTAACATGATTATCATCAAGATATTATGTTAATTCCAATGAAGCTCAAAACATTAAATGTTGCATTTATTTGTTATTTGTATTACCTCCTGTCCTTGCATCATAAGTCACAACCACATCAATCCACTGCTCCTGCTGTTGTTGCCAGATGTCTTTGGATTAAACACAACTGTCTGCTTTAGAGTAATGGGTTCGGTTCATAAAATCCCCAAACCAACTTAGAGCGTGTTTGAATACAAATAACCGTTGCATATCTTTAGGTAATGATTGCTCTAACACATATGCTTGTACTCGTCTGTGTAGAACACAGCTGACAGTGTACCACCTCTCACCCTCTCAGATTGTAGAGAGAGAAGATGACCTCACTTTTTCTTTCTCTGAGCCAGCGGCTGCTGTGGAAGGATTAGGCGATTAGAAAGACAACGCTCTGAGATTGGCCAGCAGGCCTCATCAGATAAAACATGTTTAGAGCAAACAAAAGCCCAGATCTGCTGTGTCGGGACATCACCGGACCACTTTGATCTCCTCACGATTCCTGTCGAGGCTACAAGAATCACTCTCTCATCTCGAGATGCTTGTCTCCCTTGTCAGATGTGGGGGCTTATTTCTCAGGACTGCCTCGGCTATTTTTAGATTAATTATTTGACAACCCCTCTGAGGAGCAAGAGGTTCTGCCAGCCCTGCAGGTGTCAGCACTTCAAATCTCTGACACCATACACATGTAGTAGATTCTTTGCTCTGATGGATGCCACATTATGTTGTTAAGTTATGTAACATTATCCACTCAACTAGCGCCAACAAGGACTTATTTTGGAGCTTTCAAAAAAGTTTCTCCAAGCTGTACAGAATTAATTTTGGCCCTTCTCTATCCTTTTGTTTCTCCATCGTGTTTCCCTCATATTAAATAATGCAAAATCAGCTTTTCACATGGGACAAAGCTATGATTAGATTAAGTTTGTGAAGGACAATTTTTTTTAAAAAGCAGTTTGATTCAATAAAGAGAAATAACACAGTGTGTGCGAACCTATTATTCACTTTGGCAGCACCAGATAAACTGATGGACAGCAGGAGATGGAATCCACCCAGCCTCCTGAATAGCATCCTTTATCATACAGTCTACTGTAAATGACCCCTCAGAAAAACAGGCCTTTATTCAAACTGTTGCAGTGTAATTTTGTGGAGCCCATCCCAACAGTTACATCCTTATGTGCGTATGTTTGTATTTGTCCTCAGGCTCGCCGTAGGAGGATATTAGGCAGTTCTTTGAGCAGAGCCTGAGCAGATTTACAGTCGAGAAAGAGAATAAGACACATGGGAAATCTAGTTGAGCTGAACTCATCAGCAGAAGTGCTGAAGTGTTGTGCCAACACATCGCATTCACAACTTGTATCACCAGGGCTCTGCAGCAACACCATGTGCTCAACAAGCTCACAGTGTACTTATGGAAATCTTTGCAATGTTTGCATATTTAATTTCCAAAATGGCTGAGACACAAACTCAGAATGCATTATTAATGACAGTGCAGCTTCATTTGAATTTATTGCAGCCATCATCACGTAAGGATTTGACTTAGGAGGATTGTTTTTGGCTGATTGATTAAAGCTCTGAGCATAAATGAACCCAAAGCGATGTTAGTTTGAAGCGTCGCCGTTTCGGGGCTGAACCTGATGCTTTAGATGTGTCTGACACGAATGCTGACTGAGCCTCTTCTGGCTGAGATTTTTTTGACAGATGAAGAAAGCCCATGTCTTGCATTATTCAAGTGCCTCCTCTCACTCAAAATATTTTTTGTTTTCAGACACTGCGGGAATTCAAAAAGAATATTCTGGATGCTGTCTCATTTCAAAACTTTTGACGCTCCTCCAGCTGTACACTTGGAGATGAGCAGCAAAGAAAAGCCTTTTTGAGCTCCCTGAGAGTTTTTTTGGTCTCTTTTTAAGCTTTTTCTCTGTGTCTTTTTTGCCCAGTTGAACTCTGTGTCCTCGTCTTTTTTTGGCCACTGGATGCTATAAATGCTGCATGCCCTTGTCAATGTATGGAGGTGCTCAGAAACAACAATGATCAATGATCTGGCAAAGGTCCATGACACCACACCGCATGAGGAGGAGATGAAGCTCTGCTGCTAATGCTGCTTTTTCTCATCCTATAACAAAGCAAACTCCTTGAGCTGCTCACCATTGTGCATTGAGAGAGACAGTTAAACCTCTGTATGTCCTAAAGTCTAGTACTGAAAACTGGTTTGGAACTGGAACTGGTCCCGTATTCATAAGCCCTGGGGATTAAGAGACATGCTCTTTGATTCCAGTTATTGATTCCTGTGAGCCCAAGTTTAGACCTACAGTATATTTTGCATCTTGTTACTGCCCTTGCATGTGAGCATTGCCAACAATCAGGTGGACTGTACTCAAAAATGTGATTTGATTTTTTTTTAAAAAGACGTACATGTTAATTAGCTTCAAAGGTGTCGCTATAGGAAGATTTTATTTTTGCATAGAGCCAGGCTAGAGACAGGTCAGAAACGAGACGGCTCACTGAAGAGTCATTTCCTGTTCCTGTGTCGCGTGGGTTTCATCACTGCTGCTCCCCTTTAGGCGACTATCGGCAGGTCCTGAGTCTGAAGTGAATGTGAGCGCGTCGTAGTCGCCAAAGTAAACATGGGAACCCTTTTTTCACAAGCCACATATCTTCCTAACATTTTGAGCCAAAATTGCATTTTTCAGACAGACAAATCAGGAGAAAATCAACATTGTTTGAGACTTGGCTCTGCCTGCCAACACACTCACAAGATCTGGAGATCTGTAGCGAGCAAATTAAGCTGGGAGATGAAAACGAGCAGCAAACTAACATTTCTGACTTAATCTAATGTTGATTTTTTTTTTTTTTTTTTTTTTTTTACATGGATAAGCAGTAGCCCTTCGTAATGCGGTGAGCTTACCCACTTAGGTGTGAGTGAGTCTATACCATTTTATGCCATTAGCGCAACTTGTATCGGGTCATTTTTGTTACATCGAGGATCTTGAGCCAGGCTAAAGGCCCATGTGTTAAAGATGGACGCAGCCTTCAACGACAGATATGTATGGAAACAATGAAGAAAGATTAAGCAATGAAGTGTAAAAACGCTCCATCCTCAGGTCTCAATGTACCTAATGACCTCACAGACCACCACCAAGTACAAAATCAAATTTTCAAAATCATTCTCATAGCTTAACAAAGTTGATTAGAGAAGTTAGTTTTTGCCTTGAATGGCGAATCTTCATTTTCTTTTTTGTGCCTCTGCTCACATCCATTTACTCCTTGTATCTCTTAAAGGCTTGCATCCTCTTTTCGTCCCCCCTCCCCCCCCCCTCTGCCCCCTCTCCTTCTGATGACACAGTATCACAAGAGGTCAGACACATAATTGAATTTCTTTTGACCATGGACAGTCATCATTAAAAGAATGTGGAGTGCGTTGGTTCCTCTGCCTCCTTAGTCGGCTCTTGAGTAGAGTGGACCAGGTCAATATAACCTTAGCTTGGTTCTATTTGGTAAAACACTACCCAACAAAGATTGTCCCATTCTGGCTCCTGTTTTCAAGCACACCTCCCGGTTCGTGACATTTAAACGAGCTGCAATCGAAGCGTTGAAAATGTAAATTTAGCCTCTCAGTTTCCAAAAAGCCCTTTTGAAAATTGTTCTCTCAATGGTGATTAATTGGTGGGAGTACTCCTCAGAGGAGAGCGTGACATGCAAACAAAAATGCACATCCACATAAGTATGTTCACGCATGAATGATGCCTCACACGCATGTAATCAAGCACAGATAACAAGTACAACTTCAGGAAAATGTGACTCATACATTTGCGTTTAGACATAAATGCCCGTTATTTGTCATTTCCCCTGTCAGCCTCTTTCTCCTCTTTGTTTGTCTCCTCATCACACATGCACTCCCAAACTCACTACCCTGTAGTAGCTCCACAGTTTATATCTAAATTTTTGCCGACTCTGCCTGTTGACTGCAGTGACCGTGGGCTCAAATACATGTGTTTTTACTCCCTCTCGTACATACAGGCCCTCAGAGGGAGCGTCCTAATTTAAGGATCATTGTAGTATTGTATTCATTTCCCATGGATGTGGCCTTAACTGCCTCTACCTCCCATACTGAAATGAAATACTTCTGGCTATATGTGATTGTTGTAAGGGTTTGAGCTAATCCGATAACAGGGCCGTGTTTATAGACAAGACAGTTTACTTGTCAGCAAGCAATGCTGCTAAAGATGCCTGAGTCGGCAGCTCATCCTCAGAATACTGCCCACATTAAATTTGAATTGTATTTATTAGACTTCCCGATGGCTTGAATTGAACAGGAAATTTAAATAAAAACTAATACTAACTACGTTTTAATATTAATACAACTGTATCTTATTTGAAGCAATCTGTTTAAGCCACATTCACCTCAGGTCTACTTTACTGACTGAGCTTTTTGTGAATCTGCGGATGGACAAAAAAAATAAATAAAATTGAAAATGCATGTGTTGAAGTTTTACTTCAAACTAAGACTGACTGGGAAATGAATGGACTTTTATTGTCAATTACAATGTCAGCCTCCAGCGGTTCTGAAAACAAGATAATGGAAATGAAACAATTGTGGCGCACAATTCTCTCATTTTGTCTTGTGTTACAAATCCACGGCACCTCTTCTCCTCACTCTTTTCTTGTCTTCAAACCTCTGAAATCTCTAAAAGCACAATCTCCCCCTCGACCAGGACGTGGCATGAACACAACCCACTGCACTGCTCGACGATGTTAACTGCGTGTCCTTTCGTCCTTGTTGGTCTCGTCTCGTCTCTGTGTTTCTCACATGAGGTGTATCATGTCCTCTTTGAGGAGAAATATATATTAGTTCAAAATAAACCACAATAGGCTAGTCTCTCAAAGAGGGCTAGTGTAGGTCACAACAAAAAACAACAACAAAAAACAAACCTTATCTGCTGCAAGATCAAACTGCATGTAAATATACATGCAGACAGCTTTAAAAAAAAAAAAAAAGAAAAAAAAAGGATGTGGCATGTTTAGTCCAGATCACTGAGGTCAAGAGAACTGCTGTCAGGGTCAGCCTATTCTGATGCATCTATCTGTTATAGTACCGATGGTTGGTACGGCCAGATTATAATACCAACTTAAAACAACATTATAATATTTATCATAAATATATTTTTATAAGACATCGTTTGAATATATTCAAAGTTAAATCAAATCCGTTAACAACTCTCTAAATGTTCAATAAGTGCACAATGATGATTTAGTCATGATAATGATTTTGCCATAATTGAACAGCCCTACTTTAAACTACAAACTTTTTTTCAGAAAAGCATTCTAACATCAGCTTTCACACCTTTTCTCTGTTATGACTTCATCTGATCCCATCGATAATTTTTCTTTGATTTTAAAAAAGTGCAGCTGAGCCTTCTGTTTGTTCTCACTCACTATTGGAAAACAGCTGCAGTGCCAGCAGGACCCTCTGTCTTTGTGTATTCAGTGCCTGTCTTCTGACATTCCTACCTCTCATTGCCTTGAAGCACAATATCTTTGTGTCATCCAACATATTATTTGGATATAAATGGTGCAAAAACAACAGTTAGATGACAAATCAGTGTATTTCGATCTCCAACACCTGCTTTGTTTTGTAACAAGCAGTTCCAGTATTGGGTGTTTCTCAACATTTTACCTGGCTAGAATGTAGAGCGTGAACAGCCAGTCCCTTTAACACAGCAGGAGCAGCATATTGTTGGGAATATGGCATTGAGTGACAGATGAATGCAATAAACCACTTCCTAACAGACATCCTGAAGTAAATACATTTCTTTGACATCATCCGCCTGACAATACATGTTGTCACCTAGGGCTTGAAAAAAAAAACTGACACTGCAATGTGTTGTCTGTGATACATATTGCAATATGAAAAAAAATAAATGTCACCAGACTAGTGCGGTGTGTTGTTACTGTGCAGATTTAATCATTTTGCCTATCCTCTTTAATGAAACAAAGCCACCCTCCTTCTTCTACCACAGTTAGTTCAGTCCTCTGCCATCCTTCCACCTTCAGCTCCACCTGGGTTTCTGACTCCAGCACGGAGAAGTTGGGAGAAAACATTTGGAGAGGTGTTTGGGAAAAACAACCTTTCTTAAAAGCCTTAACAAATTGACTTCAGTCTACGATGAATCTACATGATGAAGGATTAATAAGCTTAAAAGGTAAAAAAAAAAAAATACTTTTTTTCTAGATCAATCATACAAAATTCACTTTGGTATCAAGCAGCTGATGCTGTATCACAACGTCTTTGAGTTCGTTTGCCTTGCTGGACATTGCATGTCCTGCAATGTGTCTATTGCACATGAGCACATTGCTGTAGGGTGAGGGTAGGTCAGTCGACCTCCACCTCACCATGCCTTGCGACTTCAGCTGTGGTTCCGCCTTGCCTGGATGATCAAACATGGTCATTCGCTTTGATCAACCATCTGCTCACCATTGTGGAGTTACAACCCCACAATTCACATAAAGATAACACCCGTAATCACAACTTGGGGTCTGTACCCACACAACATTTGCCTTCCCTTAACATATCAAAGAGGACCTGGTCTCACCCCTCCTGACCCCTTGCTGAGTACCAGAGACACACCAGGGTATCAGCCTGCAACTCAGGAGACCATGAGACTGCTTTCTGTTCCAAACCACAGGATCCAAAACCCTGCATGGGTTCAGAAACTGGGAATCAATGAATCAATAAAAATCTGACAATCCAACCAACCTTCCATGCTAAAATGTTCACCATACCTCCTGCCTCTTCTCCTCTTCCTCTCATCACGGAAGTAAGAGAAGAAATGTGTTCATGACTGTGTAAGCATGATTTCTGGGAAGCTGAACTCTGCAACATGTTCTAATGGATCATTTCTGATGTTCTCCTTATCGTTGTGTGTTTTACTCCTTTTGTAATATGTTTCTTGTTTTGAATTTGATGAACACATAGTGATGATTTTCTTCCTGTGTCCCTTTGAGTTCATGTTTATTGCATGTGTGCTTTGATGCCTCCTTCTAGTGGAGAGACTCAATGTCTTGCCTATTGTTTCTATGCCAGCTGGTGATGTGACCGCATATCTTACAGTAGAATAGAACACGCCCTTACTTCCGGCAGCTGTGAGGCTTCAAAAGCCACGGCGCGAAGCCGCTCGTTCTCTTGCTCCGCTTGCTCCTACCTCCACCTGACATGAATTCTGACTCCTGAACGCGGAGATCCCCGTGACTCCGTGGATAAGCCGTGCCCTCCTGCCGCAGCAGAAGAGACTTCTTTTCCCTTTTCTTTAAGACTTAGCTCATACAGTTAGATAGCATTCCTTACCTACAATTTCAGCTAAGAATTGAAGTTCTGCACTTCAACTAAATTATTGGAAGCTCACCTGTGGATCACTCACGCCTGAGTAATTCACTAAGCCCCTCTTCGAGCTGTATTACCGCTTAACGCGCTTCAACGCCGTCAAAGCACGGCCAAGCTGAACACGACCGTCAGGTCCGAAGTTCACAAAGCCGCCAGCCAGCGACGACGCGACCCTCCAACATCCGAGATTCGGGACCAGGATCCGGCAGACTTCGAACAGCATCCTCCGCGAGTATCCGGTCGGCGACCCCTCCTGATAACTCGCCAAGGCGTGCTTTCCTACTTACCCCGGAGACCGGCTGAAAAGTAAGCTACCCGAAATCTCTGTGTCTTGGAAAGCGTCATAGCTGATCTGGCATTATCACCCACAATTTACCTAATTTAGTTTCCCTTCAAACTTCCCTTAGACCCCCTTTAGTTTGGTTCACATCACCACGCTATCATCCACCCTGTTATAGTTATGTCTTATCCTCTCTCTTTCACTCCGATCTCATTCTGACTATCTTTCTGTCATCATCCTATGTTGAATTTAGTTTTAGTTTGTTCTGTGTGCTGTGTTAGATTATCTTTGATAATAAAGTAGATTCTCTTAGACCAAGTTTCTGTGTTGATGACTGGAATCATTAGTTCTTGCGATAGAGGACTTGACTTCCTTCATTTGAGACTGATTGAACGCCATTTTTTAGTAATTAATTAATCTGGGTTATATTTACAGCTTTCTTAAGGAATCCTTCCGACCTTAGGAATATAGCTTTAGGAAGGTGGTGCTCCTCGAGGTATTCTTTCATAACCCTACCTGATTAATTAATAGCTTTATAATACGATAATTAATATATGATCATCTCGATCATAATTATTATCGTTAACCCCTTTTAACCCTACAGCTTATTTTGGTGCCCGACGCGTGAGGCCTAGGTTCACACTAAGGTTCCTAGTCAAAAACACAGCGAAATTTAGTCTTGTGTTTGAACAAACTCTGATTAACACGAGCAGAACTTGTCATGGAGTAGCATTAGGACTTGAGCAACTTTCCTCCTTTCTTTCTTTGAGCAACTTTCTTCCTCTCTTTCCTTGTTCGCCGCTGCGCGAAATTCCTGCCACCGCCGAGTGGAAAACAGATGTGTGTGCATACCCAACTATACCGATGAGTATACTTGTGAAGAAACTGTGAGAATCAGCGCTACGTAAAATTCGGTACATGTATTAATTTAAATAATTTGTAAGGCCCGGGCTCCCCAGATACGGCGAAGAAATCCCGTATCTATATTGAGCCGGATACAAAGACTCTCTGGCTGCGAGTTTCCAGCAGAGACACACTGGTATCCCCCCTTTTTGTTCTAAGTTAGATGAGCTTCCTAACCGCTAGGGCAGGCTGAGTAAATCAGTGTAAGGGTTTATTATAACGCTTAAAGATAAAGCGTGTTTTGGTTGCAAGATTGCAACCCAAGTAGTACCGTCACCGAGCGAAGATTTTGTTCAGTTGCTTAAAAGTCAGAAAGTTGCGTAGCAAAGTGCTTAGGGTAGCCACGTGTCGATCGTGGAACCAAAAATTGTGTGCTGATAAACTTTGTTGAGAAACTGTTGATGTGCTTCCTCTGCTCTCCCAGCGCTGTCTGAGGAGAAAACACAGAGTCAGCGCGAGCCATACAGTAGGTGGAGCCTAGTGACGTCCGCACGTGTCGTCATTGCGTAATCATACCCCCCTTTTTCCAAAATGGCGGTTTGAGTAATAGCTCCCCCTGGTGAAGCTATTTGAGTTCTGACCGTGTTGAATATATTGGCTTAAGCTTTTAGCCTTTAGCTTAAGCTGCGCAAGCCTAACAGAAATAGGCTGATGCTTTGAACCTTTGCTGTAATACAGCAACGGTGTTGATGTTCCTTTTGAAATAGTCTGATGCTAAAAAGAGTTAGCATAGCATACAAATAGCTGAAAAGCTTAGCGACGCTTCTGTTGTGTTTTCCTGTGGTACTCAAGAAATAATCCAGGATACTTGACCGTTGTGCCGTTGCTAAGATAAATAGAAGCTAGTTAGCCTTAGCCTTTAGCCTTGCTAGCCATTAGCCATAGCTCATAGAAGCTGTTTTGCCTAAGGCATTGGGACACTACGGTGCTTCAACTACCATTCACAGTGAGAAACATTGTGATAGGTTCCTTTAAGGCTAAAATTATTGTAACTAGCGAGTGAGAGTTAATGATACATTGACTTGTTGTAAGACTTTAAAGTCTTATGCCTCTTGTCATTGCTTAATGATAAAGTTGTGCTTCCTGGATTCCTTTTTACACGCAAGTGTTAACTTTAGCTGTTGTTAAACTGTGGTTTCTATCCAGGAAGTGTAGGTCACTGTGAACTCTTACTCTGTGAATGTGCAGTATTGGTGTGTTGCTGAAATCCTTCCGAGCTACGCTATAGAGAGGATAGCAGTGCTTGAGAGCCAGGTGATAGCTGCAGTTAGCTGGAACGAAGACGATAGAACTTTGGAGAGTGCCAGACTCAATAGTGCACCCAGTGCGAACTCAAACGCTGCCACCATGTCTGACGCTAACAGCAACGCCGCCGGCTACGTTGACGACCCTCTCGAACATATTGATGAAGCGATAAATGAACTAACGGGCAATGCTGCCTCCGAGCACATTGAGCGACTTAAAGGCCTACAAATCCTGCCCATAGAGCAAGAAATAACGGATGTAGTATGTAAAGCCCTCACCGCTGCATTCTCATCTAAAGAAAAATTGCCCACTCTAACACGATTAACCGTCCTTCTGTCTGCCCAGGCTCAACACCTAAACTGCTTTTTAGGAGAGAACTCGGTAGAATTAAGACAACAACAGGGTGAAATCAACTCCTTAAGAGAACAGTTAGAGACCAGTAACCAATCCCTACAGGCAGCCGAGAGAAAAATTAGGGATTTAGAAGATGCCATCGCCGACACTGAGTCGGGATCCGCCGACACAGGGAGAAATAACACAGAAGAGGAGGTGACAGTAAGACTACCAGACCCCCAGCTTAGCGAAACCCTCGAGCGCGTTAGCACCGAGCTAACTGCCTCGGAGTCTCAACTCAGAGACACAAAAGCAAAACTCGTTGAGTCTGAACGAAAGGTAGAACACCTCACCCAACAACTCAGGGAAACGCAAACCCTGGTCGCCGAGCACGAAGGAAACCGAAGAGCGCTTCAAGACCGAGTCGGTTTCCTCCACCAAAAGTACGTTGACTCCGACCGAGAACTGCAAGCTACATACCGTGCGCGACAGGAAGACGCCATGGCTTTAGCAGTCGCTAAAGGCGAACTGAGGGTCCTACAAGCCCAATTCGCCGCACTACAGCCACCCGAAGCCAGGAGACTAGAACACAATACAGGCCAGCCTGTTAGTACGCTCGGCACAACAGCTCCCAACACTGACGCGCGGTACGAGACCCCTCCTGCACGAGGCCCGTCTGAGAGAGACCTAGACAAAATCGCGCGAAACATAACTCGTTTCACCCCGAAACCAGGCAACTCGTATCACATCCAACACTATCTCAGTGATATTGACTTCTACCTAAGAAACGTACAAAACGTCACCGTAGAAGATAGAATCTATGTGATCAGAGGAACATCTAGCATTGAAGTGAGCTTGTTCATAGAACGACAACTCCCTGAGACGCGCAACGATTATGAACGCCTTTCACGCGCATTGAGGGAAGAGTTCTCCTACACTCTTAGAAACACCGGTCTCTCCGCCGCTTTAAAAGTTCATCAACAGCGTCAAGAAAGTCCTGAAGAATATTATCAGCGCTTGCGAAACGCATTTTTCGGCTTGAGGAACGAACCTGGTATGGAAGATGACGTCAACTTCCGAGTGCTTTTCCTTGAGAACCTTCACCCTACTCTCAAACACCAGCTTCGCCTCATCGCATGCCCACGCACCCACACTACACGGGCACTCCGAGATCTTGCCTTAAAGGCTTTCGACAGCCAACACCAGGCTTTAAGTAAACCAGGACCCAATGTCTTCAGCCTAAACGCTCAACCTCCATCTTTGGAGCTTGAAGGGGCCGCCACTGGCGACCCACTTGTCTTGGCCCACCAGTCGGGCCCTCCACGGGACTCTGCCTCATTCTATGAGAGAAGAGACCAGCGTGCGACACCGCCACCTTGGGCTAACAGGAATCAGACGCAGTCTAGATTTGACACACGCCCGCGCTTCTCCGACCAGCGTTCAAATAGGTCGCATTCCAATCAGTGGGAACACCGCTCAAACCCCAGTTATGGAGACAGTCACCGCCGAGACGCGAGACCCTCGTTTGACCGTGATAGGCCTAACCGAAACGCCCTGTATCCAAACACCTCTGACGAGGAACATGACGGCCCTGACGGTAAACCTACAAAACTAAGCAGCAAAACTAAAACCAACTCAAGCGAGCTCAGTCAGGAAGAAATGAGCGCCATCAAAAGCCTTATCGCCACTTTTAAAAGAGAGCAAACGTCAAAAACTAAGAAAGCTGATCTGTTCGCTTTAACTTCCACCCAAAAAGAGTATGAACCGAACGGTGAGACAGACCCACAAACTAGGATCCAGGAACAACCACCTTGCGAACCGAACCACATTGTCTCGTCCGCCGCGATAGACCAAATTGCAACAGCAACCCCAGATTCGGATCCTACTAGCGAAAGCGAACCCGAAGATCCGGCTGCGACCGCAATCATGGGAGTACAGTTAGAGTCTGACAAAATGACCCAACGCCGCGATAACGGAAGCTTTCAGGGGGACCCACCTGTACGACAATTCTTAGCCCATCTAAAAGCCAAGGGAGTCGCTCGCAAGTTGTACTTGTCAGCCACCCTAGAAGACAGTGTAGCTCACGAAGCTCTCCTAGACACTGCAGCAGACATCACCTTAATGTCCCAATCCCTCTTCGACAGGCTGAGAACGGTCGTACAACGGTCCAAACGAACCCTGGAACTTCGACCCTGCTCGCTAGACCTTCAACCATACTCGTCCAAAGGCGTCACTCTGACTTCCATGGCCCTGGTCCGCTTCACAGTGGGACCTATGAGCCTTGTTCACCCTGTGTACGTGTCGGCACTTGAAGATATCCCGTTGCTGATAGGCAAAGATTTTCTGGATCGTTTCGAACCGCTCATCGACTTCAAGCAATTGAAGATTTGGGCACAAGTTCAACGACCCTTACCGGTTCCGTCCGCCACCCACACCGAGGCTCATGGCTACACTGTGCAGGTTCAGTCGGCCATGACAGCCACAAGTGAACCCATAACTGAAGTGCTTGATGCTCCCGTGCAAACAACCGAACCGACTAAAAGTAGCTTTGCTCAAAAAGAGTCGTTCCTCTGCGCGCTTACTAAACCTCCCAAAGGATTCAAACACTGTCACACAATCGTTAATGGTATCCACCTTAACGAGACACTGGCACGATCTGATCCCAGTCTGCAACTTGTAAAGGAAACCTTCCGATTTCCCTCAGACCCAGTACTAACACTGGGCACGAATCCCACTGACGTTCCAACACCACTAACCCATGACCTGGGGGGGGTGACTAAAGCTGAAGCTAAACCCAAATCAGACTTCGCGGCACAGGCGGAGCAAGTGCTAGCAGATGCTGACGCCCTCAAAGACAAAGACAAAGGCGCAGTGGCATATAACAACAAAACACCACTCAACTCCGGTTTAGCAGCATGCAACAGGTGCACCGAAGTTGTCCAAACAGACGAGATGCCAAGAAATGACCCTCCACAACCAAAACCCCCATGGGAATTGACGGGGACACTGCGGTCCCAAATACAGTACCTTAGCTCCAGCACACGAAAGCACGAGCTACAAAACTTGACGGCTAAACAAATTAGTCAACAATGATTTTGACATAGGGGGGGGTTGTGATTTCCTCGTCTTAACAATAACATCAATTGTTGCTCCTTTCTTCAGAATGACGTGGATCTACACTCTTCTGACACTCGTAGCGATAGCCATCACGGCCCAAGCCGACATTGTTTCACCGGGTCCTGACTCAGGCATCATTTTAAAATACCGACCTGGGCTACTGATAACTAACTGCAGACTGTAAAACCAGATCTCAAAGGTTCTCAGTAGTAGGTTCTGTCTTCAGCCTGGGACTTTCTCCTTATAATTCCATCAGCATGACCGCCGTGAAGCGTCATGTTAGGGAAATGCAAGTAGAAATACCCGAGCTTAGGACGCAGATTTTTAAATCAACAACGCAAGCTCCAAACCATAGGCCAAACTGGTAAAGGAACAGTGGTAATCCTTAACACCCATAGTCAAGCTCTGAACAAAACCATCCGGGCTGTAGATACTCTTTCAGTTGTTGCGGTTGACTATGCACACACACAGCTAGTAAACTTGCTCATGTCCGACATGCTCCTTGAAATAAGTTCTTCTGTAGATAGCCTAGCTACGGGACGGATACCTCCCTACCTAGTGCTCCTTAACTTAGATCACTGTATTTTGCATCCGGTGCCTCCGCCTCCTTCAGAGCAAGATGGACAAATGCAAGTACACATGGCTAAGATAGTAAGACAGAGAATCCCAGATAAGAGTAGACCAGCCAAGATAGATGAAGTTGAGGAGACTACAGGTGATAGGGGTATCAACCTGTTCCCTGCTCCTACCTTGAGTTAACTAACTCTTGAAGAGTAAGACAAATGACTGCCTTTCCTTTTCCTTCTTTCCATCTTTCCTTCACAACTAACGGAAAATGATAACCTCTCCTCTAAGGCCCTAGATTGAGATAACCCTGATTCAGTATAGATGCATGCTTATAGCTGCCCCTAGACTGTTTAACTGCCAGATGCTATGACGCTGACCATCCACAGCCGGCGAACCTCAACGCTTCGACGAAGGACATCACCTGCTACAGCTTGGGATTCCGCCATCCGCCTGCATCCAGCCGTGGGGGGGGGACTGTAGGGTGAGGGTAGGTCAGTCGACCTCCACCTCACCATGCCTTGCGACTTCAGCTGTGGTTCCGCCTTGCCTGGATGATCAAACATGGTCATTCGCTTTGATCAACCATCTGCTCACCATTGTGGAGTTACAACCCCACAATTCACATAAAGATAACACCCGTAATCACAACTTGGGGTCTGTACCCACACAACATTTGCCTTCCCTTAACATATCAAAGAGGACCTGGTCTCACCCCTCCTGACCCCTTGCTGAGTACCAGAGACACACCAGGGTATCAGCCTGCAACTCAGGAGACCATGAGACTGCTTTCTGTTCCAAACCACAGGATCCAAAACCCTGCATGGGTTCAGAAACTGGGAATCAATGAATCAATAAAAATCTGACAATCCAACCAACCTTCCATGCTAAAATGTTCACCATACCTCCTGCCTCTTCTCCTCTTCCTCTCATCACGGAAGTAAGAGAAGAAATGTGTTCATGACTGTGTAAGCATGATTTCTGGGAAGCTGAACTCTGCAACATGTTCTAATGGATCATTTCTGATGTTCTCCTTATCGTTGTGTGTTTTACTCCTTTTGTAATATGTTTCTTGTTTTGAATTTGATGAACACATAGTGATGATTTTCTTCCTGTGTCCCTTTGAGTTCATGTTTATTGCATGTGTGCTTTGATGCCTCCTTCTAGTGGAGAGACTCAATGTCTTGCCTATTGTTTCTATGCCAGCTGGTGATGTGACCGCATATCTTACAGTAGAATAGAACACGCCCTTACTTCCGGCAGCTGTGAGGCTTCAAAAGCCACGGCGCGAAGCCGCTCGTTCTCTTGCTCCGCTTGCTCCTACCTCCACCTGACATGAATTCTGACTCCTGAACGCGGAGATCCCCGTGACTCCGTGGATAAGCCGTGCCCTCCTGCCGCAGCAGAAGAGACTTCTTTTCCCTTTTCTTTAAGACTTAGCTCATACAGTTAGATAGCATTCCTTACCTACAATTTCAGCTAAGAATTGAAGTTCTGCACTTCAACTAAATTATTGGAAGCTCACCTGTGGATCACTCACGCCTGAGTAATTCACTAAGCCCCTCTTCGAGCTGTATTACCGCTTAACGCGCTTCAACGCCGTCAAAGCACGGCCAAGCTGAACACGACCGTCAGGTCCGAAGTTCACAAAGCCGCCAGCCAGCGACGACGCGACCCTCCAACATCCGAGATTCGGGACCAGGATCCGGCAGACTTCGAACAGCATCCTCCGCGAGTATCCGGTCGGCGACCCCTCCTGATAACTCGCCAAGGCGTGCTTTCCTACTTACCCCGGAGACCGGCTGAAAAGTAAGCTACCCGAAATCTCTGTGTCTTGGAAAGCGTCATAGCTGATCTGGCATTATCACCCACAATTTACCTAATTTAGTTTCCCTTCAAACTTCCCTTAGACCCCCTTTAGTTTGGTTCACATCACCACGCTATCATCCACCCTGTTATAGTTATGTCTTATCCTCTCTCTTTCACTCCGATCTCATTCTGACTATCTTTCTGTCATCATCCTATGTTGAATTTAGTTTTAGTTTGTTCTGTGTGCTGTGTTAGATTATCTTTGATAATAAAGTAGATTCTCTTAGACCAAGTTTCTGTGTTGATGACTGGAATCATTAGTTCTTGCGATAGAGGACTTGACTTCCTTCATTTGAGACTGATTGAACGCCATTTTTTAGTAATTAATTAATCTGGGTTATATTTACAGCTTTCTTAAGGAATCCTTCCGACCTTAGGAATATAGCTTTAGGAAGGTGGTGCTCCTCGAGGTATTCTTTCATAACCCTACCTGATTAATTAATAGCTTTATAATACGATAATTAATATATGATCATCTCGATCATAATTATTATCGTTAACCCCTTTTAACCCTACATTGCAATGCCAGTGTTGAAACTATATATTGTGCAGCCCTATTCTCACGGGTCCCTTGTTGTATTTGGGTCATTTATTTACCTCCTTCGCTCTGCCCTCTCCACACAACAGAAAATGTATCTCTCTGTCCTAACTGTATCCAAAAAGTGACTTTAGTTGATCAACAACTGTTCATATAACAGATGATGTGTGCAATTATTTATCATTATATGTAAACACACTTGAAAAAGAACTTGATGGCACTCATTGAATGTATCTTGGCCTGTCGAGTTAGAAAAGTTGTTAGTTACATTGCTCAACAATGTAAAACAACAACATACAGGTGGCTCTTTGGTTCCCTGGTATTATTGCTCAAATTTAGCAGTATGTCAACGTTGCATGGTTTAGTTGCATGCAAAGTAGGTTTTGATTTCCTTAACATGGGACAGTTCTGAGTTCAGAGTGTGCACAGGTAATGTTTAGTGTCCAGGCTGTGACATTTAAGCCTATTCACGGAGAGATAATAACCTCACTCCACCTCTCTCTGGGGCAACTTTGAGTCCACAGATGAATGCAGGAGTGGAGGTAGGCTGTTGTAGCACCTTAGTCACAGGAATGAGCTGAGCATTGTGAACAAAAGCTCACTTAGAAGGTTGTGTTGGATATGTGCTGCATTGACTGTAGCAGCACTTCTAGTTGTCCATCATAATAGATGGATGGCAGGGTTTGTTCAGTTTTTGTCTGCTGTTTGTTCATCATTTGCTGATCAAGATTCACACAGATCAGTCTCACTATCAGTTACGTGGACTGGTTTCCAGTCATTAATATTAGCACTGTGTGCCACATTATCCAACAATGCTACCAACTAAAATATTAGAGGGGCCCCCAGTGCTACCAGTGGAAAAGCATAATTTCTTAAATGGGGAAATGTATGTTAAGGACACTCAAGAAAATTAGTGCAAATGTTCTTCACCATTTCCTTCATTTTAAAAAAATAATTGTAATTATTCATATTAATTGCAGTTAAAGAAACAGAGACTAAAAGTTAAAATAGGTGAGCTTAGATAGCTCATAGCTAAAATAGTCGGGTAGATGTTAACTTGGGTATTTTTTCTTAATGATAACCTTTCACTAGTCTTCCATCCACCTCAGTGATACCAGTAATGACCAGTCATTGTAGGGTAAATGACTAGCCAACAGTGAATGTTGGAGAATAAATGTCTAGCATGGATCAGTCATCTACATAAATCAGCTGGTACATTTAAGCAGAAATGCATCAAATGGATGACACAGTACCATCAGAGTTGTACAACACGTTCATGTAGTGTATCCACATCAGAAATGTGTCCATTATTGCTCTCAATCATGCACTTGTGTTTTAATTTTGCCCTAATCATGTTTTCTTTAAAGTTCATTTGCTCCAGGTTGTGTAAAAAATAAGAAAAAATCTTCCTGTGTAACCAGTAAAAATAATCAGCATGTTTTCACGCTGTGCTAATGCACATTTAACCAATCAGATTGCTTGTGTGAAAGTATGCAATCAGACGTATTCAGGACACATTTGAACCAAGTGAATGCTTTAGCTCTATCTGTACACACAGCTCAGTGAAGAAATTTATTGCCAGGCTTCAAGGTATTAGTTCTTTGTCAAAGTAATTGTACCATGACAAAACCAGTTTTGTTTCAGACATTGGTAATAAATGTATTCACTGGCGCTGAGCTTGCGAATATATTTTTTTTCTTCCTTTTCTTGAGTTGAAATCTATTCTGTGCATCAGCGCTACCATGACTAAAACCAAGATTAATTGCTTTCATATCTCCGGTGTGGTATCACAACCGCTGGGACACGAATAGGAACACACAGACACACGCACACACACACACACAAAGTATCTTCATACTACACACATTTTTGCACACGGTACACCGTGTACCAGATCAAAATGAATCTGCACGGATCAAATGAGACCGGTCTAATTGACAATGAGGCTTCAATGCTGTGCGGATGGCATACGGCACTCAGGGTCCTCTCAGCTACTTAAAAGAAGAATGTAAAAGGTGAAGAATCACCCTGTGTTTTATTACATATCAGATACACATGTCTCTGTATGGATCTGTGCATATGCAAAACCAAGCAGTCACAAATGCACCCTATTGCTGGTACAGCGTGCCTTTCCATGTGTGCGCATCTGACTACATGGCTTTCCGTGTTCATCATAACTGCATACAGATGTTGCTGATAGGGCTTGTTCATCCCTTGAAGGAAAAAGAGGCTATACTGTATTTGCATCTGACATTACAGCAGAGAGCGAGCGTGGCGGCTTATTACAAAGCAGACGGGGAAAAGCAGATACATAATGCACCTCTGTGGACAGAACATGAAAGCAGTGAGGCTACCGCCTGCTCGCTCTTCAAACAGCCAACAATTCCACTTCCCCAATCACCTCTCTGTTTGACAGCATCGATGAGAAGAGAGAGGCAGGGAGGGTAGGGGAGAGATATGGGAGAAAATCACACTCCTGCTTGAAAATGCATTCATTTTGGCAGCTGCAGTGACTGAGCAACATCATCTGAGCAGGGGGAGTGACTGTTTTTTGTGTCTGTGAGTGGGAGAGATCAAGATCAGGAGTGAGAGAGGCAAAAAAAAAAGAAAAAAGAAGAGACACAAAGAGGGAAGGAGGGAAAGAGCAAGTGTGCAGCTTTGAGGCGTTCCATCATCTACCAAACTCCTGCAGCTTCCCTCTCTTCCCTCCTCCTCCTCCTTTAGAGAGAGAGCAACAGAGAGAGCAGGAGAGTGAGAGAGAGAGAGAGAGAGCAACAGAGAGAGAGTGAGAGAGTCACGCTTACAAGCCAGCGGAGAGGAGACGTCAAGAGGAGGATCTACAAAGGGGGGGAAAAAAATCCTTCTCTCCTTTCTGCTGCCTCTCTTCGTGCATCCTACGGGCAGTGAGGAGCGAGGAGGATCCGTCTGGCATATTTTCTACACTGCACCCCGGCGATTTCTGAGGCTGTGTTACAGTGGGTGGAGTGCAGAGAGAGCCGCTGAGAGCTCGATCGGTGACATCGCTCAGCAGCAGAAGGAGAGTGTCGTCGAGGACCCGGGATGCTTAACAACCTGACTGACACAGAGGAGGGGGACGGGGGAGCGCAAAGCCAGGGTGAGTGATGGGATGGGTCACGCAGTCTCACACACACATACACAGATATGCATGAACAGGGACATGCACATGGCAGACACACAGGTACTGTACGTCTTTACCATGGAAACACAGAAACACAGAGGGAGGATTAATAAATGTAGCACAGAAATACCACACGCAACACGCAACAATGGGGTTTTTTCACACACAACCTGATGAGAGTGAGGGGTCGTAGGAAGAGGGTCTGTTTTTGTGTGTATGTGTGCAAGTATGTGTGTGTGTGTGTGTGTGTGTGTGTGTGTGTGTGTGTGCATGCATGCGAGTGTTACAGCATTGTACAGTGATCGGCGTGCTTGCCTCCTCTGCTGCTGCTCTTACTGCAAGGCTGTTGTGACAGGAATAGTAATGGGCTCACTCCATACGATGGATTACGGCTTCGTCCAGCACATGCACACTGCTGCACGTACACACATGTAGAGACACACACACCGAAACGTAGCTGCACCCACAGCACAAGGCATCTTTCTGGTGGTTCATTTACTCTTCATGGCAACATAAATACTCCCACCACATATGGCGCTCTGTGGTCAGGCAGTATGGACATGTGTACAGTACCCTAACACGCACACACACATTTCCTGATACCAAAGCCACCACTGCTGCTAATCCCATCGCCCCCAGCTGTCAAAATCAGCCCTCCATCCAATCCCCATTGCTCAGGCCAGTCCTCAGTCTCTGCGGGCTCTCTGGAGAAAACCTGTCGGCTGCTGGTCTGTACACAGCAGCGCTTTGAGTGCTCTTCTACGAACTGTTCAGAGATAACGCCTTCTCAGGCCAAGACAGAAATGAAACCTATTCCTATCTAAGCGTTTCATATTTCTAAACAGTCTTTAAGTCATGCATGCCGTGAAAGTCCCTGGTAACTTTGGTTTGGCAGCATTTTCATACAATGACTTGTTTGCACTGCCTGTGCAGAAGTTGAGCATTGGTAATATTTCCTTTTCCTCTCTGCTCTGTGTGAAGGATTGTTCTTGCCCTGCACACATCTCTCTCTCTCTCTCTCTCAAGGCCCAGCTCTCTCCCTCACGGCCCCTTTTCCCCCTTTTTGCTCCCTGAATTTGCTTCATTTTTTTTCTCACTCTTGTCTCCCATTCCGCGTTTTGCACAAATGTGTCATCATTCCCCGGCTCTCAGGGATGCTCTGGAGAGACAGGTTGCGGAAGAGAGAACAGTCACTGTGCTGCATCTTCTACCTGTGAGGGCTTAATGATAAAAATAGACCGGCGCTGGGAACATGAATATTTAACTTAATGCAGACATCTTTTTTATTTTTTTATTTTAGCGGCGATTACAATGGTGCGCTAACAGCTCAGAGAGCAGTTTTAAGAGATTGGCGGGCAGGTTTGAAGCTTGACCCTGTTTGTAAGTGCAGTGCATTGGAACCATCAAGGCCAGGTTACCAGGCATGACTTAAAGCTACAGAACAACGCATGCAGAGGTGTAACGCTAATAGAATTACT
Source organism: Chaunax sp. Z400 (assembly GCA_037577475.1). NCBI lineage: Eukaryota > Metazoa > Chordata > Actinopteri > Lophiiformes > Chaunacidae > Chaunax > Chaunax sp. Z400. Next base: position 24,437,853 of record CM075185.1, read on the forward strand.
TGCGCATTGCTGTCTCTGTGTGTACTTCAGCCTGTCAGTACTGTTGAATGTCACATCTGATTTAAGTCAGTGCGTAGGCATCCACATATGCAGAAGATTTATATATATATACACACACACACACACACACACACTTTGGCTGTGTTAGGACCTCAGACGGTTGGATAAGAGCCTACAATCACCTCCTCCCTACACATCTCTCAATCTTATTCTATCTCCCCCTCTGTGTCACACTTTCCTTATCTCCCTATTATTGTCACTCTGCAGCAGCAGCATCTCTCAGGATAGGACCTCACACACACGCACACACACGCTCACAAGCACACACACACACACACACGCACACGCTCACAAGCACACACACACACGCTCACAAGCACACACACACGCACACACACGCTCACAAGCACACACACACACACACACGCACACACACGCTCACAAGCACACACACACACACACACACAAATCCCTTTCATGTGAATAACAGCTCTGCTAAGCTAGCTGTGCAACAACCTGAATAACTCTGTTAAGTCATCAGTTCTATGAGCTTTTCGCCTCTTTATAGTAGGAATGTCAGAGGCTGCCGCTGTCCACTCTCCCCTGGTGCTGAAAGCGACTCCCCCCCCCCTCTCGCCTGACTCCAGTGGTATGTATGGAGCTCAGGGCTGCCTGGCGCTGTCCAGGGTGCTGATTTATAACCTTCATTACACGGCTGGGTTACAGCCTGAGAGAGGACAGCACGAGTTACATACGGCATTAGGAAGGAGGTGTGTGTGTGTGTGTGTGTGTGTTTGCAGGGTGTCTTTTTGCATCACACACCTTTTTTTTTTAATAAGAATCCTAAGATGAAAAGCATAATCATCAGGGAAATTAGAAACAGGTTTTGATGTAAGTTGACAGGTGGCTGCATGTTGAGTCAGATTTGCATATTCATAAATTGTATATTCATAGATTTTATTCATGCTCTCCCACCACGTCGTTAATTATCTTCAGAATTTCACCTTTGTTAGTGAGATTATGTTTTCATCACCATTTTTCAGTTCTCAGTGGATTAATGTTGAGGTCCTTGGAATGGGGAAGATGTTTGAAGGTGGATCCAGATCAAGGAAATATTTGCAACTCTGGCTTTAAAGTGTCCTTTTAGTTCCCCTCGGAGTAGCGGAGTGTGTCAAGGGTGCAGGAGGTGCAGGAGTTGACGGTGAAGGTGAAGTTTTAGTGATCCCTTTTAAGCAGAGAAAGGGTTTAAAGGCGGAGCGTGTCTCTTTTTTGTGAGGACAAGATGGGAAGCCGTTGCTGTCTGAAAGCTGCAGTGATCCAGGGCAACAGATACCAAAAAAGAGGAGGTTAATGGGTTGTGTATTCCCTTGGCAGGTCTAGGATTGTGTCATGTTTCAGGGTTTTCTAAGCTCACATTCAGTTGACAGAGTTGTGGTTTATTTCTTTTTTTCTAGTATGTAAATCAGGAGAGTACATTCACTGTTAAGTCCTGTCATCCTTACACTGTAAACAGTGATTTGGTCGGACAGTGAGATCACTCATTATTCATGGTGCTGTATTAAAAGGGCATGTCAGAGTTCAACTGTCTGGGTTCTTGTTAGCAAGCAAAAGTAATTTCATGCTACTTCTCCAAATGTTTGTTACTGTCTGCAGTTGTTGTTGTTTTTTTCATTATATTATTCAGTCACTCATTAATGTGTCAATTCTGTTTATTTGCTCAAATGTAATGAGTGACTGCTTTTTGTAATGTATGCATAATTAGATATTGCTCATGTATTCTGCCTGGACAGCCTGGCTCAGCAAGGTCAGCTGACAGCTGATAGCTGGCTCACTCCAGATAGATCACCCTCTGGAGGCTTATGTAGAAAACATGTCAAACATTATTGCATCAGTTAGATGAGATACATTTTATTGATCTCATGCAGGGGAGGTGAAGTGTCACAACAGTAGTGATTACAATCGTTGATGCACAGTGAAGATTTAATTAAGATTTGGTGAAATTATGTGTTATGTCATCATGTGTTTTATGAGGATCTATGCATGAAAAAACAGCCATGATCCCAAAAAAGTTGGGATGCTGTATAAAACATAAATAAAACAGAATGTTTTTTTTCCAGTATACTCAATAGAAAACAGTTAAAAGACAATATAGACATTTATTTATTTAGTTAGTTACCAAGTCGCTTGCTGAGGAGTTGACGCAGCTTTTCCTCTCACAGCTCACTTTACATAACCTGTTCAAGGTGGAACTGTTGCACCTTTATTGCACCTCACTGTTCTATATAAACGTTACAAGAGTTTAATGGTGGCTCAATCATTCCATCTACAGTATCACCAGTACAACCTTCCATCTGGAGCTGATTATTCCATTAATCAATTATTAGATTCATCCACATGGAATTAATCGGTTTTTTGTCTTTTTTTTTAGCAGAAATGCCAAATGTCTAAATGCATCCTTGACAATTAAGCTATCAGGAAAAATTCAATCATTTTTCCATGTTTTCTGATATTTTATAGATAATATGATTCTGACTAATCAAGAAAATAGCCATAGTTATCCATCCATTCATTATCCATCATCCATCCATTCATCATCCATCCATCTATCCATCCATCCAACATCCATCCATATAGCCATACATCCATCCATCCATCACCCATCCATCCATCCATATATCCATCTACCCATCTATCATCCATCCATCCATACCATCCATCTATCCATCCATCCATCCATCCATCCATCACCCATCCATCTATCCATCCATCCATCCATATATCCATACACCCATCCATCATCCATCCTTCCATCAATCCATACCATCCATCTATCCATCCATCCATCCATCACCCATCCATCTATCCATCCATCCATCCATCACCCATCCATCTATCCATCCATCCATCACCCATCCATCTATCATCCATCTATCTATCCATCCATCAATCACCCATCCATCTATCATCCATCCATCCATCCATCACCCATCCATCTATCATCCATCTATCCATCCATCCATCAATCACCCATCCATCCATCCATCCATCACCCATCCATCTATCATCCATCCATCCATGCATGCATGCATCCTTCCATCTTGGTCAGAACAGTGAGTTGGGTTGTAATGATGTTATAGTTATGGCTGACTGCATAATACTGTAAAATGCTCCCTGGGGCCTTCTCCTCAGGGAGGCAGTTGTTGTGCATGCTCAACGTCATTATTCTCTGTCCACCCACTCTGCGACTTATCTGCTCTGAATGGGGAGAGAGAGCAGAATGCACTGTAAGTGAGAGAGATTGCTGGCTAATACAGAACCACAGGCACTTGTTACGTCGAAAGGTGGCTACACACAAAAGACGCATTTTCAGTAGCTTAGCGCTAAGTGTTTCATCTCCACATGAGTAGACGGACACACAGGCCTTGTAGCATGCGGTATACGCCGTAGAGGTCGAGTTCAATATTTCTATTGCTATGTCAACCAAACTAATTGCTGCAGCATTAGACAGAACAGTGTCTCTGAAGGAGAGAGTCTGTATAGCATGAAAATAATTCAAATTTAGTTTTGCAAAAAGTTGCAGTTTTGCCTGTTAGCTCTTTCTATCCATTCAGACTCAGTTCGTAACATTTTCTCCTTCATGTCTCACTTTATACCACTCTCACAAGTTCACCTGTTTATGAGTCAGTGTTATTTTTCAGTCGTGTTCTACCCACCTCTGTACAAATGGTTCCTGAAGTCCAAATATAGATAGTAATGATGTATCACTCAAACCAATTTAATAAAGGTAGGTATTAATGAATCATGGATACAGTGGTTTTTGTAACAGTGGGGCAGATGAATTGATTCCCTTGCTAATTAGAGTATGGTTACCATTAGTGGTGGGTGTCACACATATAATGGATTGGTATTCATTCACTGGTTTGTCAGTTAATAAGCAAGAGAGTATAATCATTGGTGAAGGGCTCTGCTTCCCCAAAGCTTGCTGTTGAGTCATACAGCAGTGGATGAAAAGCTCACACAAATGCATGTGTGAACACAGAAACACACAACTATTAGGAGTCCAGTAGTCATACATGTTCAGTTTTACTACATCTTACCTTAGATGAATCATGCCAAAGGAAGCTCAACCAAGCTGTGTACGGCTTGGTTGAGTTCTCTCCCCACATTCTTTAAAATACACTGAAAACTGTGGCTTCTCTGCATTATAACCACTTAACTGTGAGCAGAATGGTTCATATTCACATTCACATTCACAAGTTTAAACTTGAACTTTTTACATCATGTTCATCAATTTTTTTTCAAGGTCGTCGACTTGACTTTTATAGTTGTAAAGATCAAACATAGGTGTTTGATTAAGAGAAATGAACTTCTGTTTTCCATCCATCCATCCATCCATTTTCTTCTGCTAATCCGGGTACGGTCTCAGCAGAAAAGCCCAAACCTCCCTCTCCCCAGCCACCTCCTCCAGCTCTCCTGGGGGTACACCAAGGCGTTCCCAAGCCAGCCGAGAGATATAATCCCTCCAGCGCGTTCTGGGTCTGCCCCGGGGTCTCCTCTCAGTGGGACATGCCCGGAATACCTCAACAGGGAGGTGTCTGTGGGGCATCCTAACCAAATGCCCGAACCACCTCAGCTGACTCCTCTCAATGTGGAGGAGCAACGGCTCCACCCTGAGGCCCTCCCAAATGAATAAGCTCCTCACCCTATCTCTAAGGGTGAGTCCAGACACTGCGGAGGGAGCTCATTTCGTCCACTTGTATCCACGATCTTGTTCTTTCGGTCATTACGCAGAGCTCATGACCATAGGTGATGGTAGGAACGTAGACTGACCGGTAAATCGAGAGCTTCGGCCTGTAGCTTAGCTCCCCTTTCACCACAACAGACCGATTCAGAGTCCACAGACACTTCTCCGATCCGTTTATCAATCTGCTGCCCCATTCTTCCCTCACTTGTGAACAAGACCCAAGAGGAGATACTTGAACTCCTCGACTTGGGGCAGCAACTCAACTGTAACCTGGAGTTACATGACTGAGAACCATGGCCACAGATTTGGAGGTGCTGATTCTCATCCCAGCCACTTCACACTCAGCAGGAAACTGCCCCGATGACAGTCGGGGGTCTCGGCATCATGAAGCTAACAGGACCACATCATCCGCAAAAAAGCAGAGAAGTGATCTTGAGTCCACCAAACCAGACAATCTCCGCCACCCGGCTGCGCCTAGAAAAGAAACAGAATCGGTGTCAAAGGGCAGCCCTGATGGAGTCCAACTCTCACCAACTTCTGTTTTGACTGGGATCACTGCTTATCACTATTGCTCTCTTCAGTTCCACTTTATGAAAGCAACAAGTTTGGACATGCTTTGTTGAGATTTTCAAAGTGCATGATGGGAAATGGAGGAAATCATCATGAGTAGAGGAGAGATAACACACTTAAAGTTAAAGTGGATGCTAATGAAAAGTATGTTATGACTTCATATTACAACTATTTTGAATGCATTAGAGACATTACAGTCTCAAAGGTGTAATAGTCCTACAGATGAGCTTTACCTGAATGTTTGTGTAGCTTTCATCAGAAGAAATACATTTGGTTCAGGTGCACCACAGTGTGTGAATCTGAACACAGCAGATAAATTAAATCAAAAGGATTCCAGTGCAGCCGACACACACAGGTGGGGGAGTGACACATCCTCGCTTTCCTCCGGCTCATTATTGAAGGGACCTAAGTCCTTGATGAGTCTCTCAATTTCCAGCCGATCCATCGTTACAGTGAACCAACCTGTGCCAGGAAATAGAACCATAATGAAAAGCCACGTATTGATTCGCTCTGACTCATATACCTACTACGGGTGATTAAGCTGGTGTGTAGTTGAGACTGGCCTCAGAACCATGATACCCACTCAGCTCAGTAGCACAATAATCAGTTGCAGCATCACATTTGTATAAAAAGACTTTCAGTTTGTGTCAAGAGACAACGAATCCCTGTTACCTCTGTTTCTATGTTTGTGTGCGCTTAAGTCAGAGCCTGGCTTCACACCATTTTATTTTGTCGAGCTGTTTTCCTTTGGGTCAGGAGAGAAAAATCACCATGTAGGTGCTCTGGATTTCCATGGTTACAGTCTGGGCTGCTGGAAATGTTCCATATATTTGCTAAAGTTGAATCCTTTACACTGAGGTTAAAAAATGAAATACGGCACACACTGCTCCTCTCCTACCATTCATTGGTTTCTACATGGAAATCTGTGCTGTGGAACATTCATGCTCCTGCAAAATAGGCAGCGTATAAGTTGGGGAATTTCCCTGGTGGGTAAATCATTAGCATTTCATAAAGCGCAGAGAGAAGTCACGTTTCTCTCTTTTCAGGCTCACACATTATATCTGCGTCACAGCACTCCCTCTATCTCCGAGGAAGTTGAACAATCCTCTCGGCTGCATCTTTAATTGTAACCACCAGCCAGATGAAGACTATTCCTTTACCTTTCATCTTTAGAGCAGTTGTCATACAGTGCACGCTTGCCATCACGTGTGCATCTGGCCCTGAACATGTGTTTGTATACCTTGACTTTCAAACATGAATGTATGATCTCATTTAGAGGGCATGCTAATATTGGCAAAACATGTCAAAGCGGCTCTTATTGGCTGGGCTGGAAGAAAATGGCTGGTGCTGAAGCCGTCCTGCATCAGAGGGGAGGCTCATTATCGTGTGTATGTGCTCCGAGAAGGAATGAGGGGTCGATGATATGGATGTACACAACTGTGGAAATCCCTGTGTGTGTGTGTGTGTGTGTGTGTGTGTGTGTGTGTGTGTGTGTGTGTGTGTGTGTGTGTGTGTGTGTGTGTGTGTGTGTGTGTGTGTGTGTGTGTGGGTGTGTGTGTGTGTGTGGGAGGACCCACGATTGTACAGCACGGTATGGCGGGATTGCTGTGTCTTTGCGCTAGAAAGCAGCCTAATTGTAGGGTATGAGTGGGCAGAGGGACTGCAAGGGGACTGCGAGGCCAGTGGTGGAGGTTTCTGTCTAACCACGAAACAGGCTGGCAGCTTTGGATGAAAATCAAACACACAGTGTTGTAATTGGGCAAGGGACGGTTGTGGGGGAGGGGAATAGAGGGGATCAATCCCTCACAATCTGCTTCATGTCCAGGACTAATTCTGGCCACCAGTACACCAGTGGTCACACACACACACACACACACACACACACACACACACACACACACACACACACACACACACACACACACACACACACACACACACACACTCTCAGAGGACATAATGTTTGGGATGGACTTGAATTGCTAATGAGGCAGATGGGCACCGCACCATGCTTTCGCATAAGATCTTCAATGCACAGATTGTACTTGAGATCATACAAATGTTAGAGCATAGATGATGAAAAGATTTACACTGATTAATTACTGATACACAGTAATGAAAATGCTGAAATAACTCAACTCTTAAAGCGGTGGGAAAACATGGAAATGTTGGTGAGAAAGTAAAAACAAAAAAGAAGTAAATGAAAATAAATTATTTTCTCTTCTTTCCATCAAAGATTCAGACGCTAAAACTATTTTTTCTTCATCACAGAAGAGAGTAAGTGTGTGAAGAGTGTTGATTTTGTTTTGGTGATGGTCATATCCACCCTAAAATAGGGGTTGGAGGTTTGTCATTATGATAAAAAATAATGTCTTTAAATGTTTTTCTGACTAACAGTCCAGAACTCAAAGATATTCAACCTAAACAATTGTATTTTAAACACAGCAAATGATGCAAAATCAGCTGCATTGTTTCATGGCAGGACTTAATTTTGCACAAATTTGATGAAACATTTAGATTTCTTTTAGGCATTTTCTTTAAATTAAATTTTCCTGTCATTTCATCCATTAATAATGCCTCCATTGATGCTGCAACATCTATTATATCATGTATATACCTATATTGGGCTAATAAATGATATACAGGGTGATGTAAGATTTCATCCACATCAGCCACCCATTGTACTACAGTAAGTCAGCTGTACCTGGCCTAAAGTTTAGGGAATGAAAATGCAGTGTAATGATAAAATAGCTTGCTGCCTATTAACCAAAGTAATCTAAATTGATAGGAATAATTCCACTAATGAACACTGATATGTTACACCAAATGTGCCTCTCATTTATCGCCACAACCTGCTGTCCAGATGCCACAGTCCTATAAAGGCCTCCTAGAAGCCTTTATAAATCTCCCTATTTGCATGATTGACCACATTAAAGCCCAATGGTCCATTTGTAATTCTGTCTTTAATGATGAAACGGCCTGAGCAGTTTTAAGTTTCAGCGTTTTCTGTCTTTCTGGATTTCCAGTTCCTGGCCATTAGGCTACTGAGAGCATCATTAGAGGATATTAAGGTTTTTTTTTGTATTTTAGTGAAAATGGTTTGACAGGGAGGGGAATGTGGGTGCAAGCATAATGAAATGTCTCTTTCCAAGGCTTATAATGCAGAGAACAGTGGGGAGCTTCAGAAGCACTTCTATCATGAGCCTTGCTGGTGTTGTTGACTTTATTTTAAACATCCACACACCAATCTCCTATTTAGTCCGAGCCAAAAAATGAATTTCAATTTTCAATCATAAATATGACAAGGAGTAGGCATATCCACCCCATATTAATCCATATTCATATTCAAATAAACTGTTGTGGCAGTTACACAGATACCCCTTCATCCTGTTTCCCTTTCACACATTGCTCGAAGTGACAGATAAATGTATAAGGACATTACTGGATTAGGGCCATTATGACTGTGGCACAAAGAGCAACACTATAATTTCAGCAATTTCAATGGAAGGGCTATCAGTGGAGCTGTTTAGGAAAACAATCATTCACTGTTGAAAGAGGAACCCTTTCTCCTCTTCTGCCACAACAAACAGAAGAGGCAGAAGAGGAGTCTATATTCAATAAAATACACACACACAAAAAAGCTGATTACTTATCATCAGCTAAATGGTCTCATTTATCAAACAGTTTATGGCGCCTATACGTCTGTTTGATGGTTTATCAAGTGGAGCATGTACCCACAGTCCTGTCTTTCATGTTATAGTATCATTTGATGACGATGTCTTTTGTCAGGGATCAAACAGCCATGATGAAGAAGATGGAAGGAGGATGTTCAGAGCTGCACCGACTGTTGATTGATACTGATGTTATTGTCTAATAGCCTCTGTGATTATTGCTTAATTACCACACACACACACACACACACACACACACAGTAGCATGACCGCATCAATGCAAATAGTTCAGTGTGGTACATATGATTTCAGTGCATTCAATAATTTACTATACTTATAAACTCTTACATTCATATTTCAGGTATACATCTCCAAACATTTTACATAACTCCAGGTATCATAGAAAGCAATCATAGCTTGCTACACATCCAACTGCAGCCACTCCATACATCCGATTCAATCGTTGCCTTTCAGCCCACCACTTAAACACGGCCCAGCTAAGTGGACATAGCGATGGAAAGTATGTTCTCACAATCAAATATTTATGTCTGTATGACTTTCATGCACCGTTCCCTTGAGTATCTTGTCGCCTTAAGCTAAGCCAAACATTTAGGTACCTCATGATGCTACAGCATCTCGCTCTCTCTCTCTCTCTCTCTCTCTCTCTCTCTCTCTTTCTCTCTCTTTGGCGACAGCTCAGTTGACATGTCTGCGTAACTCTCAGTCAGGCGAGTGTCTGGGGCTGATATGCCTGTATGAATAGTATTACCCATTTCGCCATGGCCCTCGGAGCCTATCAGCATCCTCAGCAAATGGAAATAAACCATCTGTCAGTTGGGACCCTCCACAAGCGGCGGAGAGCCGTGCCACTTGCCCCGTGTCCCATCTCGGGCCTCAATAGGAACCCATTTAGCTATTGTCACGTCGGAAATGGAGCAACTTAACCGGAGAGCTCAGGGATTGGTGTGATGTGTGTGCTGCAGCGTAAATACAGGGGTTTCTCAAGGCAGTCCCATGCAGTGTTTTATGGTTAGTGAGCAGGATTAGAGTATATTCTGTCTCTGTGGATCCCCAGTTTACTGACGTTTAACTATGTGTTGTACCTCTCATTTACTTTACCACTTGACAGTTCATCCTGTCAGTTGATACTTTTTAATATAGTAACAATCGGTCATCTAACTAGAATTTAAAAGGGTTTAATCCACAGAGGATTATCACCTGAGTCTGCAGGTCCCCTCAGTACTATGGAGCATTGTAGCATCTTTAGCTCTTTTTTTGTGTTTTTTGTTTAATCCCATGGCTTTACTGTTCAGGTTCCCTCTCACCAACATTGTTTTCTGTTGCAGCTGGTAAGAAAGCTCTAAAACTTCGATCTACGCCACCCGCCCAACATTAAACAGCAGTCAAAAGGAACATTTCCACTCCACTTGCCTTTTTTGCGTTTCCATTGGGTAAAAAGTACCTGCCTAGTACTACTTTTTTAGTACCACCTCCGTTGCGGTTCCAAGCGAGCCGAGCAGGTACTAAAAGGTCGCGTGAAACGTTACAGAAAACTGGTCAATGCCCAGCACGCACGGAGTACATGCACAGCACAAATCAATGGCCGACCACACAAAGTTCTTTTACTGTAGACTCTCAAATGTATGAATTTATTGTGCCAACTGATTGAAACGTCACAAGATGTAGAAAACACAGACAGCCTGGAGATGTCTAATGGATCATTCTTCAGACTCCACATCTTCTGTAAGAAATAGAACAAAGAAGTTTACACCACACACTGGTATAGTTTGCCCCTTATTTTAACGTCAGAGTACTCTCATCTTTTCTGGATGCTGCCTTCTCTTGTCATGCTGCATCATTCAAATGATAGTCCATCATTGTAATCTCCGGATGCATTTATTCTGGTCCTTTGGCTTAACAGTTTTTATTATTCAATAATGTATCTCTAGACCTTTGCTAAGGCACATGAAAGCTCCTGTCTCCTTAAAATAGAAGCCCTTATACTCTCTTATTTTGTCTTATAATTTATGATCCATCAGTCAAAGGGTTTCATATGGTCACTTTTTTTCATTTTTAAAGAGCTGTCAAGTCTTTGCCCTCAGATCTCAGTCCATTTGCTGCTTGCTCCCTGCCCTTCTCTAAGAAAGAGATTTTTACATACATGTTCCCATTTGTGAGAGCGAGAGCCGCCCATGACCTCCATCCAGTAATCCCTGGACCTCTACTTATACACTGCTGATCCCGCAGCATTTGCTATCTATCGTCTACCTCCTTTCCCACCCTGTCATCTTCATCCAGGATGTCTGGATTATTAAACCCAACACGTCTTAATCCCCTCATTCTCCCAATCCGCAGCTGCCTAGCAGATTGGTCATCAGACCGCTACTTTTTTAGCTTAGCACAGCCTTGGACCTTGGCTGAGCAGCTCTTCATCACAGCTGCGCCTAGCCTTAAGACTCTGTACGGCGTGCTCTGGTCTGTGCTCTGCTTTGTGGTTTTTAGCACAGTGGGCAGTTGTTCTGTCCCGATCTTTGAACTTGCTCTAAATCAGAGGTATTTTGTTTGGATGTATTTGAGTATGTTTTTCACTTAAAGAAGTTACAAAATGAGTATTTGTTCCAAGGGACCAGTGAATTAGCGACTACCCCCTGCTTTCACTCATCAGACAGACAGATGGAGAAAAGTCAGCCTTGTGGCCTTGTTTTTTTTGCCTCTATGGCAGCTGTCATCCTCTGTTTCACATGAGGAATAATCATCTGTTTTTTGTATGTTTTGGGCCTGAAGGCCTGACAGACCTAATGGCACATGGGTGGCCAAACCATCTCTGACTGAATGAGGTCATCTCATTCAAATTTGGGACTGTAGTGCAAGAGGCTATAGATTAACACTTTCATTCTGTGGTGACAGTCAGCGACTGTATGTGTTGAGTCTGTGAACTTGCTCAGTAAGAAGCCCACAGCCTTGGCCATTACTGCTGCCTCACTGGCTATGTGGAGGTTCCTCTTTTAACTTGTAAATATGGACACAGATGGCATCAAACTAAAGGTTACACAATCTCCATGCAGCCTCCAGGGTTACTAAATCTGAAAGTTTGACTTCTGGTAGGCCTAAAAAAAATCACTCAAGGCTCACTTACTTACTGAGCAAAGCCTCTGTGGCCACGTGCATCCAAAGTCTGTTCTGTCCAAACAGCAAACTATTCTCGTATTAGTTATTGTTCAGAATTATAGTGTCGGTGTTAGCATTCGTAAGATCCAGCGCCACAGTGGAAATATTTTTCCAGGCTTCACTGCTACTGTTTTCCTAGCTCCATCATTCAACAACGCAGGCACATGCCTCTAGAATGGAATAATGATATAGGCATTAGCAACATTGTCTCATTCATATAAATGGGAACGTAAGCATGTGATCCATCCTGGTATGGATCGCACTCTCTGGCTTTGGCAACAGGAAAAACCTCGCAGTGGGATTATAGTGCCCCCCTCCTGTTGAGTAAATGTGAAGTGACACAGTCAGATGGACAGTATACTTGACGTGTTGGCTGTTCACCAAGAGCATAAGGAAGCTGCTCAGATGGTCAGAAAGGCTCTGCTTGTACATCTGGAATGAGAGAGGGAGGGAGAGATAGAAAAAGGGACCGCATGCAACTTCAGCCTTTATCCTCTGCTGCACGACTAGTTGCTATGGCAACATGACTTTGCATTCCTTCACACCTGCCGTTTTTGATCAGTTCTCACTCTTTGTCCTGAAATGCCTCACCATTGCGTGTGACTTACCTGCACTGTTGGAGAGGACCGCTGCTGACGCTAATGCCCCTTTATTTCATAGAGGTCTCTGTGAGTGGCAACAGACTCTACAGAGTCAATCATGCCCCAGGCTAATGGTTCATCAAGACAAGGAGTCTCTTTAATATTTCAGTCCATCTTGCCCATTCGGAAACGGACAGAACCTAACCAGACCTTCATTAGAGTCATAGGGCATCCTTTCCTCTCTGGAGAGATGGACGAAGAATGTGAAAATTGTGTAACTAGAAGTTTGATGCAACCACTCACATGCCGCACACGCACTTTATAATATATTTGAATTTGGCGCGAGACGCATGTGCTTCCATCGTTTGAACTTTGTTTTCCTGAAATGGTATTGTGCTTATTAGCCTGTTTTAATCAGGCCAATGTGAAAAGAAGAGCTTTGAGTGGGGTCCTACATAATGGCTATATAGATGGATGGTGACAGTCAGTCCTGCGTGAGGAAACCAGGCATGCACTGGGAGTCAAGCCTGAGCTGGAGGCACTGAAGCGTGACGTCTTGATTCTCACGTAAACATGCATTTCTACTCTAGTGATAGCTGCTGTTCATGTAAATGTCTAAAAACTATGACTCATGTACATCCACAGGCACCCATAGGCACAGGGTTACAGTAGCATGCCCACAGTGATTTATGTGTCAGTTCTGGATTTCTCATAATTATATATATGTATACAACATGCAGACTCTGTATGCCTCTAGTTGTCCCATAGACTAGCACAGAAACAAAGTGCACATTTATGAAATTAAGTGCACTCAGCCCCATCCTCCTCTGTGTGTGCAGTCCAATCATGCAAGTGCCCCTGCTTATCTAACGCACAGAATTTCTGCAGAATGGCTGATCATTGGAACAACAATATCTGCGGTTGTTTTCAGAAAACGTCTCTGTTGGCTTGTAGAAGTGGATAATTGGATCACCTCACATTCTGTTCCGTTTCGCTAAACGGCACTGCACGTGCACAGAAGTGATGCCACCGGGTATTTGCTGAGATAGGAACGCAGAATCCCAAAATTAATGAATATGGTTTCCGCAAATGTCGACGACAGGGCTGTGGAGTAGAATGTGGCCACTTCATTGTGGTTACAGGGAGAAGGGGGAAAAAAACAGACCTTTGTTATTTTGAATTATTGTACATGATATGCCAAGGTGGCACTAATCTCAGCTCATTAGCACAACATCTGGAGCAGGTCATAGAATCCTGCCAGAAAGCAAAATACAGGAAAATACCCTCAGTCCTATCACAGGGGAGCTGAATATGTCTCCACATACACATGGTGTTGTCGTGACAGTCATGACTACACATTGTGCATGAACACAGACTCTTGGAAAACATCATCCTGTGAAACAATACTGTCTGCAGTTTCTTATGGGTTTCCACAGAAACAAATACTGCAATATATAATACAATTGAGCCTGAACTGTGGATTGTGACCGGTACAAAGCGGCACTTAGAACACACAGACCCTCTCTTATTTTGATTAATCTGTTTGAATTGGGATTTGGCATTCATTTGATACTTACCTGATAATCTGTGAGTGACGTAAGCTTTGCCACTCCTTGTTTCTACGTCACTAGGATGCCCATGTGCAATCTGTTAAAGGAGTGGTTGAATTGTTTGTTCTTGTTGAACGGTGGAAAGCAGCCGTTTTCTGACCACAGAGTAGATTGCAGGTAGATCGCAGAGTATGTTGCATCATATGCATAGTAGTTGTGTTTGATTTCGTTTTGTTTTGGTGGAAAAGTCAAGCTGATTTTTCTAAGTTAATAAATGACACTTGATTTGTTTGCCTATATTTCCGTGAGTGCTTTACTGGAACATACGAGTTGGTAACTTCCCATGCAGCCTCCGGTGGTTTAAGAAGTTTGCTAAATTGGATTAGCCATCACACAAGGCTAGCAGATGGTCATTTTCAGTCCAAAGTATCCATATGCAAATAATCAATATGCAAAAATAAATGAAAACAAGTCAGTCACTTACTTACATAAGTCATCTCTTGGTGCTTGGTGACTCTCTGTTGGCAGTGCCTATCATAGGAGTCTCTTCGGTGCCTACATCACTATGCCAACTCTAAACCATGCCAGTCAGCAGCGGCGGCAGCAACAATACCGCTAAGTAGGTCACACTGCAGTCATACAGTAATGACTCCCCAGCAAGAGAAGGAGGTGAGAGATAGATATGAAACAGAGATGGAGAGGGAGGCAGGATGGAGGAGGTTTTAAGAGAGAGGGTGATGCAGTAAAGGAATGAGATGCGTAAAGAAAGGGCAAGGAGAGAAGGAGGAGGGAGCCTTAAGATCAGGAGCGACAACCAAAAGGACTGACTGAGGAAACGAAGCAGAGGACTCACAAAAGGAAAGCAGCTGATTTACAGATGCGGATTTTCAGAAAAAAAGCTATGCTAATTCATGATTGCAGTATAAAACAACACTAAGAAAGAACTGAGAGGTGATCAACACTTATGGATGGCAACGGTTGGCAGATGATACATAACACATCTTTATATGCAAACCCAATCTGCACTGACACAAGACATACATGTACATGGTGCAGAATGATGGTCTAATCTAAAATGGCTTAATTGTTATTGCTGTATTGTATTCCACTCTTATTTATTCAAACAGTGTGCAGTCTTAGAGAATGTGTCTTGCGTGTAATTGAGCCATTGAATGAGAACACAAGACACTGGTGCTAATTAAGTTCATCACTAAAAAACTCTATGCAGGATTTAATCTGACAAATGAAGTGAGGATAACAGATTTTTGTGGTTGGTGAGTTTCGTGTGTGACTTGAATTAATAGAGCTTCATTTTTGTGCATCGTGCATCAAGTCTTTCAACCCAGAGCTCACCGATTTTT
The DNA here is from genome assembly GCA_037577475.1 of Chaunax sp. Z400. NCBI lineage: Eukaryota > Metazoa > Chordata > Actinopteri > Lophiiformes > Chaunacidae > Chaunax > Chaunax sp. Z400. The sequence goes on from CM075185.1 coordinate 24,453,498, forward strand.
TTTCTCCTGCTTTGGTTTATTTTGGTGTTAATACAGATAAGACATATTAGGCAATTTCGGGGACAAGGACTTCCTGTGACGGCTCACACGGCATCAAAAGCACCCATCACAAGTCATTCAGTCATCTGTGATAAGTCTGTGGCATTCACATAAAATAAATCCATAATTAGTCATCATAACCATTGCCTGAAAAACGTTTTGTCGGGTAAAAACTATATTCCGTATGCTTCTGCTTGTTGACAACTACATAGGAGATAAAGTTTTTTTGTTGATTATGGCAGCAACTAGCAATTTTATTTTTTTAAATTTTGGATTAATCTGCAAATTATTCTATTAAAGCAGAGATTGGGATTTTAGTATCATTTTTCATTTTGTATCTTCACAATACAGTATAATATGTGTTTGCTTTTGGCCCATGGCCCACCCTGTAGTTTTGGCACCACTGGTCTGATACTGAAACAAATTTACATGGGTATGCGTGATGTATTGAACATTTGAGTTTTAGTATTTTCTGAACTTGGTTGTGCCGTAGTTACCATAGTGACCAGTCTGCACAAAGGATGTTGGGATATCTGTTTTTGGTGAAGCACATGTTCAGTAAAGCTGCCACCTGCTGTAGGCCTACTGAATACACCACAGTTCATTTTAACTTTTTTTCAACTTTTAATTTTTAATTTTCCTGTTCTCTTTCTACCAACTGTCTTTACAAAATGAACACGTTTTATTGCAACAATATGCTGATCTTACCCAATGAGGGGTTTTGCTGTCGAACAGTAGTTTGCCAACAACTTTGAACTGGATGCTCTACAAAAATGCTCAAAATGCTCCTCTTGGCCCATACTCAGGCTGCTGCTTGTTAATTGATTTGAATTGCTGTGATTAGTTTTATGTTGATTGATTAAGTTGTTTTAGCTCATTTCAGCTAAACATAGGGCGGCGGGGCTAAGCCTCAGAGATAGGGTGAGGAGCTCGGACATCCAAAAGGAACTCGGGGTAGAGCTGCTACTACTTTGTGTCAAAAGGAGCCAGTTGAGGTGGTTCGGCCATCTGGTTAGGATGCTTCCTGTCCGCCTTCCCTTGGAGGTTTTTCGGGCGCGTCCAATCGGGACGAGACCCTGGGGTAGACCCAGAGCTCACTGGAGGATTACATATCTCATCTAGCCTTAATGACTCCATTAAGGCAATACATCATAACCTCTCTCTCCTTTACTTCTGTCCTTCTTGCACCATTTCTATTCAAACCATCCTCACTGTGTTCACATCCCCAGTCTCACATAGGACAGAGCTTCAAAAAGAACACACACACACACACAAATTTACACACTTTACATACACACACTGTGTTAATGAAGCACACTGTGACAGTTTGACACCCTCATTATGTTATTAATACCTGTGGCCGTGTCAATAGCCTCGAATGCCAGTGTCAACGCCCTTTAATGGAATCACTTACATCAGTGCTGCGTCTCACCTCCTCCCTCTCCTTGAGCTGTTTGCCATGCAGAGGGTGTGCAGTCCTCCAGCCCTCCTGCTCAGATAACAGCAGGTGGAGGATCAGGAGAGAGTCTCGAGGGCACGAAGAGAAGAAAAGAGGAAAAGAGAAAGCCTTGTGACTCATTCAGCAGATGTAGTGTGGATTGGATAGGATACTTCATACCACCAACTCTCGTCATGCGTCTACGTTCGACGTTTGTCATCCGAAAGCACAAGTCCAGCTACTGCGGGAGAAAAAAATGTCATGGCAACCGCTGCTTCATTCTCCTCTCTTCCCTGCTCCGCTCTCTTTATTTCATCTGATTCATGTCTGGCCTTGAATCTGTTGAATCTCTACGCATGAACGCGCAAAACGGAGGGTTAGGGCTAAGTGGTAGGGGTAAGGGGTGAATTGGGATTGGGCCCTATAGTCTCCCACGAGTTACCTGTAGATCCGGTTTCTCTTATTGCCCCAACTATCTGGGTTTACAGGTGATACTGAATAAAAGAGGTGTCAGTCCTGGCAGTCCAGCATTCAGAGGTCAACTACCACCTTCCCTCTTAGCTTCATATCTCACAGTCTCACTCTCATCCAATCCAGAGCTGCAATGTTTAGTCCATTAATCGATAAGTCGAAACAGAAGATTGTTTTAGTAATTTGTCTTGCAAAAATCTAAAAAGGCGAAAAACTCCATCAATACTTGCCGTGTTAGGAACAACTTTAATGTTAGACCAACGCGTTCACTGTGAGTCTTCCTCCTTTCCAAAGTTCTCATAATTGTCAACCTATCCTACGTCCTGAGCAAGAGCAGGATGACAGCGTCCCATCTGTTCAGGCCCACATTCAGTGATGCAAAGGTACACAAACATGCAGATGAACATGCATGCCAACCTGCTTTGCAATTAGATCACCCTTTTTTCTCTTATATATCTTATATATATCTCTATACATTCTTACCACATTAACTTGGAAATAGTTTTGTGCTGCTGAGCGATTTCGTGCACCACTTCTAGTCCATATGTTTCCTCTAAGAGTCAAACTGAAGGACAGTCAGGAGTAATTTGCTCGACTTGAACTGGCTCAACGCTGCCCTGTTCGGAGGCAGCAGAGTGTGAAGGGGATTGTGGAGTCAGATGTGAGGAACATGGTGTAAATAAATAGAATACTCAGAGTTGCCTAACAATGCGGGCATCCCTCTGTTCCTGTTTCACACAGCTACAAACTCTCACACTCACGATGTATCTTTCCAGTTAAGAAATGTAAGAAGAAAAGACATGTTGATGCATTTCTTTTTAATTAGACAGGTATCTAAAATATGTAAAATGATTAAATATTTATTCATATCCTCTGTTGAGGACAGAGCCTGTCAGCTGGATGGAATGAAGCACGGAGATGAAACTAGAAATGATGTCTCATCATCCCAGCATCTCTTCTAGCTTCAGTCACAGACACCAAACCAGGACAGGACTGAGCCAGAAATAGCACCATCAGGTCTGTTTATCAGTTTGAAGAGTTTTACATGTGTATCTTTCTGGTCACAGACATGTCATTTTATTTCAAACATGCTGCATGTGCAGTTTGTGTGTGTGTGTGTGTGTGTGTGTGTGTGTGTGTGTGTGTGTGTGTGTGTGTGTGTGTGTGTGTTTACATCTTCCTCTAGCACCATGACTTACCTAAACGGCTACAGACAGTAAAGTGTCAGTAGAAGCAAACTGGTGCAATTACTCTCCGGCACTGATTGATGACGCAGCGAGCTCCATCTGATGTTGGAAGTCCCCTGTACTGCACGCCCTTGTGCTACACCGGCAACACACACACACAGGTACACGCATTTTGTCAAGAGCAATGAAAATGCATCCAGCAGTAACTTGTTGGAACTGGGCATTCAAGGGTGATACATCAAAATCCTCCCTCAAATGCAAACACTTGCTAAGCCGACACGTTTCATAAATCACCTGAGGCAGCGGAGTTGGTGTGTGTGTGTGTGTGCGTCTGTGAATCCTCCTCTGTTATCCTCCTTCTAGAAGTGACCTCTATTTACCTGCCATACACTGCTACCTCCACCAACACACAGTTGCTGCAGTGCAATACAGTCGTGGCTGTCCGTTCCTGCTGTGTGCACTCGTTGCCAGCTGGTCCAACATTACAACTAAGATGAAACTCTTGGAAGAGATTGATGAGGGGCCAAGTACAAACCTCATAGTGAGAAAGAAGACAAAAATCCAGCAGGAAATCTCAGCGGTGAAATATTGAATAAGGGCCTGCTTTTAAAAGAGAAGTGAGAATCTGTCAAATGTGCAGCATCACACCGCAGAGACTAAAGTATGTTCTAATGCAAGCCCATTGAGGACCAGTAGTTGTAGTGGAGTGTAGTTTGCTATCCTTACAAAGGCATATGCACACATGTGGGGTGTATGTGTGTGTGTGTGCAACGCATGTGATAAAAGGGGTAGAGAGGGTGTCTCTGCTGAGGCATCGGCCTTCGGTAGTTGAAGAGCCTCAGAGCGGAACAGATTCAGCCCGGCGCTTTGAGGTTCGGCTGCTACCGCCCAGCCTTTGAACTGTTCACGCGTCCAGCCTCGTGGCCTGTGGCAATTAGCATTTCACCGACATCCATCTTCAAAGGCAGCGGGCAAAGCAAGGAGCATTGCACACACACACACGTCCATATTAAAAGGGCCCCTGTCCTCCGCTGAGAGGTCTAATGTCCACTTTATAAAGCTGCTGCAGCTAAATGTTCAGTGTGCTCAGGTCATTCAAGGGGCCCCAAGGGCTTCAGAGTTGCTGCATAATAATACTGCATGTACATGTATTCATTTTAAGAGATGAAACAATTATGCAATGAATCAATTAGTCAATCAGTTGAAAAGTGAATTGCCTATTGTACTATTGTGATTATTGCTTAATTGTTAAAATTTAAACTTTTAGGGGGGGGACAAAAATCCTATATTTCACCATTTTCTGACATTTTGTAGACCAATCAACTAATCTGTGTTGGATACTGCTGCAAAATCAGACTAATCAATAATGACATTGATCGTTTGTTTCAACCTTAATATAAAAGGTCAGTATATCTGTACTTTAAATCTATTTTAAGAATAATGCTGACCATATTCTTTTTACATGGCTTCTTATCCACACAGCCAAATCATAATACAGCTTATGAACTGTGTTTGTGTTGTAATTAAAATGCAGAAATGAGACACACTGTTCCAGTTAGTCATACGTATCCTTATTACAATGAACATCTGCACTGCAGTTTCATTGAGTGAACACTTCATTCGCCATCCAGCCATAAGTGCTCACTAGAGCACCAAATACATATAAATCTACTGCTGAAAATAGTGCCAATGCACTGTGTGCAGTAGTAATAATCATTTATTCCTTTTTGTATGTTTTTGTTTGCCTTTCTGGTGAATGGAACTACACCTTTGTATCCCATATTTAACACAGTCGTCCCAAGAAAAACAGCATCACAGACGTAGCAGCAGAAAAGTCTGACAGAAGAAAAGTGACATTGTTGTAAAGCCTCAAAGCCACGGGGAGGTCGAAGCGTCTGACTTTGACACTGCTGGCCATTTGCAACCACCAGTAAACACTGTTGCCTTTTAACCACAAACCCATGTAACGAAGAGATACCAAACACATGGAGAATGTGCCACATCTGTGGAGAATATATCAAGTACTGTAGGCTTTCATTTTTTTCCATGGGATTTGTTGATAGTAAGAGAAATATACAGTTTATCCAGCTTTATCTCCTAACAGCTCTTTAATCGACCTATATGGTATAAAATATCTCCTAAATACTGACTGACAGATGAGCCAAGAGTGGACCGCCAGCTGCTTATGAAAGATAGGAAAGGGGGGAAAGAGTGAATAGGAACATAGACCAGGGGTGAGGACAAAAAGGAGGTGGCAGGAGAAGTAAAGAGGAGGATCAGGTCAGGGGGAACAGAGAAGATTAGACTCAGAAACATCGGAGAGATGATGTTGTCTCATGGATGTGGCAAGGTAAAGCTTAGCGAGGTTGAGGGACGGAACATTGTGTACACATTAGTCATGAATGACTCAGCTCTGCGTGACGTTTACCTCCTCATCACACAGAGGAGATCTTCTCTGACTAATGAAGGGTTTACATGTTGTTTTGTTGGTGTACATGTGTATTTTGCTTCCCTGAGGCGACGTGGTTGCGGAACAAATAAATTAAGTGAGTTGATGTTCTCCATAAACCTGTATACAATTCCCTGCTGTGTGCCTTATTAAACACACAGACACATCATTATTTTCACTTTGAGACTATCTATGGATGTTCTGTGTATGTATTCAGTTTTAGGGCTGCACCGAAACATTCGTTTCATTATTGATAAATCTATTATATATCAACACATTGATTGCCTATAAGTTATCAGACCACGAAGAGATTGTGTACTGTAAAATTAACTTTTTTTTCATTTATGAAAAACAAAAGCCAATAGTGCAAAGCCTACAACATGCTACATAACACATATGAAGGTAGATGAACCTATGAATATAACGTAGAAGTACATTAAATGGTGACTATCTGAATTTGAGAATCTGGTACAAGTGGGACAATCTGCACATAGGAGTGCTGTCATGTTTTCAGCAACAATGCTAAGATGCTGAACTTTAATTAGCATGCTAACATTTGCTAATTAGCACAAACATGGAGTACAGCCGAAGAAATGAGAATGGCATCAGTTTTGCAGGTATTTGGTCATAAACAAAAATGGAACCGGGACAAATTTGACTTCATATTGGCACAAGTCATGGATCACTGACTTCATCCTGATGATAATAAATTAATGTCTCTACAAAATGTCCAATATGTTTCAAGATTGTTCAATATAAACCAAAGTGGTCTTAAAGGTTTTTTTTGTTGTCTTAACAGTTAAATAATCCAAAGTAGTATCAGATGAAGAAAAATAAGAAAATATTCAAATTCGAAGCCGTAAAAGCAAAAGTTAATATATATGATTATAATAAATCTTTCAACATAAACATCTTCAGGAGCCGTTATTGTCTCATGCACATGCACAACTGTCATATAATCCAGCTGAGGCTTGTTCCGACTGACAGCGTGTCCAAAATCATGTTTTATTCAGCTGGAGTGTCTCCCTCCCATCACTCAGACAGTACTGTGGATAGCCAAGCATGGACGTGCCATCAGCCACCTTCTCACTTAATCCACATGCATGCAGATCAAACTCAAGGACACACATGCAAAAACTCAGCTCACACAATCATGCACACACTCACACACTCATACCAAAATGGCGAGATGTAGTGCAACACTCAGTATTCAAACCGCAACCACAGGCGCTTGAACACACACATACGCAGACACAGTTGGATGCTCAGTATTCATAAGTCACGCAGCAGAGGGTTGTGAGAGAACTCAGCAGTTTTGACAAATCGTTGACGAGATAGATTCATCACACAGCCTTACAGATGGCAAAAAATGTGGCAAATGGAGAGATGACTGACATCCAAAGCAAGATCTTCTCACCCAAGGTTACCTCCTCAAACATCATGATAATTCAGAGCAGAGTCGACATATTTCAACCTTTTCGCTTGACCAACGAGCCAAGGAGCATCAGCGAGGATCACTCACGGCAAGTTGCAGTGAAATGTACATCACCTATACCAGCACTGCAAAACCAAATAGACCGTATGTTAATTCAGTTTTTAATAGATGTATTAAATCTATTGTTTGTTGTGAGTGTTTGCGTGTGATAGACTGACTCCACAGTCCCCTAAACAGAGTCAGGCACAGAGTCAGTTTTGTTTTCTCCAGTACACAAAACCAAACACAACCAAAAGAAGGCAGACATCTTAAAAGTGTTGGATTCCCCCAAAACAGCTCCACCAAGACGGGCACCTCTGGAGAAACTCCAACTGGGAAATACACACACCGACCAGATTATTCCTCCTCTAGACACAGACTCCAGAGACAATCATGATTTATCACCAGCTGACTTCAGTGCCAGGACATTCTATAGCCCTAATTAGAAGCATTAAGGTCTTTAGGTACTAAAAGCCGCATTTCCACTGCATCGTACCGGCTCTACTCGACTCGCCTTGGTATCGGGTACTTTTCTGCAGGTCATTTTCCGTTGTGGGATAGTACCTCCTCAGGGCAGATGGACGCCACGCGAAACTGCCGTGGCGTAGTATTCAATGCAACACACCTCTCTCGTCCACCTCTCGTGATCCTCTCATCAGCTGTTTAGGACAGGAACATCTGCCCCTCCTCAATATAGCAGCAGCAATTTTTTTTTTAAAGTTACGGTTGCTAAAGTGGCTTGGCTGTTTTGATTATAGCGTCCATTGATGTGTGGTGTGCAGGATATTCTCTGCATGCCAGGCATTGACCAATCAGTGGTCTGTAACGTTTCACGTGACCTTTTAGTACCTGGTCAACTCACTTAGGACTGCAATGGAGGAGGTACTAAAAAAGGAGTACCAGGTACTTTGTACATAATGGAAAAGCAAAAAAGGTGAGTAGAGTCAAGTCGAGTCGAGTCGAGTGCAGTGGAAATGAGGCTATAGTGTTTAGTGTGTTTTCAATTTTGGCTGGTATGCGTGATGACCTTATCTTTTGTTCTGTAGTAGTAGACATCAGATTGAAGAAGAAAACAGGATTTCCCTCTGTGTTTTAAGTAGGAAGGTGTAGTAAGAGGAGGTGTCGTTAACAAGGCACAGGTGAGGACAATCACTGAGGTGGGGACAAACAGGAGGAGTGGGGAACCTGAAATGAGAGGGATGTAAGTCATGGGGCAAAACATGGAACAGATTAATCTAATAGAGAAAACAAGAAAGCATTCCTTTTAGCTCTGTTTTTGGTCTCCACCAAACCCTGAGGGAAATATCTGACTCTTTAGCTACAAAATGCTCCACAATGATCACCAGCTATGTGTTGAGCAGGTACTATGTCGGGGATTTTTAGAGCTTTTTTGACAGAAAACAGCTGCCTGTTACAGGTTGAAACACGATGAAAGCAGCGAGAGTACCGAAACAGCCAAGCTTCATAAAGTCAAGGTGAGCTGCAGATTTAGGTGATAACTCTTTGTAGGTGCAGCTATTATCGACCCCTTTCACGTTGTCAAAATGTTTTCACATTATCGTTATTGTATCTTCATATAATTTATAGCGACTTAAAGTCATTGGACATCTTTTAATCAAATTAATTCAAGGTCATGTAAAAGACAGATTCCAAGGGTTGATTTCATGAGTAAGAAGAAAACAGAAAATAGACTCTGTGATGAAACTATGAGGAGAAAAGAGATAGGTCGGCCTGTCTTTACAAGTATTTTTACAAGACAAAATAGTGTAGATACAGATGGAATGCCCCTGCTTGCCAAAAAGGTACAAATGTCCTGTCCCTTTATCCAGACTCCAAATGCAAGTTTTCTGTAAAGACTGAGCTTTGGTTCTACAGAAGGAAAAACAGCAGCACAGTCATGTTCACCAAGCTAACTGAATCTCTTCTGCCTCACTGCTGATGATGCCGACATATGCGGCCCTGCTTGTGCTTCATTTATTTCAGTCTGTGTGTTTGTAAATACTGGGGGAATTTTTTTTATTGGTTTGTTTGTTTATTCCCTCTGCCATATGGTAAGTTGAGCTGAAAGACCAATTTAATCTTTCTCAAAGGAAATGTTTTAAATAAGTCCAGGTTGATTTTTCAATATTGGCGGAAATTGCGCCGAAAAAAAAAAAAAGGGGCTTTCCTTGCCTTGTTCTCCCTCCTGATGGGAACGGAAAGTGTGAACCATGGGTGACACAGGAAGGACAGAGGCGTGGAGGATGTTCAAACATATAACAGAGCAAGAGGCCCGACTTTGTGTGTGCTGTCCTCTGCTGATCTGCTCTGTATCTTAAAGACTGGATCTTTTATTTAGCATTTGGTGTGAAATGGAGAGAGCGGTGTATTGTGTCTGCGATGGATGGACCCCGATAGCAGCTCTACATCAGTGTGAAAACCACTGTCTGGACGGAATGGATTCCCTTTGTTGGTGTCCTCAATTTCTATCACTGTTCTGTCTCTCTTCCTGAGCTCATATCCGACACTCCATCTCTGTCTCTACTGCAGCCATTTGTCTTCCACATCTATTCCAACTTTCCTGTCCCCTTTTTCTTTATCCCCAGTGTTCCACTTTGTTCTTTTTTTTTTTTTTTGCTTTTCTTTTCCTCTCTCTTGCCTTCTGGCTATCCTGCAGTTGGCACAGAGATACTGTAGAAAAGGAAGCCGGAGAGTTAGACAGCTGGCTGGATTCATCACCTGTTATCTTGACAGTAAGACATATGACTGTCCTGCATCCACACCGCTGCAGTGTAAACCACTGCATATTTCAAGACACCAAGCCTTCCCCATTTGTCAGTATGCACAGTACATGCAGTCAGGGGGGATTTCCTTGGCCATAAATGCTGGGTTGTTCCAAGCTCTGTCCAATGTCCTGCTCAGCAGTGGCCGACCCTTCTGGACCTGAAGGAGGAAATATGAGACAGGCACGATAGATGGTGGGGGTATAACTGTGACAGCAGAAGGTCACTTTATTAAAAGTTATGACCAGATGACTGCTGTGCCACCGTGCTGCAGTGTCTTCGAAGTTGGAAGGTTACAGATGGTCTGTCTATGTTTTTCCTGGACTAGGAGAAATTCATAGATTCAAGTTTCTTGAACTTTATTTGTGGTTTTCCCACAGAGCAGCTACTAATGTCATCGATCCATCCATCATCCGTATCTGCTTATCCTTAGGGGGGCGTCACGGCTGGCTGGAGCCAATCCATGAAGGGTACCAATGGCAACTGTGCGTGATTTTGCTCTTCAGTGTGAGACTCTGAGGTTTAAATGAATGATAAGTGCTGAAGTCTTCATTAGATTTTAGCATTTACAATTGTTTGACACTTGTCAACACAGAGGCCACTGTTCAGCGATAGTTGCATTCATTGCATATAGCACTTTTTTTTTGGTACTGTATGTTGTGTGGATAAATGGTCAATGACATAATATCCGGATACAGGGATGATCGATAAGTTCATGGCCAAATTTGAGAATGTCAATTTGAAAAACCCTAGCATATGGATTCCTTCTTTGTGGAAGTCAGTTTCTTGAACCTCCACAAAGTTGTCCACAGCAGTGATAATGGATTCCTCATTGTCAAATTGTTGACCACTGAGCTCATTCTTCATCTCGGGTCAGTAAAGACAGAGTCAGATCAGGTGAACAGGCTGAGCGAGTCCAAGTCTGCATTCCTGCTTGGTAACGACTGCCCCTCAGTGTTATCCACCAGGATAATGCTCCTCTTATCAGCTTCACATCCTGAATTTTCTTATTTTTCGTAACTGTCTCAATAAGTCAGTGCAGTAGGCCCCTGTAATACTGTGAACCTTTTCCAGGTGGTCCACCAGCAGTATTCTCTCTGCAGCCCAGAATACAGAGGCCGTCACCCTGTCAGCCATTACCTGCAGACCTCCCTGATTGGGCTTTCTTGGGACCTAGAGACTGTCCCCCCATCCCCCCTTCCAAGTTTGGTGCCCAGCAAGTCAACACCTTGGTTGTTGAAAATTCATTGTTGGAAACTGTAAGGACATGTTCCTGGGAGATACACAGCTCTTTGGCATCGTACCATTGTGTTATTTGTCAATCTGCCAAGATCATGGTCATGGTCCGTGTCAGTGGTCTTCTGTGCGATGACATGGACCAGCTTTTCAGGACGGAGGTCATCTTCCAAGCTATTTGAATTCAGCAGCCCATTTCTTCATATGTTGTAAGAAGGGGCACCCTCCCCTTGTGTTGCCACCGTGTCTGAGTGGATCCAGTTGGGTGATAAGCTCTTGAGACCAAGGTAGCATAATTGCACAAAGGCTAATGTTGTCCATTTTCTCACAGTGCTGTCACGAAGTTTACAATTAGCCAGAACAGAAATACCACAAAAGTTATTAGCTTCAAACAGTCTGCTCATACAGAGTTGATGGAACAAGAACTGTGTAACTCATCTCCTTCTAGCATAGGCCACAAAGTTTGCAATCATCCCTTGTAATTCCAGCACTCCACCAGTTTATCATACAGAAACTGAATGGAGAAAATAAAAAAACATTTGGTAATGAGAAACTTTTTAAATCACGACCTAGTACTCAAAACAGTTGTTATCTTGTACAGTGAAATATCCCTTGATACAAAGTGGTCTAAATAAGACATATACTGCATGTTGCATCCCATTGTGGTGGATGGGTAAAAACCTATTTTGAGTGCTATGTCTTGGTTTACAGTGTTTTTATGAAGCAGCTTTTTACCATTTGCTGTTCCATTTCCATCTGACAAGCTGACAACCCACTGAGATTATCCCCAACCACAGGATCTGTAGACTGAACTGTCTACATATTAATATCCCCTCTGGACTCATGCCATCTTATGTCATTTCACAAAAGTACTTAATCAGGCAGAAATGAATAAATAGTCCATGTGTCAGCTTATGAAATGTGAAGTCTCATTTTCTTCTTCGTGTATATCATTGCAGATGGAATATATTTTGGGCTGTTGGTCAGGCAAAAGTAGCACTTTGGCTCTGCTAACTTGTAAGGTTTTGTTTTACTCTTATTTGAAAGTTTCTGATTTATATATTAAATTGTGTCAAAAAAAACAACCCTCAGATGTTTTTGAAAGAGGGCGGACGGCAGACGCAGCCACACCCTGCTTTTAATTAGCAATGCACATCTTTTAATGTTACACACAGTTTTTGACCTTCAAAGCTCAGATTTGTGAGAGACGGGAGACTTAAGAGCAGACAAGGACAGATATCAGTCACTGTTAGGTTTCCGTGTGTGCAATTATGTGGTAGCGTGTGACTGTGTGATTTATGTGTGTGGGCGTGTAAGGAGGAGAGTCGGAGAAGGACGAAGCAGTATCAGTCACTGTCACTAAACACTGCGGTCTCTGGCTCGGTTCCACGCACACACACACACACACACACACACACACACATACAAACAGAGAGGTGCAGGATGCATAATTCATAGAGTAATCAAAGGCAGACAAAAGCCACAGTCTTTGAGTCTGTCGACCCACCAGGACACACACACACACACACACACACACACACATACACACACACACACACACACACATACACACACACACACACACACACACACACATACACACACACACACACACACACACACACACACACACATACACACACACACACACACACACACACACATACACACACACACACACACACACACACACACACACACATACATACACATGAGCTCTTTCTATTTATGTAAACAGTGGCAACAGTCTACAGAGGGTAACAGAGAGAGGAAAGGGGGTGAATAAGAGGAAATGATGGAGAGAGAGAGAGCAGATGATTTTCCAAACACTTCCCTCCTTTGCCTAGAGGCGCTCTTTTACAACTTCCTCTCCCTTTTTTTTTCCATTATAGAAGTAGTTCTGTATTGACCACAGGAGACAGTAGAGTGAGATAAACTCCCTGAGCCCAGTGGCTAATGCTTACTTTTTCATTTGCCCCACACTTTCCTCTGCACATTTTCTCTGGAGCACAACCAAAAAGAGGGTTTTTTTTTTTAGGCAGAGAATCCAAAGTTTAAAAAAAGTTTTTTGGTTTTATACCATCTTTACTCATACTCATCTCCTTTATAAATTGCAGATGATTAGTAAGCCCATGAATAAAAAAAATTTGCATTTACATGATCCTGTACAGTTATTCAACATGTGCTACCAGTGCACTTTAAAGCGGAAGCCCTGAACTTTGTTGGGGTGAGGGGACATGGTTGAGTGTGTGTATGTTTTCATGTTGCCACTTTGTCCTTCTTTCGCTCTTTGTCTCTCTCTGAGGGCAAAGCTGTAAAAAAAGCTCAGCTCTTAAAGCTTTCATCTCTGTCTAAATCCAAACCAGTGCTCCATTATTTATTTATCTGCCAGAGACCAGAAATATCCACTAAGATCTGCTGGGCTTCCACAAAATGAGCCTTGGCCTTGTGGCAGGTCGTGGGAGCAGAGCGGTTGCACACAAGCAAACATGCACACACACACACACACACACACACACACACACACACACACACACACACACACACACACACACACACACACAAAAATAAATGGGAAAATGAGCACACAAGTGTTAGAAAGTGAGATTTACACACTGAGGCACATATACTGTATGCTATCAGTAGAATGACTTGGACTCAGCCGTCCAGGTAATGCACCTGTACTGAGGCAGCTGATAAATCCCTGGATGCTGTAGTCTTATCTGCCCAGGCCAAATTGAAGAACAAGGCTCTAATCTTTTTGGGTGCAGTTCCTCTGTCTGTTTGTGTCTGTCTGCTGCAGTGCTACAGTCCTCACTTTGTCTCTTTTCATTGATATGCTATAGCACTGTGGCCGATGCCTCGCTCCCTCCTCCTCCCTCACTTTCCCTTTCTTTTCATATCCTTTAAAATGTCAGGTCCTGGGTGTTGGTGCAGGTCTAGCAACTCTGCAAGATGTAGTTTAACTTAACGCTGCAATACTCAATAGTTTTGTTTTGAGAACGGGTCAAATGATAATGTGTCACATGAAAAGGTGTCACCTGTAGTGACAACAGAACAGAATATGACCGCTCTGCTATTTTCACCTCAGCTTTACAGAGTGTTTTAGCATCTTTCAGCTTATTGTTTTGGTTTTACTGCCCATAGCTTTACTGTTCAGGTTCACTCTCAGTCACTTGAAGTCTCGGTCTGGATCAAACTCAATCAAAGTTTAGTGCATTTCATGTGCGTAAACGCTCTCGTAACAATTACAGGAAGTTACAGCAGGTGAGCTAATATTTGAAGGATCGCCTATTTGGTCTGATTTCATTGTAAAACGGTTCTAAATTGAGTTTAAATAAGCTGGAATTAAGCAGCATCCTGAATAGGCTGGTTGCTATGAAATTTCAATAACGTTGCCAGCTATTAGTGTTGAACCGGATATTGATTTATGCTACTGCATGGAGAAATACATCATGATGAAGACATAACAATAAATCACTTTTGAACGCTCATCTTTTGAAATACTGGGTAGATACTCGCACTATTGATCTCTCCTGAAACAGCGGCTCCCAGGATTGTTTGCGGTCTTCGACTCTGACATGATTTCCATTGGGGAGGATGTTGTAGTCTCTAGTATTGCACGTTATGACATGTTCTTTCATGCACTCACATAATTGCAACGTGACAGCATACCAGAAAGACTAAATGTATACCATGTAGTATAAACATTGACCTTGCTTCGGACTTTCATATAATGCATTACAGGAAAAATGTTTTAAATAGAATCTCAGTGGGTGATAGGTAATCTTTGTATCAACATATACTGTTGGAAAAGTAAGTCATGTTAGATAAATCTTAAGCTCCCCCTCAAAAAAAACATCTGTTAGCCCCTCAGAGCCGTGACACGCATGGCATTCTGAACCAGTGCAAGTTGAAATTGGTGTTTATCATGCGCTTGAACAGCTCTGTGATTTAGCCTCTTGCATGACTTTTATGACCCTGTTGTTTCTTTGCAAATCAGCTGAATTTATGCCGTTAGTTCCTTGCAAATCAGTTTGATGTAGATTTATCCCCCTCAGCCTTTCACCTCACCATGCTGGCTTGTCTTGACATTCAGAGAGGATGGCGAAATGTTTCATTGAAGTTATTTTTGGCCATATTACATAATAAGGCTCTCTCTTGTCTCCTCACATGAAATGGTATGATGCTTGGCAGGCATACAGCATTGCAGTACTAATTGTGGTGTATCACAGAGATGCTGTACATAGAGATGCTTTAGCTCCAGTCAGGAGCTGTCGGTCAGCCTTTATACGGCTATGGTACATTATCCCTGTGCCTGAGAGTGCTTTAACGTTTTAGCAGTTAGGAAGAAAGAGCTTTATCAGTCCACTAGAGGCAGACCAACCATCTGGGGTTGTGGAAACGTTTTTAATAGGCACGTCAACCTGTGAACCAGAAATGAGTTCAGTAAACTCATAAAAGCCTCATGCTGTTTGGTGTAAATCCATTAGATTAACCAGTCAGCTCCAGGATTATCTTCATGCATAAACTAAGACAGTGTAGACTGAACACAGTAACATTATCTTGTTTTAAAGACACCTCAAAAATGATAACTTGACCTCACCTGCAAACAAAATATACAATTAAATAGATACTGTATAAAAGGGAATTTAGAACCAAAATGTTTTTATCATGGTAAATTATTATTGTTCATTTATTTATTTATTCGTCACCACATATTTTCTGTATTTCTTTAATTTGACCCCACTATGTCTGTCATTATTTTTCTTGGTGATTCAGTTTCTTCCATCCATTGAATATGTATTACCCCAGTGTGTTAGATTGGTTCTCTGTGTCCACAGCTCTGCCTGTTGACTTTGTTATTTGTCTTCAGGTGAGATGACTCCAGGGGATGAGAATAAGGGCAGAAAGGATAGAAGTGTGAAGGAGAAAGTGGCGTTAGGTGTGGGAGAAAGGAGACCGCAGAGATGTGCCATCACACCTTACATGAGCCGCCCAGAGAAAGAAAGAAATGAGGAAAGGTGCTGAGAGAGTCCTCTGGGCTTTGGCTAGATTGCTTTCTGTCTGACATGGAGGCCGAGTTGAGGAAGGATGGAGAGCACGGTCCCAGGATTTGGTCAGCAGACACTCAGGTGTTGATTTGCTCCTCGATTCAGACCTTCAGTATTCCATCAGGGAGCCAGAAAGCTGCAGATCTGGTGAGAAATAGCCCTGTCACTTTCGATCATACCTAGATCGCAAAAAAACATTCAGACCAAAAAACTTTAATGCAGGCGATTGGATCCTTTCCCTCTTTCTCTCAAATTCTGACTCAGCTGAGAAACCTCTCTCTCACCCTGTAACAGGCGGCTCAGCCCTCTTATAGCAGTCCCTTGTTCCAAAATGTGCCAAATGTAATAAAAATTTGATAGCGCTTGGCTCTTAGTCTGGACCTGGCACAAGAGCAGCAAGAAAGAAATTATGTTTCTGAGTTAAATTGGTTTCCTGGCATGCGATAAGTTGGGGAGCATTTTTAATCCACGACCTCGTGGAAATGTGTCAATCTCCCAGCTGCTATCATTCCTCCCATCCTGTCACCTTGCTCCCCCTTCTGCAACCTGCCCGTCATTTTCTTCAGGCTATGCTGTTCTTAAAAAAGTAAGATAGCAGGTGTGGGAAACCTTTGCCCCTCAACCAATTACCTCACCAGTGAATAATCCTACCCAACCTCACCTCTCTTCCCTCTCCATCCTTTCACCTCCCTGCAGCTCTCACTCCCTCACCTCCACCCACACATTGTCTTTCATCTCTTCCCCTCTTCCCCGCAGCCCTGTTAGGCTCTGTGGCTTACCAATTACAGCAGCGGCGGTCAGATAGCTAAAGTTACTTCCACAGGAAGTGTCCATGCATGCAGGAGGCATGCAGCTGACTGAAGAGACATGAGGCTTTCTCCCATCGTCACCTGAGGGAGTCTGATAGCCAGGCTCCGTCAGGCCTCACTGTTACTGCCTGTTGCATTGCAAGCCTTTCGCTACACCTCGTACTGTGCAGTCACTGTGTGTCTGACACTCTTCCTTTCCGTAAGTGAACATCCTGAAAGGCTCGTGGACAGGTGAACGAGCCAAGGTGTGACTGTGAAGAGCTGAAGGGATTTGGTTTACTAGTTTGTAAAGAAATTTCGGTGTGAAATGGAGTAATGTGACTTTTTTGAGAGGAGTGTGCTTATGCTTGTGTAATAGTTATTATTCTCGATTACAACATAAGGCTTTAAGTTTGGTTTCAGAGCCTGAATTTCATACTAATCATCAATCAATAGAAAGTTAAATCAGCAACTATTTGATAGCCATTTGTTCAAACATTTGCTTGTTCCAGATCATCCAATGAAAGGATTTGTTGATATTATATAATAATTGTAAACTGAATATGTTTAGTTTTTTTTCTGACCAACAGTCCAAAACCCAAACATTTGAAGACGTCACACTGGGATCTGTAAAACCTTGTGACATTTACACAACTCGTCAATTAATTGAGATTAATGGGCAGATCATTCTGTCATAAAAATAATTGTTAGTTGTGTCTACTGTAAATTGTTAATGATGGAGTAACCGTACAATCACCTATAATGTATTTGATAATGTGATTGTGTTTTATTAAAATAGTTTGTTGTTCCAAGAAGTGAACCTTAACTTTAAAAAAACAATATTACATGTCTGTTATTTAGGCATTACTGCGTTTCCTTTGAGTGATGTTCAGTTCTAGTGTCTTTTTAGGACAATTCCGTTAAAAATTATCTTTTAAAAAGAACAAATTTCATGGAATTCAGTTAAACATTAAAATTTTGATCAACTAAGAGTTTGAGAGCGCTATTTTACCCAAGAGCAAAACAGCACGCAGCGCAGTGCAAGTGTCATTCCTAGTTTCTGACTGACAAAGCTGCAATTTTCACAGCAGGTGCCCAAGTTGTGCAAGTAGGAAATGTACTTGCACCCATCTGTGCACTCATGGGCATGTTGGTCTTAAAATAAGGTGTGGTCATATGCGGCAGCAGAAAGCGATTCCTCCATTGACCAACAAAAACCTGGTCTAAAGTCAAAGGCACATTTCTTTTTTTACAATTTCAATGGCTCATTAATCAAATGTGCCTATGTGGTGGGTTTGCAATGTGCATACACTCTGCTTGTTTTCATTTGGTTAGTAATGTCACTACAATAAATATTGTGAGAGATTTAAGCAGCTCACTGAACACAGCATTGACATTAGATCCTGACCAATCCTGTCGTGGTGCAGGAAGATTTAAATAATCAATAAAGTTAAGCTGCTGGGCCTTGTGCATAAATGTGCACAGCGTGAAGGGGAGATGTACTTGTTATTGCCTCTGCGTGATCACTGCAGGTAATGGAATTAATATTTTCCTTATTAAAGATGTAGTCTATTATTTAACCCACCTGCATCCCATCTACAATTAATCAGAATAATCATTTTACAACCCAAACCACGTTACATATCACACACAGGGATGTGCAGCAGTCCTCTTCCTCCTCCTCAGTTAAACATGGTGCATTTGCTCATATGTAGACAACTGGAGTGGGAAATATTCACCTGGTACAAGAGACTATAGTTTATCTTAAGGGTAGTGTTTAAAACCACAAGCATATTATCTGAACTGACTTTTTACAGTGTGGCAGCAACTTGACAGCTCTATTTTTCTCCTTATCTGAAATTCAAGACACTTATGCAAGGGTAATAATGTGTTTTTGTGTCAGATAAGATGATTCTTATCTATCAAATATTATTGCTAGAAATCTTTGAACAGTTTTCTATGTTAACGTGAAAACAGAAGAGGAATAAATTGAATTCTGTCATAGAACAATAAGAGTTTATAAAAAGAATCCTTACGATATACAGTAAAAACATTTGTCAATCCGCCTTTTCTCTGCATCATTTCATAGTTGAGTCTGACAGTTTTTTTCCCCTCTTTCACCTGTAAAGATATTCCTCTGCTGTTACTTGCAGATTTGAACAGATAAAGAGGAGAGAGGGGGGGTTGGTGGCTTTAGCTCTCTTCTGTCAGTCTCCTCCTGCATACAGCCACCTTCTATGCCGGATGTCAGATAGAGAGGCTGCTGCTATGAAGGCCTGCCATCAAACAAATATGAATCCTGACATGCACAACTAGAGGAAGGGGCGCAGCGGCGAGGCGAAATTGGACCAAACTTACTCATTCATCATCAGACATCAGACAGTGACGTGTAGAAGCCTGGTCAACATGCCCAGAACCGCAGTACACTCTCATGTCCATGCAAAGGCATCCTCCTGCCTCCCTCTGCTCTCAGCCAATAAGCTGCCGTTATCTCAGGAGCCAATCAGGAGTGACGATCTCTGCCGGAGGTGTTGAGGGGCTGAAGAGACAGGACTGTGTCAAAGTCGTACCCTGTGAGGCAAGGCTGTATTAAAATTCATACAGTGCTGAAGCACCAGCCTGAATACTGATCAGGGCGCTGGTCCCATCCTGCAGTACCGCTCTGGAAAAATGGGCATCTCTACATAGCCATCCACACTTGCGCATTACTTACATACATATAAGCATATTATTGGTTAAAATAGCAGCAGAGGAGAAGAATGAAGAGAGTTTCAAAGAGGAGAGTGGGCGAAAACACAGAGCGTGAGATCTGGTTATACAAGGCTGTTGTGTCTCTGATCTGGTGCTGGAGCCATGATAGCAAGGAAGAGAGAGAGAGAATATCTATTTATGACAGTGTGTGGAGGCAGCTGTGGGCATGGAACCATATGCTGTTGCTATTTTTTCCTCTGTGCAATATGTTTGTGCTTTCTGTATAAATTGTAATGCGGTATTTATAAAAAAAAAAAAAGGTGCTTTCCCATTTAGTCTTACCTCCATGCCTTCTTGTAAATAGATGTCTGATGAGAACGTAATCAACGATTATGTAATAATCTGGCAAACGTGGAATGTGTAAATTTGTCTAGAATTTAAACAAATTGAGCAGTCTGACTTTGTGTTGCAGGCTGTGGCTGAGCCTTCATTTTATTTTATCTTTCATCTTTTATCAGATCACTACATCATCATATTATGTCATACAGACGTTTATGTTCACTGGTTCAACCTATGCAAATGTGACTACTTTATGTTTTGTCTAGTATTTAAATATTTTTGGACTATTGGTCAGAATATACTGTGAATACACAACCATAGGCTCTGAATTGTTTTGTGTATTTTATGACATTTATGTAGATTAATTGATGAATGAAGGAAATAATCTGTGGATAACCAATGATGAAAATAATGCTTAGCCTTAGCCTCAGACTCTTTTATTGAGGGTAAGATAAAAGATAACGATAGAGGGAAATTCAGTTGTCACAAAGATACAAAACGAGACGCACTGATGGGAAACTTAAAAAGAAAACCTTTGAAAACTGGTACTAATAATTGAACATTACAGCAGAAATATTAACCATGAAAGTAAAATGAGACAGGAATGAAATGAAGAGACAAGGAAGGTACAATAAGAAATATATGGAGAAAAAAACTTTATATTTAGTTACAGTTACTATACTGTGATAGATCAGTAAAAGGAAAATGCCAACATTTCCACTATATGAACAGCTTTGCCTCAGACTTTATCTGGTATTTATTTTTACATGTTTTTTTTGTTTTTGTTTTTAATGTTAAAACATCCTCCTGTGCCCCTCTGTGATCTGTATGATATTAAACCGCCTTAGAACTTAAACCTCTTACATTTAGGTCAATTTCAGGCAAATCTTTTATTTTATTTTTATTTTTTTATTTTGGGGGGGAAAATTACACATGGACATGCTCGGGTTAATCCTGATTTGACTGGACTTTAGATTAAGGTGACCTTAATCCTTCACCTGGCTCCACCCAATATTCAATCTCCCTCTCTCTATATGTAGAGAGAGCGACGGAGAGGAAGGGAGACCTCCGGTTGCCAGTGATGAATTAATGTGTTACCATGGTGACGTTCAGACTAGACAGAGGGAATCAGTGAGCGATCTCATGACCCGCTTGGATCTGGCGATGCACCAAGGAACAATGGTGGGGAATGAAGCCAGAAATTCCAGCTCTTGTCTTTTTTTAATTGTTTGTTTCCATCCCACCAATTCCATCGAAGTTCCCCACTCTTCCACCAGATCAAGCATTTCTCTCTGGAAGCAAATTAAACGTCTCCAAACAAGCATGTGTACTCACTATTTACTCCACAGTGAGCCTGACTAACGGCCAGAAGGATAGCCTATATTTACTTTCTTACAGGAAGTAGCTGTGAATACATTCTGGATGTGTGTAAAAAGCCTCATTTATCAGCAGCACTGGAGTAATCATACGTACCTGTTTTTACATGAAACTGCTGAAATCCAGCCATCTCCACTCAGACCAAGATTAATTGGCCACAGCCGTTTTTCTGCTGCTGCACGAAAATACTAGTGGGGCCCGAGCCAAGCTTGTGCACCATCACACACAGACTCACACTGACACGCTAACACACACACATCGAATCAACAAGTGGTCCCTGAGTCTCTGTTGAGTCAGCTCCTCAAGAATCAACATCCAGCTCTTCGGCTTTCCCCTCAAAGTCGGTCCGCAGAGAGAAAGGGCAGATATGGCTGCATGACACAGAGCAGGGGGACAGAGAGAGAGCAATAGACTGGAAGTGGAAAAACAGAGAGAGAAAGACTCTGACTGCTGCCACCTCCCCACCATACAAGCAGGATCAATGAAACAAAGTTGAATAGTTCTCACCAAGTAATCCTGTGTGGCTCTGTTCAGAGATCTGTGGATTGTCCAAATGAAAGCAGGGAACCAGGCCTCTCAAACTGGCAAAGTCTTTCGATTCTTTCAAATCTATACAGTGATATTGTTCTCTAAACAAATGAGTTAATGCATCATGTTATAGATCATAGGAGAGCAATAACATAATACAATCTTACAGAAATCTCTTTTAGTCCTGGTTAATCTATTGGTTTGAACGAAAAATAATTAACTGATCTGAAAATTAATGGTCATCAAGTGTAATGGGAATAACAGATAGTTGGAGGCCTAAGAGTGATCAATTAAGTATTTGATCATTAAAAATGAGTGTGTCCAGTGTCCAGATTTACTATTTTCACCAAATAACGAGTAAGTTTCAAAATGTTTTTCTTCAAAAGTGATCAAACGATTATCAATAATTGCCAACAAAATTGATTTAATAGAGTAATCGGTCCAGCTCTACTGACGGCGTCAGAATGCCAATGGATGGATGTTGTTGAAGTTAGGGTATTCGGTGGCTAAAAGTTGAATTTAGTCGAACGTTGCAGAAGATGCTACAGTTACACAACAGTGAAAACAATGGCCTGCATTCATATCTGTCTCCCATGCAACAAACGAGACGTCTTACTCATTTATTTTTAATATTAAATGAAAATTAAGTGAGCACAAACAGCTCAATGAATGAATCTATATAGTAAAAGACATCCTGTCCTTGCGTGACACGAACTAGGCTATAAACTGCAGCGTATCAAGTGTGAGTTTCAGTTTATCCATCGTAAACATCTACAGTGAGATGAAAGAAAGGAAATGAGAGAGTGTAGATACTGTGGGGTTTTTTTTTGTTTCGTAGAGGATTTGGAAGTCGATCGCCTGCTCAGTGAGCATCAAGCTCTGGATTTTGACCAGAGATAGTTAGAGGCTTTGACGGCGAGAGCCATTGTTGGACGGATCCCATCAGATTGAAGGAGGATAAGCTGCTTGGGGGATGCAGTCAGAGCAAAAGTCTTTTAGGCGTTGTCATTTATCCAAAAAAGGGTATCAATCATTCATTTGATGATGGAGTTTTGATTTTTTAGACGATGAGGAGAAATGGGCCGTGGAGAGATAAGTGATAGGGAGGCTGTCTTTGGGGCTTCAGTCCTAGAGATATACAGCATTGTCTCTGTGTTTTGTGTGTATGCATGTGCATTTTTCAAACACTTATCCCTGTAACCCTCAAGTGTTGTTGTGTGTGAGAGAATGTCGGTCTGTGTATGGGCTTAAATCCTTGAAAAACTTATTTACAACAGGAGAAACGAGATCTATTGCAAGTAGCGCAGTGAGATGTCAGACGCTTATGAATCCTGTAATAACAATGATGACTGGTGTAGTTTCTCATATCTGGCCAAGGTGACACTTTTCATTGTAAGCTTTTTGTTCAACAATGGATGACGTGGATTAGCTGCAGCACTGCTACAGTAAAAAAAAAAAGATTTAAAACACTGTAAAAGTCTATACAAGACACTAGAACCACTGAAACCAAATCATTTATTCCTGTAAATAAATTCTGAATAATATTAATAATATAAAAAAAGGCACATAAATAGTATTTACGGGTGTTTACCCCCCACTACAGTTACACATTTATCAGCTGTCTACTAACGTCAAGTCATATTCAAGCAGTCGTACAGCACAGCCATCATAACCTGTCACAGCTCCCTCCACCAACCCTCATTTAACTGTATAACCATTTGCTGTAAATTATAAGTTCCTTGATCCAAGTGTGTCTGACTTGAATCAGAATCAGACTTTATTAATCCCAGAAGGGCAATTCATTTCACAGTCTAACCCATCGATGTGAATAAATAAGAATAAATAAATAAGTAGGAATCATATATCAAACATCAACAGGCCAGTGACAAGTGCACAAATCAACAACATCAGTAATAACACCAACAATAATCCACGCGAGTGTGGAGGGTTGGCCTACAAATCAACGACTCCTTTCAGCATTTAGCAGCCTGATAGCAGAGGGGATGAAGGAGGGATGAAAGAATGGGACATTATATTATTATATATTATACATTATTTGAAACAATCACAAATATTGTAATTATCAGTACGGGGGGGATTTTTAACCCCCTCAGATCAGTTGGTGTACCAAACTTCAAATGTGCTTTGTCATTCCAGTAGAATGGTCCCCAGTAAAAAAAAACAAAAAAACAGCTTCCCCCAGATTCTGGTGTAACGATTGTTCCCTTTGATTTATTAAATATCTGGACACTGGGCTGCAAACAGCGGTGACACAGTAAAAAGTGCTTGTTTTGTCCGACTAACAGCCCAAACAGTCAATTTTCGACATATAATTGACTTGTCTTCTTTATGCAGTAGTTTGAATTTGGACAAATTGCACAAGAAGAAATAAATAAGTAGCGTATATGAAGTGGTTTCAGTGTTGTCTCTGTCTGTTGGTAAACGCATTAATCCTTCTGTTCACGCGTTCTTGTGTTGTCACTGCCTCATATGAGATGCCTGATAATATTTATTCCCACCGTTGTAACATAAAAGCTTATCAATGGTCTGAAGAGGTAAAAATAGTTCCAGACAAACAGCTAAATAATCCACGTGTCCTGAAAGCCGTCAGCAGGGTGCTCCAGCCTCGCTTTTAACGGCTGTGTATGTTTTAACCTGCAGGTCAAAGTGAGCTGAACCTTAAGTGCTACGGAAGAAGCTTTTACATTTTACATCAAGTGTGTCTCACTCTCCTCTCTCCAGGTTCCCATTTCAGGTCTGGCTGCCTCGTCTGTTTCTCCCCCTGTCACTACTCCCTCTTGCATCTCTCTCCATCTTCTTTGCTGCACACCCCTCATTCTCTTTGTATTAACATTTCTCCTGCCCTTTTTTTTTTTCTCTTTTCCTGCCCTAAATCTTAATGCATGGCCCCTTTTTCTCAGTGGCCCTATTGGTCTGTCCCTGTAGAACAGTGTGCCGGCTGTTAGCAGTGCCCAGACGTCATGGCACATGGCTGCAGCAAACTGGCTATAAATAACCCGGTCTCATGGTGCGCAGTCCAAGACGGGACCGAGAAGGAAAGCAATCTGCTGTCTCCCTCAAGAGATGCTCGGAGGGGAAGGCGCAAATAAAACCGTGATTATGAGTTTCATTATTGTTGTAGACAAGAGCAAACATTCAGTTCAGTCACAAA
Organism: Chaunax sp. Z400; assembly: GCA_037577475.1. NCBI lineage: Eukaryota > Metazoa > Chordata > Actinopteri > Lophiiformes > Chaunacidae > Chaunax > Chaunax sp. Z400. The sequence goes on from CM075185.1 coordinate 24,478,503, forward strand.
GGCTAGTAAAAATTCAAGCTGAAAATGGCTCCAACCTCTGCAGTCAGATGCGTTCAAATCACGTCAGACTCAAATATGGTTTATTTTGTTTCTGTTTTCAATGTTGTGGTGTGGAAATGTCCGTTAGAGTCATAATTTTACACCATCCGTGTCGTTATACATCTTTGTCATGGTGTGCACGGGGCAGTTCTGCATAAAAATTAAATAGTTCACTGTCATAATGCTGCTGTAACACCAGGCAGAGATGATGATTGCATTACCTCTGGTCTACGCTCATGTTTGCAGTCTTATTCTTTCTCGGATTAAAAAAGCAGCTCTTATAGTTATTGTTAAATTAGTTGGATATGTTTATACGTACATACATACACACACACGCACACATATATACATACATACATATGTATATGTATGCATTTGCATAAGTGTGCGCCTGTATACAGATAGAAATATTGCACAAGGGTTTATTGCAAGGGTTATTTTGTTTAGTAGTCTTATGGCTTGGGGGAAAAAAACTGTTCCTCAGTCTGCTGGTGAGGGTCCTGGGAGTCCTGTATCTCCTACCGGAGGGCAGGAGGGAGAACAGGCTGTTGTGGGGGTGTGATGTGTCCCTTATGACCCTCAGGGACTTCCCGAGGCACCGCTGGGTGTACAGCTCCTGCAGGCTGGGCAGCTCACACCCGGTGATGTGCTGTGCAGAGCCTTGCGTTCTACGCTGGTGCAGCTGCCGAACCAGGTGGTGAAGTAGTCTGTCAGAAGGCTCTCAATGGTGCCTCGGTAGAAGTCCCTGATGATTTGTGGTCCCAGCCCAAAGGTCCTTACAGGCGCCTGAGTCCGTACAGTAGCTCTGCTGGGCCTTCCTGACTACAGCGGTGGTGTGGGTGGCCCATGTCAGGTCCTTAAGGATGTTGTCACCCAGGTATCTAAAGGTGTCCACCGTCTCCACCACTGTGCCGTTGATGGTGACAGGGGAGTGATAGCAGATAGATCAATAATGAAAACGATCATTACTTTCAGCCGACTGGAGTTGATACGATTTGGAAGATTTAATTGCTAGATGGTAGTTCAGAGACAAAACTCCAACAGAATCACCATGAAGACCAAGATTACAGAGCCCCTCTTCAGCCTGCAACCTCTTATTTGTATTTACATTCCTGAGGGGACAGATCAGTGACAGCGGGACCCTTTATGTCCCCACGGAGCCACCACAGGTGTCTAATGTAGAAACGCAACTAAACCGCTGTAATTCCGACAGCAGCAAAGGCAATGCTGTTCTTAGCGACACCTGCAGTTAGCCAGATTTAAGCTAAATGCATAGAATTAAAGATGTGCAAACATTACAAACACGGTAGAGAAAGCAGAAGAGAGCGATAAGACGTGTTCTGTCTCTCTTTTGCTGCATATATGAGCAGAACAGTCGGACTGCAAAAATGAATTGACCATCACCTGGTGTTTGAAATCAATCTTCAGACCTCAGTTAGAAATCAATAAGTTTGATGATGATCTTGTCGGCCATCTGATCAATAAATCTCCCCAGATATGGACGCTGTCTTTCCTGGAGGATTTATTTGTTTTGAGGATTTTGCTTGTCGGTGCCAAGAACAAGCTGTCGCCCTGATAACGTCATCCTGTTCCTCCGGTTCTGTGCTGTGGGGGTAAAAAAAAGCTGCTCATTTTGCCAGCGTTTCTCATCATTTCTCTGTGTTAACGTTCAAACTCGTGATGCTGTTTGTCAGCGGAGTGAAAAATTGATTTAGGTGTTCTTCCCGTGGCCTTGTGTAATATATTCTGTAGGGTTACACTAATGTGAATGCACACTCCATTTGTTATGGTTCTCTGGATTTCTAACTGTGGGGACTTAATATGGATGAAAAGCCTCCCCTCCTCTCCTTGTAAGACATCCTCTGGTTGGAGCTTTCTCTTCGTGTCTCTCTCCTGGCTTAAACACTGAATAAATAAAACCTGCGCTGTACTTAGAACTTGTTGTTGCCACATAAAAGGGTTATTTTGACACGCAGAAGGTCATTTCTGACTCGCGCGTCGTGCTCTCTGCTGGCGTCTTTGTGGTCTTTCAGTCCCGTTTAAAGTGGTGCGTCTGTTTCTTCCAGGTGACAGTAACCCCAAGGAGTGCAGCCCCTTCATCAACAGCAGCGATGCTGCCGCAGAGAAGAGCCAGCAGTATGACGGCAAGAACATGGCCCTGTTTGAGGTACGGCACACTGAGCTGTTAATGCACAAAATCAGACATGATTGTAAGAATCAGGATACACTCATTCTCACAATTCAGTGGCTGAATAGGGGCTCTGACACCCATTGAAGAGGGCAATTACTGTGTGAAGGGCATGTGGGAATTTCAGGTTAATACAAGCCAATTTCACACTGCTACAGAGAAGAACAGTATTTACATTGTGCTGTCTGTGGGATTGCAAGATTAAACCAGAAAAAATAAAACAAGGTGTTTCACAACATTAATGTCACAGTAGCTGGTTCATCTGGCTGCATGAGATGGCTTACATCTCTTCTCCTCTGTTTTAGCTTTTTTTTTTTTTATTTTAAAAATGACTGAGCCAGGTCTTCTGTCTGTGTTTGCACGTCTGCAGGAGGAGATGGACACCAGCCCCATGGTGTCATCTCTCCTCAGCAGCTTGGCCAACTACTCCAACCTTCCCCAAGGTAGCAAGGAGCACGAGGAGGCCGAGAACAACGAGGCTGAGTCATCGCGCAAAAAACCCGTCAAGGTATGAAACCAAATCTGGGAATAAATGCACACATGTGATACAGTGCACACAACAGTATAGACACGCATGTTACATTCTATGTATGCATAGTTACAGATGTGTACTGTAAGAAGGCATCATTTATATTGTGGACATAACACAGTCTGACAGTCTGACTCAATTTGGGTAAATTACTTCTATGTGTTCAGCTGCAGCAATTGATTCATATGTGAAATGATTGCACATAGAAACGCTGCCTCTTTTCTTAAAATTGGGCTTTCTGTATGATTATAAGCATTATACATAAAATTTCATGTGCAATGTTAGTTTCAATTCTGAAGGAAGCTATTTGTTTTATAATTTATTTACCTTTAAATCCCTATAACACCGCAAACCTCAAACAAAAACAGCAGTTAAACTGTGGCACATTATCAGCAACATATTTGCATTTTTTCCTCATTTTTATCTTCGTTTTTTTCCCACCTGAATCATGAACCGGGTTATGCTCACATAGGAGGACCTTATTTACTCTAAACTATTGTCTCACGATGTCTTGTGTTTTCAGCAGCAAACTAGGTGAAACTGATGACATTAGGTTAAAAAGAAATTATTGTGCTTCTATTGAAAATCAGCAAAAACTGCAAATGATTCACTTCACCAGATTGATTTAATTAAGTGTGCTGCAGTAAACACAAAAGTGTTTTCTGGCTTCATTGTTTGTAATCCTTTCTGTGATTCATTATAATGTTATACCTGATCTTCTATTCGTATAAACAGTTAAAATTCACTTTATATTGTGTTTCTGTTTTTGGTTTTTTTACAATTATATTTAATTTTATTTCTAACATGGAGAATAAATAAAAAAAGATTTTTTTAAAACCTAAAAAAACAAAACAAACATATACTGCAGGGAGAATTGACAAAAAATGAAATGCAATATATACATACATGCATGTAGTCACTCTTTCACACATACATACACCTTTAATTATATATGCGTACCTACTTTATATTGTGTTTTAAAGCAGCCTAGTGATATTTGATCCTGTATGTATCCTGTAAGTTTCTTGAGGAATTTTCATGTCTCAGTTCCAGTTTGATAAAGCGCCGACATCACCGATTTTATAGAAATAATATTGTGAAGTGATAGTTTAAGCTGGCTGCATATAAATGGGCATGTTTACAGTTATGAAAAGTAACTCCTTCAACTTTCAGAGTCTGACACGGTGGGCAGAGATGAATCACTTTCCTGTGGACTTACATTGTTCTGCTGTTGTTTTGTTTATTGCACACACTGGACCATTTGTTCACTGGAGGAAAGGGTTGATGAGCTTGACCCGTGCTCAGCGACCGTCATTAAATGTTACCAAATGGAGATTTCTGTTTTCCATTAGATCGCATCATAAATTCCCCAAAATCAACTCACCCAGTTTAGAACGTGTCAGTCATTCTGTGTTGATATTTTAAATCCCCAGTTGGTGTTTCTGGATTGCATCTTAAATGCCACTCACTAATGAGCTCCTTCCCCATCATCCTCTGGTATTTTCTGCTGTTGAATGTTGAGATGAGTTTAATTTTCAGACTTTTTTTTTTTTTTTGTCTCCACACTTGATAGACAGACAGGAAGCTACATTATTAATTCTTTGGGAAAGGTGGTTTTAGCCGAAAGGCGAGATGTAACACGAAGCTGAAATGAGAAGAATGGTGATAATGGTGATGATAGTGCAAATAGTGTAAGAGGTTATTCCAAACCAGTGTGACAGTGTGGAATCTTAACATATTTTACAATGTTAAGACTCCAGACTCCAACCATGTGAGTAAAAACACAGTTTAGACGTTGTGAGCAGCCACAGCAGTGACAGGTTGACAGTTTCTCTTTGAGCTTTGACCCCCGTCTGCTTCACTTACACTCAGACAGGTCTTCCTCTTGTATCTAACCTTCAAGTGGATCTTTAACGACTACCTTGAAAGCCAGTCTTCCTGTCTGAGATACTGTCTATTTCCCCCATTTTGAATCTTGTAGATTTACAGTAGATCCTCAGTAAAAACAACAAAAAAAATCATTTTTTATGACATTTTATCTCAACAAGTGTTTAGATTCCTATGACGTTGTGTGCAGACATTTGTGGCTTCTAAATGATGAAATCGTCTTATTTTGGTGATCACCTGACTCCAGCAGGTTGACACTAATTATTTAATGGACTGCCATAAAATTTAGTTGAGACACAATAATAATAATAAATTTAGTAATCCCTTAATTTTTCATCCATTGCTGTCATCAGGTCTAATATTTGATTATCTAATACTTTTGTTATGACTAAACACCTGAAAAACTAATGACGTTCACATCTGCCTGTGTTTGGTGCTTATTATTAAATGTTAGCATGCTAACAAGCTAAACTAAGGAGGTGAATATGGTAAATATTATACATGCTAAAGTTCAGCATTTTAACATTTGCATTGAGAGCATGTTAGCATTTGGATCAAATCACCTTTGTGCGGCCTAACAGAGCCGCTAGCGTGGCTGTAGAGTCTTAGTCTTATAATAATAAATGGCAGATGAAGCCTGTAAGACGACAGAAACACAGAGTAAGTAACCAAGAATCTTCTGTCAAACTGCTATTTTCAGCAATGTTGTGGCCAGCCCCATGGGATAGTAAACAGTATGAATTTGTTTGAGCATAAAATGCTATTTAATCACAGCAAAACTTTATATTTTAAAAGGTGGTTCACCCATGAGCAAAAAACATTAAAAGAAATATTTTTTTCTCTTGCTTTTAAGGCTGTCTAGCCATGCAGATTTTTTTTTTTCTTGCACAGACCTATAGATACCTGTCTTAGCGTTTTGGATCTCCATTGCAACATTGTTACAAATTACTTTAAAACATCAACAGCATCCTTTCTCTCCAGAAACAATTTCTAAATGTATTTACTTTATTCACTGGAATTACTCTCCACTGAAGAATTTACCCTCATGAAATCACCAGTGAGACCTGTGGATTATTCAATGAAATGGAGACACTCTCCCTAGATAGTGATATGACCTTTAAACCTTTTGTTGTGTCCAGATTGTACAATATTGCTGATCGCATCTTCTGACAACAGCAGTGTCCACATGGGAATTGTTTCTCCTGGTATATTCCCTCATTATCCCATCAATCTCAGTTGTCCCAGATGTGAGGTATATTTGTCTGACTCGGTTCGGCTAACCCCGGGAGCAGATCTAATCTTCCCCCTGTCACCACAACTCAACTCCACAACTTTAATTAGTCTGCACGCAACAGCAGGCTGCTGCTTCACCAATCAGCAGCCCATTCCACAGCCAATCTCTCCATTCCCACCAGAGGCTTTTCGTTAAGGCAGTCTGTGACATTTTATCACTCACACAGCGACCCCTCTCTCTCTCTCTCTCCTCCAATTCCCTTCCCTCTCTAAGTCTCGTACCACTCCTTTTCTCCCTTCCTCGTTCGCCATCTCCTTCATCATCATTCCCTTGAGTGAGTTAGTGATAGAGAGCCAGAGATTTGGTTGGCATGTGACATGAGGAAGCAGTCTGGAGTTCATACAGGTTACGATGGAAACCAATCACAGCTGACTCCATGGGGTCAACCATTGAAATGTAACAACAAGATGACCTTTCAAACCAGAGATGGCAAATTTCTGCAATTCTGTGCATTTACACTTTTTTTTTCTTTTTTTTTTGGTCAAATGGTCTGTTTCTGTGTGACGTTTGAATCAGAGGAGAAAATTGAGGAGCGGGGTAGAGAGCAATATTTTAGTTGTATTATGTCTACAAATACAAGTTAAGACTCTACCATGTGAAGCACAAGCCATAAATCAACAACATCCAGAAACGCTGCTGACTTCTCTGGACCTGATGTCATCAGAGATGGACTGACACAAAGTGGAAAAGTGTCCTTTGGTCTGATGAGTCCACATTTCAGAGGGTTTTTGGAAATCATGGACGTCATGTCCTCCGGTCTAAAGAGGAAAATGACCATCCAGATTATTACAAGTACAAAGTTCAAAAGCAGCATCTGTGATGGTATGGGGGGTGTTAGTGCCCATGGTATGGGGGGTGTTAGTGCCCATGGTATGGGTTAGGTAACATCTGTGAAGGTATGGGGGGTGTTAGTGCCCATGGTATGGGGGGTGTTAGTGCCCATGGTATGGGTTAGGTAACATCTGTGATGGTATGGGGGGTGTTAGTGCCCATGGTATGGGGGGTGTTAGTGCCCATGGTATGGGTTAGGTAACATCTGTGATGGTATGGGGGGTGTTAGTGCCCATGGTATGGGTTAGGTAACATCTGTGATGGTATGGGGGGTGTTAGTACCTATGGTAGGGGTTAGGTAACATCTGTGATAGTATGGGGGGGTGTTAGTGCCCATGGTATGGGTAAGGTAACATCTATGAAGACGCCATTGATGCTGAAAGATACATACAGGTTTAGGAACAACACACGTCTTTTTCAGGGTCATCGCCGTTAATTCCAGTAAGACAATGAAGCCACATTCTGCTGCTTTACAACAGCGTGGCTTCGGAGTAGAAGAGTCCAGGTACCAAACTGGCCCGTCTGCAGTCCAGACCTGTCCCCCATTGAAAATGTGTGGAACATTATGAAACACTGAAAATGACAACAGAGACAGACTGTTCAGAAAGTCAAGTTGTATATCAAGCAAGAAGAATGAGACAGAATTCCACTTTGAAAACTTCAGCAAAATTTGTCATCTCCTCCCAAATGCTTACTGAGTGTTGTTAAAAGAAAAGGTGATGTAGAACAACAGTAAACATAAACCTGTCCTAACTTTATTAAAATGTGTTGCAGGCATCAAATTCAGAATGAGTGTATATTTATAAAAAACAGTTTGAACATTAATGCAAACTTTGCATTTAGGTTAAAAAGGATTTGTAAATCCTAGCATTCTATTTTTATTGATATTTCATATTTTAAAAAACAACTTTCATCCCCCGACATAATAATGACAGGAGGATAAAGTCGTCAGTATGTCTGTCTCTCCGTCCATCTGTCTGTCCATAATCTTTTCTTTTTTTTCCACTGAAAGATGATTTGACTCTGAATGTTCATCATCATCTATCCCCTACTCTGGGCTCACCAGAGGAATGGAGGATATACACTGATGCACATGTTGGGGGTGGTAGTCATAGTATAGTCATGTTCAAATGACTCTTGTTTTAAGTTAAGGTTGTATAGAATTTCTATCTGTAATATTTTCACCAACACAATACAAACCTTGAACATGTCAATGTTATTCCAGTAATTATCTTGGTGAGTGCTTTTGCCAAGAATTACAGGAACAGCGTAATGGTCCCTCACATAAACGCTGTTTCTCCTCCAGGTGTTTTACGATCCCTGCTCTTATCTTTGACCTCACCGTCCTCCCCTCTCCCTCCCTGCCTCCCGCCCTCTCTCCCTCCCTCTCTCAACAGACCGATGCATTGAATCATTATTCCCGTACGCATCCTTCTGAAGGATGAACCCTGATTAATATTGATTCATGGTAATATCATATCAGTTCTCAGCAGAGCTAAACAGCAATTTCACACTTCATATTGTGACGACAGGAGCAGCAGGGCAGCAAATGATGCTTGTTTTTATAAGGATGATCTCTTCAGATGTCTCATATTGTCCGAGCAATAGATCAAAATTAAACTTATTTAATTTGTGGCCGTATGTGACAAAGAAAAGCAGCAGGTTCTCTATCTGAGAAGCTGGAACCAGGGGATTTGGTAAATATTTAATGAGTGGAAGAAGACCACCGCTCCACCCCGCTAGATCTTCGTAAAGGTGCTGAAGTATATGTAGATCCAAAGTGAAGGGACTTACTTACACTTAGATCTATGCAGTGTTTCACTTTCCGTCCATCCAACCTTTTTCACTGCTTTATTTCTGTTTGAAACGATTGATTGATTATGAAAGAATGCTTCCTTTTTTTTCCTGCCCATCAACTCATGCATTAATTTACTAACATGTTCAGCTCCATTACACTGAATGATAATTGATAATTATAATTGGATGATGTAATTTCTTACTTTACGCTGTTAAAGCTTGTTTTTCTCATCCAAGATAAATAGCACAATTATCAGATTGAGTTTATTTATGAAACAAATAATTCAGAACTTTATCCTGAATTCCTGAAGTTTCCTACATTGTTTAAAGTCTTTAAAATTTCTCTCAATTAAACATTTGCTTCTTTCTGGGTGAGTGTTTGCCGTGTAGAATGTAACGCCAGCTCACCTGGCCTGCTTTTATCCCAACCAGGTTACCACTGACCTGAATTTCAGAGACCAAAGGATTCAGTAGACGGTTCAGCAGCACATGTGCATTAGTGGAAAAGGAGTCTTTCAGCCTTGAATGTGGTAGTGTGTCTAAATAGTGGTGGGAAAACACGAGGCCTTGTGGAGTCTTTCAGTCTAGAATATTCTAGTAACACATGTTGAAGCTTTTTTGAGGCTGTGAGCCTTCAGCACCACAGAGGGCGATAACAGTCAGTGTTTTACAGATAACTTGGATAACGCTTTCACACACACACACACACACACACACACACACACGCAGTGTTGACCGCTGAGTGACTGGTTCATCCACAGCTGGTCAGGGAGGCTGATGTTCACTGGCCTTTCCTCTCGTTGTCTGTTTAATAATTCAACACACCTGAGCAGAAACACATTTGCCCTATCAGCTCCTGTTTGGCCAGCAGAGCGTGGAGATGGTGTTACAAGCTCCCAGTTGGCCTCCCTCTCTGTCATTAACCTCCCCTCCCTCCTTCCGCCTCACCCTCTCCAATTCATGCCTCTGTCTCGGCCCCCACTGTCAGAAAAGTTAGTGTACTTCTCACCTCCCCTGCTTCATCCATTTTCTCTCCTCTCCTCTCCTCTACTCTCCTAATGTTTCACTAGTGAATTAATTACTATATGTATTGGTAAGGTATTGATGGAATTCTTTTGATCTACTGTAAACAACATTTGAGACAAACTTTTAATGATGCAGAATTCAGTGATGTAATACCTCCAGTAACCTTTCCACAAATACAGATGCAGCTCCAATAAGGAATTAATAAACATGAGAACACAGATCCAGAAGGTTTACAATGTGCATTAGATTCAAGTTCTGCTAGAGAGCATTAAAAAATGCCTGTAGGAAGTGATTTAAAAGTTAACAGGAGTTTTGCACGCCTAAGCAGGTTTGCAGAGTCTCCAGGAGCCTGAGAGACTGGATGTTTCCTCTCCTCTCTCTTTTCAGATGTATGTTGCCTCTCCATATTCCTCCCAATATCCCACTGCCCTCTTTTATTTTCGGTCCCCTGCAGCTAGCCAAGGATATGGAGGCGTTCTCAGCTTGCCGTTTTAATTCTTGTCTTCTCCAGACTCCAATCTCTGGCAGAGAGAAAGTGCAATCTTTGCTAACCACAGCAGTTCAGGAACTGTCCATAGGAGGGTTGAAATAAGATTGAGTGATGAGAGAAGACCAGAAAAGGGCGATAATGATCAATACAGTATATGTCAGATAATATCCAGTATGAGATTCTAGTTTTCAAACTAAATAAAGTTAGTTTGTCGCTGTTATTTGATCCGGACCTGAGTGCTTTCCGATTTGTCACCTCTGTGATTTGGTTCAGTTCATTTCAAGCGACTTAAATTATTTGGTTTAGGTCAGGAAGCATAACACTCCTGTGAGTGTTGAAGGAAACTGTTGAGGTGAGGTTTTTGATTTTGTTTCAATTTTGGCAATACTGACTTTGCACCTCAAGATTTACATCCATATCCGATACAGGAAGTAGAGTGTGTGGATGTGGATGGGTGTGTATGCATCTGGAATCAAACAACAAACCATAACTTCAGTCTGTCTCTGATCTCATCCAGTGTTGTATAGTTGACTAACCTTAAACACACTGTAACCATATATTATCTGTCTTTACCGCGTGTCTCTCTCTAAACGTAATGATGCTTGTTACTGTATATGCATATAATGTAGGAAACAAGACTTAAAAATGTTGGCCAAGATTTTTTTTTTTAATCCCACAGTCTAACCCTCCATGATTGATTTAATAATATAAAGCCATTGTGCTGTTTTTTTGTTATCTATTGTTATCTATTTTTCTAGCCATTGGTACCTAACCATATTTTGACGATATTTTATTTACCATAACCACAATCTTTCCCTGTGTACAGAGAGACTATATACAGAGAAAGCAACACATCTTAGAATGGTGGCACTGGACATTAAGACATGTCATCATTGAACATATTCCATAGATTCGCAAAATCGTTTGAATGAAAATTCTGGCATGGTGATTGGTTCAGGTCCCCCACATGACAGTCGCATGATTTGTTGACCCAACCATCCACCGCAACCTCCTTCCTAAGAGACTCTGCAACATTACAACAATTGCACATGTGCTGCGTTGAGGGGACAATCGTTACTTTCACAACTGCCTGAGTTTGCATGTCAGGAAAGCCTCAACCTGGATTTATAAACAAATGATCGGTGCAGTTGCAGACCTCAGTGGATCATGTGAGTAAAGTGCTCCTGATGGATGCAGAGGCAGGAGAGAGACAGCCTGGTGAGAGGCTAGTGGTAAGTGGTAGGGCAGCAGGAGGCAGTGGATCTGGAGTAGATGCTGTGAAAGGTCTTGTTGTGTATCTGACACACCTGAGCCATGTATTCAGTGGGTTGAGTGCACTTCCCAGGGGGTCGGGGGGGCAGCTGTTCCTTCCTAATTCAGTGGTGCCACGCTTGCCTACCTGTGGCTCTGCAGCAGTCAGCGTTGCCTTTGCTGGCGGTGGCTTATTCTCCGGGGAAATCATCATTCTGCCAGCTCCCAGCCCATTAAACAGACACTCATTCAGAGAGTGTGTGTTTGTGTGTTTTCAGAGCAGGCGCTGGTCGGGACGGCAATCCCTGTCCACAAATGAACAAATGAAACACCAAATGAATGAAAATAGAAAAGCGGCACTTTCAATAAACACCCTCCTTTTTCCCCCCATCAGAGTCATTGATTCAATGCATACACAAGTGTTCCATGTGTTTGAGGCTATTTCTCAATATGAAGCCGTTGGAAAGCACGCATTAGTTCACCAGATGTTTTGTTTCGGTGGCTGTTTTTCAAACGCACAGAGGTGTTTCATCATGTTCAGGTTCTCAGACTTGCTGTAAGCCCTCTCTGTATCTATTATCTGTGTCTGTACATCTTATGTAACACCCAGGATTTCTAGCAGACAAACACTGTGTTTCAAAGCCTGCTTATTGTTGAATCTGGATTATAATTTATCGCTCAGCTGTGAGCAGCCGCAGATATTCGTACAGCGGCTGACATACGTGGCCTGCTTGATTTGGGTTCTCCATTGTGTGGGAAAAAAAGCAGGCGGAGAAAATGATATTTTGCAGTCTGTAGAGGGTTATTTCCTACTTTGGTTATGTTACTCTCCTGTGTACTGTTGTGGAGCATAAACACCTTTTTGTTGTAATGCTGAACCAAAAGTATTACACACCTTTTAGGGCAGATTAGTGCAATCTGTAATCATTTTAAAACTATTAGAGGAAAGAGATTCCTTCAGTTTTCACAGAACTTTCTCACTGTTCTGCCAAGATTTGATTTGATTTATTTCACAGTCTAACCTTCGTGTGCCTTTTGAATTAACAAAGCCATATTTTGTTTCCTTATCTATTTTTGATAAAAATCTACAGTCTGGGAAGTTGTGGCTATTTCTCTAACAACTGTTTTTCTGTTTTGATCTGTTTGAAGTTAATACAACAAACCGAATAAAAGAGGCTGTAAAATATGTCTTCACCTTTTTGAGCACTCAAATGCACACAAAGCAAGGTCTTTGTAGATTTAGAGATCCGTTTAAAATAGAATCACAAGCCTAGAAAGGACTTAAAGAGCCATCATCTTCTTCAGAGTGCTTTGTCTACCATTGTACTTTATGAAAATGCTGTCTGGATTTCCTCCAATAATTTACTTATTATTACAGACTGACCTTACACTGTTTTCTGCAGCAGCAGCCGCTGTTTTAGGTCTCACAACAAAGTGCTGATAGTCCCTTTCTACCTGCAACCCCAGACTGCTAATGTATATTACACACCAAGTCCCTGAAGGACGTGTCAGGGGAAAATCAGGTTTTTTAATTACAGCACTGCTACTGGGTGATTATGAAAAGGAAAGAATGTGGCGGTACTACTCCGCTTATACTGTTTACTGTAAACATTACCAAAAAAAAAATCTCTCTCACTTTTTTCCATTCTGCTCTGAATGGTTTGTTTTAATAAACCTTTAATTGTCAAACCGCTGACTGTGCAATAAATTGCTCCACGTGGATAATAAAGTTTTCCTCGAACTTTGAACCTTGTACTTATCCAAGACTAATGAAGGAAATGCTTTCTGACAGTGATAATGGTTTGTCTCACCAGTGCCCCTAAATGCCAGCAGAACTATTTTCCATTAAATGTTAACACTGTAATAATAATACAAATGTAGTTCTATAAAGGTAGAATCCCATTCAGGCTTTATACTCATAAAAAAACTATTAAGATCCTTGACAAGCAGATGATGAAAAATCCTCTCCGCCACACACTGAAGGGCACAGTCACAGTGAGTCACAATCTGATTTGCATAGCTTAGACAACAGACAAACTGTGCAAATCATTATCATCATATAGTGGGGGAGGTGACAGAGATGGATGATGTTTGTTCTCCCACAGAGGCCATGATGTGGGCCTTTGATTAAAGTACACTGCTCAAGGTTGAGAGATTCCCTGCTGTGAGGATTAAGTTGTGTGTAGATGGCAGGTTGCAGAATATGTGCACACGTGACAAATGGATTGTCGCAAAATAAATGTATAGCTTTAACAGAGCACTACAAACATATAAAACAACATATGAACATAACAGTTCAGCTCAGGTCTTTATTGTTCCACAAGAGGAAATTCTATTCCCAGTAAAGCAGCATAAAAAAGGTCAGTAAGGAAAATTATTGACATTGAAATGTTACTAGCATATAATAAAAGTAAACACTGTGGAAATAAAATGAGAATATAAGCTGCACGGGAAATCAAGACGTCGTTTATGATGTATTTGAAACATTTATTGCAGAGGTGATAAATGCAAACTTCTACCTGATCTGTCAAATTTTCAGAAAACCACATCTGACCAGAGGAGAGGAAGTGAAAAGACGGATTTAACATTAAAATGTATGACAGAAAACGCTGCTGCTTGATAATGAATTTACTTGCAACACTAACATTGTTGCCTATTCATTCATTTTCTGTAATCGCTTATCCTGTGTAAAGTCAGTGGGGGGCTGGAGCCTATCCCAGCTGATTTTGGGCAGGAGGCGGGGTACAACCTTGACAAGTCGCCAGTTCATCACAGGGTCACATAGAAAGACAAACAACTATTCACACTCACTCCTACTGTCAATTTAGAGTCACCAACACCTCTACTTGCATGTTTTTGGTGGTGGGAGGAAGCTGGAGAACCCAGAGGGAACCCATGCAGACATGAGGAGAACATGCAAACTCCACACAGGAAAGTTTCAGGTCCTCAGGTGGATTTGAACCCAGGACCTTCTTGCTGTAAGGCAACAGTGCCACCCACTGCGCCACCATGCCACCCATTATTGCCCAGTCATATTCAAATTCTCAAAAAAACTGGAAAAGTCTATGATGGATCAACTTTCAGTCAACATTGAAGATGTTTAAATCTATATAGAAAATATAGTCTCTGTTGCTGTCTCTTGGGTCATACCTCAGTCTTCACATCAAAGCTCAATTTCTCGTAAATGAAAGTTATCCTGTGGATTTTGGACCAACACTAACACGATGGAAGAATGTTTTTCCTGCGGCTCGCAGCGAGGAACACGAAGGCTACTTGCATTTAAACGCGGATGTAAATAATCCAGGTTTCACACTTCTACTTTGCAAATATTCTATGAGAAAGGAAATGCGTTCAACACATTTGTTAACAGCGTAAATCTTGTTTGAATATTAACGTTACATTAAAATAAAGCACAATTTGCTTAGAATAAAGCTAAAGGTTCCAGTGTAGATGCACTAAGTTTTATTTTGAATTATAGGGAGCCTGAACCATTTGTTTTTTAAACCACAGATTTAGATGAATAGGATAAGTTGCTAACCTACATGCTATGCTACTTGATATCACATAGTGTTAATATATCATATCATATATCATATCATATGATTATACATGTTCATATTTGCTGCTCTCCACAGCCAGGTTTCTGAAGAGATAAGGTGTGTAATTACAGCTCTCGCACCGTTGTTTATCCAAAGGAAATTAGAAGATAATTATATTTGTAAGACCTGTTTGGACTCGCTCTCCCTCCCTCTGTTTCTCCCTCCTGCTCACACTCTCTCTTTTCTTCTCTGCAAACAGTGCATTATTAATGCTGGAAAGCGAGCCTCTCCAAACAAATCACATACTGTAGCAGCAGACACAATATTATTCATTTGATGTCAGCCACTTGTCAGGATGATTTGATTAAATGTCTGGTTTATGAATTCAGCATCTGCTGTCGCTTCTCAGTGCAGGGCTTCTTTTTTTCTTTTTTTTAAAAAATCCTCCATCTTGTGTAGTGTCCATCCTGCTACAGCAGACTTAATAACCAACAGGCATACACATGTTTTTGTGACAACTCCTCACTTCAATAACATCTCTACACATAAACCACAGCTAGTCAAGCCTTCTACTCATCCTGTTTGTCTGTATGTAAGTTTAGAGCTGCATGAGAGGTTTGTCCATGTGTTACCTGTGACGTAATGACGTAACAGTTAAGGTCTGTGCTCGCACTTGTAAAAAATAGGCCATGGCTGGATGTCAGTGTAATTACCCTTCATTGGCCAAACTCTCCTTGAGCAGGAAATTAATATTTCTCTATTATGTTCCGGGTCAGGTGACGTGTCCTTCAGGTTTAATGCATACCATCACATACACACACACACACACACACACAGCCACATTCACCAACAGTACATAAACAAATAGGTGCATACAAACAAACACACACAGAAACCTTCAGAACACATTTAAACCATTAATCAACCTGATGTGCAACAAATGCACCTTCAGTCTCCAAATGTCAGTAATCACCTTCAATGCAAAGGACTTGAAGCTGGTTCTCGTCCTCCATAAGGACATGCAGATCAGATCTCTCTCTTTGTCCAACAATAACAAATCCACAGCAAGAGCCCTGTAAAGAAATACAATTATAATCCACCCATTGAACAGATTACTCCCCTGGCTGTCTCCTGATCTCAAAGTTGTCTTTCCTGGACTCAAAGTAATTATTGTTGTAGGAATCAGCAAAGGATTTGCAGAAGGCATAGTGGGAAATCTTTAAATAAAAAAAAACTACAATAAAACTACAACAATGTGATAGCAGCACCCAAAGCACCATATCACAATATCAAATTGGGCCTTGCACAGTAACCATCTGTGAAGTCCTACAGGTAAATTGTCAGTTTGACCTTCTGTTGTGTTTTCTTTGGATGTGACCTTCTGAGAAATAAAACGCAAGACACACAAATTGGCACACTGTGATTCCCAGCATGCATGGATGGTGTGTTGGCTTTCAGTGATTCATGTAGTGGCCAAAGTGAAACAGGGGTCATTTAGCCTGTGCTGCACATATGGAGCATGAGGCTTACAGCAAACAAGCAAACAGTTATCTCCTGTAGAATGAAAAACTGTATCTTCACCAATAATCTCATCAGAGTTAAGGAGAAAACTGTCACAGTGCAGACAAAATAACACATCATGACTGGGAAATGTGCAAAAAAACAACAAAAAAAAACAGTCATCACAGCTACCATGTTACATATTACTGAGCAACTTTAAAAATCCATATTTTTAAGAACCCAATATTTTCCTTTCACTTGCCCTAATCTATTGTTTGAGTAACAGTTTGAATAACGTCTCTCCTCATCCTCCTCCAGGCACCTCAGCTCGGCACTCTGATGGGCGTCTATCTGCCGTGCATCCAGAACATCTTCGGCGTGATCCTCTTCCTCAGGATGACCTGGCTGGTGGGAATCGGAGGTGTCATTGGAACCTTTATCATCGTCTTCATGTGCTGTGCCACAGTGAGTGTGTTACCCACTTTTATATTAGCATCTCAGTTACAGTACACTGTGGCTGCGGGGGTGGGTGTCATTAGAGAGTGACATTAAACTGGGGAGAAACATTTTACAGCAGACATGGCTGCAGAAAGAGCACAGGTAATGAGCTGTGGAGTAAAAGATCCCAGATCTTTACCATTATTACCTTGTCTGTTAGGCTAGTGGAGATTAAAGAATCCAAGGAGCTGCTGGATTAGATTAAGAGATCTGTTGGGTAGTATATATTTTATTTTATTTCATTTTATTTTATATTATTTCATATTATTTCATTTCGTATTATTTTATATTATTTTATTTCATTTTATTTTATTTCATTTTATTTATTTACTGATTGGTTGATTGATTGATTTGTCAGCGGCTCTTTGTAAAACCAACAGTAAGTGATTTTGGATAAAGACGGCTGACTGTTTAGTCACATATGATGTTGTTAAATATGTTAAATACAAAATGTCTGTAGTGAAGTTGACAAACTGGGAATGAACTCAACAATATCTGTCTTTATCCATCATTGTTGAAGGCCATAGACGTCCCAAAACACAGCAAAATCTTAAAGAATATTAAGAAATAAAAGCTGAGGTCCAGGTCAGAAGTGAGTCCATACATTGTTTTTAAGAAACGTGCATGAAGGTGATAAAATACCTTGATCTGTCAGCTATTTCATTCATTCCTCAATAGGTTAACATGTGGTTAGTACAAAATTCCATGTTACTTTAAGTTGTACCTGGGATGTGATTCAATATCTCGACCATAATTCTCTTGTCTCCTGCCCTGTGGAGTTCAAAAACGCTTTGTCTCTTAGGTAGGTGCAGTCAACTTCTACAATATTGCAGTGCTAATTGAGTTTAAGGAGTAAACCTAATTTCTAACAATATAATTCATGTTAAAGTGGGTTTTTTTTGTGAATTTTTTATTTTTTTTATGTCAGGGTCCAAAAACCAACATGATAGTCTGTGATTGTCAAGCCCATTGATTTGAAATCAGGTCATAAATCTTAAAAAATATTCACAATCTGTTATTTAAAAATACTTTATAACATATTACAATGACTGGGCATAGTAGTTTAAAAAAAATGCCTCTCATCATGAGTAAATAGCTCATTTGTAGGGGCCTATTTTCAGCTACTACTGAGTTTTTATGGTATATGCAGGCTTGACTCAGAGTACACAACAGTCATCCTCTCCATTTATATTCACTTGCTCTTGCCTTTGGGAAATAATAACTATTTTTACTTACTACAGTGGTGATATTGTTTCAAACTCAACAAAGCTTTATTTAGGCACCGTTTCATGGCAGTAAGTTATTTGAGGCAGTTTGATCATATTGCCCATTGGTGGAATATGATGTTGCTGTAGCTGCAGTCACATGTCATTAGCTATGAAGGCTACCTTCAGAGACTTTGCACAAATAAAGTTTTTTGCTCTTTGCAGAAAGAAGGAAGCTGCCGCTATCTCATCGTTTCACTCGTTCTTTAAAGATTAATCATTCAAGTTCTTTCAGTCTGTTAAAAGAACAAAATGGATGATGACACGCTGTGATGTTCCCTGGTTCCCATTAACATCAGTGCCAAGGAGCCGTCATGTGTCAGTCTGACTTTGGCGTTGGACTGACATCCCTGTGGCCTTGAGACTCGACTTACAAAAGACGGTGTCCTACAGGATCGGCAGTCAGTGATCTGAGCTGCTGTTACGAAATGATTATGTTTGATGAATTTGATTGTCAGGAATTATATTCTACCGCTTTACTGACTGCCTAACATCTTATCTGTTCAGGATAAAGGCGGTATTATGTATTTATGTTATTGTACATGGCAGTTTAATTCAAACTGTGTGGTCTCTCAGTTTGGGTTGTGTGTCTTTCCTCCGGTTTGCAGTGTAGCAGGACTGTATGTTGGCATGTCTGTGTGTTTGTGCAGCCTAGATTCTCCTCTAGCACTGAGTGTATTTATAGAACAACCCCCTCAAATCCCAACCATAGCGAAGTTGTCTGCACAGACACACAAACAATATGCTTCCCAATCATGTTTCTGTGTGACGGTGTGAAGAGGGCTTTGAAACATACTGACTGAGGGCAGTATGCCTTTTTTTTACCGTTTTTATATTGATTGTTGTGCTCTATTGAAAACTGAATTGACAGGTAAATGTGGAAATAAATAATTAACTCTGATATGTAGGCATTCAAATTGTAAAATGGCTCCTATTTAAAACAAGTGTGCCAGTCTGTTTCAATAATCTGGTGCATGTTTTGCTCTGTTTTAACTCACACCTGCCTGTTTTGTTGTCTCATATATGTGCATGTCATCATTATGTTGTTTTTTTTTTTGCAATTGATGACAAATGTAAAAACAGAACTTTTATCCCATTTAAATTGTTATTATACTTATTCTTAAGAGTAGATATCTGTGGATGATTCAGAAAATATATGGTGCTGAGCTTTATACAAAAAATAGCATAAACAATTGTGCAGTGTAAAAAAAAGAAAGCTTCCAACATCAAAGCTGGTTCAGGTTTACAGGAAGCAAACGCAAATACCAGGCTGGATGTCTTATTCTCTTGAACTATACACTAAAATTTCTTTACACTTCATTTATACCTACATTCTGTTCCTGCTTCCTTCTTTTGCTCATTTTTTCCTCACCATTTCTATCTTTTTCTCACACACACTTATGTCTTATCAGTCACACTGTGCTCATTGCCCCGGGGCGATAAGCCTGAGCATGAACGGTGTGTGAGAAACCCCCACCTCTCTCCTCTTGAGCCCCTTACATAACACATAACCACCCAGCCCTGCAGCGGCTGGGCGGTTTACATACACATAAATGTACGCAGCGACATCACCTCAGTGAAATCCACTTGAACGGCGCAGGAATCATGCATGCTCTAAAGCTCGATGATATGCAGCAGGACCCCATGTTTTATTCACACAAATGCATGATGGGATATCACTGACGGAGCACTTTTCATTTGACGATCAATCACAGCGGCACGTATCTGTCCAACACCATTACTTCTCCATCATGCAACATTTTGACAGAACATTAGCGAGCCGACAAAACTGCGCACATTCTGGGAATCATTAGTGTACGAGGAATGTGCCTCCAAGTGGAACAGCTCTGACACGCCACACCATTAACCATGAAATTATACACACACAAGCATTTCAAGAGTCAGTGCGGGACTGCAGACGGCGTTCTCCGAGTCTGTGTATTCAGAGATGTGCTGCGGGTGTGTGTTTGTAGCCCAGATAATGAATGCAGGCTTGTCACTGAGATAAAATTATGTTTAATATTCTAGATGGAAAGTCATCTGTCGTTTGGCCCTCCTCATTACTTCCAGGTCTTGAATCCAAACGCTGCGAGGAGAAGGGGGATCTGCCCACTGTCGTGACTCATTTAAATGCTAAGGATGGTTTTCTCCCTTCATCCCTTTCATTTTTTACTCTCATCTCTTTTCACTTTCTCCATTTCTCCCACCCTTTTTTTTCATTTTACAGTCTCATTATTTCCTCCCTCTTCCCCTCTTTTTCTTCTCTGTCATCCAATTTTGTCCTGCTTTGCCACCTCTCCCCCCCCCCCGTCTCACGCCGCTGCACCTCGTCCCCTTGTGCTCAGTCTGAAAGTGAGAATCGCCTCCATCTCCTTCACCTTGCACTTTCGCCTTCTCCAGCGTACCATCCACAGCCATTTCAAGTGGAAAAACAACACACTAAAAATGAGAATTCTACTGTGAACTGATGAAGCTGTACTTGACAACACTCTTCTGCATTTGTGTAATGAAGCATACTAATGAGGCATGCTCTCAGGGCAGCAAGAAAACTTCATTCCAGTCAAAACCAATTTCTGCTCAACTGCAGAGGTCTACTAAAGACCAAACCACAGCTTGTCTGTCGCTGTGGGAAGAAACAGACCTAAAGTGTCCTTTGCAGTCAATGTCATAATATCAGCCAGCAGAACTTTTCTTAAAAATCAAAATTAGCTCCTGCAAAATACATACTTCAAGCTCAGCCCGTAATCATGATGGAGTGTTCAAGTTTTGCTACCTGCCTCACAAGGAAATCGTTCCTTCTATCTCATATGTGAGCTGTCTGCTCTTGGACCTCATGTGATCAAGACAGATGGCGAGGCAGTAAAATCTACTGGCACGCTTGGAGGTCACAGTGCATGTGGATGCATGTGAGTTTGGAGGTACAGACACCGACTCTACTCTTCATAGAGAAGGGCAATGCTGGAAAACCAGAGTGCAGCATACACTCCATCAAGCTGTCACAGTTTTAGGTTACCTGCACTGCCTGGTGGTGAGATGATGAAAACGGGCCACAGGCTCTGGGTCAGTGGGAAAAAAAGATGTCCCACATCCTGCAGAATAATTCTGCCTCCACGGCCAGTCCACCAATCAGCTGCTGATTCACACGTGAAGTCATCAGGTTAAGTCGTTGGATGTTGTGGTAAACACTCACCTGACCTGGGAAAAAATAAGACACTAAACGATCAAAATTTTAGACATTAAATGTACAATATCTGTAATAAATCAGGGCATATCAAGTTTAAGTGGCAACTTTGAGGACGGTCGAATGATCGTCTCTTTTTGTGACAGCAGCTGATTGATGATATTTGCTAATGTCCCTGTCCGCAGTGAGGGTCGTGTGCAATAAAAGTAGGACACTGCTAAAAGTAAAGGTGACAAAAAAGTGACAAAATAAGATTTCATTAAAAAAAAAAGAAAAAGGAAAATGACCAGAATGCAGAGGAAGGAAGTGAAATTGGCCAACGTCACCAGAGACAAAGTGCTTGAGTTTTAAAGGTCACAGTTGCTGCTACATCCTGTCTCCATGTAATGACCCCGACAAAAATGTGCTGTAGATTATTATAGATTACAATTTATCCAACAAGAATAAATTGATCATTAAGCCTCCTAAGTTACAGTTGCTACGCCTGCCAATCAGCACATGCACTTTACATTGTAAATGGTGGCACACTTACCTCTTGAAATTCTTAATCATTCTGAAACCACACGTGTCCATCAGCTATAGCTTTCTATCTAGCTAATTATCGTTAGCCTCACAAGTATTGGTTTACGGTCTGTGCTCAGCGGACTGAAAAGGCATTACATATGCTCTTGATGACCATATAAATTATATTGTGCTAAAAAAGATTGATGTTAAAGCATGTCGGTCAACTTCATGACCAGTTAATGTGCGAGGTCAAAGCCAGAAATAAAGGAGCAGGATTTTTTTTACTGCACTGCAAAAAAAAAAGAAGAAAAAAAAAGAAAAAAAGAAAAAGGAGCAAAAATGCAAAAGATAAACACTGAATTTGAGGAGAAAATGTCTAATTCTAGAGAAATTATCTGTCCAAAGAGCATGATATTTACTTCAATTACTTTATAAGTTGATGCAGTCTAGAAATAAGTAGGATAGCTAAAAAAAAACTAATACATACTTTTTAAAACAAGATAATTAATCTCATGTTTCCAGATCTAAGATTTTAAATCTTGGCAAGTACAGAACAATTTGCAGTGTGCAGCAGGGTAAAAATAATGTGCCTCACCCATGATAAGGGGTTGTGTCTCATATCATGTGTTTGAATGCTCACTATAGAAACTCCTCCAAATAATGCGCTTAGCTAATGATAGAGGGAATGCTATGTTTGTCTCACTTATAAGAGTGAACATAGAGTGTACAGTGTATGATAGTATACAAATTAGCCAGACATACTAATATTTGCAGTTTATGTTAGGGGAGATTAGCCAATGATTAGCCATTCCTTACATTTTTCCTCACAATTTCGAGTTTAGGAGTGTTTTATAGGGAACTTTTCAGAGCAACTCCGAGAGACTGAGAAACTTTTTTCTTTGTGAGAAGGTGTGGTTGATGCAAGGTATGACGCGTTCTTTTAAATGCTGTGATCAGTAGAACAACAATAAAGAATAAATAAATAAGTAAATAAATAAATACACTCCTACTGATGATGTCCATCGTTTGTACGTGAAATCAACAGGCCGAATCATAGACTTAAGTCTCTTTTAAGATACGGTGTAAATAGGGATACTATTTTATTTAATGAATATCTTTTAAATGTCCTACTTGTAGCCTGTTAACTGATAGTTATGCTGATAGATGTTATATTTATTTGTCTGATTTTAACAAGCGTAACATCATTTAAGAGGGAAAATCAGCTCCAGTGTTACAACGTAAGCCAAGAGGTGGGTGTTGAAGAAAAAAGCGCAGCAGATATGCTTCAGTCTCTCCGGTTGTGCAGACGAGTGAGGAGTGTAAAGAGTGGTCGTATTTGTCGCAATCTAAAGCGAGAGGGAAGAGGGGGACTGGGAAGGACTGGGTATTTATACTGTTGTTGTTTCCAGCTGCCAAATGCCGTAGTGTTATAATCACTCTCATCCCTGGCATTAATGTTATTATATGGTGGGAGGAGTGAGCACATCACTCGACTACAGACATTATCCCTGCGCAATCTAATCTGTAGTGTTTCATTAACTCGCTGTCATTGAGTGTTTGCAGAATATTGCTCCTATACCTCTTTGTCCTTGTGCCATTTTGTCCTCTGCTTAAGAGACTCTTAATCCTCTTAAAAGTCTGTCTCCGTATTCCTAACAGTTTCTCATCTTAGAAGCTCTCCCAAGGGCCAACATACTTTGTGAGTCACTTTACCAGGATCTAGTCTTTAAGGGGAAATTCTTTGAAAGCATCATAATTGTCAGAGTTTTGTCAGGACTCCACCAATGGGAGCAACTTTTTGTACTAGGAGGCTTTATGATTGTGATTTTTGGGTTTCGGAAAGGATGAAAAAATCCTTTAAAATCCTGCAAACTCAATGCATAACCACACAAACACAGTCGCCATTCAGGGGATTATTAATGTTTTTAAGGACGAACTCAAGGCTTTTTGGGACAAGATCGTACAACTCCTTTATAATCATGTTTACGTTTTTAAATGTATGGAATCCAGAATAGTTCAGTACTTCTATTGTGCAGTACATCAACCATTCTTGAGTGCACTAGTTAGTCTAAATCCTGTAAATCTATTGGTGGCTGCCCTGTACTGTTGTGTGGTGATTCACTCAGTATGTGACAGACTACCTCTGCATGGCTGCTTCCCACATCAGATAAAACACTTTAACAATTACTGTCTTATCTGCTGTGGTGGGAGAAGAGCTTGTGGCCTCATTATGACCAGATTAGAGAGAGGAACAGAGCCCAGTGCCACTCATTCTTCACTCCTGATCGTCAGTCCATCGGGCCCTCAGGTGACACTAACCACATTACAGTCTTCACAGACACCGATGTAATGATAGCCGAACATCTCCAGCTGGGACTCGCCAGACTTCCATGATACGTCTCACTCCCTCTCTCTTTGTATTTTTTCTATCCGGTCAGAGATGCCTAAATAAAAATTATGCTGATGCTGGTAATGGAGAAAATGTTGTGATTTCATCCAAGGACACTACAGCAGCACTGAATGAAAGTAATTATTATTCATTGTTTTTAATAATAGTAATATAAGTCAAAATACATTCATAAATGTATCATTTTTCTAATGCAAAGCACCCGAACATTGAGGATGTGTATAACTGACCTGATTTACATATATCAATATTTTAGATTTTAGAATTTTGAGAATAATTTATCAGCCAATATTTGGCTTTTAACGTCACATATTGACGTTAAACATATATATATATATATATACACAGTATACACACACACACACACACAACACAATCAAAATAGAACACTGTATTTAAGTTTAGCCAAAAAAAGACTTTGAATTTATTTTTACTACTTCTATCTGTAAAATCAAGAGTACCTTTTCATTGGCAAAGTTTGCAAGTACACTAGAACATGAACACTAAAACGATAATAGAGAGCAATAACACAATAAAACTGGAAAAATGTGAGACAATATTTACAGAAGAGTTAAAAAAAGACTTAAAAGTCTTAAAGCTATTTTAGGAGATGACACTGATTTTTATTAGCCTTGTCTCCTCATGCTGCTCCTCTTGTCTTTGTTCTTCTCTATCATCTGCTGACAATGGAAAGAATAATGAAATCTTAATATTGTGTCTGTACTGCCACACTTTCCGTCTCTTTTTCTTTTTTCTTTTTTCAAAAAATGTCTCTGGCCCAGTCTTCCACACTATCCATGCTTCCCTCTCTTCCTCTGCAGGCCAGGGAAGGCTGCATGCAGCTACTGCTCTCCATTCGAGCATGCCTTTACATTTCCTCTGGTGCTTTTCTCCCACTCAATACTGGAGTTAGAGTTGTCATTAATGTGTGACAAGCCTTTTGGTATTATTGTTATTTATCTGATCAACAACCATTCAGCTGTAGCATTTAACGTTGCTGTGAATTGGTGTTATCCTAATGTAAACTCCTTCACAGGGTGTTTATGTGTTATATACCACAGGCCTGATGCTGTTATCATGGATAACACGACGAGGAAATGAAAAATACAAAATGTTAACTTCTTCTTTGTGCTTTTTTAAATAAAACATTCCAACGGCTATGTGATGGGTAAAATCAGGTCCAAACATTCCTGTCCCTTTATGGATGGATTTCATTTACCATCCTTTAACGTTTCTGTTCTCGTCCAGTTACTTTCGTTTATAACAAAATACATGTAAAATAAAAACGTTCCCATGAGCCTTAGCTGTACTTGGAGCAATGCTAATTATCAAATGTTTATTCAAGAAAAGAATAACTGAAATAATTTTCAAATTGTGAGGAAATCATTAATCACCTAAATATTTCACAGTATATGTAGACATTGGGAAATATGATTTAACTTTCTGTTTTCTTCTCCTCTGTCGTTCCCCCTCCCTCTCTGTGTAGACCATGCTGACTGCCATCTCCATGAGTGCCATCGCTACCAACGGAGTAGTGCCAGGTGGGTGAGCAGATACTGTCATCGCGCAGTCATCACCGTTTGAGTCTGTCCACTTCTAAATTTCTCTTTTCACTGATTGCTTTTGGCACATTACTCCCAGCACAGCTTGATATCCCCAGAAATATTTAAAGCTGTAGTCTGGGATCTCGTGCTCTTTAACTCAGTGTTATTTACACAAAATAAAATGTCAGCCAAATGCCTGACATGTAAAACTGAATGTGTGTTTGTGTATCTGTGTGCAGACACATTAATGCACACATTATGCAGTACGGCTATATTTTCTAATGTTGGTTTATATAGTAATGCTGGCCTGCGTCTTACCAGTTGGTATGTGTACTGCAGGGGTCAGAACAAATTACAGGCTTGTGGAGAAGTGTAGAAGTGTATGCCAATTATAACTGTCTCTTCCATAACTGGTGCCAGCCTTTATGCTGCTGCAAAGTAATGATTAGAGTCTTTTTTATTATATATCCAGTTCATTTATTTTGACACTGTTTGCAAAAGCACGGATGAAAGAGACGCAAGAAATGTTTGAAAAGCAATATAACAAACACATATTTTTAGAACCTTAGAAAAACTAAAAGATTTCATTATCAATCAACCTATAAGAATACGACCAAGTCCAGGTCCTGACAATTGATTTATAACTTTACAAAATAACTGTTTCTTGCTTTCTTAGGGTCGTTTTGGCTGATAGCAGTATAAATTCAACTATTCTCTGACATCATTTTGGGCTCTAAAAAAACGATTGGCATGTGTCATTAATTCTTTACATTTTACAGAATGAGATATGGATCAAAAAGTAATTTGCATATTAAGAAAATATGTTTTAAACAAAGGGCAGTAGCGTGCAGAGAAAATGTCATTAAAATATAGTGAAAAACACATTTACTAATCCATACAGTTTCACATTAAGTCAAATTACGTTATATGTCCATTGCATTAAAATCACACATTTATGTACGTTCATAAATACCACACAAATAATTTCTGAGTGTTTCTGTTAACACTGTTGTGTCTGTGTGTAGCTGGAGGCTCCTACTACATGATATCCCGTTCCCTGGGCCCTGAGTTCGGGGGAGCAGTGGGGATCTGCTTCTATCTGGGGACCACCTTTGCTGGAGCCATGTACATCCTGGGGGCCATTGAACTCCTCTTGGTGAGAAAGATCCACTCTACTCCTCTCCCATTTATTACTGTCATCATCAAGGCGTCTGCTTTAACATTTCTGAGGGTAAAACCCTCCATGGACAATATTTACATTGCAAGAAAACCAAATCTGGTGACTCTTTAAGTGTGTGTGGTCAAAGATTACTATCGAAAACCAAATCCTGAGTAAATTCAGCAGTGTGTCAGACCAATTAGTGAATGTTTAAATGACCATTGGACTCTTACGAGACCTGCAAAGGACTTAAACTTGATTGCAAATATTGAAATTAGTCATTGTAGACTTTAAAAGCTCCATTTCTCTGCAGGTGCATGGTGTATTTCTCACCACAGATTTCTTCTGAGACTGACCCTAGTTAAATAATTGGTGAAAAATCTAATAACATTCACACAGAACAGCTGCCATCATCCATCAGACTGAGATTTAGACCCAATGACAGTCTACTGAGTGGGTTTGCTATGATGGGAGTTAAGGAGAGAAGCGTTAATTGTCTTTTTTTGTTCAGCCTACTTGAAATTTCAGGCTAACTAATCCATGGCATTGAAAGGGGAATGATGGGATAGATTTGCCGGGTTAGTAGAGGATGACCACCTGAACCACAGCTTTTCCTTCCCTGCATTTAACGCTGCAATCACACTGTGTCCTACACCATGAATTCTGATCAGCTGATGAAATGGAGGTATCTTTCATCTCGATCTTCATCCCCCTTCTTCCTCCTCTACCTTTTACTCCACAATTTTTCCACTGCAGTCCCCCATGTTGCAAGGACTATTGGGTAATTATGCAAATGCTGCATAAACGAGAGATCAACACACTGGCATAGCATTCCTTGAAACAGGTCTCATCACTTTGGTCGTCTGTTATCAACAAACCAGAGATGTGTTTTGTTATTCTTCCGTTCTTCTCCTTCTCGATGTCTCTCATGGATATGCAGAGTTTGATCATTCCTGGAGGTTAATTCTGTCTTCTGGGTCAAAGCTGGCTTAGTTTTCATTGTAAAGTAACAATCCCTGCAGAATTGTTAAGGAGCGGATCTGGAGAAGGCTGATTTGAATATGTTTCATCCTTCCACCCAAGCCAAGAACACAAACTGATGCTGCTATTTTAGGAAGCATGAACACTTCACACCGAAGGAGGAGATTTGTTTGCCTGGTGATATGCTGTTATTAGCAACTGATCACTTTCTGCAGCCAAATGACCATACTCAGTCATGACTCCCAGCTTGTTCTTCTCGAATCTATCTCCTCTTTATGGTGATGTAACGGTTTTGGGTGGAAACCAACTGATTATCTGAAAAAAAGAGAAATCCCCAATGCTTATGTAACAGCTCCACTATGAATCATCTAAAGCGCCTGACAGATACTGACGGGCTAATTATGGGTTTAACGTTTTATATATGATGGGGCTATTCTTAGATTGGCCTGTAGTAAAAGTGTAAAAATGGCAATTAATTTCAAATATTAATACCATGCTTGAGTTATTTAATGAAGCTGAATTAAAATAGCAGAGCAGAATTATCTGTGCTGCTTCAAGCTCTAGTGGAGGACTGTTAATGTGAGGATCGCATGTTTTCACACTACACAGAGATGTCCTCCTCACTCACCTCATGCTTTTCTCACCTTTCTTCTATTATATTTCAGCTTCTTTTTTTACCCAGGGTGAAATTTATTAAATTCAGCAATAAACAATGAAGTAGAGAAGCAGGTTTGTGACCTGAAATCTGCCAGTTTAAATCCCCAGACATGCTTGGGAAAAGTGAAGAGGCAAAGTGGATGAGTAGCACTCCCTAAACAACTCCTGCCAAGATGCCCTGGAGCTACTGTATGGAAGTTTTCTGAGAAAGCTCCACCTGTGCTTTCCCTGGATATATACCATATAAAGAGAAGCACAAATAATAACATAACCTTTCTCCTGCAGATCTACATAGCGCCCAAAGCGGCCATCTTCCCCCTTGAGGGTCTGGAGGGTGCCGAGGCAGAGGCCGCGCTGCTGAACAACATGCGCGTGTACGGGACCATCCTGTTGACCTCCATGGCCACAGTGGTGTTCGTAGGTGTGAAGTATGTCAATAAGCTGGCCCTGGTGTTTTTGGGCTGCGTCATCCTCTCCATCCTGTCCGTCTACGCCGGCGTCATCAAGACCGCCATCGAGCCTCCCGTGTTCCCGTAAGCAGTGACAACGAACACAGTCCAACAGAATATAAGCTTGGATACAAAGCATCCAGGGTCTACGTTAGACATAAGTTCCAGCCCCCCGTGACCCTGCAAATTATAGACAAATGGAAGCCATTAGTTAGAACCTGCTTCATTCACACTGAAATGTGATCATAAATCAACACATGTTGCACATTTTTAACATTTTTTAGATTTGTTTCAACCTGCAAATAATCACTAAATCTAATAATAAAAATCTACTAATGCTGTTTAAGGCAAAAGTTTGAAAATTGAAACACACTTAGTGGTTTTGTTTTTATTTTTTGTTCACAAAATCGGTTTAGTTACGCCTTACTGCCTACATTTGTAGGGCTGTTGCAGTTCTAAATTGAATCAGACAAAATTGTGGGCAGAATGTGACAATTCATGATTTAATGTATTGCATCTTTACTCAATAAGTCAAAACAGTTTTCTCCCACCAAACACACACACACACACACACCTGCCACCACAACAATGCTTCAATAACTAAATGCTCATCTCATCTCTCCAGTGCGTGTATTTTGGGCAACCGTACTTTGGTGTGGAAGACGTTTGATGTGTGTGCCAAGACCATTGAGACAGCTAACGGGACGGTCACCACACAGCTGTGGCGCATGTTCTGTGACTCACCTCTCCTCAATGCTACCTGCGACAAGTACTTCGCAGCCAACAATGTGACAGAGATCCAGGGCATCCCGGGGGTCACCAGTGGCATCCTGACAGGTTGGCTTGTTTGGTTTAGATCTGTATATTTTTCATACAATGTGCACAAAAAAAGACTTCATTTACTATAATTAATGACAAAGAGAAGCAGCAAATCTTAACATTTAAGAAGCTTGAACCAGCAAATGTGTGAGATTTTTGCTTTGATTACTAAAAAAAATGACATTTAATTATTTTAACAAATGACAAATTGATTAATCAATTAATTGTTGCAGCTCCAATGATAGACGATAAAGAAATGGTTATTATGCCATGCAAAAAAGCTCTTTGTAAATGGTTTCACTACATTTCTGTAATTTCCATTATGCAATGTTATATTGGAAGGGATGCAAATATCATTTGTCTCTCAAATAGAGAAAACTTCTATTATTCACACTATGCTAGAACCATCACTGTTTCTCATTCCACCTATTGACCACTGTATATGAAACAGAGTTGGATGCATCAGGGTAAATCTCTTGAAATGACCATGTTTCACCAAGATAAAGCAGAATAAAGAAACAGATTCTGGCTGTACTTGCTCAGGCATTTTTGGCCAAGGACCAACCGAATCCAACAGAAAGCCCAGAGCTAGCTTAACCTTGCCTCTCTCTAGTAATTACAGGGCTAACACTGAGCCCTGTGTTATGGATCCAGCTTTGAAAGCCACAGCTTACTATTAATATGGTGCCAAACAATTTTACTCCACTCTGAAGTTTTGGATGTTTTATTGTTTTTCACGTCATTGCCTCAAAGTATAGAGACCTATTGGCTGCACCAGCAACAGTCCTAAGGGGGTGCCTACTTATGCAAATAAGAATTCTGTATTTCCTGTAATTATGATTAATTGAGATCCCTGTGTGAAGATCTGTTTTCATTTTGTCACTTTAAGGACTTTTTCTGCTTCATTTAAAAAAAGACACATTAAATGTGTTTGATTTTTTTTTTTTTTAATTTAAAAAGTCACCAACGGCCCTTTAGAGCTGTAAATCCTCGGATAATTTAGCTTAGCCTTCTATTTCGTTTGTTATTTTTTAATTAAAGAGCATCAGAGTAGTTTTGTAAAAGTAGAAAGCCAAAGCAAACCAGTTAAATTTTGTTAACTTGCAATATAAAGATACTTGAAGGTTTGCAGTCAGGAATGAGAGATGATTATGTCCTTGTTAAATCTGGTTTTGTCTGCATGAAGCATTGACCCGTTTTCTCCGTCCATCCCTCTCATCCATACAGATAACCTGTTTGGGAACTACTATGAGAAGGGGGATCTGATTGCCAAAGATAAAATAGAATCAGTGGAAGACCCAGACGACCCTCTGACCAATGCAAACCGCTATGTTTTGGCTGACATCACCAGCTTTTTCACGTTAATGGTCGGCATCTACTTCCCCTCTGTGACAGGTGAAAATCTTTATTTTCCCTGACTGATATTCCTTTTTAATCTTTTTGCTGTGTGATTGCTGTTATTTTTATATTTTTATCGATTTGGGGGTGACATGTTTTATTGTAAGAGCTCAACGGTATAATATATGTATATGTGTGTGTATATATATATATATATATACACATCCTGTGTTTTGTATGTGTGTAAAGCTCCCTGACCTTGATAATATTTGTTTCTCGACTATCTGTTCAGGAATCATGGCCGGCTCCAACCGCTCTGGAGACCTGCGTGATGCTCAGAAGTCTATTCCCATTGGAACCATTGCAGCCATCACCACCACCTCCACTGTCTGTATCCTCTTACTGCTGCCCCCTGCAGGCTGACAATGGCCACAGCATAGACCAATGACTAAAATATTTTTGTTAATTGTCATGAAAGAAATGACATTAAATGTAATGCTCAGAATAATTTAACATAATATTATATAAGATGGAAGATTATATATTTTCATATTCAACAAGATTCAACTTAGTGCTATAGGTTTGATGTGAGCTTTTTCTCTCTTGATATGTTATTGAATTTCTTCTGTTTTGAAATATTTACTGGTTATTCGCATTCTAATGTAAATTAAATGAGCAGAGTTGTATGTTTTGATGGGGAGACAGCTGACACACGTGTGGCTACAATTTTCTTCCCCCTTAAATTTCAATGTTTTATATGATATTTCTTTGTGCAATAGTTTTAAATCAAGGGTTTTTATATCCTCAGTAATCTGATCTAGCATTATTTGGCTGCTACACAAGTACTTCAAGGAAAATGTAATTTCAGGTTCCGAACCCAAGCAGCCATCTTGGATGTCTTCAATGTATCTCAGAGTAATCAGCTTGGGGTCTAAACAAATGTAATTAGGACGTCTAATCGCATCACTGGGCTGCCTAAGCTAACACAAGTTAATAAAGCAGAAGTGTATCAGTTACAGTGTCATTGATTTCTGAGATATTATCCTAAACAACATTGATTGATGTCTTTTCTCAGCAAATGCAGTTGATTAGTTTATCAGATCATTAAGTGCATCTTCAAGGGGAAAGGTTCATGATGTCCTGCCAATCACTTAACAGGTCTCATCTAAGGAGCATTCATGATGGATAATCAAACATCCACCACTTTACAAACCCCTGTCTATGAAAGAGCTTACTTTCCTGATCCACAACTGCGTAGACATGTCCAGTGTGTTTCTGTTTGGTGCCTGCATCGAGGGTGTGGTCCTCAGGGACAAGTAAGTCCATCGTTGGTTCACAGAAACAAATCATCTATATAAGTAGTTAATTATTCTTTTCATAATCAATAAATAACACACGCAACCTTTTCCACTCTCCTGAAGGTTCGGAGAGGGCGTCCACGGGAATTTGGTGATTGGCACATTGGCTTGGCCATCACCATGGGTGATTGTGATTGGCTCCTTCTTTTCCACCTGCGGGGCGGGGCTGCAGAGTCTGACAGGAGCTCCCCGTCTCCTGCAGGCCATCGCCAAGGACAGCATTGTGCCCGCCCTTCGGGTCAGTCTCTGCTCATTTGCACTCATAATGTTCCCTTCCTTTCTAATGATTTTACATGCAGGGTACAAAAAGCACTCCAAGCAGACATGCCTTTGAAGCGGTGGTGTTAATATGTTTTTGTGTTGTTGCCGCAGGTATTTGGCCACGGAAAGGCCAACGGAGAACCCACATGGTCCCTCCTGCTGACCGCTTGTATCTGCGAGAGCGGCATCCTCATTGCCTCCCTGGATGCAGTGGCGCCCATCCTCTCCATGTGAGAACTGAAACAAATTATAATTTACTGGCATTTTTCAAGACCCAGCAGTGGGAGATTTCACAGTTGCCAGTCCCCTGCTATTCCTTAGATGGTGCAAATGCCAGATTTTATTGGCTGACGATTTAGCTCATCACACAAAAGGGCAGGCTGCTTTTCTGCTCTGTTAATAGGTATAAAATACCAGTGAATGTGACAGACGCTAAGACAACATACTCCTCGGCATTCGGGGTGAACTCGCTCTACTATGTCACACTGTTTAAACTGAGCTTCTGTGTGTGTCCGGCAGGTTTTTCCTCATGTGCTACATGTTTGTGAACTTGGCCTGTGCTCTTCAGACGCTGCTGAGGACTCCAAACTGGAGACCTCGCTTCAAGTTCTACCACTGGTCAGTACGGCAGCTACCGCGAGAACCAGCAGATCAATATTAGTACTCTACAGTGGAAATCGATCTGATCGTCTGTGTCTCTATCCTTCCGTCTCTTGCTCTACAGGACTCTGTCTTTTCTGGGTATGAGCTTGTGTCTCACTCTTATGTTCCTCTGTTCCTGGTACTACGCCATAGTTGCCATGGTGATTGCCGGCTCTATCTACAAGTATATTGAGTTTGCAGGGTGAGTGGAGCGCAACCCCAGGAGAGATTGGATTCAGTGTCGTTGACTTTTGCAGGTGTTTGTGTGTGTGTGTGTGTGTGTGTGTGTGTGTGTGTGTGTGTGTGTGTGTGTGTGTGTGTGTGTGTGTCTGTGTGTGTGTGTGTGTGTGTTGTTATTGAGAGTTTTCTGTTTCTCCCACACCATCAATCATTTTTGTGTTTAAGGGAAAATTGATGTTTTTGTTTCCAGTCATTTGAGGGTGTTGATTTCCTCGCAAACCACTTAGTCTACTGTAGGGAACCTGCAGATATCACATGTTAAATATAACATACACGGTACAGTCACGGGTGGATTATGACACGATTGACGATTGCTTAACGGGCTCAGACGAGAACACCCCCACCCCTGCTACCGAGGAACAACACCCCCTCGATTGAAGCGACACAAAACAACATGTTTGTAGTCGTTTTATGTCCCTTTCAGCGATGCTTTGCAGGTGAAGCTGAACTCTCAGGTGCTGATGTCGGTCGTCTTTTGCATCTCTTTTGTGTTTGTTTTTTGCGCCCCTTTCATCGACATTCTGCACATTCTTCACCTGAATGTTCAGGTGCTGCTGTTGGTTCACAAACTACACCTCAACACCAGCATTTAGTTCACACTGAAGTTGAGAGGTTGTCTGACTCCAGTTCAGACCATCTGCCACAGCAGATCCACATCGACACTTTTAATTGAAACACCTTCGCTAATTTTACCGTCTTATTCTGCTGCTGCAGTGTGAAGGAAAAAAACAAAACAACCAACAACCTAATTCTGTAGTGGATTTGGCTGGCAGAGAATCAATATCAAAAGATTGATCGGTCACGTTAAACAGCACCTCTCTGCCCATGGGCACCCTGACCTTTCTGGCCCCTGTGTTAGGCCTGTTCATTAATCCATTCATTAGTATACTGAAGTGGCACAGAGCACACTGAGTTTCTAAGTGCAGTGACTCCCTGTGGTGAGTGACATCACGCTAACCTGACATTTACCAGTGATGCCTAATCCTCAATCACATTGCATTATGTCAGACTGTCGTCTAAATGTAGATTTGAGTGCTTACAATATCACTGTCACTGTTTTAATTTAGAATGAAGCTGCGAAACTGTTCTTCGTGTTTTGACTGACAAAAAAAAAAAAAATCGACCGCCGCTTGTCTGTGTCACAGTGCGGAGAAAGAGTGGGGTGACGGGATCCGAGGTCTGTCTCTGAGCGCTGCGCGTTACGCTCTCATGCGGCTGGAGGAAGGTCCCCCGCACACCAAGAACTGGAGGTACGACACACACAAACCAAAGGCACACACTGTGCTGTCTTATCCTGCTTCTTATTAACATGAAGATTAACAAGGTGCCTGTACAGTACATGCTCAGTCATATTCTCAGGTAATGAGATTCTCCTCACCGTAGCTGTCAAATAAAAACAAGTGTCGAATTCATTTTAACACAGCAACCTTTCATGCCGTTTCTTCGGTCTCACTCGGCTTTTAAAAAAAATAATTTTGCGTCTCTGTCTCTCGCATTTGTTTCCCTTCTTTCTGCCCCGTGTTTTCACTCTCTCCTCTCTCTGTTCTCCCTTCTCTTCAGGCCCCAGTTGCTGGTGCTGGTTAGCACAGACGCAGAACAAAATATAGAGCAGCCTCGTCTGCTCTCTCTGACTAACCAGCTGAAGGCAGGCAAAGGTCTGACCATCGTTGGAACAGCTCTAGAGGGCACCTTCCTGGAGAACTACGAGCAGTCACAGCGTGCAGATCAGGTAGGGGCCCTCAGAGAAATGACATGCAAATTCTGTATTTCATTGAATTATGAATATAAAATCATGCCTTACTGGCTGGTACAGAGTTGCACTTGAACATATGTGGCATATAGTACTTACTACAATCATCTTTTGAAGTATGCCAGCTTTAAAAGACTTAATATATTCACAGACAGTATTTCCACCTTGATCAGGGTATTTTAGTTTAGTGTATGTACAAATGTGTGTTTATATGCCTGTTCATGTCTATGTTTAACATTCATGTCTCTTTTTATTATCTTGCGGTTTTGGCTGTTGTCAATAACTTAATTTTATTTTTCCATTAGACCCTGCAGTTACCAAATGTCCAATTCTTCTGCAGCCGGCTGACTGAAAATCTGTTTCAACTCATGTCATGCAAACATTCATTTATAGTTTTCGACATTTACAGGCCACATGAATGTACCACATGACCACAGGCACGGTGTCGAATTAGAACGGCATTTCTCAACCTTTTCTTAAGTCACAGCACCATTTCAGAGTATGCAAGATCTTGAGTCTCCCCAAATCTAAAATGTATTTAAGAACGCACACCCTGCATCCCTCTGACAGCCAATGCATGCGTGCAAAGACACACACACACACACACAGTAAGTGGTTATTGAGAGGCGAGGGGGGACCAATCAATCAAAGGGAATCCTGAGTCTGGGAGGATGCACACACCTGCCCAACTCTGGCAGGGATGGATGGGAGGCAGACACGTATAGCTCCTGGTCCACAACCCTCAGTCGCTCCCTGTACTTGTTCTTGATGTAAGTTGGGCTCCAGAAGCTCAGTTCGCACAAATACATTGTCAATGTTATGATTGGAGGAATCCTACAATATTGGTCACAGGCTTCAATCACCCTCGCTCGTCAGGAGCTATTGGATACACCTGTGATTCTTCCTCAGCTGATGGCAATCAGCCTGACTAGAGGTTACAGAGGGAGGTTGGTGTTTACCGGCATCAGTTGGCTTTCTGTGTTTCTGTTTTGAGTGGTAATTTGATATCATTTTATTCCCCCTTTCCAGTGACTCCCAATCTTGATTCCTTTTGATTTTGGGCCAATTCTTTAGTTAGTCCATCATTTAGATAGAATCAGTGGGTGGTTTTTTGGGGAGTTATATTTCCCACTTCCACCTTTCCTTTAATTTGACACTCTTTATTTTAGTGACATGTGCAGTTTTCCAACCAGCATCCACCGTCTTCCAGGTTTTGTTTCTGGGGAAACGTAACACAGAGAATGGTAGCAGAATTGCAATGACGCTACTTGAAACTATTCTTTTCCAGCGATATCCAAACGTGTCCAAAGCCATGTCTTGAAATTGTATTTTTGATGTGCAATCAGTGGCGTCGTGACACGGGGAAAGGGGCATGTGAGACAAACGTTTGAGGCGGGTAATGATCTGAATTACATTATAAGTTTAATTTTTTTAAATTTTAATTAATTATATGATGTCAACATCAAAATGTTTTTTTCACCGCAACCTGGTTGGAGAAAGGTGGATTTCAACTCAGAGTGTCAATGAAGTACATCCCAAAATGCTCTTATATAATCAAAATGTGGTCTTTCCAAACATTTTCAAATCAAAGTTGAAATTGCAGAATGCAACGATATATGTTGCCCTAAATGTTGGTCATTTGTAATGTTTGATCCGTTACTCTGGTTTGATTCTCTAGGATGTTAGATTTGTGTGATTTACAAGTAAAACAACTTGCGAATCTGAGCCTAAACCATCTCATCACTTGTTCTCTGCATCTTTATAGCGGTCATTCTGTCGTGTCTTTCTAGGCGCTCCGTAAACTGATGGAGACTGAGAAGGTGAAGGGCTTCTGTCAAGTGACTGTGTCCTCAAACCTTCGCGATGCCACCTCCCACCTCCTCCAGGCCAGTGGGCTAGGAGGCCTGAAACATAACGCTGTGCTGGTATCCTGGCCACGCAACTGGAAGCAGGGAGATGAGCACCAGACCTGGAGGAACTTCATTGGTGGGTCACTCAGACAGCAAATAAACCAGTAATCCCATTCAGCAGGGCTGAAATCCAAAGGCTTGGGGTGTGCCTTAGGCATTTCTTAGGGTAGTCCGTTGGAGTGGTGCCCTTCTCTTGTGTCAATGGAAAACTGCAGGGGTCAAGCTTTGTTCATGTCCAGCATCTGTGCTGCAGAAGAATCATATTAAGACAAAATCCCTGCCAGCTTTAAGCCACTCATCCTGCAATGTAACCTCTTTTGGGGGAAAATTTAAAATCTCCCCTGATAATAAAAGTATAAAGGAATAGGATTTTTTGATGGACAGCAGAATTATTCATGTCAAAAGAAGCAGTGATAAACTTTGACGACATGACGTTAACACCTCTGCCCCTCTCTGTATGTGTCTGTTCTGCAGAACTGGTCAGAGAAACCACTGCAGCTCACCTGGCTCTGCTCGTCCCTAAGAACATCTCAGCCTTCCCGTCTAATGGAGAGCGCTTCACAGAGGGTCACATTGACGTGTGGTGGATCGTCCATGATGGAGGCATGCTGATGCTGCTGCCCTTCCTCCTCCGCCAGCACAAGGTATTGTGAAAAGGGTTATTACTACAGAAAAGACAGCAGCGAAAGCACAGTGCAGTAAAACCAGAGTCTTTGTCAAGTCTTATGAACGAAGGAAATACTTCATGAAACAGGTTTAATACCTGATGTATGTCACATCCTGGCAACATCTCATTGTTACTCTGAGATGCAGCTCAGAATTCTTTTCATAGCTCTGGTGGACAAGCAGACTTACCAACACAAATCACACCATTTAAAATAAGATTTACTTAGGATTAAAACGACATAATGTACCTATGCAATGATATGTCAGCATTGTTGTTTGCACTGTTCAGGTTTGGAGGAAGTGCAAGATGCGCATCTTCACTGTGGCCCAGATGGACGACAACAGCATCCAGATGAAAAAAGACCTGACCACATTCCTCTATCACCTCCGAATTGACGCCATGGTGGAAGTTGTAGAAATGGTGAGATTTCCCAGGACTAGACTGAGTTTTTATATATCTGTAACCACTTATGGGTAAAAAAAAAACAAGGACAAACCTGCTGACTGGCGCAAGAAACACCATAAAATACTGTGTGTGTGAAGGTATTAGTGCGCTTTGACCAAATGCATGAGACAATTTATGATCACCATGGACAGAAACGGCGTTCCACAAATGGACAGGAATAATGAAGAAAGAATAACCGCCCTTTTCTTTCTTCTTAGCATGAGAGTGACATCTCTGCCTACACTTACGAGAAGACCCTGGTGATGGAGCAGCGGTCGGAGATGCTTAAACAGATCAACCTGACCAAGAATGAGCGCGAGAGAGAGGTGGGAAAGTTTGTTCGTGTCAAAGTTTTGCTGTGTTGAAAAGCTGCACACATACAATTGACGTGACTTGACGGGCTGGACTTGGCATGGCATGATTTGACTAGATGCGACACATACGTCCGTCTGGATAAAAGCATATCAACGGTCAAACCAAAGCAGTGTGGCAGCATATTTACCCTCTCTATCAGTGTGGACTGCAGCAGCTGCAGCAACTTCTTTACTTCTATGCACGACAATATGATGGTGTTTTAATAGATGTGGAATATAATGAGTGTTAAACAATTATCTCCTCCAGAATCTTTGTTAAATGTAAAGATTGCACGGCAATCCAGGTCAGTACATTTAATAAGTGTACTGGAATTATCTATCATCCCTTTTAACTTGGGTGATAAGTCTTGTAAAACCACATTCCTGACTTGCCTGGGTTCTCATCTCTTCTCACATCACTCCTCTCTTCCATTGCTTCATCTTTGCCTTTACAGATCCAGAGTATCACCGATTCATCCCGTGGGTCCATCCGTCGCAAGAACCCGGCCGCTGTGACCACCCAGCTGAGTGTGACCGAGGACCCACCACCAGCCGCCAAGGAGGAGAAGCCGGAGGAAGAGGTAGAGCACAGTGAAATCAGCTTGAGGTGGAAAGTTCATTTGTATGCTCACATGTAGGTGATTAAACAGGGAACGAGCACCAAGTGGAGGACGGGCCAGATTGAGCGGTGAGATCCAGTCAGGGGATTGTGATTTATAATAAACAAAACCTAGATAACACGGTAGAAGCTAAGAACAGTAATATGGTGTGTTATAAAGACCCACTTATGCTGCCTCTACGTATGTAAACTTTGACTCAAGGTTATCTTTTAAAGCTCAGTGACATGCAACATGCATATGTCTGTAAGTGTGACAGCAGATTAAAGTCTTTCGAGGGTCATGTGGGATTATTTCTTAGCTGGGTG
Source organism: Chaunax sp. Z400 (assembly GCA_037577475.1). Lineage (NCBI taxonomy): Eukaryota > Metazoa > Chordata > Actinopteri > Lophiiformes > Chaunacidae > Chaunax > Chaunax sp. Z400. Next base: position 24,518,226 of record CM075185.1, read on the forward strand.
TAGTAACTTCCTGCTGTAAGGTTCAAATAATTCGATTACAGTGTTGTTTAGAAGAAATACTCTCAGTTTTAGATTTCTGTTGAACCGAGTGCATCTTGTGCTCTAACTGCTGCTTATTTTTAAGGTAATGTCATATAGATTCTTTTCTTGCCTCACACACAGCCCACAAACCACATAATAGGTATGGTAATAAATGTGAAACTCCTTAAACACACTTCTCTTTCCTCCCTCTCTCTCTCTCTCTCTCTCTCAAACGCCGTGGTTCTCTGTGACTTTTTTCCTGCATTCCCACATTTCCACCTCAATCGTGACTCTTTCTGCCTTCGTGTAAATCCACATCCGTCCTCTCCTCCTCTCGTCTCATAGTCAAAGTCGCCCTCTCCCCCTGTGTCCCCTCCTGCCCAGGTCCAACTCATCCACGATAACACCACCCCAGCCAGCCCTGCAACACCAGCCACACCACTTACCCCTCCAGAGGCGGCTCAGAGCCCCGGGGAGCAGGTCCAGATGACCTGGACAGAGAAGTGTGATGGGGAACAAGCCAAGCCGCCAGGCGCCGCCACACCGGAGGGCATCAAAGATATCTTCAACATGAAGCCGTGAGTGCTTTGACATGTTCATTGAACCTTTACCTGTTGTAAAGGCGAATTACCCTCTTGTTCCCAACAAAGAGAGCCTTGAGTCGCTCCCCAGCCTTTTTTTCTGTACCTGCACCTAAAGTGGTCTGCCAGAGTGCTGTTAAAGGATTTATATTTCTAATTTAGGCTCACTCCAAAAAAGACAGTCATAGTTTAGTCCTGACAATCATGTGTTTCTCTTCTTGCCATGCCGCAGTGAGTGGGAGAACCTGTAAGTACTGAGGTCCCTATAAACTTCGTTCAGCCCATTAACATCTCATAAAGTCGACCACATGAGCAGATGAGGATGAAATACGCGTGTGTGAATGAGCATCTGTTTCCTCCAGCTTACTATCACTAAACACTTCACCTATCTATGCCCCAATCAGTGTGAAACCGTTTGACCTCATTTTCCACTGCTTTGTCTCCACTCAGGAACCAGTCCAATGTGCGGCGTATGCACACTGCTCTCCGGCTGAATGGAGTCATCATGAAAAAGTCCTCAGAGGCCAAGCTCGTCCTCCTCAACATGCCCGGGCCACCCAGGAACCGGACAGGTGACGAGAACTGTATCCTTCGCCTGGCCACAGGTGGTTTCACTGAGAGGAGTCTTCAGGAGGAGGGTTCAGGAATTAACTTTACAATATCACAATGTCAGACCGACAGTTCTAGTGCCTCCAATTCTGGCTTCAAACGAACTAGAACAAGGCTGGAGGCATAAAATACATTTGAATTAGTCAGAATCACTTTTATTCTCAGGACTTTTAAGAGCTGATGGAACCTCAAACACATCCACTGTCCAGTCCCCAGTATGTAGAAGGTTTATGTATAATATATTTAATGGAATATAATAAACAGAGCTTGGGATTCAGGTGGTGTCAACAGCCAAACTCTCTTTAGGTACATTTAAGTCCAGTTTAAGCCTCTAGGCCCTCTCCTACTCCAGCAATAAGCTTGGATTTTGTGTTTAAAGCATTACATAGTTGAAGTTAATTTACTTGGTTTCATAAATAAAAGTAGGACTGTGATTTGCTACCAGAAAATGTAATCTAATAAGCAACAACAGAAACTGATTGGGATGTAGAAATAGGCCGAGTCCTTGCAGGCAGAAGATGGACCTTGTGGGTAATATTCTTGTTTTATTATTTTAATTATCCTCTGCATTTCAATTCAATTAGGCTTTTTATCCTATTACAGTAGTTAAGTATACAAACCTAATTATGAAAAATGTTTCTGAGACCATCAAAGCAATTTAAACCTGTATTAGTCAATATACAATCCTATTTGTAAAGACTACAGAGAATTACCACAAGACCCTGCAGTTTAGTGTCTTTTAGCTTGTTTTGGTTTTGTTTTACAGGCTGCAAATTTAGCTTTTCCAGCAGCATGCAGCTGTTTTCAACAAATAGATGTGATAATCTGACCGTACCGCTAAAAGGAGAGTGAATCTTCAATTCATTGTCAGTCAGTAGCAATATCAGACAAACAAGTGCTACTATGATGGAAATAGAGGAGAGGGAAAACAACTCGTCACAGACTAAAGAGAGCAGATCTGATTTGATTTAATGCTGTTATTCACCTCAATATCATCACAAAATAGTCTATTAAAGCAAAAGTTCAACATTCTGGACAATATGCTGATTTAGTTACTTTTTGTCGATGTCTTTATGCTAAGCTAAGCTAACATCTCCTAGTTCCATCCTCATATTTAAAGTATAGATTTGATCTCATCGAATTCTCGGCAAGAAAGCGAATGAGCGCTGATTAAGTTGTACCCAGTATCAGTACTTGTAGTATAATATATATATATATATATATATATATATATATGTTTGTATATGTTGCATTTGCTTCCTCTACTTTCTTTAACTCTTCCCTCTCAGACATGGAGTTCCTCGAGGTCCTCACTGAGGGTCTCAACCGGGTCCTCCTGGTTCGCGGAGGCGGCCGCGAGGTCATCACTATCTACTCCTGAAAAAGCAGTCCCCTCCTCAATTCCCACCCCCCGCTCCTCCCTCACCCCTGTCCCTTTGTCACCTGTACTCCCGCTCTCTCATCAGTGCTGCTTCATCATCATGTCGCCCTTGCGTTTATTTCTGTAAGATAGTCCTCTCACACCCAACTAATAGCCCAGCTCGGCCTTCGCACCTTTTCCCTTAGCTCCACCCTCAGCAGACCAGCGAGCAGCATCACTCGCTCTGCTACCCCACCCTTCATTCTCGTGAGTAAGCTACTATAACTACTGTAGGCTTCTAGACTCATTTAGATGCTATCTAGATTTGTTTTGAAAGACGTTTTTCCTTGCTACTCTGTAATCTACTGTTGTTAACTTTCGTTGAGTCAGAAGATGAGGTGGTGGTGGATGTGGGTTGTTAGCTGAGGTGTGAGCATGCATGCAAGTGTGTGTCTGTTTTCGTCTAAATCTCTGCAGTTTTTTTTTTTTTTTCAAATACAAATGTGGCATATCAGCGGCTTCTGCTCTGAAGGAACGAAAGCCAGCTGAAATGAGCTCAGTGTAGGATTGTCTGTTTAGTTCCCTCCCTCGTCGTGATCGGCCTCATCCCACGGCCTTCCAGCTTTTTGTCGTTGATGTGATTTCTCTGTCAAGGCAAAAAGACACTGCTACTCATGGTGAGGACCACCAGCTGGAAGGAGGAGACTAGAGTGGTGAAGGATGAACTGTGAAATTCACATCGATGTTTGAAGAAGACTGGAAAGGCACGTGGATCAAACCTGCAGTATTATCTGTAACCAGATCACTTCTTAGCATGACATCCTTATAACTGTGTGTGTTTTTGTTTCACTCGTTGGTTCACTGCCATCACTCTTTCTACTCATTCCTCATTTCAACTCATGTCTTGGTGGCTGTTTATCCCTCTGGCCACTGTGAGTGCCAAAAAAAAAAAATACAACAAGGCTAGCTTAGTCTGTAGACGATGACACGTAATGAAACTGTGAAAAGTGCGTTTCCTAGCAGAAGGCTGGTGTGACAGCAGAATGGGGATACAGTACGAACCCCCGCCAACCCGAGGAGATTATCATTGCCAGCACCCCTCGACCCACGCGTGGATCACTGTAAATAATGTAAAAGCTCTGACGCGTTGTTCAGTATGAGTGTAGTATTTTTGTGAGATCCTACTAAAAAGCTTCTAGTGGAGAGAAAATGCTCCTTCGCTTAGAGGGACAGCTGGAAAACGCTGTTTTAAAAAAAAAAAAAATCTATTTATTTATTTATTTATTGGACGACATAGGCTCCTGTCACTATAGTAAACGTCAATGTAACCTCGACAAGCGCTGCACCTGCACTCTCCGCCACTGTGCAACAAGGGAACTTCGATGAACTCATCAGTTTCATTCAATAAAAAAACAAAACACTAAATGTTATTTTTTCATCTAGAGAACAAATATGTATTTACGTTTACAGACAGAAGTTACACATATTGATGAAATAGTTGTGTCATTTTGATTGTCACTCAAAGATATCTTGTCGTTTTGCCTAATTTAGATACATTAAATGTGCCATATCAAAGTATTTTTCAAAGAGAAATATCAAACAAAGAATTCTATTACTTAAATCAGAGAGAACAAAGTGTGCTAAAAACAGAAAAAACTGAGGTGTCTACATGAAAATGACACTGTCACTTTATAGATGATAAAAGAAAGATTTTCAGACCTGCTTGAAACTCAGATTTGAAGTAGGCATATTAGTTCTTAGCGAGGTGAGATTTTGAACGTCTAGTGATTGTTTATAGGGTCTAGTCTAAATAGAGAGGACAGTGACTTCTGTAGCTAGGAAACTAACTTTGTCCACAAGACTGAACTCTATGCAGTAGACTCTCCAGTGAGATTTTATATCATCTAGATTGGTTAAGATTTGAGCCACACACGTCCCTGACTGAGGTGAGCAAATCATATTAAGGTTCAAAAAGTGCATATTGGAAGGATAGTGCAATAGTGGAAATCTGGACTCATGTGATCATGTTTATTTTTTTACACATATATTTTGTATATGTAATTTCGTAAGTCTTAAAAAAAACCACCAGAATCATCTCCCTCTGACCAGAGATGGATGTCACTTTACTTTGATTTGGTTTCTTTTCTTGAAGAAACTGTTTTTTGGTCATTTGCACTTGTTGTAGAAATATGAATTTAAATAAACCCGTATATATACAGTATATACAATATAAGGAAGCAAAACAAATTAGTTTCTAGAACTATTTAAAGACAGTATTAAATGTTTTTAGTGTTGCTTGAATGTCTGACCATATGTTGTGAATGCTGCTAGTATCAATAGATTTATTTGTGTTGTAAATAGAGATAATTAAAGCAACATTAAAGATCAAGTGAAAAAGGGTATAGACATACATATCAGTGGTGGTGGGTGTCGAACAAGACCAGGCTACCTGGAAGCATTTGGCCTGTGATCTCTGGACAGGGTTAGCTTTCTGTTGACTATAAAATAATACTGAATACCTTGATGCAATATTTACAACCTTGGGAAAATCCACCACCCGTTTATTCTCTTTTTTTAAAATCCTCTCTTGATCTTGAATCCAATCAGGTGAACCGATTTTAAGATAACAAATTATCAACTTAAGTATTTTACCTAAAGGAATCACCAAAATATATTTAGAAATAAATATTTATCTGCGTAATGTTTGTAAGTTTTTAACACACCTACCTTTGACTCCTGTGATACTCAAGAAGCAGCCACTCCTAGTTTTCAAAGATTTTAGGGTGCCAAGTGTTGAAGATTTTCTTTAATATGCTCGTCATACTTGACTCTGACGAAGGTTCTTTAACGCTCACGTCGGTTTTTGAAGAACATATTTTGGGATTGTCTCCACAACATTGCCTGCATCAACTGAGCCTTTAAAGTTTATTCAAAAGAGAAGACATCTGATGTTTATTGGAGAAGTCTATTGGAAAAGAATTTATTTACTCAATTATAAATGTTTTATAATTGCTGTTTGCATGGTACTACGTGGCAATATTTGTTTTAGTGGTTTCTATAGTGATGACTTACATGTTCAAGGCGCTGTGCGGGGTAAGCGGTTGTCAAACGTTCTCATTTGGAGAACTCCGAAGTTGCTGCTGAGTCGGCGACATGGCTCGACCTTGAAAACAAGTCTTTTGCAAAAAAATAGGAAAAAGTATGAGTTCACTATATTGTTACTTGTTATATTTCAATCTTGCTCAAGTAGTCTTATGTAACGTAATAGGAGATTTTGAGTTTGTGAATGAATGGGCCTTAGAATTGGTCATTTCACCGTTGTAAATATATATATCACTTAAGTCAGAGACACTCTAATCTACTTGTGTTGTCTTTTGTTGTACACTGTTCTATCACTGTGGACGAAGTCTTAGAGTTTTGTAACACCTGCAATATTCTCACATTGGTCATTTTACATTTTTCCACTGTTTTTTTTTCTTCTCTATAAGCAATCGGAGATGTCAGCAGTCACTTTATTTCATCCGAATGTTTGTCGCCAGGTGTTATGGACAATAAAGATCTGTGTTCATCCCAAATGTGGCTGAGACAGCAAAGCACTTTGCACTTGAGGGGGTTCTGTGTGGTATCAGTCTGCAAGAGTGGGGGGGTCGAACAAGAACCAACTTGCTCCTGACAGACTCTATCCCACAGTGACCTCTGGTGGCCCATGAGTGTATTACAGCCAGCCGTGAAGGTCTGACACCTCAGACTCTAAAACATGTTCAATTCCAATCAGTTTCCACTTGCTGCAGTTTTGAACTGCAGTAAATCCAGAGACCTACCTGTGGATTGTGTTTAATCATTTAGACATTTTAGCATGCATCACATTCTTTCCTTGTTTTCGCCAAACTTCTTGAAAAGAATAATAGTAACTGTTAAATTTATAGTGCTTGTCACTCTATCTGTGAAGTGAGCCTTCCCAGAACCCCTCATCTCTACCCTGCAACACTCCACCCCCTCCTCACCCCATCTGACCCTAATCCCTGGCCTCCCCCATCCCAGCAACTAAATGCACCCAGCTCTGTATTTTAAATGTGATTGCAGTATATTTCTGAAAAATGATCAAAGAATATAAAACTTGCGCTTCCAATACTGGTACTGGCTCTGCTTGGACGGCACAAGATAGTTGACTTAAAAAACCAGCACCTCCCCTCTCCCCACAGCTGATCCATGACTAAGATCAGATCCTTCGCCTGCACAACTGTAGCATGAGACAAACTTGCCGGTGATCATTACCCAGTCTCCATCCTTAAATGGATATTAAGGGCTCTGAAACACATCTGTTACCGGGTTGAGGAGGCTGTCCTTTTAAAACACCAACAGAGAAAATAAAAGAACCAATCCCAGATTATGTCAGAGGGCGCACAGTCTGTAGCTGAGATCGTACCATTCAGTATATTTTCACAGAAGCATCAGAAAGATGTGCCTGAAGTTGGAGATGAAACAAGAGCTGTACTTAGATTTCACAGTCGATTTTTGGGGGTCAGATGAGAAAAACTCAAGTCTATCAATGCGGTACAAGCAGAGCTCCATTCCAGTTATGTTGTGTAACTCAGTGCATGCATGCAATTACCCTGAACAAGGTGTATTGAAAATATATTGGGTGTTTGTGGTATAAAAGTATTTTGTTTATATCAGGAAGTTTTCTTTCTAGTAGAATGATTTTTTTTTTCTTTCCTTAGGACTGGCCAATCATTGTATTCAAGATGAATATTATATAACAAGATTCTATTTTTTATGGTGGGTTTGTTGACAAGGTCCTCTCATTGTGTCAAATGTTATCTGCAGATAAACTGATTACCAAAGTATATTTCAGTTAAATACATACGCTGTGGTGTGTAAATGTGTGCTCCGGTGAATTTGAAGCAGACAAGTTAATACTGTATCTTCTTATGAAATTGTAGCAATTATCAGTTCAATGGCTAAAACTATTGTTTTCTTACACCCCCCTCATGCTGCTCAGAGAACTGGGGTCACAGAAGTAACCTGAAGTTTCAGTAGGTTAGCAATAGGAAAATGTGTAGATCCCTGCAAATCCATAATTTGATGCAAGTTGAATTATATCTGTCCAAAACTGTGGATTTACTCATTTACTTTTCAGTTAATAATTGTGGTTCCATTCAGTGTTTTTAAGTAGAAATATTTCCGGTCACACAAACTGGCTTTTATGTTGACATTCAGACATTAATAGGAAAAGAAAAAAAACATTTTGTGAAATTTCTTGCTGACAGGACAAAGAGTGAAAACAGCAAACCTACATCTGTCCAAATGTAGGCCTAAAAAAAAAATCCACTGGCCAGCATCTCTAAATTCACACTTTGGATTTGGTTTAATTACTTCAGGCCATATTATGAATGAGGTCAAACACTATCTTGGCAACCAGCAGACTGCAGGAAGTTAATGGTCCTGCTCCCAACGTAACGCAGTATATACCTGCTTCTAAAATGATTTATCTTTTTAAAATTCTGTTGTTTTTTTTGGCTCATTACTGAGCTTTAGAGGTACTGGTAGAGGATTTTGTTACCATTGAACAGTCAGGACAAACATTTCTGATCTAAAATTATTACGAGCAGCATTGAACCTCATTCGACTACTGGGAATGAGGCCTTTTCCATTAACATCTTTTCCTTTTCACACATTATGGCCTTTGAAAATACAGTATTTCATACCCAGTACCCCTCCCTAGAGGAATCAATGTGCAGGCTTGTTTTTAATTCACTGGAGCTATGGGAACATTTTGTATGGATGCTTGATGTAGATGATATATACAGCATATACGCCGACACTACCTGTGTCAAACTTCAGTAAAATGATTTGGGTTTTTTTCCATTCAGAACCGTTCATTACTCTTCCTTGATACTGTAACCTAGTCTCATGGTAAAGCAGTAGTGTTCTCTTCAGTTCTGTGGGAGTGTGTGTGTGTGTGTGTTCATGTGCACTTGTAACTGCTGGGGGCAGGGGTGGGAGGGGGCTATGTGTAAATAAATCAAATACAGTTAGTGTGGAGGTGTTTCTTTTGTGTCAGTGTAAGTTAAATATTCTAAAATAAAAAAAAATGTATTATTCTCTATTGTGTTTCATGGTACATTTAAAAAGAGACTAAAGTAGTTTTATCTTACATTTCAAATGCTTATATCTCTATGGCTTCTGGCGATACCCGTTCCATTTTATAGATTTGTCAGCACAAAATGCAATAAACCAATACCATTTTATTAAAGCAACTGTGTTGTGAGTTTTTAATTATGTCTTGTTTTCACAATGGAAATGTTACCAATTTTTAAAAAAAACTATAAAATACAACAGAACGTGGAAGGAAAAGAACTAAGGAATCAGTTTACAGAGTCCATCATGAAGCAAAACTGTTCATTGCATACTTAACCACATAATGTAGTTGAACTCTCGTGTATGAACATTGATTAATTTTCTTCTGGCTGCTGATAGTGGAAGGTACAGACTTAAGGTAGTCTGGACGAGTTACATAATTTAACTGAACACAGTGCCCAGAATTAAACAAAAACTTAAAAGCCTTTACAAAACATCCACACAGTCTACCTATACACAGCTGCTAAATTCACTGCACAAAGAATTGATGTGGTCTCTATTTGTGACAGAGGGAGCGGTGAATCTCACATGAGGAGAAATCATTAATTCACTACAATTCATTAGTAATGTTGGGAATACATGGACTGGACCTGGCTTATGCCAGGTGGCGGCCTGGGAGGTGGCTGCTGCGGGACACCAGCACCCATCAAAGGGTTAAGAGACGATCCGCTCTGAATGAGGGTGTCCAGAGCTTTCTGTACACTCGGGCTGTCAAAATTGATCCCTGAAGTAGAGCTGGGGGGTCTCTGACCACCTGGTGTGAATGCGACTGGCATGCGGCCCGGTGGGGGGGCATAACCCTGGGATCCAGAAAGAGGAGGGCCTGGCATGGCCTGGCGTGGTGGATTCTGGGAAGGGGACAGGCCAAGAGAGCTGTAGGCCTGTGGCTGGGGGACGGAAGGTCCTCCAGAGGCTGCTGATACCCCTGAGCCGCTGTTGAACATGCTGAGAATTTTAGCCTGCAGCTCCTGCTGATGGTTGGGGTTGGCCGAGGCACTTGGACCAGCTGATAGGCTGAGGTGGCTGGACTGTGGGGGCATGTGAGTAGAATGAGGCGGAGGAGGAAGTCCGGCAGTGGAGGGGGCAATGTCAGGGTGTCCCGCTGCTGGAGCTGGAACATGGACTGCAGCTGGAAGGGTGACAGATTCAGTTTAAAAGTCCGCTGCTCTGCAAACCACAGTACTGCATTTAATTCGCAGCACAGAGAAGTAGAGCAACTGCTCGAACCTATTTAAAGGTAGGCTCACATTTGAGTCTCAGATGCACATTGAAAGAGTTTTTGGTTACTGTAATTGGTTCTCCTTGCTGACATCATTTTCACACTATTCTCTTCCTGACACCAGACTAATCTTAAGATCCATATGGAACAAGTATCAAGCAAACTGAAAGCCAAAATTGGATTCTTGTTTAGGATCAAATCATGTATTTCTCATACTAGTCTAAAGACCATAGTACAAAATAGAATTTTGTCTGCACTTGGTTATGGTGATATTGTATAAATGGAAGCTTCTCCCTCAACATTAAAACCTCTTGATGTGTGATGAAAGCGTGCTGCACTTCATCACAGTGATGATTTCCTCACTCACCATTGTTTACTATATGAAAAGATGGAATGTTCTTCTTTAACTTCAGAGGGGAGCAGCATCGCATGTTGTTTATTTATAAAGCCCTACTACAAAAACTACTGAGTCACCTCTGCTCTCTGGTTAAATCTAAATGAAATACCAACAGGTCACATGACATTTTAACATTAGTTGTACCTCCTGTACCTTAAACCATACCTGTAATTCTTTTCTTTAAATTATGAAATGTATACATGTGTCTGTAAATTGTGTCAGTCTATGTTTTTACTGTATGTAGTAATTTTTTCGTACACACTCTTGAAAAAGATCCAAATCTCAATGAGATTACCTGTTTAAATAAGCTAAACTGAACTATTCCAATGTTAGAGATGTGGGACAAAAGTCCAGTCTTCTTCTGTATAAAAAGACATTGTAAAGTTGAGATGAAGGCACTATAAATATCCAAATGTACAGTCTTGTCAGAGCAAATTTCCCAGAGTTTCTACAGTAGATAACTTGAACTAGTGACCTTTTCAGGGGCCATTATGAAAAGGATGAATGATTACAGCCACCAGATACTCTTTCTATGTATATATGGGGACGCTAACATGGGCCTGTCACAATAACTACTTTTGTTGGATGATGTGTTTCAGAAATAATAATTATTTTTCCCCTTACTTGCGAGAGGGTCTGCAGTACTTCGCAGCAGCCGGGCTCTTTTGTCCTTCAGGTAGGCAATGAGACCATCTAGTTCCTCTGGAGTTACAAACCTACCCAGAGGCGCCATAGAGAAAAAACATTCAGTGGACAGAAACTTATTAAATAACACAAGTTTAAAGATATGAAACCAGATACCGTACCTGTTTTCAGACAGTAGTGTGATGGAGGTGAGCACAGAAACAGGGTGACTCTCTCTGTCTGGCTCCCTGAGTAACACATCGTCCGCCATCTTCGCAGCTTTTCTGGCAATCTCTTCACGTTCCTTTTCACGGTTTTCAACTTTGTATGCATCATAGTTGTGGGCAACCAACATCATGGCATCCTGCATTGGCATGTTTCGATGCTCTAGAGCAATAAGGACCCAACAAAAAAAAAGAGACGTTTGACATGCTGACCTAAGGTTACCTCACCTAGACGGCTCTTACTGTCGTCTTAGATTACCTTGCGGTGTGCCAAACAGGATGTTGACAGTGCAGGACCGGTGGACCTGGTGCTGCTGGGTAATGATGATGGCAAAGGGAGTGCGGGCTCGGCCTACATCCTCCAGTGCCTGTGTTAGTGACACTTCAGTGTTGAGAAAAATCAGATCCACCACCATGCCCAAATCACGGACTTTCCGCCCGACCGTCTCAGCATACTCCCTACAGTTGTTTGTTAAGCACAAGTACACAAGGGTGGGCAGACAGAGACACACGAACAAGCACACACACACAGACACACACACACAGACACACACAGGAGCCATATGAAATGAAAACATTCCACATAATGATCAAATATTTGCAGACATTTCTGGACCCATACCTGTTTTCTGTCCTGAACAGAGAGAGTGGACTTACTTTTGCGCCTTATTGACGACAATCACAGAGCAGTCGACAGGACGGTCAGTGTCATAGCGCCGCTGAAGTTCTTCATAGTATTGTCGATACAACTCATTACGCCGACGCTCTTCTGGACGAAGACGATCATCTAATGTTGAGGAGCAGGTTAGACAGTGTAATGTAGTACAATTTTCTGGATTTTAAATACAAATAACTTTTTTAAAAATCTGTTAATGAAGTCTCAGCCAGGTAAATTGGACTTAGCCCTAAATTTAACAAATCTTGTTTATGTACACTGCTCAAAAAATTAAAGGAACACTTAGATCGCACATCAGATATTGATGAACGAATTATTCAAGTTGAAAATCTTTGCTGATGTACATTGTATATTTGTTGAGAACAAAATTATGTAACAACGGTCAATGGAAACCAAAAACATCAGCCCATTAAGGGCTGGATTCAAAATCACACCGAAAATCAAAGTAAAAAAATTCACAGGCTGATCCAACTTGTGTGAATTTCATCAAGGTAACTCATAATGGGACTCAGTAGTGTGTACGGCCCCGGCCTGCCTGTATGCACAACCGACAACGTCTGGGCATGCTGCTGATGAGTCGGCGGATGGTGTCCTGGGAGATCTCCTCCCAAACCTGGTTCAGGGCATCGTTGAGCTCCTGGACGGTCTGTGGCGGTACTTGGCGGCGTCGGATGCACCGATACATAATGTCCTATTGGTACTCAATTGGATTTAGGTCAGAAGAATGTGAGGGCCAGTCAATGGCATCAATGCCTTCATCATTCACATGAGGCCGGGCATTGTCCTGCACCAGGAGGAACCCAGGGCCCACTGCACCAGGAGGAACCCAGGGCCCACTGCACCAGCATAAGGTCTGACAATCGCTCAGAGGATTTCATCCCTGTACCTAACAGCAGTCAGGGTACTGTTGGCTATGACATGGAGGTCTGTGCGACCTTCCAAGGATATGCCCCCCCAGACCATCACTGACCCACAGCCAAACTGGTCATGCTGGATGATGTTACAGGCAGCGTAACGTTCATCATGGCGTCTCCAGACTCTTTCACGCCTCATCTGTGCAGAGAACATAGGCCAATGGCCGATCTGCCAATCCTGGTGTTCTCTGGTGAATGCCAATCGAGCTGCACGGTGCTGGGCTGTGAGCACAGCCCCCACTAGAGGCCCTCATGGAGTCTGTTTCTGACAGTTTGGTCAGAAACATGCACACCAGTAGCCTGCTAGAGGTCATTTTGTAGGGCTCTGGCAGCGCTCCTCCTGTTCGTCCTCACACAAAGGAGCAGATACCAGTCCTGCTGCTGGGTTGATGCCCTTCTCCGGCCCTGTCCAGCTCTCCTCATGTAACGGCCGGTCTCTCGGTATCTCCTCCATGCTCTTGAGACTGTGCTGGGAGACACAGCAAACCTTGCGACGGCACTTATGGATGTGCCATCCTGGAGGAGCTGGACTACCTGTGCAACCTGATTGGGCTGCAGGTACCGCCTCATGCTACAAATAGTGACAAGGACACTAGCAAAACACACTAGAGAAGAATCAGTCAGGAAGGATAAGGAGAGAGCAATTATCTGTGGCCACCACATGTAAAACCATTCCCTTTTGGAGGTTGTCTTGCTTTTTCCTCTCCATTGCAGCTGTTGTCACTTTCATTTGCACCAAAGCAGGTGAAATTGATTAATTATCACTTGTGCTTCCTAAATGGACAGATTGATGCCCTGGAGTTTAATTGACTTGGTGTCATACTGTGATCATTAAGTGTTCCCTTAATTTTTTTTGAGCACTGTAATATAGTTAAACTGGAGAACACGTTTTGTGCCTTCTGTTTGTCCCGCTGTCTCCAGTTATGGTGCCGTGTCAAGGTGAAAAATGTAAACTGCAGTAAAGATGACACCCAGTGCTATAAAAATATATTAAATAGAAAATGGATAGAGTCTTGGTATTCAAACAATCAGGAAAAGCCAATCTATCCAAGAAAAATAGAAAAAATGTACATATAATTGAAAACAAAATTCCCAGTACCCAAGGTGGTTACGTACAGAGTACATACCCTCTAGCTCACGGCGTCCATTCCAGGGATCTCTGTAAGCTTCCCTGTAGGGTTCCTCCTTCCTCCTGTAAAAGTCTTCAGCTCCACCGCGGTAATATCGGTCATAATCGTCTCTGCAGTGTGAAAATATTTCAGGCTCAGGCAAGAATGTAATCACTTAAGATGAGACTCCCAAATAATGGTTAGCAGTGTCAGTAGTCACCTGTATGCAGGATCTCGTGTGTCACCTCTGGGGTCTTTGTCTCTGCTCTCTGAGCTACGGTAACGGTAGTCAGGGTCACGAGAGTGGCCACCCGGCCTCGACTCTCTCCCTGGGTCCCTCCCGTCACGGCTGTCCCGAGGCTCACGTCCATCACGACTGTCCCGAGCCTCACGAACGTCCCGAGGCTCACGTCCGTCACGCCCATAAAGAGGTGAGCGCGACCGAGGCCGAGCCTCTTTGCTGTCTCCGTAACTGCTGTACGGGGCCCTGAGAGAAGAGGCATGGATTATTACAAGGTGGAGTTTAGGATGAATATGAAATACTACAAAGGTTGATGGGAACTTCTGTCCATGGATGAGGAAAAGTCTACAGTTGGTATATAAAATTTTATAAACTTGGTCTGTATTTATTCAGTGTGAAAAGATGGAATTTCGCACAACCGACGTAGAGCAACAGAAAGCAGCGATCATGTTCGCAAAAGGAAGTGCCGCAAACTGAATCCAGGAGAGATGGTTCCGATGTGCGACCTTTCAACAACGATCTTTTTAAATGTCCAGCGATCCGTGTACGCAACATAAGGACTCATCAAACATTTGAGGTTCACCGACATCAAATACAAATGTACAATAGCTTGTAAACCTTTGTGAACATTGCAGTTTATTTTGCACATTTTAGCTCAATTTGAGTACAATGTTTTGTGCTTTGCTGTTGTCTCAGGAAAGAGAGTCAAACGGACCTGGAGATGTTCAGTACAGGACAGAACTCTCACCTGTAACACATTTAAATACGCAAGAAGGAACTGCATTTAAAACTCAACTGAGTCATGAAGCTGTCAAAGAAATGAGATGCATGCGGCAAACTGTAGGAATGGAAATCATTTCTACAATTCTCGTGTTGGGAGAAGGAGCATTGGTGCTCAGTCTGCTGTTGCTTTTAGGTTTTGAAGCACAGGGCCATTATAACCAAATGAGGAAAAAAAAGATAATAAGGCAATACGACAATAGGCTTCTCAATTTCAGACGCTGCATGGCAGCAGTTTTAGTTCAGCACTTTTAACGTCTCTTCTCCTAAACTGTTAACTATTGTCTTCACTTCTTTTCTTGAACTCACTTTTTTCACTGCTGTCAGGAGGAGCGGTTAGAGTTTTTAAGACTACGCGCATTATCGCAAATATGAACGTTCGATTCATTTTCACAGTGTTCGACAGGGACAGGGTGATGTGCAAAAATGTTACAAATTGAAAAGAAAATGAGTTGCATAGACCGATCTTTTCCCTTACAAGGTAACTTTGCTCAGAATACTGCACATCATTGACAATACAAGTTCACAATATGAAACTGGATCATGTGATCCTGTGTGTGTACATGATCTACCCTCCAGCCTGTGGGATGGTTTGTAGGATAGACTGAATTGTCCATTGGACAAGCATTGTGTTAGAGTGACCATCTGTTAGCTGGTTTAAGTACCACCGCACATAAGTACCAAAATTTAACCTTCAGACAACAAAACCCCAAAATAACAGGCCAACATGTAATCATGTAATGAGCTGATTTTGTCTTTACCTATGAAGTTTTTGACCACTACTAGTTTGAAGAATAGGTCTCCATTGTTTTAATTTCTGCAGGTAATATGATACAGTACTGTCAATGGTTTCAAGTTATTCCACTGATCATTAGTTGATGGTAACATGTTGAGAAAAGCAGCAGCTCTGCAGATGTTTTTACAGAAGGAAATTAACAGTAATTCTGGTTCCAGGTAGAACACAGAGACACTGTTTGGTGAGAAACAGTACAAGCAAAAACAGCTTTGTTAAAATGCTTCACAGGGTAGCTTTAAATTTATGTCCACTGCCTTAGTCAAAATGTTTTTTCAACTCATGTTTGACTTTAGGGGAGCTGTTACCATGACTACATGCAGTGTTAACGTTTACACTTGCCGAGTTAAGAGCCATGATACAGAGTAGGCTGGAACTAACATTACTTTAGTTGGAAACCTGTATATATTAAGATTAAATGAGATACAAGATGATATACACAACAAAATGGAGCAAAGTACAGAGTCACTGAAAAGCCACGAGGCAATAATCTTTGTGACAAAAACACTCCAAATAAAATCAAGTGGCTTTTCTCTTTATTTCAGTTCTGTAAGTTTTAATTTGGGTGAAATGTTGACTATCCCATGAACAAACACAAATCATCTAACTGTACACCAGCTTCTGTGAAGCAGACCTCACCACTGGTGGAAATGAAAGTTGAGGAGAATGTTTTACTCTTTTAAAACCGGCACCTGAAAGACGATAGTAGTTCCTCACACCCATTTTGCGTTACTTTACCTTCGAGGAGGGCTCTGCTGGGATTGAGGTTTAGCTTGCCGTCGCTCCACTGCCATATTTACATCTGAAAATAAATCAATCCAAACGTTGAACATAACAGTGACATGTAAATCAGCTTAAACGTTCACGCAGGAGAGGCCGTGTCAACACTTCCACGATCCAAATGAAAATGAGCTCCAATATCCAAGCTTGAAATCCAAACTGGACGAGAGACAAAATGCAGCAAATCGGGTTGGCAAATCTGTCAAACTGAGTTCAAGATAAGCAAGAAATGAAGAAATAATTTTTTCCCTTCAAAATTGGGCAAACGCTAGCAAAGCTCGAACATGTGAATAAGATTTTGTAGTTGGGCCGCAACTAGCGATCATTTTCATTACCGATTAATCTACCGATTATTTTCGTGGTTGATCGATGATGAATTGTCTAGCCCATAAAATGTCCACAAATTGTGAAAAATGTCCATCATTTTCCAGAGCCCAAGTGATGTCTTGATTTGACATATTTTGTCCAATGTGTCCAAAATCAAGACTCATCATTTACTATTACAAATGTTAAAGCACAAAAATCCTTACATGTATAAAGCTGGAACCGACAAATGCCGTCCAGCAAATACCAGCAAAAAATTGATTTTTTTTTCCTTCGAAATGACTGAAATGTCAATAGTTAACAAGTAATAACTAACCAATTCATGGATTAATCATTGTAACTCTATTTTCAAGTTGAAATTTGGCATTCAGAGAAAACCAGAACTACAAATACTCAACGTTAGTGTATATGCGAGCAAATAAAATGAGATTTCAGAGATTCAGGCTTTGCATATATTTGAGAATACACGTGTTTATTTGCTTTGTAATCCAATAATGAAACATGCCTATAAAAAGAAAGATTTAAGGAGAAAATCAGAAAAGCTAATCTAGCCTAATCTTAAATAGTTGTAGCACAAATCATACACGGTAAAATTTGTGATGTTAATTTTGGGCAACTTTATTACCGTTACGGGTATTTCATTTATTGGATGCATGATATCACATCATGACAAATGGCATTTTTAAAAAATGATTATTTTAGGCCGGCAATTATACTTAATTAAATAAATAAAAGACATCTAACTTTCATAGAAAACCTTTATTCACAGAAAGGCATTGTTGTGTTCAGCCTTACAAATAGCATATTTTTCTTTACTGACATTTATAAATCACCAAATTTACAAGACAAGATTATCGGCCGGGTTGACACTTAGACCATAACATTTTTCAGAAAAAGAACATCATTCTTCATGCTTTCATAAACTTGGTTTTGTTGCCCACTGTGCAGCAATAAACCCTATCCTTTTTAGCCAGACATTTATACCTACAGTACTGCAGATAAGGCTTACCTATTTTATAACCTTTATAGATTCGACCCTTTTGGGCAGCCTTTGCAGCTTCGGCTTCTTCAATGCGCTCAAATTGTACAAATCCAAACCCACGAAACATGGATACGCCTGGAAGAGGAACATTTTAAGTGGTACAAATGATCATTTTGAAGAGCACTTTGGATACCTACCGAATTACCCATTATACAAAATGATCAGTAGGCACATCTATACAAATTGCGCATGCTTCCGTGTCATGAAAAATCATGACTGATGATAATCAAGTTACGATTGTGACATTTATGGATAGCCTGCTCGATTCAAATTACTGTGATGAACTGAAAATTCAAGGCTTGTATTGCATTTACTGACCGGTTATCTTCCCATACGGGCTGAACAGTTCTTCCAAATCCTTCGTTGCCATGTCGGAGGTCGGCAAATTCCCCACAAAAATCCTTCTCTCCAAATCTCTTGGATCGTTACTGCTGCAGGTGCGTGAAAAACGCCCTGGTGATGTGCTGCGACTTCTTCGGCGAGACATAATTCACTCCCAAGGTCTATGGGTTTCTTCCTCCGTGTCTCTCCAGTGATTAAAAAAATGTGGTTTGTGGGCTAATAAGCAACTGTAAATTGTTGTCCACGGTCCTGAAACATGTCAGTGAGTTAAGAAAAGAGATCAAATTCCTTGGAGGGATAAAATGATTTAGTAGAACAAAAGTTGCAGAGCAGAGTCACACAAGTTCAGACAATAGAAATGCTGCGGCCAATTCATTCAAATGTGGCAAAAATTCAAACTCGAAATAAATAAAGCTGGCTAAATTGCAAGTTGTCCCGTAAAGTCTTTTAAATGCGTCCTGCATTTCTTGGGTATTGATTTGGACTTACCTCCGCCAAGGAGGTTATGTGATCAGTTCAGTTTGTTTGTCTGTCTGTTTGTTTGTATGCAGGATTACGCAAAAACTAATGGAGGATTTGCATGAAATTTTCACCAAAAATGGACCCTTGCAACTCCTAGAGGTGATTAAATTTTGGTGATGCACCGGATCAGGATCCAGGAATTTTTTAAAGGGCCTTGGCGGAGGTTTGCGCTCTCCGAGCACTCTTGTTCAGCTCTGCACTGACTGGACCTTTCAGTATGTGAGAACTTGTTATGAATTACGGTAGAAGGCACAGCAGTGGGAGATCAGTGTATAGTCACTTTCCGACAGACATTGCACAACATCGCCAACGCCACCCAGTGTGTGTGTTCAAAAGTGTATGCCGCCGTTCCGCAACACTGAGAGGTGTGATGTACGACACAATGCAGTATATTTATAAGCTGCGATATACTTAACTATCTCCCCAGTTTAGGGGTCATCGTCTATGCTTGTTCTTCAAATAATGGACTTCCTGTTCCTACCGCATACATATTACAACGTCGCACCTGTTCCGCAATGCCGGGGCACTTCATTCATACCGACGCCTGTCTCAGCGCTGTTACTACCTCCCGAGGCGTCACAGAGGTGAAACAAACTGACACCCCATTATGCCTTCATTGCATTCAGAGACGTCAGGACAGAATACAAGAGGCCCAGAATGAAAACGTTGTCTGAATGGGGCTAATGATTAACGCAGAAAAGTGCAAATGCAAGTCTGATGCAATGGAATTCTCTTCCAATTTTTCTCGCATGTAGGAATGTGAAAGCCTTGCATAATTAGCGTACAATTTCACTTTTTTGTGGTTTGTGTTTTGCTTGAGACAGACGTTGTTTCACGTAGTACTGCAAATGAACCGATCCTCCTTAATTATTATTGAAGAAGTTGTTCAGTGGGTCCAGAGGTTTCAATAGGTAGTAACTTGTGTTAAAATGTGAATACTTCCCAATCGACCAACTCCATGTGTTTCTGTTCGGGTTAAATTAATTCTCAGTAGATGTTGTCCAGACTGTAATCTTTTTTTTTAAAACAAAGCATGAGAGAGAGGCTTTATAAAGCTAGAAATACAAGTCTATGTGTTGAAAAAACAATGGATAAAGCTAAATAGGGCTGGACGATATTACTTCAAATCAATATCAGGATGTTTTTCAAACTCATTCCTCAATTACAATTAATATGAATTTGTATGTTGAACTACAAAAAGGTGGGATTTCTCTCTTTTTGTGTGTCATCTTCACTGAAGCCAAAATATGCCCAAACAATCTCAGATTTCAGATATTAAGTTTAAATTTGAGCTTTAAGGACAGAGCACATTCAATGGTGGCAACAATAAGAAATCCCCATTTTTATTTATTTATCGTTATTTATGAGAGGGGAGGGAGTGGTACAAAACAGGGGAGGCACTTCAAATGTATGTAGTTTCCATTTATATTAAATACGTTTTTCTTTTCCAAATGCAAATACGTGTTTTAATGCTGTATTGTGATTGGACTTATTAAACTGGGTACCCATCCCCCTCGGTGATTACACGCATCGAGATTCTCCCCCACCAACATTTGTGATTGACACAACATCCAAGTCCCCCAAAAAGGAAAACAAAGCTGATTTGTACCTGTCGATATTGTGATAAAATCGTCAGGCAAAGTCCATGTAATTCAATGACAAATCACTTGGTTTGATGAATCACCTTTACAGAAGTTTTTTTTTTTTTTAGTTAGACAGGGCAGAGGCACATGACTGAACGTGACAGATTTTGTAGGACAGTTCTTGAGCGCATGCATTGGAAAAAGTATTAATCAAATTAACTGACTTGAACAAGATTAACTCAATTTTGTTACGTTTTTAGTTAACTGCCCAACACAATCTGGAGGTGTTGTGTCATGATGAAAATTATGACTTAGGGGTATATGTTAAACTGAGTATAAATAATACAGCTGAAGAGACTGTGCCATGATATAAATTGACTGAATCATTTGTACCAGTAAGGACTTATTTATGACATTACAGAAAAAAGGAACCATGATTCATTGCATCTTAACCAGTGTGAATACACATCCATTTTATGACGTAATGGACCTCTTACACAAACGGCTTGAATGACAGTTAAAAAAAAGCACATAACAATGCCTGACTAGTTGCTACCATGTGAAGACATGGTGTCTGTCAAAACATTAAACAAAAAATTTGCTTAAAGTTGATCGTGTAAAAATGGATCTTATGGAACGCAATACGAAGAAGCAAACATTTCACACATCTAGTGGGTCAGAGAGCACAGATACCCACAGCATTAAACGTAGCATCAACTCTGAAGTGTGATAAACTGCTTTGAATCACACACTGCCCAACCAGTGTGCTCCAAGCTGATAATTTTCAGTAGTTTATAGCAAGGACAATATGCTCCAGTTGGTCTGCTGCATTTTGAAAATGTTCCCTTTCTTGAAATCTTGAGGAAAATCTCATTGATCAACTTAAATCATGGGCTTGAAGTCACCTTGAAAATGCCAAAATTCAAATGATTTCTTTTATTCAAAGAAACCAATGTTCTTAAATGTCTTCTCTTCAGGATAAATTGATGTTTTTAGGTGCCACAATATAACATGTCAGCAAAAGAATCTTGAGATTTTCAGCCTCTCAACACACATACACTACAATTTGATATTAGAAAGTGAACACATTTTTAGGGATAGACTGACAATCTGTCTCGATGATTAAGGAATCTAATATTTGGTATTTTTCACATTATTGGGATCAGTTTTTTTGGGTCAAATTTCCGATTTAAAAAGTCTATTTAAAATTGCATTATTTTGGCTCTAATGCAGCCTGCAGTCACCACCCTGTGGTCTCACTCAATATCCCATCCACACCAGTCTGAACAGTTACTTGTCATGGGTAATTGCCTATTAACACTGAATAAACTGAATCTGCGAAGCAACTAGTAACGAAGTAATCAAACAAATGTAGTGAGGTACTAATTACAATATTTACTTCGAAAAAGTAGTGGAAGTATGAAGTAGCAGAAGATGGAAATACTGGAGTAAAGTACAACTACCTCAAAATTGTATGTAATTACAGTACTTGAGTAAATTTAATTAAACTATTTCCATGTTTCCACTACGGGGTGTCGGCTCTACTTGACTTGACTAAACTTGGGTATCAGGTACTTTTCCGGAGGTTGTTTTCCATTATAGTGGAAGTCCTCAGTAGAGCTGGTTGTCACAGAGACTTCGCCCAAAAGTGCTGTGGCGTAATCTTCAACGTGACACACACCTCTCGACATCCTTCCATCAGCTGCCAAAGACAGGAACGTCTGTGCCTCCGCAATATCACGGCTGCAATAAAAAATTACTGCCGCTCAAGTAGCTTGGCTGTCTAGAAATGTCAGGCACAGGTTTGTGCTAGGCAGGATATTCCGTGTGTGCAGTGTATTGGTGATGCAATCACACAGTCATGATTCTCTCTGACCAATCAGTGGTCTGCAGTGTTTCGCAACACCTTTTAGTACCTGCTCACCTTTATTGGAACCTCTACAGAGGTGATACCAAAAAAAAAATGGCACCAGATACCAGATACTTTTACCTAATGGAAAACCAAAGAAGTAGTCGAGTAGAGTAGAGCCAGTGCCACGTAGCGGAAACGTGGCTTAAGTTACTTTCCATTATATTTTTACTGCAAATGTCTGCATTTAAAATAGTGGTTATCAGTCTCCTTATAACCAATAACTGGTATTGGTCGATCTCAACTTTTTAATTGTTACATTACATTTATGGTTGAATATAATTTACATACGTTTTAGAGAGGAGCCTCTTGCATACCTTAACTTGAACCTGGACACCCTGGATTCCGTGTCTTCAAAATTCAAAACTTCCAAGCCTCTGAAAAAAACAAAAAAAACAACAACAACAAATCAACCACTTTACCCAGATTAAGAAATGTATCACTTCAAATACTCAAAGATGTCTGTAGCAGCTTCGCACCACAACGATTACTGTGTACCAAAGCAAATTTAGAGTCACAGTCACTTTGAGTCATTTCTATCATTCATATGTCGGCCAGAAAGATTTAGAAAAGCACAAGTTAGTATTCCTGAACAAAATTCAATGAAATGCTCTTATTTGACTTGACATATAAATTTTAAAAAAAACATTTGTGTACACATGAAATCCAAATATATCATTTTAAGTAATTCACAATATTTTGAAATAAGTTTATAAAGTCAATATACATATGGCAATTTCACACACTCACTGAATAACTTTGCATCCCAAAGATATGATTCCTGGATTACAGACATCCATATACGCAACTGTTTACTTGGGAGTGCTATCTGCATAGTTGATCTACAGGAATCAAATTATCATGTCTCAATACAAAACCGGTACTATCCTTCTCACTTGTTCAATGCGGTACAACAGCCTTGCAAAAAAAAATACTGACAAGATTGCAATGGTTTGATGCGACGTCGAAGTATCAATTCTACCAAGCGCTGAAGCAGATTAGTCATAAAGTGTCAAAGCGCGCTCCAGTGAGACGCGTGCAGCTGTCGGCCAGGCAAATCTCAACGTTGGACGTGCTACAAATGGCGTACAAGAGCGAATAATAAAATGTAATAGGGATGTTTCGATTTCTTAACTAGCAGTAGCTCAGCATTAACATGGCTGTACATTTAAGCTGCCATACTTTGGTGTGTAATATATGTTGTGTGGATACGTCGTGCACGTTAGCTAGCTACCCCTTAGTTAGCTAATAGTGCCTGATATCTCCAAACCTAACAACACTAACCTGCGGTACATAGTATATTTGCGCGATCGGTTAAATAATAAACAACAGGGCAACTCTCTACTCACCCTGAATGTGAGTTTTATCTCTGTTTACAGTCTTTGAATGCTACGTACTGCCCGTGGATCCTTTGCGATCACCTCACAAAGCCGCTCTTCTTCGTTATTTCATTTACGGCAGCTGGCTACGATTTCCGTTACTTCTTCTGCGGCTGCAGGTGCTAGTAAATACACATCGCCCCCTACTGATTAGTTGTAGAATAATACTTTAAAAGATGTGTGCTTGAATAATTAGGGTGCAATTACCGGTTTTCCCAAAATGTTCTGTCCAGATGAAGTAGTGCAGGAAGTTTTCGGTGTGCTTTTGATCTATTATAGAGCTCGGCATTGTCAGGCACCTGTAGGCCATTACTAGCAGGTGTCTATACGGTTCTAATATTTGGCTTTGCTTTTGAGGTTGTGGCTGGACTATGGAACTCTCACACTTTTGACATAAGATCTGTGGACACTGTGGACACCTTTAAAAGCAGCTCAAAACCCAAGATTTGTTTAGACTTGCCTCTGTGTATTTTTTCAACTACTTTATTGTATTTCATGTTTGCATGTATGTTGGCCACTTTATTTCTTTCGTGAGGCATTTTGTGATGTCCTTGGTTTTTGAGATGCGATATGAATTAAGTTACTTACTCTCTACCAAGCTAAAAGGTAGTAGGAGCAGCTTCATAAAGCTATGGCAATAGTCATCTACACTAAGTGGACTAATTAAAAGATCAACAAGCCTATTGGACTCTTGTGGTCTCGTCACTCATGAATGGATTTCCTTGATGAATAACATTTAGAGAGTGTGTAACAGTACAACATGTTTTACCACCTGCCATAAGAAAACTTACAGTACAATAACAATGCAAAACAGACTAATCATCATTTTCCTGCTACACGTGTTGGCAGCATCTTGAATTAAGCCTTCCAGAACACTGCCAGCCAATTACGCACTTGAGGAAAACATTTGTCACAAAGCAACAATCATGTAGTAGTTTTTGCGAAATTAGATACAACCTTATTAGTAACAGAGCAATGCATCAATGTAGTGTTTCTTTGAGAGAAATCACTCACCTCCAGCATGTTGCTTATATGCTGTTGCTCAGTGACCAGTGCTCGACAGCTCAGCATGACTGTAGCTATGTGCAGACAACATGTCTTATTTCTTGTGAAAAGAGAGATCTGCAAATCCTGTTAACATTACTGTACATCTGTCTATAATGCATGTTCTGGCGACTCCTTTGCAATTTTTGTTTGTCGCCGTTTTGGAGGAGGTTCGTGACTCACTTGAAAACTAAACTGCCTCTCAGTTTAATCAGCCAGAAACTACAGCCTAATTATTATCATGACAACACAATCAGCAAGGTTCACTAAACACCTACAGTTGTGCACAAGATCATTATCTTGTTCCCACAAGATAATAACTTGTGGGGGGAAAAAAATTCCCCTTATGGGACTTCAGGGGCTCCGTACAATAACGACTGCGAACATGAACTATTTCTAAAAGTTCATTGACATTCATTTCAACATGTAAGTGCGTTAAAACAAAGGAGAAAAAAAACGGGATAATCTCGTCAGTCTGAGTAGTATTACTAGATCCCACACTACCCGCTCTCACATTTGTCACTAATTGTCTTATTTACCCAATGGTGTGGTGCGCTCATAAACAGAAGAATCTTTCTCAGTCATCGTCGCCAGTGGTGGATGACGCCAGGGTTGCCAGGTTTGGACATTATCAGCTTCACTTATGCGTATAATGTATATGATAATCCATGGGTTTTATTTGGAAATGACACATCATATAATGACACTGCATAATATCAGATAATGAATCATTTTTAAAAAATTAAACGTTTTGAGACTATTCTTTTGTAATTCAACATTCAATCATTTAATTATCCGAGTAGTTTCTGCTTTACTGAGCTGCTTATTATAAAATGTATTTAGTGTTTGTTCAGGACAATTTAAAGTGAACGAACTCATTATAGGCCAGTTTTGCTAGTTGGGCTTGTGTTTGTGCTGGGAGGAGTCACACATACCTGGCAACACCGGAGAGTCGCTTTGTTAACAATTCATTGAAGCAAGATGGCATACGTCGAAGAGCTCGGCGACGAGGAGAAGGTATAATCTTATAAATCTATACTGTGATGGTTTTAATACCCTTTATCTTTGTCCTGAAATATAACAATCCTGCTACGAAATCCTTTAAAATGTGGAATGAGTTGCAGAGCGTGCCATTTTAGGTGGAGCTAGCTAAGTCAAGGCAGTGCTGTATTTGACAGTTCAGTACCTTACATATTGTTCCTGCGCATAAACACACGAGCTATTGTTATGTTAGCTAACTAAGTCCGGCCCTCTTTGGTTGAAAATAACATGCGTAGGGCTGAACTTGATGTCCGATTCAGCAAGACCCAAGAGTTTAGAGTGATTGGGAATGTTTAGCTAATGCTAAATGGAAGGACGTCGAGCAACTTCCTGCATGTACAGTAACGTTAAGGCTAATGACAGTGCAGAAGTATAACACCATCCACACCCAGTTTACTGTGACGTTCTGTGGCTGCTAAATCTGCTCCGATAACATTATAAGTCTTTATATAACTTTCTTCTTCTATAACTTTTTTCACTAGAGTCACAGGACCTATCTTC
Organism: Chaunax sp. Z400; assembly: GCA_037577475.1. Taxonomy (NCBI): domain Eukaryota; kingdom Metazoa; phylum Chordata; class Actinopteri; order Lophiiformes; family Chaunacidae; genus Chaunax; species Chaunax sp. Z400. Next base: position 24,544,382 of record CM075185.1, read on the forward strand.
CTGCAGTGACTGGTGTTGCTCCCGCTCTCATGCTGCTACATGTTGTAAAAATAATGCTTTGCATTCCTAAAGCTGATGGTGTGGCCAGGAGCTTATGCCTCAGCACTACTACAGCGACCCTTTGAAATATATGCAACACCTCTTTAATGTGTGGGAGGAAAACTCCCAGTTCTACTTAAACTGGATGTCTAATTCTGATTGTATCTTTTGTAAGATATAAGCTCCAATTGTTCAACAGCATTGTGGAGAAACGGACTCTGAGCCCAGGAGAGCTTTCTGGGCTCTGAGTGGAGTAACTATTCAGGAGCACAGTTAAACTGGGTTAGTTTATTGTTATGCCCCTTTGCCCTTTCAGCTGGACAACCCCATTTGTAGGTCATTCCCAGCTGCAGCCTAGAGGCTAAGTAAGCCTGACAGACGGCATCACTGGCACAGCCACACTATAATGTGCCTGTTACATTAGGATGCAGGACTGGTTAAAGCAATCGAGGTCACAAATGAGGGATGAAAATAGAGCTATTGTAACTTTGCCTGAGTATGTATTACTTGCAATACCTTATGAGAGCCTTAATACCTACCACAACCTCTTCACTTGTATCTTTGACGCATGCTTACACTTGCATACTGGCTGCTAAGAAAAGCCCATGGGCGGCATAGCCTTGCCTGCCATCTAAGGAGTGGCCAAAATAGAGCCAACAAGCCTGTTGCCAAGAAAGTTAGCAGGCTGCTCGTTACTTCGCTCTAGTGGCTATTGTCAGGCTTTTCACTTCTCATAGACATCACCTGCTACATCTAAGGCAAACAAATCGACTAGTTTAAGAAAAATAAATAAAACATTGGATTTGGCTTGTAAGTAAAATCTGTTGTTATTCAGAGTTCCCGGAAGCAGCAAGATAACTGAACCCAGCAGTTCCAAATTGTATTTGGTGATAATGCAATGCCTTGTACTATTTTTATTTATTTATTATATGACAAGTTATTCAATTTATGTGTAGCTCCGGATTGCTGCGGATTTTTTGATGCACGCTCCTCCTGGAGAATTCAATGAAGTCTTCAATGGTGAGCTTTATATGTGGTTGACCGCCTGCATTTTAATGTATATGGTGACAGTTTGTTAATGCATTTCTCATTTTAATTCTTCTTTTCAGATGTGCGAGTACTGCTTGAAAATGACAAACTTCTCAAAGAGGGGGCGGCTCAGTGAGTTTTATTCTTTTCTTTTGTTAATGTGGTGATCATGATGTTCTGGATGTATATGCAGATTGTAGTTTTATTCTTTTTGTTTTTAACACAGTGCCTTTGCCCAGTACAACATGGATCAGTTTACCCTTGCCAAAATAGATGGATATGAAGATCAGGCAAGCTTTTTCTCAGTCATTTGCTTTCCTCATTCAACTCCCTAACATCTCATCATTTTTCTACATTATAAAGATAGTGCCAGAGTAAGCAGCTCTAGTAATGCCAGGCCTTTTCCCCTTGCAGGTCCTGATAACAGAGCATGGAGACCTGGGTAATTGCTGCTTCTTTGACCCTCAAAACAATATCTCCTTTAAGTTTGACCACCTGAGAAAGCAAGCCATTGACCCCCAGCCCCATGAGACTGAAGCAGCCCTCAGGTCATGGAGAGACGCCTGTGATTCTGCCCTGAGAGCCTACGTCAAGGAACACTACCCCAGTGGAGTTTGCACCGTAAGATCGCTCTCCCACTGTGCACTTTTGCCACAATATACAGCACTACACACAATGATTCCCCCACCAATCCGTCTTTATCTGGTCCAGGTTTATGGGAAAACAATCGATGGCCAGCAGACCATTATCGCTTGTATCGAGAGCCATCAATTTGAGGCTAAAAACTTCTGGTAAGTTGATGGAGGATTATGATCTAATTTTAAACTCGCTGATCAAATTTGCCCTGACAGTTATGTTGATGCAGCACGGAGGCAGTGATGTGTTATGGTGAAGAGTGTTTCAAACTGGTTTTAAAACGTTTTCTTCTACTTTATCCAGGAACGGTCGCTGCCGCTCTGAATGGAAGTTCAGTGTCTCGCAGTCTACAGCACAGTTGGTTGGCGTCATGAAATTACAGGTGTGTTAAGTGATTATCAGGTGTTGTCTTAGAGAGACACCTGAAGTGAGTTTTGTTTCACAATTGCCTTTATTTCCTCTCTTTAACTCAGGTTCATTATTATGAGGATGGAAATGTGCAGCTTGTCAGCCATAAAGATGTACAGGAATCATTGACTGTGACTGTAAGTACTTTAAATTAATAATGGTTTTAATACTTATAATATTTCATTTACATTCAGTTGTGTTCAATTAGTTTAATTAACCAGCAAACGTGTGTTTTGGCAGAATGAGAGTCAGACTGCAAAGGAGCTTGTGAGAATTATTGCGGAAGCAGAGAATGAATACCAGGTATGTGGGAGTTAAGAATAACAAGTGTTGCCTCCATGAGTGATTTGAAAGTTTTTAATGTTGTGCCATGTATACTTGCTCCAAAAGGCGATGCAAGACAGGTGCAGAATGACATTTTCAAAGAAAAATAGACCTTATTCACATGGCGACCATTTTCCTCTGACGTCACGCTCAGGGTGGGAAGCTCAAATGTACTGCCGTGTCACAGGTTGCAAGTTGTACAAACATAGTGAATCTGGCAAATCATTATCATTTCACCACTTCCCAATTAATCGGCAACTGAAAACACAATGGATAAGTGCCAATCCAGAGGAACCTCTGACCATAGTTCAAGGTAAAACAACATATTTATAACCCATTAGCTACCATTACCATTCAACAGTACTGTTAACTACTTGGAAAGGTGGGGGGGGGGAAGTGCTAGCAAGTGTTTGAATGCTAACATTAGCTGTTGAAGCCAGTGAGTTATCAAATATGTTGTTTTATCTTTAAAAAAGAAATGGCCCAATGTGCTTCCAGATTTCCACTATCCATTGTTTTTGAAGTTGCTGATCAGGAGTATGAAATATATCACAGCGTTTGAGTTTCCCTTATTGATCATAATGACGGAGCAGGGGTTAACGTGGGCTTGAACAGCGTTCTACCACGATAGATAGATAGATAGATTTATTTTCGTGATTTGCAACAATGTTGTTGCTACACGGACAGATTTGATGTGAAGAGACAACATAGCGATGGTCTATGAGCAGACAAACCTTGTAACAATTGTGTTTGCTCGATAAAAGTTCCCTGTCTGCAGGCGTAATGCTCATCCGTCCAGTTTGTAGGGTCAACAATGGCAGAGCAAGCTAAAATACAGCCCCCAAACTCAACATACAGTACTGTCCAAAAGTCTTAGGCGGGTGTGAAGAAATGCTGTAAAGTAAGAATGCTTTCAAAAATATAAAATTTAATTGTTTATTTTTATCGATTTACAAAATGCAAAGTGAGCGAACAGAAGAAAAACCTAAATCAAATCAATATTCGGTGTGACCACCCTTTGCCTTCAAAACAGCATCAATTCTTTACAGCATTTCTTCACACCTGCCTAAGACTTTTGCGCAGTACTGTATATTTTCCCATTACTCTCAGCGCACATTCATGCGAGCTGATGAACTCATAGTTGTGAACTTGGAGTCACCAACTAGCTACAGAAGTGGAGTGATTATATGCTTGGAGTTATCTTCTCTTACACACAGAGCTGCCCTTCTTTAATGTGGCAGGTAAGCTCAAGTGCGGTATTTCATATAGAGCTCAACAAATATCACTAAATAAACAAGAATGTGTATTTTTCTCATAAAATTTCCCGTTAACTTGGATGACAGATGACATCATGGGACAACTTGTTTATATCTAAAAAAAAAAATAAAAAAAAGCATGAGTGACGTATCTTTGTGTTTTTCAGGTGGCCATCAGTGAGAACTATCAGACCATGTCAGACACCACGTTCAAAGCTTTACGCAGACAACTCCCAGTCACCCGCACCAAGATAGACTGGAGCAAGATTCTCAGCTACAAGATTGGCAAGGAGATGCAGAGTGCTTAGAGGACAGAGGCTGTTGGGTTGACGACATACAGAAGACAAGTCGATGCTCGCGCAGACACGTGTGATGCAGCATAACGTGCTGTATGTCCTTCTAAAAGAGACATTTGCTAAGGTTGGTTTTCCCCCCAGAAATCACAGCTTCTGTTGTGCACTGCAAGGGGTGCGTTCATTTCAGAATGACAGTGAGTGGTGTAACTGCCCCATTTGCAAACAGATATTTTTTTAAACAAATAATGCCTTTAGTGACCCTGAACCTTTAGATCGTTCCCTGCTATTTGAATTCTCACAGTCACATTAAACACACAGTTTCTGATCCCAAGGTATGTCAAAAGGTCACACATCCTCCCAAAAGCCCTTGACTTTCATGTAGCAACTAGTTTCTCTCCATATAATATAACTGATATTCTTCAAGAGCTTCCATTACTTTCATAGATTTTTATTAACAAAGGGCAAATACTGTATGCAATACCATATGTTAACTGACTGGAGACACGTGACAATACTAAACCATACCATTATTTCAGTGTGAACATACCATATGTTAATATTTATACGTCTTTCAGGACGCAGGGTTGTATCGAGTGGATGTGCCAAAGCATACATGTTTCTTTGCCCATTCACTGAACCTATTTTGTCTTCCCTTTTTGAAGTATGCTCTTCTCTGTTGTATACAAATATTTTAGGTGATAATCCCTCTACACCCCCCGACTGATAAAGTATTGGTGTCCTCCTTCCAGCTATTTGCCTTTAGCTCTTGCTGTATTTTTTATACAAACTGTAAGTACATTTATTATTCGTGAAATAAAAATATGGTCTTCAGACAATGGTTATCATTTGACGTCATTATGTATTGGAGTTTGTTTTAGAGAGCCTGTACAGCCAATGGGTTTCTTTGAATTTGAGGCAGACCTGAGAAGTTAACACACATTTAATAGACACTTCTTTTTTTTTTTTTTGGCAAATAGAAATTGGCAGATTTGTTATTCACAATGAGAATTGCACACGTGGCACTAGAGCATAATGTAGTGAGATATAATCTGCTGAACAAGAAATTAAGATTTTTAGAGGAGTAAAATATAAAAGTTAAGAAAATCTGATTTGATTGGCAGCTACAGGATGGTGTGCTTTTAAATTGCTGGTTACAGCCCTGGTCTTCTTATTTAATAATCACTGTCACTGAACATTAAGTTTGGTATTTACATGTCTATCTTGGCTGCACATTTCATGTCTCATGTCCATAAACAAGTATGCAAATGCAGAATATATTTCTGATGTGCACTTTAATGTCAGTACTTATTAACTGCTGCATATGAGTGCATTATAATTCTATTCCTATTTAATTTTGATTAGTGGTGTAAAAAGTCAACCCTCAGTTAACCAGCAAATCAAGGTAAGGTCACTGCTTGGAATTTCTCTCAGTTTTGAGCTGTTGGACAAAAAATACATGTTTGAAGATGTACCTGTTACTCTCGAAAATTGTGATGGAATAATTTCTGATGTTTGCAGAGATCCAGGTGATGAAAAGTAAACTAGCCTTTAGTTGCAGCCCTAATTTTTATTAGCCTATCAATGAATCATTTATCAAGAAACGAAACCTATTCGAAGAACTCAAATTAATCCAACATAATAAAAAGGACAACGAAAATAATCAGATGTATCAGAACATTTATCATATTATTTGTAATAAAGTGTGAGATTTCCAAGCTCATCAGCTTAACTATCCATTAAAGCTATAATGAAAAGGGTCTATACGTAGATCTTTGTGGTAATTATGTAATGACTACCCTTTAGGGAGTGTCAACAAAAATATCTGAGGATACTCATGTACTCGTCACGCTATCATACCCTTAAATAAATCTAAACCTCGGCTGAACATTCAGGTATCTAAATTAGAAGACGTCGCTCTTCTGTTATTTGTTTCGATTGCGTCTTTTGGTCTGCAGCTGAGGTGTTTTCGCCTTCGTATTGTCACGTATTTGCAGATGCTCCCTTCCTGTGACCGCTAGCGAACGTCAATTGGCTGGATTTGTACGCCTAACTGCGTGAAATAGTATATATATATATAATGTAATCGACATTTTAATATAAAAAAAATGAATGGGAAATCTACGACATCGTAAAGGGTTAATTTACATAATCCTTACGCAAAAGTTGCGCCAAAAACGTAAGGTGGCATTGGCTTCACCGTCTGCACCGCAGCAGACACATTCAGGAAACGAGTGACAGAGGGTCAGTTGACCATCTTACTCATTTGGGTCAGTTGACAGTCACACCTCACACTTCAACATGTCTCTCAACGCTTGTCTTGAATCCGGACTGGACTTCATTGCATTCCTGGGAGACAGAATATCCAACACCAGCGGGAAAGAACTTCGTGACATCTACAACTCTGAATTTAAGGACAGGTAGGATGCTGAAACAAGCGCGTGTCTCATGCGCTTTCAGCAGGTTGTGCTTCCTTAGACTTCCTTTCTGCTTATTTCCACAGAGAAGGAATAAAAGACCCCAGGTTTTCCAGTGTTGTCTATGCCCTTGTGAAATTCAAGAAAGCCTACAAAAGAAAAGGGCACATCTACTTAAAAGTCAAACCTCAGGTATGATAAGCTGTCATGTCTCTCGTAGGCAGCAAGACTGCTTTTGTGTTTTGCTGCAACTGGAGGAAAAGAAACAAAACGAGGAAGTGTCATGTAATTTTTTTTTTTTTTTAATCTGTTCTGTAGGTTCGAGTGTACTGTGACCAATGGAGAAGGCCCCCGACCCCTCAGCAGCCACACAGTCCCTCCTCCGGGACACCCTCCTCTGTCCCCTCAACCCCTGTGTACCCTGTGTTGACCCCCAAGAAAAAGCTCGCTACAGAGATCATTCACAAGTTAAAAGTAAACAGGTGAGTTTGTTCAGGTTTGTTTTTGTGTCTGTGCACTGCAGGTTGAACTCCCCTGTAGGAGTGAATGTGGCACTGGACGTCTGCACGCTTCAGCCTGTGATTGGCTGGTGTCCTGCCCAGCGTGTACCCGGTTTCTCAGCCTACCCTGCAAAGGATAAGCAGCTGAGATTAAGACCGCAATCAAAGATTACTCATTATAAATCAATATGTGGATTGTTTTGCCAATTAATTGGTTATTAATCATAATAAAACCCCTGAGATTCGAACTTTGGTTGTCTGGGTGAGAGTTGACCAAACATAACCATTACACAAGTTCACTTGATAGCATTTATTGACCAAAAGAATGCTTTATATTCTGCCATCACTGTGCGCAGACCCGCCTGATAAAGTGCAATCTTGGCAGCCCCCTGATGACAAAAGTTAATAATAGGTCTGTCTTTTTTCTGTTATGTCAAAAGGATTGACATATTTTCCCACGGGCCACAAATGTCTGACCCCTACTTTATAGGTTGGGAGGTGAGAGGTTAGTTTTGTCTCTCTAGTGAAGGAAGATGCCGCTGGACTTTATATTTCTCAATATATACTGAACAAAAATATAAACGCAACACTTTTGTTTTAGCTCCAATTTTTCATGTGTTGAAAGCAAAGATCTAAAACTTTTTCTATGCACACAAAAGGCCTATTTCTCTCAAATTTTGTTCACAAACTTGTTAAAATCTGTGTTAGTGAGCACTTCTCCTTTGCCGAGATAATCCATCCACCTGACAGGTGTGGCATATCAAGATGCTGATTAGACAGCATGATTATTGCACAGGTGTGCCTTAGGTTGGTCACAATAAAAGGCCACTCTAAAATGTGCAGTTTTATCTTGAAAAGAGACATTTATAGGCACTGAAGTGTCAGTATCTGGTGTGACCACCATTTGCCTCACGCAGTGCAACACATCTCCTTCGCAGAGTTGATCAGGTTGTTGATTGTGGCCTGTGGAATGTTGGTCCACTCCTCTTCAATGGCTGTGCGAAGTTGCTGGATATTGGCAGGAACTGGAACACGTTGTCGTATACGCCGATCCAGAGCATCCCAAACATGCTCAATGGGTGACATGTCCGGGGAGTATGGAGGCCATGCAAGGACTGGGATGTTTTCAGCTTCCAGGAATTGCGTACAGATCCTTGCAACATGGGGCCGTGCATTATCATGCTGCAACATGAGGTGATGGTGGTGGATGAATGGCACAACAATGGGCCTCAGGATCTCGTCACGGTATCTCTGTGCATTCACAAAGCCATCAATAAAATGCACCTGTGTTCGTTGTCTGTAGCGTATGCCTGCCCATACCATAACCCCACCACCACCATGGGACACTCTATTCACAACATTGACATCAGCAAACCGCTCACCCACATGACGCCATACACGCTGTCTGCCATCTGCCCGGTACAGTGAAAACCGGGATTCATCCGTGAAGAGAACACTTCTCCAAAGTGCCAAACGCCATCGAAGGTGAGCATTTGCCCACTCAAGTCGGTTACGACGACGAACTGCAGTCAGGTCAAGACCCCGGTGAGGACGACGAGCATGCAGATGAGCTTCCCTGAGACGGTTTCTGACAGTTTGTACAGAAAATCTTTGGTTATGCAAACCAATTGTTGCATCAGCCGTCCGGGTGGCTGGTCTCAGACGATCTTGCAGGTGAAGATGTCAGATGTGGAGGTCCTGGGCTGGCGTGGTTACACGTGGTCTGCGGTTGTGAGGCCGATTGGATGTACTGCCAGATTCTCGGAAACGACTTTGGAGACGGCTTATGGTAGAGAAATGAACATTCAATTCACGGGCAACAGCTCTGGTGGACATTCCTGCAGTCAGCATGCCAATTGCACGCTCCCTCAAAACTTGCGACATCTTTGGCATTGTGCTGTGTGATAAAACTGCACATTTTAGAGTGGCCTTTTATTGTGACCAGCCTAAGGCCCACCTGTGCAATAATCACGCTGTCTAATCAGCATCTTGATATGCCACACCTGTCAGGTGGATGGATTATCTCGGCAAAGGAGAAGTGCTCACTAACACAGATTTAAACAAGTTTGTGAACAAAATTTGAGAGAAATAGGCCTTTTGTGTACATAGAAAAAGTTTTAGATCTTTGCTTTCTACACATGAAAAATTGGAGCTAAAACAAAAGTGTTGTGTTTATATTTTTGTTCAGTAGACGAGCAAGGTGTCGTCGAGGGTCAGCTGGCCTCATTTCTAATGTTGCGAACACACTGAAACGGGCTTGAAATATGGGTAGGCCACTTTCTACTCATGAGCTGGGATTTGTAGATAAATAAATAAATTTGAGAGATGAAGAGAAAGGTGGGAGTGATTACATGGGAGAGAGTAGGCATATCATTCTATACATCGACTTCCTAAAGATTCGCCCACAGTCCCCTCTGGTGGTCTGATCGCTGCATGTTTACCAATCATGCCTCTCTCTTCCAGGAAAAAGCTGACAGCTGACAAGGGTGGCGTTGAGATCACTTCAGACCCTGTGGCAAAAGATGGAAAGGTTCAGATCACAGTGGAACGTCTGAGGGAGGTGTTCATCCTCAGGTTCCACATTGCAAACAAGGGCCCGGACTGTGTGCACTTCACTTACTACAATGCCCTGCACAAGATCCACTGTTTCACCCTGGAGGATGCGAGGAGGGTGACCAGAGCCTGCCCACTGTTCCTTTGTCCTGGTGAGACAACTAACACTCCTCTCTGTTTTCATTGACAGAAAGGCACTGCAAGAGGAGGTGATGAAAGCTCACAGCTCCTCCTGCGCCTTCTTCTTTCTCTCCTAGGAGAAAGCTATGAAGTTGTGGTTCGATACTCGCTGAATCACTATGGATATTTCCCTGCCACCATGTACTTTGAGTTCTGCCCGGACCTGCCAGGATCTGTGCCCTTTTGTATTGTGCGGGAGATGGAGGCAATATCCAGCACCCCGCTGGCGGTGGAGCTGGGCCCTGTGTCTCCTTACAGACCATATCAAGTGGTGATGTACAAGCCTGTCAACTCTGTGATAGTGGAGGGCGTACATCCTGAAAAGTAAGTTATGAAGAGTCACCACAAGAATACCACAACGTATATGTAAAAAGTCATGTCATTTGTTAACTGGTAAATAAGCGCCAGGGCTGAAGACTGTAATTTTTTTTTTTAAATCACAAAATAACCTGTTAGTTCGGAGATACCAGATCTCTTTAGACGGATCCTCATCTCTTCTTGAGGCTAAAGCTTGAGGCTACATTAGCTGCCACTACAAAAACATCAGAATCTCAAACCTGACTGGTGGTACGGTTGGGCATTGTTATAATAATAAAGATTCTGGTTCCAGCTCCGATTCTGCTTTTCTTGATCATTCTCGATTTGAGTTCTTCGAGGGGCGGGGTAAAAAACAGGCCACTTGTTTTACAGAAGAAAAATGTATTTAAAGAAATCTTTATACAAGCCATTCTGTATGAAGAATATACCATTATGAATGCCACTGGCTTAGCGGCAGTAAACGTGCTACTAGTGTTGGTAATCTGTGGATGTTCATCGACGAAAAAATATCTTTCAGTATTTGCATTTGAAACAGTTTATAGCAATGCAGTCAAGTATAACTTTTTGTTTTGTTTTGTTTTTGTTTGTTGTTGTTCTCGCTGTTGAGAATAAGACAAATGTTATTTAATTTTCATTTACCCGGTTGCGACGAGGTGCTGCTGGCTGTTGGCTCAGGGTTTAAGCGAGGGAGACCGGTGGAAGGTGTCAAACGCGATACTCGCTGATTTGTACGCCCTGAAGGCGAAGGTTTTAGTCATGTTAGTTGTGCATCCTCGACAAGCAGAATCGAGATTAAAATTTCTTAACGATTCCAATGGAATCTGAGTTTTGGAACCGGTTCCAATTTGGAACCAGTTCTCGATGTACAACCCTAATTGGCGGTGGTCTGGCTGAATTGAGGAAGAATGTATACTGAAGAATAAAAAAAGGCCATTATCTCTGGTGCTGCTACACTGGCTTTAATAAGTAAGTCTAACAATGAAAAATCATGCTGACCCCTTTAGTTTGAAAATGAACATTGTACAGAATGTAAGAGATAAATAAAACATTTGTTTAACCAGGTGAAATCCTCATTGAGATGAAAATAATAATAAAAATAAAACTCTATGACAAATATTTTCATAGAGAGACCTGGCCAAGGGAGCAGATGCGGCACATTGTCAACCCCAGTTTTGTTCCTTATCAACTTTTTATTAATTATCTTAATTTAAAATTATCTTAATTTAATCAGTAGCAAAAACAGAAAGAACTAAAACAACACTAAAAACATGAGCAGCATATATTTCCCAGTAAATACCGCTGGAGTCTACAATATTCTACACAATTAGTAATCAGTGTGTTCCCATCAGCACTTATTACAGCAGTAATCCTCCTACTCATGGACTGGCACAACCACAGGATGAAGTCATCTTGTGGGATGGCGGCCCTCTGTTCAGTCAGAGCTGCCCGGAGTTGCAGCTGAGTCTATGGAGGATGTTCACACTCGCATTCACTCAGTCAACCAACCCCGCAGGTTTTTAATGGGGTTTCGGTCGGAGGCTCATCACAGGCCACTTGTCTGGTCGACTTCCCTGCCTCCAGGATTCCAATGCATGATCCAGGTCATGCTGCTCCAGCTGTGGTGTTCTTGTGGTGTCATTTATTCCTCAATTTTTGTGCCTTTTAATGGGGGGGGGGGTTTGTTCAACACGGGACTGGTCATGTGGGATTAGTAGGATAAAGGCATTGTGGCTATTTCTCTAGAACTACTTTCAGCAGCAGTAAATCCATTATTACAAATTTCCTTCCAGATATTTGATCTGTTTGGGGCATTGATAAACAAATGGAGCAGATGCCGAAATTGTGTTTTATTCAAGCAGATTACAGTCAGGATGGGTTTTTGTTCGGTTTTTCTCTGCAGGACTGTCACCCAGCATCTGAAGATGGCAGTGAAATTATCACAATACGGGTATCCTAAGCACTTCAAGCAACTGGCTAATCACAGGATGGAGGACTGTGAGAAACTCTCTGTAGCTGCCAGGCAGAGCCTCCCATCAGTCAAGTGAGAGAATGACCTAATTGTTGTCTTTTATCAGTAAATTGAAGCTTTTCTGGCTTAACTCGCTCATCACCAGTGTTTGTGTGTCTACCGTATGTCCAGGGGTCTCCTTGACTCTGCCTTAAAGATGAAGACATACTCTCATCGGTTTCACCACCTGCTACACCTGGAAGAGATACAGATGGAGGTGGACATCAGGAAGTATGACCTGCACAACCAAACCATGACTCAAGACCAAAGTAACAAAAATCTGCTGACACTCAGAGTAAGGAATTCCCACAATGCACATCTGCTGTTTAAAAAAGCAGCAATGAAAAGTCACTCTGTTGTGAGTGTAGAGCAGGCGATCTAATTATATTATTATTTCTGTATGTTGTTGTTGTGCCCTGAAAGCTTTCCGATCCACTGTAAGCTCAGTAATCTGTTGAAAGAGAGTAGAGTAAAAAAGACGGCCAAGATTTACATCTTCCAACAGGTTCCTGGTGTTGCGGAGAATCGACCATCTGTACTACGAGGAGATTGTCTGAGGGTTTCCAAGTCTGGTGACAACGTAGAGCCAATCAGCGTTTACACTGGATATGTGCACAGAGTAGAGCTGGAGAGCGTGAAGCTGGGCTTCTCGAAGAGGTATGAGTTGGACTAAGTATACTTCCCTGCTTGAAACAGTTCATGTTTGTAACAGGGAATAAAGAACTTAGCTCACACAGTCCTCTCACCTTCCACTGCTGTTTCAGGTTGTTGCAAGTTTTTATCAGCAATATGAAGTTTGAGGTGGAGTTCACCCTCAACCGGTACCCCCTGAGGCTGCAGCATCGCGCCGTGGACTTGGCAGCAAAATATCATCTTGATGCTGTGCTGTTCCCATCTGGTGCAGCAGCGACTAATCTCTCCATGCCTAAACTCAGGTCTGGTGCATAAACACATACAGTACATGCATACAGAACACTTACAGATGGAGTATCCTCTACAAACGCACAAACCAAACCACCTCTAAGCACAGCATCTCATGAACTTGTAGTACAGAGAAGCTGCCTGGCCTTGGTGATAAGTGTTAAGAACTTTCTAAACTGTCGGAGACGATTCAAAACCCTATTATCTCCCTTATCTCATATTTCTATCCCTGTTTGTTACCATACAGAAGTCAAATAAAGACCACCCCCACACTAATGCATATTTTGAGACACCAAATCCAGATTTTTCTTTGGATCTGCACCACACTACACACACTCAAAGATATCAACACAACATTATGGATTATTACCTCTGCCAAGGAGGTTATATTTTCACTCATGCCCGTTGGTTGGTACCAGCAGATTTACACCAAAAAAAACTTGACGGATTTCCATGAAACTTGGTCAAAGGATGGTGTATTGGTCAGGAAAGAACCCACTGAATTTTGAAGCAGATCTGGGTAAAAGGGGCAGATCCAGGGATTTTTGTTTCCACTTTCTTTAGCTTCGTCTGAAGTTTTTCAACAATTTCTCCAATTATGCAAAAACTGCTGAACTGATTTCCACAAACTTTATGGAGAGGTGGGCCGTGGGTCAGGTAAGATAGACAGACATGTACTGTAGGATTGTTTGGCCTTGGCAGAGGTGTGTGCTCTATTGAGTGGCATTTACTTTCTTGAAAGATTAGAGAAAATGTCGACAATGCCTTATCTTGCAATGCTAAGGAAAGCTCTAAAAATTATGGATCTATACCAAAATTTCAAAAAGTTTCTTGTCTGATACGTGCCCCATCCGTCCCTCAGGTTTTGTGGAAGTCGGTTCAGTCGTTTTTGTGTAATTAGGGAAAATGTCAAAAGATGCCGTATCAGGCAATGAAATTTGATGCATTTGTCCCAGACTCCAGCCCAACCGCTCCACAAGATTTTGTGAAGTTTTCTATTAATCCTTCTGACAAACAAACCAACTGACCGACCGAACAACATAACAACGGGTGAAAACATAACCTCCTCGATGGAGGTTATAATTAAATTTTCATGTACCCATTTTCAATGTTTTGCTCTATTCGACTGATCGGTTTAACCCATATTTGTAGCCTCTGTTCCACATTTTTAAAGTGTTTTACCAGTGTGTAAAATGTAGCGATCCATGGTCCATATCCAGGATGCTCAATCTGCAACTGGAAAACAACCCGCAGCAACATGCAGCGGTCCAGCGCATCGTAGCTGGATCATCAAAACCTGCTCCTCATCTTGTTTTTGGGCCTCCTGGAACTGGAAAGACCGTCACTCTGGTTGAGGCCATGAACCAGGTATTAAGAGATGTGCTGCTGTTAGTCGCTGAAAACCACTTCACTTAATCTGCCTGTTCATAAATGCAATGGGGTTCTATATTATCTAGAGCTGCAGTGATTTGTCAATGAATCTATGAATGAATCAACTACATCGATCATTTCATCATTTTTTTGTTCTCTAGTTTTACTTTGTCAGTGTGAGGTTTGCTGATTTTCCTGACTTAACATCATAATAAATTTTTTTAATTATTTTTTAATAATTTAAAATATTTTTTTTAATTATTAAAATATATATTGTATTTTATTTATAAATATTTTTAGGTTTTGGACCATTTCTGGGACAAAACAAGAAATCTGATGATGTTACCCATGGTTCTATGAGATTATGCTGGGATTTTTTATTTTTTATCAACAGGTTAATTTCTAATAAAAATGATTATATTTTTAGCCTAAACATCATCACACTGTTACCTGCCAAAGATAAACATTTCTGTTTTGTCTGTGCACTTCTGACGGGGTTGAAGTGGATGGATCTGTTGACAAGTTGTTGGGGTGTGATTGAGATGCCACATCAGTCAAATCTGAGCAAAAAGAAAAGCATTAAAGTAATGTAAACTATTACAAGTAATAAATATTCCTTTGCTGATATTGACAGGTCAGCAGGGCAGACCCCTCCGCCCACATCCTTGCCTGTGCACCTTCAAACGGTGCAAGTGACTTTCTCTGTGACAGGCTAATGGTACACATGGATCCTCATCAGGTTTACCGTCTGTACGCCAGCAGCCGAGATCCAAGAAGTGTCCCCAAGAACCTGCTGGTGAGCATCAGCTGGCAGATTTACATAATAATGTATAATCTGGTTAATGGCCATAAACCAGCTGTCTTATTGTTGTTAGATTGTCTATAAGCACATTTGAGCTTTTGAAACCCTGTGATTCAGTGAACTTGGGACCAAAAATGATCCGATCAAAAATATCTAATTGGATGCATGTAGGACCTGTAATGTTTTTAGGTTCAAAACAAAAGCTGAAGAATGTTTACATGTCAAGTAACTCTAGGAAGTACTCCAGCATTAGAACAAGATTCACATCACACTCAAGTCCTAAATCAGGAATGAATGATGGAAGACAAACTTAAAGTTCAGAGAGACGGATGTAGATTATCTGTTCTTACGTGCTTGTCTTATCTTTTGGCTCCTCCAGAAATATTGCAATTGGGACGAGGCACAAGGTGGTTTTGTGTTTCCAGATAAAGGAAGTCTGATGAAATACACAATCATAGTTTCGACTCTGGTTACAGCTGGCAGGTAGGGCATATAAAATAAGGACTGAAGGACTGTTTGACTCCTGTGTTTCATAGCATGAGCCATGTTGCACTTTCCATATTACTACTAATCATAATCATATTACTTATTACTACACATTCTGCTGTGTGTTTCTGATTTTAGACTGGTATCTGGAGGAATCCCAGTTGGACATTTTACCCATGTCTTCTTGGATGAAGGAGGCCAGGCATTGGAGCCAGAGACTGTCATTGCTATTGCAGGTTAATGCAGATTATCTGAATTATCAGTATACTACAATAAGTCTTTGATTTGGTGAAACCATAATGACGTGGGTGTTCTTTTCTTCCTGTTTCTGTCTGGATTAGTTAAAGTCAGTCACATTTTAAGGATGCATAAAAGCTGATAGATTGCATGGATTGTTCACCAATTTATCTGTCAAGCGTGATTCCTCAGGTAATATCTGAGGGTCTAATTTTGATGAAAGGATGATCCATCTTTTTACCATAATCTAGTGCATACAAATCATATTGTCTTAACGGTTCACTAAAAGTAAAGGTCAAGATTTCACTCTTTTACACTGGCTTAGGATAATATTTAGTCTGTATAACAGGATTGGAAACAAGATTTCTTCACAGCTGCTGCATAGAACTTGATCCACATTTGAGTTGCAAATCGGACAGGGGTGTGTCCATACTTTTTTGAGGTGGCCCAGGTGGGGCACCAACCTATACAGTGGTACTGCACACACTTCAGGGTTTAGCATTTTTCATCTACTTTAATTAGCAACATCAGTGTCTTGCAGTTTCTTACATTCCTGTCTTTAATTTTTTTTACATAACATTCATTTAAGTGATGCTTTCATCCAAAGTAATTTACAATAAGTGCATTCAGGGGATTTAAAAGATACAAGTACTGCTAATGATAACAAAGTTGGACCAAACAAATGCAATCTAAAGCTTCCATACTCTTTCCATGTTAATTTTCTTTTTGAGTCCTCAAAAAGAAATTATACCTCCAACAGTATGCTACATACAAAAGAAAACAATGCACATTCGAAAATACAATCAGTTGGCTCAGACCAAGGTTCTACCTCTCACTTTGCAGGAATCCATTGATACTTAAGAACAGTGTGGTGGCCCATCAGATTTCAGGGTGACCAGTGCCACCCCAGGGCCCCCTTCTGTACACACCCCTGAACACAGACACACTATTTCATCAGTGAAGATGTCCAGTGGTGGAAGCAGGCGTGTGAAAATAAAGGACAGAATGATTTTTTTTTTTAACCATTTGTTATTTTTATTTGTTGTTCTTTTTTCCCCCACAACATTCATGTATTTGTTTGTTTGCTTGTTTGTTGGCTTGCCTGCAAACCTGGCCAGTGCCTGCAGAAAGGTTGCATGACTGTTGGTTTGGTGATTTCAAAGGTTTTCTGAACATAACTTGAAAAGGTCTTTATCTGAAAGTGTGAAAGAAGCTTTTCACCGCTTCCAGACTCCATATGGAACTTCTCAGAGAAAATAAGCCGGCCCACCTGTGTTTAGACTTCACATTGTTTCAGTTAAGGTGGTCTTAATATGTAACTTACTAAGAGCTATACCGGTGGTAAAACTGATTGGTTGGATGTTTGACTTTTCATCACAGGCCTGCTCAGTGCACAGGAGGGTCAGTTGGTGCTGGCAGGAGATCCCAAGCAGCTGGGACCGATCCTTCGATCACCTCTTGCTGTGCAGTATGGACTTGGTGAGACGAGGGGGATCACATTATTGTGTATTGATGAATACTACTGCACACTATGATAGTATTGAATGCAGTGTCTACCACTTTAAGGTTGTACTGATGAAAGAGTTGGACAAAATAAAATAAACCTTTGCTTTTGCTGTGAAGTCAATAATATATAATAGGTTATAAATGTAACGCTGGTGAAATGATGTACTTCAGGGCTTTCTCTGCTGGAGAGACTGATGAAGGACAACGTTCTATATCAGAAAAATTCAGACTCTGGACACTTTGACACCCGCTTTGTCACCAAACTGCTGCGAAACTACAGGTGACTCTCAGTTTTCACCACCATTTTGGTGGTTATTCCTTCATGTTATGTTTTTACCGGCATCTGTTTGTTGGTTTGTCCGTTTGCAGAATTACACAAAAACAAAACATGATGGATTTTCATGACATGGTGGAAGGGATGGGCATGTGGGAAGAACACATTTATTTTGAGGTGGATCTGAATAAAGGGGCAGATCCAGGATTTATTCTTTCTTTTTTTTAATAAAGAGGGACTGTCGGGCCTTGCTGGAGGTGTGCACACCACTGGTGCAAAGCATCTTCTCTCTTCCTTGAGACTAATGTATTTGTACATGGTCCCTGATGTAAATAAACTTAATAAACTAAACTAAACTGAGTGTCCTTCTAGTAGAGGATGCTGCTGTTTTGGTTAAAGCTCTTCAGCTTTTTGTTCTTTTTTCTTCTTTTCTCTCAGGTCTCATGCTGCCATTCTGAAAATCCCCAATGAGCTGTTCTATGAGAATGAACTCCAGGTGTTTGCTGACCAGTGGGATCGTGAGGCCTACTGCAACTGGGAATACCTTCCTAAAAAGGTTTTTAATCTCTCAAAACATCTGAAATCATTTCAGTACCAATATCCTGATATCCGACAAACCATTCTGATGGCAACACAGATCCCTTCATGACAAACTCATGAATACAGAGGTTTTGAAGATTGACCTATAGCAGGGATTTAAGTCAGAATGTTTCTGCCTCTGCTAGACTTATTTTTAAACACTTTTTAAATTTATTTCTCAAAAGTCCCCAGTTTTATAAGATAAGAAGATACTTTATTCATCCCACAGGGGGAAATTCCTTTGTTACAGCAGCATAGAACACAAATCAATACACGATAGATAGCAGCAAAGTACAAAGTAAGGGCAGATAAAGACATACTCTGTCAGTTTATGCAATACTACCTTCATATACAGTCAATATAGAGTGTTACAATGCACCCATATTATCTAAATAAATTGAACACAGCTAAAAATATGACAAATATCATTATATCAAATTAGACCCTATGAATACAAATCTCATTAGGGAAAAAATGGGGCAAAATTAAATTATAGAAAAAAATCAAACCTCATTAAGATAAAAGTGCTGTGAAATGCTTCTTTTAGGAACACCGGGGGGTGTAAAAGACAATAATGAGCAGAAATGAAATAATAAAAACTCAATAGAGCATAAACAGAACATACAGATCAATATACAGATAGCATGTAAACCACAGGCTGACTTTTATACCTGACAGCTGCTCACTGTGACATCATGACAGGGTTTCCCATTGATCTTCCATGGGGTGATGGGGAAAGATGAGAGAGAGGCCAACAGTCCCTCTTTCTTCAACGTGTCTGAGATCGAAGTTCTGGTCGACTACCTCACCAAGCTGCTGGAAACACAAGGAAAGAAGGGGCTCCCCAAACTCTCTGCCAAAGACATCGGCATCATCGCCCCCTACAGGAAACAAGTGAGGCTGCATGGTGGTCATTTATCAGATGTGGACAGTTTGAACTAGTCATCAGCGACGGCGCTTCCTTTTTTAACAGGTCGAGAAAATCCGAAAGGCCCTGAAGTCCGTGTCAGCTCTGAAACGATGGAGTGATCTCAGTGAGCTCAAGGTAAATACATGACTCTGTATCCTTACACTTTGTTAAGTGGAATGAATACAGGGAAATTAAACGATGTCGCCGTTCTTCTTCTGCCTTCAAATCTATTTCTTTTCACCAGGTGGGGTCAGTGGAGGAGTTTCAGGGACAAGAGAGGAAGATCATCATGCTCTCTACCGTCCGCAGCAGCGTCAACTATGTCAAGATGGACAAAGACTTCAACATTGGATTCCTGACAAGTGAAAAGGTCTGGTTTATTCCTTCCATGGTAAATTAGGTGCAAATTAAACAGACAGAATCATTTCTTAAAAACAGTGTATCCTTCAAAGATAGACAGTAAATGTTCTTGTGTCTTCATTCATTTGTATGTATCATCTCTGCAGAGATTCAACGTGGCCGTGACCAGAGCCAGGTCCCTGTTGATAGTCGTTGGAAACCCTGTAATCCTCAACAAGCACCCCACCTGGAAAGAGTAAGGCAAAGCAGGGGACGCAGGATGTGTTTTAGCAGAGTTTGGAGAAAATACAACATGAATACAAGAATGTCTTTAGTCGATGAAGCTTCCAGGTCCAAGACCATGTTGGCTTAATGTGGGGTTTTTTTTCGTTGCAGGTTCATCAGCTACTGCGTGGAAGAGAAGGGTTACACTGGGTTTGACTTTAAAGAGGCAGAAGGAGAAGATGATATTGTGTCAAGACTGACGAGCCTAAAGATCAACGTGGATTCTGACAGTAAGTACTAATTACATCTGAACCAAATATTCATTCAGGCTAATAGTGTTAGCATAAAGCAGTCAAAGCTATTCTGCTTGTGAAACTAAACTTATGTGTCGTTGTGCGTTGTCACAGGTCCTGTAACGGAGGAGAGTGCCCTCCAGCAGTACGTGGACCTTGAATGGAAAAATGAGCATTAACACCTCAGTTCAACACCCAACTAACTACTGGCTGTGACACCTTAAAAAAAACAATCTGATTTAACCCCTGTGCTGTGTTCTGTTCACCATTTTCTAGCCTCTAGCCTTTTTACACAGACTGTTTCGAGTGTGACCGTTGCACCTTTGTTGCACCTCGTCGTTCTTGAAGTTACAAAGGCAGAAAGGGAGATATAAAGATTTTTTTTTTAAAGTAATTTTCTGATTTTCTCACATCTTTTATGTTCTTAAGCAGAAATAAAGCCTGCAGGAAGTTGCTGCATTACTGGATTTTTGTGTGAATTCAGGTGAAGCACATGCCAAACATACACCTGCAGTTCTCATTACCGACAGAGGAGAGACGGAATGTGATGAAAGTTGCTGCTGTTTTAAGCCTTATAGTCTCATCTCACACCTGCACACTCTTATAGGCAAGGGCTACGAGCCCACTATACAAAGGCTGATGTGCAAAAACACACTTCCAGTGGGTCATAAGTGATGAATGAGAGGTGATGCTGATGCTTCACCTACATTCATCTATATTACCAATTCTTTTGGGGAAAAAATGTATCCACACAAATAGTGGTTGCGCTGGCAGATTTGCTTTAATTGAACGGTGGACGGAGACGTGCTCTCCGAGCGCCCCCATCACTATGCCCCCACACACAATGACATCCCCACACACACACACATAAAGAAGAACCTTTCTGCAACTGCTGTTCCAGCACTTCTGTTCAATGGGACTCATTCACTGTGTGGATTGTTGAATGTGTTCAGTGGGCCCCAATCAGTTTTTCTTTCCTTTTTCAGTTTAAATCAATAAAAATCAATACTTCAATCAGTGTCTTGGTCATAATTGACTTTTTTTTTTTAAACAGAAGTAACATTTATATCACAAATACCAAAATGGCACTCTGAGTGGTAAATCTGATCCAGCAGAGGTAAATGCAAAATATCAACTGCATGTATTGTTTATATGGCGTGTATTTGATATAGAGTCAACATCTCTTAAGTATTTTTTTTTAAAACAGTTATTTCTGGTTTGTTTTAAAACCCCAATAATGTGGATCCGACAGACCTGTGAACATTGGGTGAGTAACACAACCACAAGCACCACGGATGGGTTAAGTGTGTGAAGATGTGCACACATATCCGTGTTTAATTTTTCTTCTCTTTGAACTTTAAATACATTTGCATCTATTATTTCTTTTCTGACCTCTTAAGAGAGAGGTTTGAGTATTTTGATGCAATAAAACAGAGCTCCATTTTTGATGCCATAATGAACTACAGTAGTTAATATTTTCTTGACTTTTTCACTTTGCCTCGAGTTGATTTTTAAACAAGCTGCCAATAACAGCATGAAAACTGTTGAACACAAGCTATTATGTGGGTGTTTTCACCCCTGTTTGTCCTACTGCTATTTGCACTTTACACCTTAGTTGTAAACTATTCCTTTCTGGTATTAACACTTTCATTTTCGATCCATACTGTAATGCACACTCATGCCACAACCTTTGCTTTGGTTTATCATCGACTGTAAAGTCATGTGCTGTAAACCACGTCTTAACTGCTAACAAGAAGTGGGAGGAAGGCGAGTCAGTCTTGTCTCAAAAATAGTTTATTAACAATGTTCATGTTCACTTCAGATCAAACATTCACTACAACACTTTCTGTTTACAAAGCATTATCACAATGAGCTCTTAAAGAAAATCTGGATCCTTTATCATTTCAAATACTTCCAGAGAAAGAAAGAAAAAAGTTACACAACACTGAGCAGAAGCTGTTCCCAAAGACGTGTGCATGTGGTGCTTGTGCATGTGTGTGCACGCTGCAAAGACCCGTGGTTTTATCATGCATGCATCGATATAAAGACGACTTTTGACTTGGTGCAACATTCTCTGCATATACTGTATGTTAACTGCAGTATTGTACATGCTCTTAGTGATATGTTCAAACAGGAGACCCTCTGCTGCTCTGAATGCTTTCATCATTACGCTGCTCTCTCCGACGAACTCCACTTACTAAGAATTTCTTGTTGAGATTCGCGAACATCATTCCAAAACTAGGATAAAATTGATTAAAAAAAAATCTTAAGTCGTGACGATCTCAATCTCTTCACTCGGGCCTTGTTAGTGTGCTTGCTGTTGTCAACGATAACGCACAAAGTCCAGAGGTTAAACATAGTATACACCCCTATAAAGATGTGAGGTGACAACATTAATATGGTGCTTGTGTGTGTGTGTGTCTGTAATAAATGCAATCTCTCCTAAAACCAAAAACACCTCAGTTGAGCTGTGGAAAAACAACAAGTAGCTTCTCCACTGGACCAGTCAGTTTAAACATGTGCTTGGCCAGTGCATTACATTATAATATACAGATGTTGCCAGCTGGTAGGTTTGTTGCCTTTACTGGTTTTATAAGGTTGCATGCAACATCAAGGATTATCATTTTTGACATACACATTTTAACATCCACCCTCCTCTAGACAGACAGCAACATGCAACCAAGGGACATGTAGAGCATATGAAGGAGCAACAGAGGCAGAGAAAAGGAATGCCATGCACAGTCTGCGCCAGAGGACAGTGGCTGGGCCTTCAAAGCATTGCATATCAAGCCTTTTTATTTTCAGGTCAACATCACAATTATTCTGAGAGGACATGAGCAAGAACTGGGACCAGTGGACGGTGTTTTAAATGTCTATAAAAGTACAATTCGGTATTGACTCTTGCCAAGAAGTGAGGATCAAGAGCAACATGGGTCATGATAAAGACTGACAAAATAGTCAACCCAATTTCCATCTTCTCTTTTTTTGGCAGTGATACACATAAAACATCAACAAACAATTTGATGTTTGTTGGGAAAATATAAGTGTAATTTTGCTTTGATTAATTCTGGATGAAACACTATATGATCTAAATTGGCGTGACATTTATCTGCCAATATAATAATACTAACATCACATTATGTTTATGTGTAACATTTGAATGCTTGCTTTATCAGGACGGAAGGTTTGGGAAACTAAGGACACATTTCTTTCGAGCAGTTTTTGAAGCCACGCTTTGTAAAATATTTCAGAAAGGTCACTTTTGACCCGGTCAGTTGGTCAGGATGGCATAGAGCAGCTGGACTATCTGGTCTGGGTGGGAACGACCAAAGGCACGCCAGAACAGAGAAGGCACCGGGGGAAATACAGACTCTACAAACAACTCGGCTCCTCTCAAACACGTGAGGAATGTCGTCTGACTGGAAACATCCACACTCAGACGCTAACAGCCCCCATAAGATGTGATGTCTGTGACTGGGATAGCCTGTCCAACACAGGGGATTCCAACGGCAGGCGTGACCGACACTCTCATTATAGGAGAAGAGCTCAGCTTAGTCACCCGCAACAAACAAACAAACAGGTTTCACCAGGCCTTGGCCCTCATTTCTGTTTCAGCTGCATCTCCCTGTTGGTCCTACCAGCCATTGTGCATAGTTTGAGTCATATCAGCTGTGTTTTGATTGGTCAGTTCTCACATGCCCGTCATGGTCCACTGCACAGACTAGTGACAGATATGAGGGATGCATGTGAATCATCAGATCCTATAAAGAATGCGAGGCTATACTCCTCTGTTGACGGTTTATCACGTTACAGACGCAGCTGCCGTCTTCATCCTCAGTGAGAAGGTAAATGTTTAAGTTCCACGCCAACTAAATTGGTACAAGAGGCCATGGGTTGGGCTTGACAAGCAGCACAAAAAGCCTTAGTTATTATGGCTTTGCTCAGGTTTCACTATGACAACACTGTGTAAAATGAGCTACAGTACAATGGAGGGCCCCTCAGCTGAAATGTTAGCATACAAACATGAGATGTAGACCGTGGTAAAAACTCAAAAAGGCACTATCTGCTCTGATGGGCAAATCATGCTCAAGTACCACTACTACCATGAAAAACTGAACAGATACTAGACTGTTTGGAGAAGACCTTACTCATGAAGACTTTATACGAGCTAAGAAGGATGCTGCGCGTCCAAGCTTGTGAAGAACAATATTACATACAAATATCACTGCTTCATTACGTTACAAATATAAAGAAAAGCAAGTAAGAAACGTTCTAGATTCAGATTTTGGAGATGAAAAAAAATCAAGGAAGTTTAAACATCAATTTTAAACATGGCTGTAATATAGACAAAGTTCATTTCCTGTATTTGAGCTGTTTGCATTCAATTAATCTGCCTGGCTGTTATTGTGAAATGCAAGATACAGTACAAAGATGCCATTTGGTAAAAGGTCAGTCCTTTACATGTTGTGTTTTTTTCTCCTATTGGTCAGTTGAATTAACGTGTCTAGACTGCTCACAGCAGGGTGCAGCCCCTTCCCTTCTTGCGCTTGCGCACCTGCAGCGCCGCTCTAGTGGCCATCTCGAACACTTCCCGAACGCCGTCCTTGGTCTTGGCAGAGCACTCCAAGTATCCAAAAGCACAGATCCTGTAGGCCATGTCTCTGCCCTCGTCCGTCTTCACTGGCTCCTGCATAATTACACAGAATTTTAGGGACCGTGGTATTAAGTGAAACATTAGAGCTGCAATAATTGGTCGATTAAACACACAGTATGTAATTTCTTCCTCTAGGGGTCTCACAATCAAAACAATTAAAAGATATAGTTTGATGATGAAGTGAAGTACAGGGGGATCATGGGAATTGTTGTCTTTATTGTCAAACAACCATTAATGCCCATTATCTGACATGACTACACTGATGAGGTAAGTTAGAGTTTTATTCATATTACATTTAGTCACGTTTGCCGACCTTCTTCCTCTTTCTTTAAATTTCATCAGGAAGTGACAGACGACCAAATGAAAACGCACCTTCAACAAAATCAGATTTCTATGGGTGTGGAAATTGTTGGAAACTTTTGGGTTAATGTGCACAACAACCCAAAATATACAGTCTTACAAAGGTCTGGTGCTTTTTAGACATTTTATTGTGGAGACATGTTAGATCTTTAATGGGTCATTTGACAGACAATTATTTGGCTACTCTCGATTTACTTAATAATTCTACGAAGGCGTGTTGCATTCACTTGGGAGAAAAAGTTTTGCCCGGTTCTTTTGAATTAATGACATACTTAGCTCATTAATTTAGAAAACAACAGTCGGGAATTTTTCATGAAAATGTTTGTTTTTCTGAATTAACAAGATAATTATCTCAAAATTGTGGGAAAGTTTTCATGAAAAAATACAACTGTTTTTCTGAATTAATGAGATAATTATGTCTTAATTCATAAAAACAGAGCAGATTTTTTCCCCCTGAAGTGAAGGCAATACACCTCTGAACTATTCTTATTTTTCAAGCAAGAAGTGAAAATATTCTCTGGTTTCAGCTTCTCAAATGAGAAGATCGGCTCTTCTTTGTCATCCATGGCAGTAAATTCAGTACCTTTGTGAATACCATTTTATGTCGTTTTTAAAATCTTCTACACAATATATCTCTATACAATGTATAATTAATCGATCATGAAAATAAATGTTAGCAGTGGCCCTACACATGACCAGTCCACCTACTCACAATACAGTCTCTTATAAAGCCAAACTGAATTTGATGCATCCGTGTTTTAAGCATGTCTACATCATATCTCACACATAACGGGCCAACAGTGACTGCGTGACCGTGTAAAATCAAGAACACTTGAACCGATGACTTAGTGCTACTCTTTGTCTAATAGTTCCTGATTTCTACGGAAAGGAAAAGCTGACAGTGGCGTCTGAAAGAGCTAGAGAGCTTTGTCAACATGTTGCTATTATCAGCTGGACCTGGAGACACAGAGTGGGCCAGAGGGTGACACAGTGAACCTATGTGTTGTTAGTATAGTATGACTATAAGGCCACTATCAGCCTGAAGAGTGCTGTTTGTTCTCCGAGAGACAAATGGGCAAAAAAAAAATTACAAGGACGAGGATCTTTCTTTTCCTTTTCTGGGAAATTAATCTTCTGTGATCAATATTTTTTACGTTTACTCATTACCTAACATTGAAATTCAGATTTTCTTTATGTGTATGTATCTAGATTCACTCTAGGTAATTCTGACTACTTTTTTTGACATCTATTGCAAGCCTGTCTGTTCTGGAAGAGGTAATCCCTCTCCTGATGCTCTTCCTCAGGTTTCTCCATTTTTTGGGGGCTGTGTTTTTCTCTCTGAGTCTAGGTGAGTCTCGGTTGTCCAGATTGAGAAGTTCTTTGAGGCAAATCATTTTGGCTAAGATAAATAAATGACTAATTTGTGATGAACAACTTCTGGAAGATATATTTACCCGTCTCTTATCTTACATGTCAAGCCTTCACAAATATAAGCATCTCAAGCATAAGGCTCTGCTCAGATACACAATAGCACTGCATGGAAAATGCAATCCCCCTCTCTGATTTCACTATTTCCTAATAGATTAATTTGAAAGTGACCAGCTTATTTCTTATGTTTATCTAACAATTGTAGAGATGATATCATTATTCTTAATCAGTGTATCCCTTGGCCAACAGTCCAGTCGACCGGCAGGATTGAATTCATCTGTTGAGAGGGATTTAATAGAAGTAAATGGGAGATTGAATAAATATTTGCGGGATGGATGTGTAACATGACTGCACCTTTCACAAGGGACATGCCATAAAAATTTCTAAAGCTGCTCGTTTGTCACGCTGAGCTCCTGGTGACGGTTTGTCATTGACGTACATAAATAATTCAGGTAGGACCTCATGAAACGTCTCAACCCCTCACATATCCTCAGGAGACTGAGAACTGAAGAGGCCCCTGCTGGTGCTCGACCACCCCAATCCACAGTTCATTGACCCTCAGAGGTTTTGGTACCTGCTTCATCTTAGCCAGCTCTCTCCGTGTGTGCTCGTCATTCCTCAGGTCCTTCTTGTTCCCCACCAGGATGATGGGAACATTGGGACAGAAGTGTTTCACCTCAGGCGTCCACTTCTCGGGGATATTTTCTGTCCCGGGGAGAGAAGAAGATGTGAGCTGAAACAACTCGAGACAGGCGGTGCAGAGTCACGGTGCAGAACACTTCTCATGATGGATTGCTCTGCAGACTGCTTGAGGCAAAGATGTTTTTAGCTGCACTAATCCTGCTTCCCATCAAGTCCATTAAGGCATTTAACAAACAGCTTGCTTGGCTGATATGAACTGCCTTAATTCTGTAAAGATAAACACACCGCTTTTATACAGTGTATAGGGTTGCAAACGGGCGAAAAATTTCCTGTAAATTTTCGGGAAAGTTTTCGGAAATTTTCCACGGGAAGTTTACCTCGTGAATTTTGGAAATTAAAAAAAAAAAAAATATTATGCTATTTACTCCCCAAAAAACATTGTATGTGTCCTTGTGGTCTAATAAACATGTTGAATGTATTTCCTACCTCATAAGTCATTCGCAAAGTGTTCTTTTGGGAATATGTTATATGTTTACAATGTAAACTGGTTTCTTTATTCATTCCTAATTGTTTTTGCATATTGAAATGCCTGTAAGTCTCGGCGACACTGTAAATGAGGGTAACCTCAACTGTCTATTCGAGAATAAATAAAGGTTTGAATGAATGAATGAATGAATGTTTTGAAGTCTACAAATCAGTACAATGTTTACATCCTGCTTCAGTGTCTAATACCGATGAGTAAGGGGTTTAGGTTTTGGTTTCCTTATCAGCTGTCCGATGATAAGGAAACTAAACCTAAAGAAACTGAAACCTAAATCCTCCAAGGCCCAAGGACTGCATCCAGACTACATCCACTACATCCAGTCAGGTAAGTTTTGATGATATTACTGTGGTAAATATATTTGATCTATGGTATTTAAGTTTAACTAGCAAATACTAAATCAACATGTGTTTCTATAGTTTCTAGCTTGCCAGTTTTCTGTTTATCTATTCATCTAGCCTATTTCTATTCATTTATCCATCAATTGTAAAATATTTTTAAAGACTATTCCAATTGTTTAGCTAACTATTTATATCTCTGTGCATGGCATTGGGCATTAGTGTTTTTCACAAGCTTTTTTCTCAACTTATTCTACAGAACAATGCCACGTGCACCATCTGACGTGTGGATAACGCTCACAAATAGACTTGAGTCAAAAATGTCATTTTTATCATTTCTATTAGGAATGTTTGAATGCATGTGTGCTTATGACAAAACAAAATGTTTATATTTAGGTCTGTATATGACAAGGTAAATACAGTAGTATAAATTACCCCAAAATTCCCAGTTTATTCCCCTTAATTCCCGTTAATTCCCATTGAAAGTTTCCAACTTTGAATATTCCCGGAATTTTGCGACCCTAACAGTGTACGTCATGTATTTCTAGAACTTTAACATAGCAGTCAGCTTTCTGTGCTGCCGCCGTCTCAAACGGGTTTATATAACTGAGACTAGCCTGTTTTAAAAATAGGTTATACAAATAAACGATTTTACAATGGGCTTCTGTATGTGAGAAGCTCCTTACCTAAACTGTCTGGGCTGTCGATGGAGAAGCACATCAGGATGACATCTGTGTCAGGGTAGGAGAGAGGCCTCAGCCTGTCGTAGTCCTCTTGGCCTGCAGTATCCCACAGTGCCAGCTCCACCTGGGAAACATCAGAAAGCGAATAGTGAAAGAAGCAGTACATGAAGGTGGATCTAGAGATACTCCTGTTACTCCTTACTATCTAACGCTCACCCATGATTCATTCATTCATGTCATTTTGATCAAAGTTTTGTCATTTGAACCTTTCTTAATAATAATTGCTGAACCTCGAGACATGTGTAGCGGCTCAGTGATTTTCCCAAAGGCCGATGCTTTACATACCAGGAAGTAAATAATGCCAAGATTACTAAGCCTCAGGAAGTTGATCTCCTCTTCCATCTTGATCATAACTTACGATTCCTGTTTTATCCGAGCTGCTTTCCTTGTTAGATATTTCTCACCATTACTGAAGCTCTGACCTAATCAGCTTCATAAGGCCGTTTAGTTGTCGGTGTTGTGGAAATGAACTCAGGGACTGCCCTCATCCCATCACACCGCTGATTAATTCAATTAGGGAGAGTGGGAGATTAGCAAGAATCAAACCAGATACCTTCTGTCCCTGCTCAGGCATTAGCAGCCGGCCTCGACTCGGCCTTTTAGCTCACTCTGTTTGGGAGGAAAACAGTTTTACTTTTTCCAGAGTTTCCAATACTGGAACTCCATTTAATGGCCTGGATTCTGGTATGATCTGGTTAGAGCACAATCATCAGTCAAAAGTCCCAAAATAGAGGTTTGCAGAGGCGGAGGGTGGGTGGTGGCTGTGTACTATTGAGATTGCATGAGCAACCAAAGAGGATATGTTCCCACTGGACTTGTCGTACGCAGCAGACTTTGGGGAGGAAAAGAAAGAGAAGAAAAAAAAAAGCTATATTTAGAGGCTGCCCATTGCACTGGAGGTGAGGGAAAAAATGTGTTTTTACCCTCCGGGGGGGGAATTTAGAGGCAAACAACACAATCCAGCTGGTTGTATAATGGGATAATTCTTATGGGGCGCCTGTCCTCTTGAATGGAGCAAGGGGAATTCACTAAAGAGGCTAACTATCAGTATCACATCTCCCTCTAGACTGATGTAAATCATGAACCCTTTGCTTTATATGTTGTGTTCCTGTCCCTGACAATTAATCCCTCCTTGCCTCCAGGAATCTAAGTGAGACAAGGACAGGAAATGAGGGAGGTGGTCGGTCCTGATGGGAGAGGGGGATTGTCAGGAGACATCTCTGTTCCCGGTCTGAACAGGAAGCTGGGAAGTAGAGTCATTTCCTGTTTTGCCCAGTGGTAATCCTGCAGCGGTGGTCAGCTCAAGAGAACAAAACCCTTTGACATAAGCCATCTGCGTCTCGGGCTTGACCCTCGCGATCAAACTCGCCGGGACACACGTTCCGAGATGTGAAACACACTTGGGAGTAAGACTTTAGTGTATTCGGTTTCATATCTTTGAAACCACTCCCTGTTTACTAGCCAGTGCACTCTATTTGCTCTGTTCTCGGATGCTATCAGAGTTCAGGCTAATGTTAGCTTCGCTGTCCTGCTCTTTATTGGCTTTGGGGAATGTTAACACTCCATTAACTCCAGCCATCCTGAAAAACCTGCACTCGTATAATGTTAAAAATAAAAACATCTCACATTACTAGTTTAAAAAAAAAGGAACTTATTTTTGTAAAGTATATAAGAGAAGCAGCCAAACAACGATGGAATAAAAGAAGAGTCTGCACCTCAACGTGTATTTGTCACTCTTAAAATGCCAGGAGAAGCTTGCATGAGGTAAACAATGGCGTTTCTGTATTTCATCAAATGGTGAGGATACTTTCTTTGCCTGGAAGGTGCAGCTTTAATCTCTTTTATGCTTTAGTCTTTTAGCATAGGAAGATGTACAGAGCAATAAATTGAATATTGATACTTTTTCTTTTGGGAGATCTTTTCAAAAATCTTCAGTTTGAGACATTAAAAGGTCAACTGCGTTTTCAAACTCGTGGAGCTACGGTTACATAAGTTAGAAAATAAGGCAGCTCATTAGATAGATCATTTCTGTCAGCAAAGCCATCTTCTAGAAGTCAAAAGCCTCTGTAATTACCACTTTAAAATGGGTGTTGCCGCTATTATATGAGGCTGAGACTGGTCTCAGCCACCTTTTAAAATTGCTAGGTAAGAGCCCACTAAAACTTCCATCAGTCTATCCACACGGTGTCTTTTCAGAGCGCTGTGTCAGTGCTACATTATTAAACTGATTATGCTTTGCTTAGTGAGATAATGCCCCCAAATCAATGAAATGTGATACCATGTTTTCACTGCTACATGCACCCAGGTAGATTTTCACATTACACACACACACACACACAAATACAGAGGAGCATGCTGCTGACATTAGCTAGTCACAGGTAGCGGAGTTAAGTTGGGTCACCACAAAAAGGCTTGAGCAAAGAGAGTGTACTCGGGACAAAGAACATGGCACATGGTACATGGCACGGAAGAGGAAGGTAAGATGTCGAATGAGACTAAAAACAGAAGGAGTGAAAAGAAGGGATGGAATGAAGAAGTAAAGGGGGAATATATGAAGAAAGCAAGGAGACAAAAAGAGATGAAGAGGATTAATTAATAAAATAATGGAGGAAACAAGGCAGTGAGGAGCTACAGCTCTAAGCTTTTATTTTTCTTAATTATCCTTAAATCGTTGAGACAAGACTTCTAATGTTCAAACTGATCAACTTTGTCTTTCATAAATATACAGTCATTCTGAATCTGAGGCCTGCAACACGTTTTAATAAAGTTGGGACGGGTTGATGTTTACCGTTGTGTTACATCACGTTGTCTTTTAACAACACTCAGGAAGAGTTTGGTAAGAAGGGACATCAGGTCCAGAGAAGTCGGCAGCCTTTCTGGATGTTGTTGATTTATGGCTTGTGCTTCACATGGTAGAGTCTTAACTTGTATTTGTAGATGCACTGATGAACTGTGTTTACTGACCACAGTTTTCCAAAGTGTTCCTGAGCCCATATAATAATATGCTTCATAGAATGTCTGTTTTTAATGCAGTGCCGCCTGAGGGATCTTAGGTCATGGGTATTCAATGTAGAATTTCATCCCTGCCCCTTACATCCAGAGATTTCTCAAGATTCTCGGAAACCTATGATGATAATATGGGCTGTGGATGGTGAAATACTCACATTCCTTGTAGCAACACATTGGGAAACATTGTTCTCATTGTTTGCCTACATCAATTTTCACAGAGTGGTGAACTTGTTGGGAATGACAACAAGGGGAGAAGTCTTTCCAGGATGCCCCTTTTTCATACTCAATCATGATACTATCACCTGATAATGAACCTCTCTACCTGCGGAATGATCCAGTCAGATGTTTGTGAGCAGTGCACAACTTTCCCAGTCTTTTCTTGCCTCGCCGCAACTTTTTTGAGACATGTTTCTGGCATAAAATTCAGAATAAGAATATTTTTAAAAAGTCAATAAAGTTGATGAGGTACAGCTTTAGATATATTGTGTTTGTGCTCTTTTAAAGTGAACTGAATGTCATGAAGGATCAGAAAATGATCACGTTCTGTTTTATTTAGGTTTTACAGAGCATCTGAACATTTTGGAATATGGGTTTTATATCTTAATATCTTATGTGCATCTTAATGTTTTTTTTTCCATCCAGTTGCATATTTCTGTGGGAAGCCCCCCCCCCCGAGACTCCCATTAGATTGACCCACCCACATTTCCAACGCTTCCTACACCCGAACACCTTCAGGACAATGTTATTTGGATGTCAAATATACAAACCTGTTTTCCGTCGACCTCGATATCAGCGATGTAGTTCTCAAACACTGTGGGCACGTACACTTCAGGAAACTGGTCTTTACTGAACACAATGAGAAGACATGTTTTCCCGCAAGCTCCATCCCCGACAATCACAAGCTTCTTCCGAATGGCTGCCATCTCTGTTGGGAAAAAGGAGGAGAGTTTTTACGACAATCTGTCACGAACAGACAAATCGAGAATGGATAAAAACAATGCTGCGTGTCAAAATTATCAGCGGCTTCACAAAACACAAAGGGATGAGGGATTTCCCTTGTCATGCTGTAGGAATGAGCCACACAACACAGTCACACTTTGTCTTGGTTGGTGCATTCAAAGATCACAGGAGCACGTGATAAACCAAGAACTCGATGTACATGCTCTGCTTATGTGGTGTTGATCCAAATGGACCATTTCTGACATGTCTATCAGACAGCACTGCCTGACATTACACCTAAAGGCAGTGCTCTCTGATCTGCACGTTGTCACAGACAACTTAAGTCGCAAATGTTGAATCCCACATGCCAAGTCTAGACTACAAAGCGACACGAAGAACAGACGAGGAGGAAGATAATGCAGTGACGGGGGAAAAGGAGGAGGGGGACGTTGAGACATGCCGGGACATGAAGGAATGTGCTATCAGGCCCCTGCTCCGCCCTGTTTGTTTCCCTCTGCAACGTGTGTGGAAAAGAAAAAGCATCCAGGAAACCAGGGCAGCTGGTGAAGCACTTGGTGGTGTCCTAAAACAGACAAAACACTGCCCTGTTTTTTTTTGTTTTTTTAATCTCCCCAGATGCTTCTTCAGTTCTCTCCACGAACACTCGGTGAGAGCCGACGGCACCCTAATTATCTCAAAAAATACTTTGTATTAAAGGAGCGAGAGCTAAACCTGCCCGCCCATATGTTGTTCTGGTGTTAAGCTGTGGTTTCTTACATGAGTTTTAGAGCCCGACAAAGATGGATGCCTGCGAGGATGAAGTTTTGCCGGTTTCCTGCGCACATAATCCACATTTCTGTAATGATCCCAGATGTGAGGACCGGTTTGGTTGGTACAGGCAGCTCTGGGATGAGTGAGAGCAGCTGATGGATGAGCTGGAGCCGTGCTGCCAGGGAGCAGCTGTGCATATAGTCATTTGGCTCCTCAACTCATCCACTATTAGCCAGACAGTCTTGACAGCGATCCTCTTCACGAGGGCAACCACTTATCAGGGGAAATTAATCTTTCAGCGCCGCCGGCAAAAAAGTTGAGTTATCTCTGCCCAACGCCATTTTTTAATCTCTGCATGGATGTATATCAACTCCAAAGCTATCGCTAAGTAGCATCTAAGCATAAAAATTGATCCAGAACACAAACTGAAGTTGTAGTCAATCGGTCTTTTTGGTTTGGTATCATAACAGATTGGTGAATTAGTGCAAAATGAATATCTCAATCTCATTTTTGAGTCGTCTCCTGCACTTTTAATAACAGTAGGATTTGATTAGGATTTCTGGTGTGGATCAGATCTGGTTTTATTCAGCCTTGGCAGAAGTATGAGCCCTATTATAGAGCCATTATACTTTACATTTGACAGTCAATTATAAGATTGATGTCATCATGTCTGTACAGTAAATATGAAGCTACCAGTAACCAGGTGTTAGAAACAGCTAACTGGCTGCAAACAGTGACAATATGTCCAGCCCAGTTTCCTGGAGCCAATATTCTTCAAACCTCTCGTCTATCCAGCCAATAGTCATACATGATGAAGGACAACAGCACATCTCATGTTTCAGAAACTGGAGCCAGATACATTTGGAATGTTTTTCTAAAAAAAAAAAAGACTCCATAAATTGTAAAGATTGTTGCCAACTATTTTACCGTCAATAGTCTCATCCATCAATCAGCTACTTGTTGTAGCTCGACTTAACATTTCGAAGTTAATCATCACACTGTGGCAAATACGAGAGATGCTGTGTGAATTTTAAACGTAACACATTAAAAAGGAAACTCTTGACTCAGAAAGGTCACCAAGTAAAGTGAGCAACGAAACCCAGGGAAGAGTAAAAAGAAAAAGTGAAGAAATTGTGGCCCAGCCAGTTTCCATGGGTGTTTAGACTTGGCATGACCAGTAGCCTTACTGGAAATTTTGGGTGTGTTTCCTTGTTTGGCCATTTTATTAATCTTAAATTCCATCTTATGGTCTTAGCTTGTTGACATTTACTTATAGCTGCCAAAAAAGACCACTCCTCCTGGTGCAGTGTTTGTACAGAGAGATGCCAGAGACTGAAGTTTGAATTCAGGCTGCTGTATAGCACACACTGGCAAGTGTGCTCACTCCTCTTATATCTACAGGTTTAATATGTGATGAAAGACAAGTGAGTAAAACCCAGTACAATGACAACCTGAAATGATCATTCGGGTTAGCAACAGTTGCATAGGCCTCAGATGAAATGAGACAGAAAACAGAATGTTAAATGAGAGCAGAGACTGGTTCCACTTTCCATCTGTAAGTGGGTTGACTATTGATTCCAGAGAAATAGCACAGCATCGTTTGATTTCCAGAGATTGCCAGATGGACCAGAGATGGCCTGAATTAGATGATGGGTTCCAAACAAGTGGGAGACAGCGGCACCGGGGCCTCACAGGCTCACCCTGTGAAACAAAACAATCCACTTCCTGTTCTGTGAGGCCGGGGAGGAGCTTTTGGCTGCGGCTCTGTTTGGACTGGCCTCAGCAGAGCCGGGACACGGAGAGGGCTGCCAGAGGCGACGCAACACATGAGGCATGCATGGCTGCCTACATTACGAGCTGATGAGGGAACATCTTGACACATTAGCAAAGGAAAATGCATGAAATCGTGTCAAATACTCAGGATAGCTATGACTGATGCCCTCAATTTAGGAGCTAACGGATGCTAATGAAAGCAAAAGCTGATGAGGACTTTCAGCTGATTGGCAGATCATGTCTGTTTATCATGTTTAACACCGCTATTCATCCTCTCCACATTCATAACCAAGCCTGAGCTCACACTGACTCGATCAACACATATGAATAGGGTGACCAGCATCAGCAGGCTGACCTCAGACCTCCACACTACTGAATCAGATCAAAAGGTGTCACTGAGGTATTAACCATCTGCATGAAAGCCGCGACAAAAACAGAAATAGTTCAACATCATTCACTGATTCAGCCGGCTCTACATAGTCATGACTGAGTTCATGGTGGAGACATTTTCCTTTAGCTGTCACTGTGAGTTTACACTATTGGTGTAAAGAGGAATGCTACAACATATTCATAAAGCCTTCAATCTCTCTGAGGAGACAGCAGGAACACCACGGCACTCTCAAAAGAGACACACTTGAATTATAGGGCTATATAAACTATTTACATTACTGACCTATTATCCTGTTCTTTCAGCAGAGGCTCATTCTTTTGAAGCCTGTCTGCCGACACAGCAGGGGTGACGATTAAAAAACAAAAAAAAACAAAAAAAAACAAGCTTCAGCTTTATCACGATGCAAACCTAAGTTAACAGACAAGGTGCTGCGTTCGTTGGCCAATCCCATTCATGCAAACCTGCCTTTCTGGTAGATTACTGAGGAACATGAACACCATGAAAAACGTGAACTGTTCACTTTGTGATTACAGTGACAAAAGATCAAATAAAACGATAGATAGTTATATGATAAAAGCATATAAACAGCAGTGCTCTTCAGGTTTCTCTTACATTTTGCTTGCTTGTATACCCTGAGACTATCAAGTACTACAAATGAAAACCTCTGATAAATCAACTAGCGTTAAAAGAAGAAGAAAAGAAAATCATACTTAATCACTGCATCAATGATCAGGAAATCAATCGGCATCAATTCTGCCAATTTATTAGTCGTTTCAGTAATTTACGAACAAACTTAGCAAACATTTGCTAGTTCCAGTTTCTCATTTAAAAGGACTTGTTTTGTTGTTTTGTATCATCAAAAATGCAACATTGAGGTGGGTCAGACAAACCAAGAAAATTGAAGAAGTCAACTTATTATCAAAGAAAAGGTGATTTACCACTATTTCTGGGTGCTTTACTGACTAAACGATTAAATATATATATATTAAAAATAAAACTATGATGAAAATAGTAATTGTAAGCTTTGTAACAGTTGCAGACCACAAGCTGCCAGAAATGAGTAGTATGGAAGCCATCACAGCAGGTGTGACCTAGACAGTGTTAAGTGACAATGGCAAGCACACGTACAATTTGATCCAAACACAACACGAGCAGACATTTAAATAAATAGGAAAGAAAAGCACCGTTACTTCCTGAAACTACCTGAGTGGAGCCCTGAGTTCATGAACACATCACCTCTTTCTCTAAAGAGGTCTCCTGAGGCTTAGGGGCCAACAGGAGTTATGCAACATGCTGAGAACAGAGTTAGCACAGACTGACCAATGGGGGAGAGCTGCCTTCCAATCCTCAAATGACTTTAAAACCAACAGCAAGGCCGAAAACGGACCAACATCCAACCAATAAAAAGCCTGTTGTTTCAGGTATTATGATCACTCTTTGTTCCAAGGTCCTGCATACAAGGAAACATGAAATGAGTCCAAGAATGACTGTTTTGTTTATCTAAGAGGTTAGTTATGGTGGCACCTATTTCTGTAATGCTGTCTAGATCAGCTGTTTGTGAAGGAGTTGAGTCAAACCATGGTTGTAAATAAAAGATTTATGACTAACTGAGCAATAAAATCAATGGTTAATTGAACTGTTTGTCAGATAAACATTCACCAGAGATTAAAAGTCCTGCCTAAATCTCTGTGGAGGAATGCAAAACTTATTTTATTTTTTATTTATTTTACTTTTTTTTAAATTACCTTCAATCTACTTCAGGTACAGTAAATGTCTTTTTTTTTTTTACTTCAGCCATCAAAATACGTTTCTGCTAAATTGACTGGCCTGACATTTCTTGCAAGTTTTTATATTTCTCTTTCTCAATGGACCCCAAACAGTTAAAAGAAACCTCCTTTAAACCTGAAAGTATGCAAGAATTTGCCTCGCTTCTTTGTCTTTGATAAATGGGCCAAAGTTCATAAACTGGCCGAGGCTGTGGCTGAGACAGCAGACAGCCTGCGACACCGTCTGTCAACCCCACCTTAACCTGACGTAGAAACATCTTATCTGACCAAATCTGTCAGGAGGCAACAAACATCAGATCAGATGATGGGTGTCTACTCGAAACTGATGTTGCATGAAAACTCGAAGCTGTTTCATGTCAAGCGTTTATGGACAAAATGCAGGCAATCTGGAATTTAAGCTGTGGACTCAAGTGCTTAAAATTGAAATGTGACTGCTGAGCTCTCTTAGACAACAGCAGGAATATACACAGCAGATCAGCTCAGCCTCTCACGTTCTTTGGGAGTAAGCTACAAATACACCAGTTCCTTAAAAGCACTGAGTCACAATTTTACTGGTAAACCCTTGGGAATGATCAAACGTACCATCAGTCATGCAGCACACCACACAAAACCAGATATGACGTCTGCCTTAAGGCTTCTACAGGACGATGACCTATTTAACCATGCAGAGAATTGTATTGTTTCATATTATAAACTAAAAATATGGAGATTTCTTTTAAAACGTTTATATTAAATAACAATTTTATGTCAAAGAAGTCCTTCCAAATTTTTGCAATTATACTTGTTTGTTTTCTTTTCGATAGTCAGATGAGAAGATCGACACCACTGTCCCATAAAACATAAGGCTACAGCTTCAGCCGGTTCGATTAGCTTAGCATAAAAAAGTTTCAGCTGGCTTCCTGGCAACCTCATGATGCTAACAAGAATCCAACAAGTCATCGGTTTCCTAGGTCTCTTTTTTTAATGGTGGTATACGGGACATGTTTTTGGACCACATGAGATGTGTTTGCTGCAGTATGGTGAGGGCTGAGTGCTTCATATATCCACGATAACCTGACATAAAACTACAACTTGCTTTATTTCTTTTAACATTTCAGGTTTGCACATATTGAACTAGCAAAACAGGACGTGTTAATAAGCGAGCATTGCTGCTAGGTGGCTTTCTTAACCTTTGGAAAGTCTCAGGCGAGTCATTTCCCCATGTATATAGTCTTTATGCTAAGCTAGGCTAAACCTCTTGTTCACCATAAAGACAGGAGAGTGGTGTCAGTCTTATCTCTCTGCAAAAAGGGCCAATGAGTGTATTTCCTAAAATTCCTTTAAGTTCATCTCGTCAAACTAATGAGCCTCAGCGGCTTGGCCACCTTTGTGGCTTCTGTCGTGTAAGTGTGAATTTAGAAAAAAATATTTGTATACAAATTAAAAACTAAGGGAAGACATTCAGAGATACTTTTAAGTACCACTAAGAGGAAGTTGGGCAAAAAGATCAGGTCAGGTCAGCTGGAGGCAGCCAGAGAGCGATGACCAAACTCAAAGATGGAGGCACCTGCATGTGTCTTTCAGTGTACCGACACCTCATGATTCATTTCCGTTTCATAACTCTGGTTTACAAGCTGAAAAACGGGGCTGACAGGCTGGTTGACAGGACTCCACCAGATCTCTTGTGCCTGGATACTTCCATTCCTCCAGGGGCAAACACAAGCCCATGTACACACTACTAACCCCAGACCCAGAAGCAGCAACTAATGATTGTTTTCATTATCAACAATTCTGCAGATTCTTTTTCTTTTATTAATCCATTAATCATGTGGTCTGTGATGTCAGAAGACAGTTTAAAATGGCCATCAGAGTTTCACAGGGACATGTTAAACCAGCTTGTGTTGTTTGACCAGCTGTTCAAAAACATATTCTGCTTGCCATCCCCGAAGACTAAAAACAACATTTTTTTTTCATTTTAAAAGCTGGAAAAAGTAACTTTCAGCATTTTTATCATCAAAAACGACTTAAACAATTATTAATTATCTAAATTTATGCAGATTTTCTGTTGATCAATGAATTGATTCAGCTTGAAACAACGATAGACATAAGACTTATTAACAGAAATTTATGTGTTTAAGTGCTTATTTGTTTTGTAGAATTGGTTGTGGAACTTATACACCAAACTGAGGGAATTCAACTGAACTGAACATTTTATTGTCCAAAAATATGAATTGCTCAACAATAATAAACAGAGTAATATATTGGCCAAATGATAATAATTTGTTATTAGTAGTGTAGTAGTATTAATTAATATATATATATATATATATATATATATATATATATATATATATATATACACTGTATATTATATATTATTTAATATTATAATATTTTGAACATAAAAATATACATAGTTTTCTGGGCTGCAACTATATTATTATTCAGTCAAATCAGAAAAATCTCACAATTTTACAGAGTCCATTTTGACACCTTCAAATGTCTTCTTTTGTCTGACTACCTATTTAAAAGATATACAATTTATCATGATAAACAGAAGAAGCCCAAGAATTATTGACATTTTTGCTTGATAAACCAAATGCCGTAAAAACTGTTAATTATCTGTTGGTGTACTAATCAATTAAATGACTGTTTTTGCACTTTGCTGTCATCATCCATTTACAAGTGCAGGCTATCATGAACAGATTTTGCATGAATGGCACATATATGTGGATCATCAGGATAATCATTCCTACATTATCATTTCATGTGAATCCTAGAAGTTTTCATGAATTGGACCTTCCGATCACATCGAAACCCCTGAATTAGCTTCCAAACCTCACTTAAAGCCAACTTCTGCTACACAACTCAATAATGTTCTAAAATCCATCCGTGTACGAAGTGTGAGTGTCATTATTATGGACGTGAGGTGTTCCCAGGAAAAGAAAAGGCTCCTTAGGAGAGATTTGCCATGCGGAGTAGCTTATTGAGGTCGTAGCAGTTTAACAGACTGTACGTACCAACAGGATCTGATGTGCTGCTTTGACTTAGTAACTAGCCACAATGAAGCTATCAACAGTTGATCAGAAACACGCCCTGACAACTAGCAGCCACACTGGTTACACTTCATCATAACCTCAGGGATTCAACTCCTACCTAACCGGGAACAATGTTAATGTGAGACCAGCCACCACCTTGTTCTCTCACCCAAGTACGTGAGCTATAATTAGACTGTCGACTTGAGTAAAATGAGAATATTTAGTCAAACTACTGTGTGCGGTTGGTAATTACCTGTCACCAGGCAGATGAGAAGTTTTTATAAATGTTAATCCCCACTGGCTCGTTCCTCTTGGTCGTGACACAGACACATATGCACTCACTCACTTCTTGCTGCAGTATTTGCTAATTTTACAGAGCGGGTGCTGAGAAACGGGGCAGACGAGCAAGATCCTCCCACCGACACCAGTGGCAAGCTAGGCTAGGCTAACAGAGGGCTATTTCCGCTAAGGACTTTCAAAATAAAAGGGGTCATTTAGACGTATTCTCACGTGAGTAGTTCAGAGCATTCAGTCTTTTACTTCTTCTTCTTCTTATTACCTATGATTATTACTATTATGTTCCAAATCTAGCCTGAACCGTGATTTTTCTTTTTAAAATGAATATTAAAAAA
The DNA here is from genome assembly GCA_037577475.1 of Chaunax sp. Z400. Classification (NCBI taxonomy): domain Eukaryota; kingdom Metazoa; phylum Chordata; class Actinopteri; order Lophiiformes; family Chaunacidae; genus Chaunax; species Chaunax sp. Z400. The sequence continues at coordinate 24,585,311 of CM075185.1, forward strand.
ACATATTAAAATGCTATGTGCAAGTATTCTATCTGTCAATGAACAAATTCTTTTTTTTAAATGTCTTTATATTTATTCACTTAAGGGGATTTGCTGTATTATCAGCAAGAGTCAAAATCAGCTTAAGTGCAAAGTAAGTTTCACATACAGGGAATTTGCGTTAGTATTTTGAAAATTAGACCATTAAAAGCAAGTACAGTACTGCAATAATCAAGAAACATATACAGTGTATTAAGTACAAATATATGTGCAATATCTGCTTTCAAATAGAAAAAGCAATGTGCAACAGTTCACAGTATCACGTCTAAATAATATGTGTAATGCACAGAGCAAGGTTGGCTTACCAACCAGGCAACAGGGCTCCAAAAGAACTAGATTCAGTGTGTTTGTGTTTCAGATAATTCTCACAATCTCATTATTAGGCTGCATAATGGCATGGTCCTGTTGTGTAGAGAACCACATTATCCAAAGCTAGTAATATAATGTTTGCTATTCTAGTATTTGTACTCACATTGTGCATGTCAATGTATTTTGCTTGACACGAAAACGGGCATACCCAGCTGATAATCAGTGATTTAATTTCCTCCTTTATTAACTCTTAACTTGTGACAGTCTTTTATTTACTGCAGTGACCTTGTGGCAACAGGAACACCAGGACACAATATGTACTTCTTATTGTCTCATTCAATAATAGTTGGGGGGGGGAACATGCAACATCGTAAACTAAACTCTGCTTTTTCAAAATATTCTGTATTTTTGGCTAAAATCACTTGCCACCCTGTGTTGCAGGGTAGCAAGTAAACATTTAAATCAGAAACGCCTCAAAACTTTCAAGCATGTGCTTCTCACCACATCCTCATGATTGATGTCGCCAAAGTTGTTTTTCCATCAAAGAAATTAAAACACAGGTTATGACATAATTCACATGAAATAATCACTGATACCAAATACTAAACGTTAGTTATTTAACTTTAGACACTCATATTTTTTTTTAACTCACATTCAGTGGTAGAATTATATTTTGAAGGCACATGCCCATATTTCCGCTGTTGTCATGGTTACTTCTAACTAACTTAACGGAGCTGCTGCAGCCGCTCTTTATACTACCCCCAGGTCCCTCCTCCGCTCCCCGGTCGAAGATGACATCATCTGTAGTACAAGAAGACTTGTGCAAAAAGAGGGATGGGTGTGGACCTCACCACTGTTGCTCGCTCTAAAAAAAAAATCACTTCATATCTTAACAGGCAGTCACTTCCTGTGTAAACCTGTGTGATTTATCTCACATAACAATGACTAGACTAAAAGTACTAAAATGTCTCTAAAAGATTAAATAGTGTACAAACATGCAAAATAATCATAAATATTGTTACAATAGAAAAGACTGACTGATTAACTTGCAGAGGTGGAAAGTAGTTTATAAATCTGTTATTTTTAAATTTCGGTTCCTTTTATTTTTCTTAAGCTACATTTATTTAAATTTTTTTTAACTTCACAACTTCACTGAGCAGCTGAGCTGAAGGCCTGTTTGACTCTACCACTTTAACATTCATTGGTAGCTCATTGTTAGTTTACAAACTAGAATGGCAGTCTTTAGAAAACATACCAATGCTGAGTAATCCTCACGTCTGTCTAGCTTGCCCATCCCTCCACAAAGTTAAACAAAGTGGAAGAAAAAGGTCCTCGCCTTAATCTAGAGCCACATCAAGAATGAATGGCTTTAATTAAAATTCTAAATCAAAATGTAATTTTCCTTCCTGGCTAATGCCCCATGCTTCAACCATGTTTGGTGCAAATCCATCATGTAGTTTTTTGCATTAATTTTCTGATAAACAAACAAATAAACCAACCAACAAACATGGGTGAAAACATAACCTTTTTGGCAGAAGTATTTAAGATTTTACTCATGAAACATGTGAGCAGTTTTAAGATATGATACTTTTTTTAAAAATTATTATATAGCTGTATCTTTTCTTCCTTGACATAAGTTTTGCAAATTAAACAGTTCTAAAGACATTATAAATATTATAAAGAAAATGTGATAAAATATTCAAATGACACAAAAGGAATAATTAAAGGTTCCCTCTGGTTCCCTTAAAATCAACAGGCAGTGGTAATTTACAAGGAAAGATGACAAAGAAGACTGTAAAATGGATGTAATGGATGTTGTATGTTTCTGCAAACCACAGGTATGTTACATTTGTAAATTTTATATGTTTAATATTGACTCCTCTGGACATTTCTAGCCATGTTTGTGGCGAGAGTAGAGTGCAGAAGTGGATATTTTTTAATGACAGGTCGGGACAAGTGCCAATATCTTTTTAAGAACATGTTGGGACAAATGTGGATTTTTTTTTTAATTGTCTTTTGTGCAGAAGTTGAGGTCAATACTTTGCTGGTAATGCTACTGTACTTGGCTGTGACTGGAGGACGTTTACTTGTAGTGGAGTATTTTTACATTATGGTACTACCCATTGGTAAAGTGTCTAAGTACCTCTTCCAGTTTTGTCACACATAAGATAGTCACATCCTATAGTTAGTTTACATTATAACCATTACAAATTCCTTTAACCCTAATGGTTGTTTGGTGACCTGGATCCCACTGATTGCCTATCACAGCTCAAACAAATCACACTTGGTATTCTTTTATCAGCTTGATACTTGAAAACTTTCAGATTTTAAGTGAGTTGTTGAAAAAGATGATTTTGAAGTGTTTCACAATTCAGAAAATGGAGCTTTATTTCTGATAGTCTCAGAGACTCCAGCTGCACATATGAATAAATACAGTGGATTTTTATTATGTTAAATATACAGTAGTTTTTATGCAGCATTAAATACGTGAAATATTTCCTTATTTTAATGTAATAACAAGGCTTTATAATCATTTACATAATTAAAATGTACTTTTCAAAGTAAATGGTTATCTACATATTAGGTTTTAATAAGGTTTTTTATTAATAGTGTAAATAGAATTGGGATGTGTGAGGCCTAAATCACAGGGGAGGTAAAGCCAATGCCAACAAAATACAACAGATAATGCTGGAATAATCAAGATTAAGACAGTGTGCTCATGTAATTAAAGCCTATATGAGGAAGATTATTTTTGTTTTTTTTCTACTTCATACTCATTTATTGCATCCTGAAATTCAATATATGAGAAATTTTGCTCTTGGGAAAATGTTTTTGATAATGTTTTTTTACCAACTCATGTTAATGTTAGGAGTCTCTGAATAAGGGAATGAAGATATTTAGGAGGTGAACTTTCCTCTTACTCAAACAGCGTAATCATCAGTGACAAACTCTCTAAACTATTCAGACCCATTAGTCACAGAGGGTTCATTTCCTTTTCAGTCATACATGGGATTGAGTTTCAGCAAACAAGTTGAAAGCAAATGGGGAAAATGTGATTTATTTCTAAACTGGTGCACATTATCCCTCTATACATTTTGGTAGCTCACACCATCTCTCTAAACAAACAGATATGGACAGAAACATAAAAATAAAACTTCTGATACTGCATACAACCAAAGTCTTCAAAAATATATGGATAATCTAAAGAACAACATGACAACAAAATGGTACAAAAGAGGTAAACAGTACATTTAAGGGCGAAAAAAGGTTAATTTCCTCTTCTATAAGGATCAGATTTAGTGCATTTGAAGAAAAAAACTCTGGAGTCCCTTTCATTTCTTCATAAGGCATATGTGTGTGATGCTTATCACATCTTACACTTTCCTATGAGACATTTACTGAGAACAAATAACTATCTCCTACGAGGGTTAAACAATGAAAACATGGAGTTAAATCAAACAAATGTTTCTGTTCCTTCAGTTCTTTTACTGAATACAACCCTCTGTTCTCATTATGTCCAAAATCATTATTAATATCTATGAGCACATTCAACAAAGAGTTATGACAAAACAACAGGCTGCCACAGAGCATGAGCAACCATGCCAAAGGTGTTATTCATTCATCTTTAGGAAAGAACAACAATAAAGACTCAACTCATTTTGTTTGAGTCCAATGAAGAAAAACGTCCATTACCTTTTTTTTTTTTTTTTAAACTTCCTTCATGCTTCTTTAATGTACAGACATGAATCTAATTTTCTAAAACCATTTTGTATTATTTTGACAGATTTCCATCCTTATTCCACATCTCTTTGGTTTCCTCACATTCTCTACTGCATTCGTCTTTACGATACATCACTGTGAAACTGCAGGGGAATTTTTATTCCTTTACAAATGAAGAGTCACATTCAGGGCATGATATGAAAATGAAGAATCCATTCAAAGGATTGAGAAGTGGTTCAGCACTGAAACAGCAAATAAAAGCACTACAAGGATTTAAATCTCACTGCCCACCATCACGAACAGCAGGTGTGGGAGAAAGGGTGTGACTTCTCTAATGACGTTACTTAAAATCTTCTGTTACATGACCGGGTTCAAGTGAAGTGGCTGAGACTGGGTCCAGTCTAGTGGGATGATGAAGGTGCTGCTCAGACCCAAGTCTTCTCAGTGACAAACATGCCCCCCACACTCGCCCTGAGCATGGAAGGTCCCTCAGTCACAATGGACAGGGCGGCTCCTTGTCATGTCTCTGCTTCCTGCCCCGCCAGTGGGATGACAAACACGGTGATGTCATCACCTGAGCCCAGTTTATCATTGGGTAGCCGCCAGCCGCGCTCTTTAAGCACTCCTCGTGACCGCATCAGCAGTTCCTGGGCTGCCAGTGTAAACCTGTGTAACAAAAAACAATCAATACAAGAGTCACATAAATAACACATAAATATAATACACATTCATATTCAAGTAGGTATATCAAAAAAAAGAAAGCTTGTTTTAGTACAGTGGACACGAACAGTGGTCTCTACTGACAGCTAACACTTTACAGGGCCTAGGGGACCCTGATTGACTTGCAGCTTTGAATAGTACAATACTACTAGTAATAGTACTAGTACTAGTATTAGAGTAATAGTAGTGCGTCTTAGTCTGTCAAGTGGACAAAGACTAAATCTAAACCAACAAAAACATACAATATTAGTTTAAATAATCAAAGGGGTGTATGTTGCTTTATTTTATGCATAAGGCATGAAATTCAATAAAATGACATTTGACAGATAATTTATAATCCTGCTGTAATTTGAGACACACATTTTCAACACGGTTTTACTATAAATTGGTTATGAAATAATGAATTATACATTGCCTCAATTCAGTAAATGCTCCCATTGAAGTATCACTAACAAGCTGAATGGTTTTATGACCTTAATATTTTCAAAATTGGAAAAAATATCCACACAAAACCACTTCAGATGACTCATTTGAAGGCCCTCTGTTGCCTGCATTTTGCCTCCTAGTGGATTATCCATGCACTACATGTATCTGATGACATGCATTTGGTTTTTCAGGAGATAAATTGTCACACTCATTATGTAGAGGTCTCAAAAACTCATGTATCAAATATGATACACTTAACATTATAGGGTTAGAATAGGGGTGCAATTATAATTGGGCAATTGGTTAAAATCACTATAATGTAATTGTAAGCAATTAAGACATGTTTTTGATAGGGGAAGTTATCATTTATGAAAATACTGTACATTAACACAGCGGTTTTCAAAGTGGGGTCCTTTAAGGGGCTCCACAAGCAGAACAATGAATGATTATTTTCAATATAACTGCATCCATAAGTAACAACAATTACAGGACTTATGACTGTTTTGATCATGGGTTTCACACACTTTCTGTAATATTTAAAAGCAAAATTCTTATCAGGTGGGGAACTTAGGGAAAAAATCTCAAATGGGGGCTTGTGGTGTAATTTGTTTTAGCAATTTACAGGTCCATGACGAACCCCGTCTTTAACCACTGCTTTAACAAACACATAACCAAGTCCTTATAATAGCATTATAATGTGGTATTATGGATGCAAAAATGTGGGGTTATGTAAAGTGTTACTATGCTGAGGTTATAACTGATACTAATATGAGAGTGTAACTTAGGGCAGAATTTTGCAGGACACCTATGCTGAGTATTTGTCGCCATCTAGTGGACATACTGAGAACAACAGTGCATGACTGGTTTGTCTTCTGGTGGATTTATGACTGCAGCTACAGAATACACAGAGAGAACAAAACCCTAAAGTAAAGGATTATGTGGCAGACTGCATACCTCATGGGATCAGAAGGGTCACAGCAGGATAAGTAGGCTGACACAGCATCTGCCACTTCCCTGTCCGTCGTCACATCCCACAGTCCATCTGTGCCCATGACCAACACGTCGTTTGGGCCGTGTTTGTGTTCATCCAGGTTATAAACCTTTACCTGTGACAAAAATATGTCGGCGAGCAAGTTTTAGTCATCATGCTGTCACAATTTATGTCTAATAATGAAGGCAGGCAACATTCTGTCCCTGTGTTTACTGTTGGAAGATTAGCAAATGTGTGTTGGCATGCAACGGGTTTTTACACTGGGAAAGCTGCTCATGTTCTTTCAGATTTTTAGAACTTATTTACACCGACTTATAACATCGGTGTAAATAAGTATATAAGTATGATGCTTGATAACAGTCCTGTAAGGCTTAACTGGAAAAAAACCGAGGAACCGAGAAATTAAATCTAACAACAGAGGCTATGTCCATAAAACAAAAATAGGAAAGTGCTGTGATGAGTGTCAAGAAAAGATTGGTGCAGATGGCTGCGTGTCTAACAGAAGTGCACATGAATCATACACAGAGAAAGAGTTTGAATAAACTGAAGAAGGATATTAGGCTCTCAGTCACATCGATGTATTTTTCTTTTTTCATCTTGGACTGATAATAGAAGATGTCGTATTGAGAAGATCTCTAAAATCTTACTGGATGCCTGCAAAAAAAAGTAAAAAGGAACCATAGAAATGGGCATAGAAACGTTTGGTGGTCCCAAAAAATAAGAGAACACCTGTCCTTACAATATGTAGCCATAAAAACTGTTCAATAAGAAATGTATAACCCTTTCAGACCCCATGCTTTGTTGATGCCTGTATTCAGCCTTTGCTCTTCCTACGTGAAATAAATAAATCTCAAAGAATCCCTAATGGAGTGAAATAATCTGTTTCTTTGCACCATATCTGTCTCTACACAAATGCATTTTGTAGCTTCGAGGAATGTAAAAAAAAGTCTCACATCCAGCAAAGTGAAGCCCAGACACCGAAAGCTGCTCAAATGTGTCCTGAAGGCCAACATGACTAAAGCAGCGATGACAACCTCTGACTCCTCACACTCACCTCAGGGACGCATGAGAGGAAGGGCTTGATGTAAATGTTGGAGTTGTACACCTTTAGGTCATGATCTCCCAGCCCGCGGGTCACTCCGATTGTTGCCATGACACGTGCCTGTGTTTCCCAACACACGTTCACACGGGCGCACACATACGGTACACACACAATAATGTAGGATAGAGTTTCAGGAGGTGATTCAGTTCGAGAAAATGCTTCATAATTGTGTTCATCTGAGTACAGACTCAAAGACAGACAGCATGACCTGTGATATATGTCCCACATAAGCTGTCAGAACTTGAATATTTAGAGATCTCTACAAAACGCTGTGTATTGAGTACAATGCAATGTTTTGTTGTGTCTTACCTTTTTACCCTCTCCATATATCAATGGGAATTTCAGATCATCTTCAATGATGGTTTTATAAGCCCTACAACAACAAACAGATCTCACATCAAGTTACTGAGACATGACTTCTGGAAAATTATTCAGCCACATTTTTGATAGTAATTTTGAGCAGCATTTTCAATATATGAATATTTTGAATATTGATTTGAATTTTCAGAATGTTGAATATTTAGAGTTTTCAAATGATAAAAAAAAAAGATTAACAAGTCCACATGAGCTCTGGGAAACTGTGATGGAAGCTTTTATCATTTTCTGATATTTTATTGATTAAATAAATAATGAATTTATCTAGAATATAATTAACAGATTAAATCATAGCCATAATCTCCTTTACTTGCTGCCCGTTTGGAAAACATCGCTCATTTCCCAGAACACCCCACAACTGTTCTGACGGAAGCCCAATACAGAGCAAAGTGTTCATGAGAAGCGATTAACCGTCAGGAAATGTGATTAAATAGGACCTCCAGGTTTACCAGCCAGTCATGGTGTGGTCTCTGTAGAGCATCTTTTTGCCCAGCTCACTGTGCTGGATCCTTCGAGGAAACTCAATGTGAGTGAACTCGTTACCCAAGAGCTCCGGCCTCAGGAAGCCCTGGAGGGACACACAAAATGGAGCAGGTCACATCAAACTACTCAATGAAAAAGCTTGACTTTTTAGGCCTAAACGTCTGTAGAACTCTGATTTTGGTCCTAAATAAGAAATGTGTAGCAGAGGGCCTGGAGTACATGATGCTGTAGAGAACAGCTCCTTGTTTTAGAAGCAAACATCATCCACCCACTCTGTGAGTCAGAACTGCAGCCGGCTGCTAGAACAGGCAACTGATGAATATCACTTTAATACAGGATTTCCTCCCCCTCTTCAGGTTGGTATAATACTCAACTGTTAATAAAATCTCAGGTGACTAATACAGATTATTCTACAGCTGGCTATACACTTACAATATTATAAAAACTCCGTAAACATGCAGTTCATTTATGTGTCTGTTGTTAAATAATTGCATTTGTGATTGGATACATAGATGATAGAAGAATACCAGGTACTGTAGCCGCTGCCTCTCTGACTCAGGTGTGAATTCATTAGTCACGGGAATAACTTCATTATTTCGTATGATAATGGCCCTGCAGAGAGAAAGAAGAAGGTGAGACAGGGGTGAGGATTAACAGAGACAGATCCATAAACAGCTTGGTCAGCAGAGTGTTTGTAGGAGACCACAAAGAGATACATTTCCCATAAGAATAAAGCTCCATCCTGTTTTCAATTTAAAGTTTTTTCCACTTCTCTCACCTGCTGTCTCCGGCATTGGCTAAGTAGAGTTTCCCCATCAAATGAATGGCAGCTAAGGCACAGCACCCACCAGAGATGGCATAGGACATTTTTTCCTTTTCAATTAGGTTGTCCTGCGAAAAAAAGAAATCAAATTAAAAACAACAGCTCAGCGGTTTGAGAGTGCACTTTGCCTCTCATCACTCAGAATAGCTCTTTACAGTCTTCATGCATATTCATGTTCCAAACAGAGCAGCACAGAGGCTTTGAAGAATCCATTACCAAGACTGTGCATTATTATTAGTATCAACAGACCAGGGTTGGATCAGAAAACCGCACATTCAGCCTAATATGTCCAGTTTGATCCTCTAGTTTGGATACTGCAGCATCCACAAAGAGGAAAAGATCAAGATTAAAAGATATTTAGATGTTTACTATGTTCAGTATCTTAGTTTCGTGTAAAATGCTAACACTTTCTAATTTTCAGTAAAAATGAAGCAAAGCGGAGGCTGATGGGAATGTCATTATCTTTATAGGTAGTTTGATCATAAAATGGAATTTCACAAAGTTCGATTTTAACCTGAAGATGGTGCCTGTTGAAAAGTTAAGTCATCCCCAAATATTATAATAGATTTGACACAAAACAACATGTTCATGCTAGAGGAAAAGTTAGAGGATCACCATAATGATTAAGATGCAATATCTGGGATCTGTAAATTATGGATTTGGTGCCAATCTATTCAGCAGATCTTTAGATATTTCACATGATGGTACATTTCTGACCAGCAGATGGAGCTGGAGGCAAAATCGGATAATTTGAACGCCTTTTTAAAAAAATCCAATAGTTGAGGTATTTCAATCTAGACCAGAGCGGTGGACCAACGAACTGCTCAAAAGAGCTATACTGCATGGCTGCAGCAGGTTTTAATGAATACTGTATTAGATACAATGAAATCAGATCCTTCTGTGATCTGTCTTTGTTAGTTCAGCCAAAGTGTTTCCTGGAAATTGAAGTTACTATCTTAACATCTTAGTATCTTAAATAATGTAGCTGTTTGAAGATACATGTGAAAAATGCCTTGTGCAGCTTGACATACACAAAATACTGCTCTTCTGTTTTTGCACACAGATTGTTGGTTTTCACCAGCTCACCATTTGTGTGAAGGCGGTCTCTATGACTCCCATCACCAGGCTCTCCAAGCTGACAACCTTCTCCATGTGAAAGCGCACTGAGGAGTCGCTGATGGCATCTGGGTCTTCTGGCTCCTGTGCAGCTCCCTTCTTCGTCTCCGCCTGGTACGGGCTCCCGTTCTTGGCCAGGCAGATGGGAGGAACACCGTTGGGGTTCTCCAGTAGGTGGCAGATTTCTCCCAAACGGTCTCTGATGAGGCGGTGAAGAAGCTTGGAGGCCATGATGGCGGCTCCAGAACCTGCATGTCCATCAAACACGCCCCAAAAGTGGAGGGGGATTCCTGTACCGTCCTACAAAATGTGTAAAATTAGTTTTAAAAAAAAATAGCAGTAGAATATTACAAAATATATTAAAGTAATAATTCTTATGGTTATGGTTTAGAAAATCTTCCATGAGATTACAATTCTGAGCAGATGGCACAGATTTGTGAGGGTTTACAGGCTCTGGGACTAAAGCTGATGATATTCGTAATGCTAAGCAATATGTTTCCTCCATTTCAGCTCTGACTGAATCACAAATCTAGATTATACTATTATGGGAAAGTTGGCAAGGCATAAAAATCTAACTGTGAGCTTTACTTTTTAAGATGTATATAATAGTTTGAGGCTGAAACAATATAAAAAAAAGTAAAGGACCAAAAAATACAGTAAATGTTCTGTGATATCTGCCCTAACAGAGACCAAGGAAGGAAAAATCTCCTGATCCTCACCAGGGCATTCACTGATCTACCGTGACGTAATGTTTGAAGGAAAGGCGTTGCCACCTTTGTTTTTGCAGGCATGTTACAAGCAGAGTTGGCCTGACTAACAGATGAACAGCCTTACCCATCTCAAGTGGGGGAAGGGTGCAACAAGGGATGATGTAATTCATTTACACCACATGAGGGGCCAGTTTATATGTGTGTGCAGGCGTAGTAGGTCTAAAACAGATTATCCACCTGAAGAGTAAGTGTTAATACAAGACTCCAGTCACTGAGAAACAAGTCTTCAGCCTGTGATGGACCCAGTCACGGTTCTTATGAAACACCAGTTCAACAGGGCAAACCTGTCGTGTGTGTCTGTATTCTTCTCTACACCAAAGAGGTTGTGTTTTCAGTCAGGTGTCAGCATGATTTAAAACTACTGGTGTAGGATGGACCAAGGAAGAACCCATTAAATTTTGGATCCGATCCAAATCAACCTGCGGATACACAAACATTTTCATCACTTTTAACGAGGAGAATTTATTTGTGGGTTGGCCCCCGTCACCCAGGCTGGAGAGAGCAGTGGCGGTTGAGCGAGCTAGACAAAGCAGTTAATGAGAGGAATAAAAATGTATCATCTATTCATTTCATGGCACCTAAAGCACAATTAAGGAGGCCCACACCTCCTCACAGCCCTGCAGGAAAGTGTGGAGTGTGGAGTGAATTCAGACAAAGGGCCTGTCAAACACACACCTTGCAGCTCTTCATACATGCGTGACGCAGACAGAACAGAGAGAGACGGAGAAAGAGATGCAACCTGGTCGCAACGTTTTTAACCCTTAGGCCGACCTCACACCCACAAATGTTGTTTTCTGGGTTGTTTTTTTTATGAACATCTAATGAATGTCCTTTATTCATTTTCTTTTAGCTCTGTTTTGGTCTCCACCGTAGCATCTTAAGCTGTGATATGCTCCACTTTGTTCTTCTGTCTTTAAATGCTGGGCAGGTCATGTACAGTGGGTTACTGAACAGCTGCTGCTGACCAAAAAATTGTACTGTGAGAGTGAACTACAGCAGTAACTTTGGAGGACTTACAAAGAAAGCGATGAGCTGAAAGATGTTAAAACCTTAGTAGAGTTAAGGGGAACTAAATCAATTAATACTAATTTATAAGACAGTCAATTCTGTCTCCCAATGTGTCTAGTTTTGTAGCCTGCTGAGTGGCCCTTTGCTTCAAAGTATAACATCGTGGTTACCTCTGTGTCATTTCTGATGGGTATCAGTGTAAGGAACGAGAAAAGTCAGAGTCAGTGGTCGGGGTGCTTAGATGGGTCGAACACAGGACTTCCCTGCAGGAGGCCAAGGATTTGAGTCCTGTGTGTGACTAAGTCTTAAAGTTGATTGTAACGTATGATTTGTACATGCAAAGTTAAAGTCCTTATTTGAACCAAATCAGGATCTTTTCCTGAACCTAACCAAGACATTTTTTTGTGCCTGAACCTGACCAAACTGTCATCGTTTCACTTGAAGAAACTCAACAAAAAAAAAAATCATACCATAATATATTTAATTTGTCATGGACAGTCAGACGATGCATATTTATTATTGCAAACTTCACGACAGAACGCTGCACGTGAAACTGACGCTAGAGGGATGAGCGCCTGGCCACTAACCAAGCTGTCGTATTTTAAGTTGAGAAAGTTGCCTTTTCACATAGAATAAGTCATGTGATCCATTTTTTTTTAATACAAAAGGATTGATTGAAGCTGCTTTAAAGCAAATGAAAACAAAGATGACAAATCGTGATTTTGGGGAGAAAAAAAAAGCCTAATGCTTAGCCAGGTCTGGTTGTTTACACCCTACAGAGCTAAGACAAAAATCCAAATTGAAGTAATAGAATTTAGTTAAACCTCTTCCTTTTCTGTCCTTTTTCGGACTTTCAGGTCTTTGTAGTAAAATCTTCTTCATGAAAAAGCTGAGACTCAATATAGAAACGTTACAAAAAAATACTTATCTTGTATATTACTTGTATACAAGCACTGGAGCGGAATAACAAGGAACAAGCTGAATCTATCAGTACCAAACAGGATATGAAGGCACCATTGAGTATCAGATGATTAAAATTCATGCACACATGCAAATATAATTTCAATGTACTGCAGCTCGGACTATAGTGGCTTTTAGGCTACATCTCAAGAGAAGCAGTATAATGACGTCGAATTTAGATCACCACCGTCACACCATCACTGTTTATCGGAGCTGCCAGCCTAAAAACCAGACATTTCATCCCTCCACTCACCCCATTGTCCTCCAGCAGTGTGGAGCTGCGGTGTTTGCCGCTCGGCTTCCTCACAAACAGCTTCTCACAAGAGGCCTGGTCCTCGTTCAGCATGCTCTTCCCCGCATTGATCACCCTGATGGAGAAAGAGGTGAAGAAGAATGGTGAAAATGAGTCAGATGAATTATAGCGCTTGCTCTAACCACATGAAAAACCCAATAGCAACCACAGAGATGGAGAGACTTGAATAGTGAGGGGAAAAAATGGGGCAGGATTCAGTCATGTCCCGGAGGGAACTTGCAGAAGAGAGTAAGCGTTTTTGTTATGAGCTGATGCCTGTGGAGGATAACGGCTTTAGATTAATGCATTGCTTCATAGTCTGGCAGCATCTTTCCTGCTGTTCACTGGACAAAGCTGCAGAAAACTGAGCTGGTTTTTGCTGGTTGCGGCTTAACTACTCTACATCAGGTAGGGAAGCTCAACAAATGGGAAGCTCAACAAACACTGAAGACCTGGTACTAAGTCTTCAGAGGAAGTTGCTCATTATGTTTGCAAGACACTAGGCACAATACTGAAATGACAACTGATGGGCGAGCCATCTACACTTCATCTTCCTCAAAACATAATAATGCTTACTTCGTCTGTTTTTCTGCACTCATTGCTTGTAAAAGAAAACACCATTAACAATATATTGTTGGCATCAGCAATGAGACTCTGAATTGGTTCATCTCTGTCAAAACAGGTCCTTCTCTGTCATGCTTGGAGATGCCTCCTCTTCCTCTGCTCCTGTATTTTGTGGGGTCGCCCGAGGGTCTATTTTCGGTCCTCTTTTACTCACTATATATATGCTACCTCTAAGGCAAATCATGCCATGGTATTGATTTCCATATGTTCCGTTAAAGCCTGGCACCACCGATGCATCCTGCATTACGTCCTGCTTCAATGACATAAAAAAATGGACGTCCAAAAATTTACTGAAACTACATGACTCCAAATCCGAGGTAATCATAACACCCCCTTGTGGCCCCAGCACCAGCAACATTATTAATCTCTCCGCTAGTCTGGGTGCCTGATCTAGTAATGTTCGGAGAGAGGCCCAAAACCTAGGAGTTATGTTTGACTCTGATTTGTCCTTTGACGCTCAGGTGACCGAAGTTGTACAGTCCTGCTTTTCTCAACTGAGATGGCTAAGCAAAATCATGTCATTCTTCTCATCCTCAGACTTAGAAAAGGTCATTCACGCTTTAATTTCCTCCAAAATGCGCTTTATTCTGGTATTAGCAGGAGAAACATTCAAAGACTGCAGCTGAACCAAAGCGCTGCTGCCAGGCTTCAAACACGCACTAAGAGAAGTGACCACATCACACCAGTCCTTGCTGCCCTTCACTGGCTGCCTGTGCATTTTAGGATTGATTTGAATATTTTACTGCTTGTTTTCAAAGCCTTGAATGGTCTGGCTCCCTCTTATAGCTCCGATCTATTAACTCCTTATGTGCCTGACTGCTGTATGAGATCCTCGGGAAGGTCCCACCTAATGGTTCCCAATTCTCGACTTGTCACCAGAGGTGACCGGACCATTGCTGTCCAAGCCCCTCAGCTGTGGAACTCCTTGCCCGGAGATCTCAGGCTGCCTTTAAATCCATCATCATATGGCTTTTCTGTAACAAATGGTATTTGCTTTGAATTATTTTCACATTGTCTAGATTTTTTAGTTAAATTATTGTATTATGTTTTACTCTGTGAAGCACGTTGTAACTTTGCTTTTGAAAGGCTATATAAATAAAAGTTATGATAACATAATAATGAAAAAAAAAAGCATTTGTTCTGGCTACTTATCGACCATGTACTTACCTACAATAATTAATCTACTGTTTGCAGGCAGCTGATCAAGCTGTGAACACCACAGGTAGAGCGGGCAGAGTACTGTGGGCTTTTAGAGGTTTTTCATTGAAAACAGCTGCATGCTCTTGCTGAAAACATTGTTATGAAAGTCTGATTACACAACTCAAGTATGTTTCAACAATCTGCCAGAGAAGAGTTTATTGAAGTGAAGGGAAACTAATGTCTGCTTTGAACAGTAAAACACAACAGCATGTTTGCTAAATAATGAACTTGTAGGACAAAATGTGAAATTTGGAGTGAATGGGCAACAACATAAAACATTTTCCTTTAAGCTGTCAGACTGATTTGGACAAGGCCCAGTTTGGGCCTCAAGCTGGCATATTATGTAACAGTTTCAGCTACAATTGTAGGTGAATGCCACATTAGCTGGATAATACAGCTTAGTACCGATTGCACAATTCCAATAATTCCAGCTTTCTCATTAAGATTCTCTTCTGCAGAGGAAGGATTAGTAATTTATCAGTAACTACTGGCATCATCGGAGGAGAGGGGAAAGTAAGAGATCAAAATGAAAGGGAGACTTTCACTCAGAGGGAAAGAGGAAATAAATTTAGGGTCAAACAAAGGAAACTAGAGAAATCCAGGGTGAAAATCTCATTACATTAAGACCTTTGTCATCTCACTTTCCAAACAGTGCAGCTGATTAAAATCATTGGAGGGATGGCTGGACAGAAGCTCTGATATCAGAGAGCTGCACATATGAGGCACAAAATGCAACTGCTCCCCAAATCTGGATTATAAAAAGCACTTTAGCGGTCTAATCAGTTGAAAGCAGTGGACAGGCACAATAGCGCCCTGCACTGTGTTCCCTGCATTACAACTAATGGCAAAAATTCAAAACAGTAACTGAAAACCATAAATCTCCCTTGTGTTGAAGAGACTGGGTTTACTACTTGTCTGCGGTGTCATAAAGTTTCACCACTTCTAGTATTCTCTGTTTTGAAAGCACTCACATGCGCTCAATAAGCTATAACTGAACATAACGTCGACTGTGTGCATGGGAGGATGTGATTCTAAATCGAGAGCCCAAGCCGTCCCGTAATGTGACTTAACTCTCTCACATAACTTTAAGTCATATGTCTCCACAACTTGTGACTAGAAACTATATCGGTCATCTTTGCTGAAGCGTTTCCCAGTTTGAACCCTCTTCCTCCCACTGTGCAGTATATTATGCAAGGAAAGCTCAAAAGAGGAAGTCAAGCGTTCCAGTGGATTCTCAGATTGCGACTGCTGGACCGTTAAACGTCACAGAGTTGATGAAAATGTTTGCCAAGTTTGGTGCTATTAAAGTTTAGCAATAAAATCTAAAGCTGTGGTTAAAAAGTTGGTATTACTCTCATGTCTTGCGAATCCCTGCTACTGTATGCATTAAGGGCTGCTCTAGTGATGTGGAGCTTTGTGCTTCAATCAGATGCAGATCAGTGGTGCATGTACTCCTATAAATGAAGTTATCTCTGAAACAATACTTTCAGATTTTCGATTGTTGATGATTTTTCCATCCATAATGAACATTGATGTGTGTGGTTTTTTGTACTGCAAAGCGGAGAGGAGATAAAAAAAAACGCAGGCCTGTTTCAGCAGAGTGAAAGAGTGGACTGATTGAGAGGATGTCTACAAGCTGAATGTGGAAAAGATGAATCCCTGGTAAACTACGAGAAGCTCGACATGCATTTAAGAATTAGTGTAGACATGTTACGAACTCATTTTCAGGGAGAGGATGTTGCTGCACACGGTGCAGTAATTAGAAGACGGTAGACAACTCCCCATTGAAATAATAACAAGCACTGCCATAACATGACGAAGGGACTGTAATATATAAAATATGCTGCAACTTGTAACATAACTCTGACATACCTTCATCTTTAAATGATGCCAAACTTGCTACTAAATAGTTGAGCTGCATAATAATTCACTTGGAGTCACATTTCTATCCACCTGATACCTTCAAGTCCAATATTCTCTCTCTAAATATATACGAGCTCTGTTTTTGGTCTCCACCAACCCGTGTGGGCTTTATAAGAATCTTTAGCTGCTTCATGTTCACCAGCTAGCCTTGACCTGTATCTCTTGGTTCTTACTTATAATAGCTGCCTGCTCCTGCTGAGCATGATGTTATATAAGACGTGAGTAAACCAAAACAATAAGGTTAGAGGCTCGAGAAGTAAACGGTGAGCCTAAACTCAGTATATTTAGAATTACAGCACATTCTGTGTGAAGTATGCTGTCAACTGTTCCGATCTGATGAGATGTTAATTAATTTTCACTGCATCGCTTTAAAAACAAAATCATGTCTGGTCCTTTTTCAACTTATTCCAAAGCTTTTCCATTCTCCATGCATACTTATTCACTTCAGGACTACAGACAACTGTTAATAAATTCATTATTAATACTATCGCATAGATTTATTATGTCGTATCCAATAATCAATTATCGACGTTAAAGATGCTATACAGTATATCATATGAGCCATTTAAAATTGTTCCCAAGCTTATTTTGACTTAAAACAAGAGAATTTATGCATAAAAAAAAGAAAAAAAACTTCCAAAATGAATCTTGGCACAGCTTCCCTCTCCTGATCTCAGTGCCAGGCTCGAGCAGCTTGCCCCCACATTAAATTGTTTCAAAAATCAATATGACAAAATCTGTTTTGAGTGGCTTACTGTAAGTGCATCACAACTATATGCTGACACAATGTTCTACAGCAGTGTTTCAGCATCAGTTAGACTCATTGTCCTGTACATCAGCCCTACAAAAATACAGTGTTTTCATATAGGGCTGCATGATACTGGAAACATCTGACACTGCAATATTTTTCTTTTCAGTGATATACTGTATATTACAATATGAAAAAGTAAAATAAATCTCACCAATGACTTGAACACCTCTATTTGTAAAGAATCAAACATTCTAACCTTTTGTTGTGACAGGTTTGGCACTTTTGAATGTGGAGGAGTGGCAGTCATCGTCATGTCTGACAAACAATAAAAATAAAACAAATGCCAATAGCAAGTAGAGATAAAACTCCATTTTAGAACAACCGGGCTAAGGTGACGTGGACTTTACAACGCGATCTGTTGCCGAGGGAAAAGCCAGCATATCTGACCTCCACTGGCCAAACAGCACTGGCACACTCACACTCACTGTGCAGGAAAAGCCTGCATGTCACTCACTGGCAACGAAGCATCAAAGAATCGTTGGAAATAATAGCCTTACTTGACATCACACAATGTGATTTCGATGCTTAAACAACATGTTGTGCATCCCCAGATTTCATATCCACAATTCCCTTTTGAAAATAGATGCCATCTATCTGTCTAACTAATCAAACAGTGATTATGCTTAAAGATCTTACTGTTATATTCTTGTGCACATCAGGTCCAGAAAACTCCATCAGTGTGATGCCAGGCTAACCCAACAGGAATCATATTAACACCAAACGGACAGAGAAGTACTAATTAAGTGTAATCAAATTGGAGAAGTTGGACGTCCATTAGACGCCAACGGTTTTATCGCAGCCGTGACATCAGCTGCTGATCTGTGTTAGTTGGAGAGTTTTGTCTGCTCACAAAGATTTCACACTGAGGGGTGTGGACGACATGAGGGTCGACACTCTCTGTATTAAACGAGCACCAACAGCTGATGCCTGCGCCACAGATCAGCCGATTAGGTTGTGTTGTAAACGGCACTAATGCTGTGATTACAGATTCAATGACTTAAAGTATTTTCAGCATAACACAGATGATGGTGCACATTCCCACACACTAACCCCCTTTTTTTTACATTACAACATCCTCTTTTGACCGCTTTCATTTCGTCTTCTGAGATGACACAAAGCCTGTCTGCATGAATCACCTTCTTTTTCTACAATGGGTCCAGGAGGACAGCCATTTCTGATAAGGCCCACATACATGTATACTGTAGGACTGGAGCTATTAAGTCCTTCGTAACTCCCCGTCCCCCCCCTCCCTCTGGGAGACTGGAATGTCTCAAAGTGTTATTCCTCAGCGGGAATGGCAGAGCAGCAAATCCTGACCCGTGGTGTGAATGAAATGCTGCTTTATTTCTGCCTGCAGAGAGACTACAGGTGTATTAAAGAGTATATGGACCCCTGCAGTAAAACCAAGGACATGAGGAGTTCTGCACCTGAGCCCACACAAACCTGAGCAAGCATTAGTGACAAAACCTTTTCCTGAAAGAAAGGGATTGAAACAATCTTGAACATGTGGATGAAATGGACAAATAACTTGCCATACAAATAAAAAAAGAGCATACATAGAGGATATGTGATTTTTTTTTTTTAAATTAAAAATATCATGCAGGTACACAAGGGGGCTTGTTGATATCATGAGTAGGTAGACATTTCCTGTTCTCCCTTTTTACTGCATGTCCTGGAAATCCAAGCATTAGCCTTTAAATTGACTTGAGGGTGAGCCTTAAATCAAATATCACTGAAAACATTGCCACTGAGTTGTGATACGGAGCGTTTCGTCTGATTACAGCGCAGAGACACAGTTAGTGACACCTTTTACGGCAGCCGAGGGGAGGAACACGGAGTTAAAGTGTACAATAGCGAAAGGCCATATTGGCCATCATTTGGCTGCTGCAGTGCACTATGAGGCTGCAACACAGGCCCGACGCTCATCGGGACAATATTAGAATCATTTTGGTGATGTGAAGGATTTTTTTGGGACATTTCGTCAATGGCTGCATTGACCCACTCACTCTGCGTATCCCGTCCGCCAGGGAAGCCTGCTGCCTCTCTTTAACGTGAGCACCGGCCGTGATGCGTGCTCGGTGGAGTACTGCAGGAGCTCCGGGGTGAGGTCCAAAAAATCCGGCCGGCCGTAGGGGAAGCGCGGCGGCAGGCTGTCCGGTCCGCAGGTCTGGCCGCCACCTAAGTGATGGTTGTGGTGGTGGTGGTGTCCGTGCGGCATCATCCCTCCCACCAGAGTGGACATGGCGTTTTTAACTTTGCTGATCATTATGGGCACGGACACTCAAAAAGATCCGTGCGGAAAATCGAACGCTTCGCGATGATACGCTGGAGGCAAAAATAAAACAACAATACAGAGTCAATGACGAGGATCATTTCAGGAAGCGATTTTTTTTCTTCCTCGGTCCCATGTGACAGGTTTCAGACAGACAGACGCGATGTTTTCCTCAATCAAACAGAATAAACCCTCAACTGTCCGCTGGCAGCTTGTAATCCAAATGGTTGCATCTGATCTCAGAAGGCAGGGCTTCACAGGGACGGACAGCCTGCCCCGAAATATCTCACATACGTAAACATCTCTAACGCAACAGCCACATGAAATGTGTTTGTGGGCTGCGTTAGTCACTGAGACTAACAGACCCGAATGTGAAAGTCATCACATTTAGGAAGACGCTGCATTCATGTGACCTGCAGTGGAAAAAAAAGAAGCATTCAAAAAGCTATTAGTTTCACATTATAACACATAATGCAATCAAATATTTTTTTAAACTCTTTGAAATAGGTTTTATGTTGGGAAGATGAAAAAACAAATCAAAACAGGCTTTTTTTTATGAAGCGTTTTTACATTTATAACTAATATGTTCATTAATAATGCTTTGGGTTGCCAGGAGTGGTGGGCAGTATAGGATGCCCTCTTTTTTTTATTTAAAAAAACCAAAACATGCCTTGCAGGGTGCTTTTCAGTGCATGGGTAAAATGTAATACATTGCCACTGGGGCGTTGCTCAACATAAAGCTCTACTGGGGGACAGGCCCCAATTATTATGATCACATTTGATCTAGAATACCTGCTCCCTGTATGATATGTGTCTCACAATGTGCTATACTGTATGAACTACCCTTACTCAGCCCACTATTGCTGAGCAAGAGCTATAAGTGCTGTCGCTGAAACTGAAACAACAACTGGATATACAAATAATAATCAAACTCAACTCAAGTTATCGAACTACTACAAATTTGTATATATACTACAAAACAATGATTCATAAAAACAATTTCAAAGCAAAGAGAATTTCAAGCAAATAATAATGTCATGGCTTGAGTAAAAAATAAATAAATCTAAATCTATATTTAGATATGAATATAATCTAACAGCAAACAAATGCTGTGTCTCAAATTGTGTACTACTATTAAAATACTACCATGTAGTACACTATATGTAAGTATATGCACTTACCCAGTGTGTGAACTTCAGTAGGTAGAGTAGACTTGTCACAAGCTATAAAGCTTCAATGCTTGCTAGCTTTCTTGCAAGTTATGTTAATAGCTAACATTGGCTGATCTTAGCTGTCAGTAAGGTAATGTTTGTTATTTGATAATGTGTAGCCTGAAACAGAGCTAATGTTGAACTTGTTAAATGACATAATAATGTCATTCTGATGTAAATCCGCAAGGCCATCGCTGGGTTGATCCAGTACTTACCCAGAGTCCGCAAATTCACATAATCTGTCAGATTTAAACATTTGCTTGACCTTCAATACATAGTAATAATATACATATACAATATAATATACATAATCCAATGTATACTAGCTAGCTTGTTTGACATGAGCAACGTACTTCATGAACTTCATCTGTGATTTTTGGACCCAAACCAAAATGAATCCACTGCCAAATACAGTATAAGAGCTTGTCCAACTTGAGCACAGCAGATCAATACTGGGCCATGCACCCCAGTAAAATGAGTTTAGCAATGTCCCTGTATTGCCATATTAGCTGCTGTGCATGTTAAAAAATTGTTGGTCTCTACATGCTTCTAAATGGTTCAATAATTAATAGTTTGTGTGTTTTACCATAAAAGTGTAAGACATCAGAGTCACATAATAAAACAATTGTAATCCCAACAAGCGTTTATAATTGTTTAACCATGAATGTGTCACAGTGTCCTGTGTGCCGGTGCCCTTTATAATTTTTTTGCCCCTGCACCTTAAACAGCCTGAGACCGACACGTATCTCAAGGTCTGAACTTTTTATTTCAAGCATTTTCTCCAAGTGGTGATCTGTTAACCTATAATGAATAGGCCGGCTGTTTGTTGTGTATTAGAAGCACTGTTAGATTTCATTATTGCCTGAGATTAATTTATTTCCCCTCGCAAAACAATCATAATAGAGTTGTACAAGTACATTTGTCTTATTCTGACTCATGCTCTTCAGCACATTTCCAGAATCAAAGTTAGATACTTGCCTGACTGGATGATTTAAATAGCTTAAATGATAAAGTAAGCAAAAGCTGATCTTATCATCATCTTATAACTGATATACAGAGCATTAGTCTATAATTAAGAAAGTCATTGATTGCACAAACTCTATTAAATGTGCCTGTTTAAAGGTGTACTGAATAATCTCCTGGAGAGCAAATGAAAAAACTAATAATATGATGTCAGATCTGTAAAATGTGCTTTATGGAGGAACATAACATTACATAAACTGACACATGATTAACTGCAGAGTTTGAGTAGAATATGGACAAATCATGCGTTTGTTGTATCTGCATCACATGACACCAGCGTGGGTGGCTTTTTTAGTACAAACCATATTTCACCATATTATCATCATTAACACTGTTGATCAGAGCACAAAGGAGTTGGAGTTTGTCAAAAGACAAGAGTTTTAAAAGAGGAGCAGTACTAATGGTACCTGAAAAATCGCCTGTATCTGTTACATAATGACTTTTATCTGAGGTCACGGACCACGGTCCATCTTTCAGCTCAAGCACTGAGGTTAATATTTGATTAAAATGCAACAATATTGATTATTGTTGCTCTTAGAAATCACTGTCACCAGGTAAAAAAAACATTCATTGACCCATTCCTGCACGTCAACAATTGTACTCAGTACAAAAGAATTCAAATTTTATTTGTTACATTCTTACTGTGTTTGTATTTAAAAAAAAAAGTATATAAATCATGTAACCTTGTTTTGAAAGATACAGATATTTTTTGCAATCCTTTTTGAGCAGCCCTTCATATTAGACACCGATGCTCTACCAATGCCAAGATGGAAAAATGAGGGTGATTGGCTACGGATCACGCACTCTATTACCAGCAGAACAGAATTATCACCTCCACAGTGGGAACCTTGATTTTTTGGCTTTGAAGTGGTCTGTATGCGACAAATTCAGGGACTACCTGTACTACGCTCCCCATTTCATTGTCTACACTGACCCCTTGACCTACGTGATGAGCACTGCTAAGTTAAATGCCGTGGATCATCGCTGGGTAGGACAACTAAGCAGATTTCCACTTTGAAATCAGATACTGACCTCGTAAACTCAATATTAATGCAGACACACTTTCACATTGTCCCCTTGATATTGACACCTACATGAGATAATGTTCAGAGAGACTGTCAGAAGAGGCAGTGTGTGCTACTTGGGATGGGAGCAGAACAGCCCAGCAGAGTGATGTTGCGTGGGTGGCAGCCCTCACTATAACTTCCCAATAGCAGACGCACACAGAGCCCTTCCCAGCAATCAGAACAAAGGAACTTGCAAATGATCAGCAAAAAAGATCCTGTCATTGGAAAAATCTTGGAGTTGAAAGGAAAAGCAACAGAACTAACTGAGGTAGACTGCAGAACATTGGACAAGCCTTCTCAGAAACTGTCAAGAGAGTGGAGCAAGCTGCATGTGCAGGATGGCCTCCTCTACAGGAAAACTTTGGGATGCAAACAGTTAGTTCTGCCCAACATACACCTCCCTTGGACATCCCACATACCGGTCATGTGCCATTGTTGGTACATACACTCAGCAAAAAATTCACACTAGCCAATATCCACACTTACACAACACTTAGCCAACATTTTACACTTAGCAACAGTCACAACCAGTGTCCAACCCACACAAATCATTCCTTTCACATGCATACCAGTCTCTTATCCCATTTACTGCTAGTGAACTGTTGAAAGATAAACAATAGACTTGAAGCACACACACTTAAGTGGGATACATATTTTGAGAGCTGATTTATTCATAATTATACGTTTAAAATGTGTTTAGTAATCCTTTTGAGTTATTGAGAGTTGTAATAAGTTGAGTGAGGATGATTTGATTCGCTTATAGCAAGTGTCGGGAGCCACTTTTCTGTTGGGGAGAGTGTGGCGCACCCAAATCTGGTGACCACATTGGTCTTTATTTTTATTTAAACTTCTGGTAGGAACTATTGACACGTTGAAGCAGTTGCGGCCGCGTCGTCTTAGGGGACGGACTTCCGTTTCCGCCTCAGATGTTTATGGAGAGATCAACTGAGAAGCTGCTTGTCATCACTGCTCTCTTACCTTTACCTGTAAGAGCAAGTTTAAACAACACATTTAAATAATACAAATACACCTCTGCAGAAAAACAGCCATTTATTATCATTGAACATTAAATCATACATTTTTTTTCTGTTTGCCCTTTAAGCTTCATAAACAAAAATTGTGAAAGGTAGATCTGACATGAATAATAAAATAATTACCCAAGTACCAATAAACAACATACACTGTGTGGACAATTATTAGACAAGTTGTATTTTTGAGGATTAATTTTATTATTGAACAACTACAGTGCTCTCGGTCAATCCAAAATGTTAATAAACCTCAAACCTGAATATTTAGGAAAGTAAAAGTGAGGTTTTGGCTTTCTTAGGAGAATATCTGTGTGCTCAATTATTGGGCAACTATTAGTGTGCAGAATTATTATGAAACTAAATGAAAAACGAAAATTTTCCCATCTCACTTGTTTATTTTCATCTGTTAAAGTGAGAATAATAAACAAACAACTCAAAATTTGCAAATAAACATTTCTGACATTTAAAAAAAAAACTCAGTGACCAATATGGCCACCCTTCTTTTCAATAACAGTCACAAGCCTTCCATTCATGGAGTTTGTCAGTTTCTTGATCTGTTAACGATCAACTTTTTGTGCAGCAGCAACCACAGCCTCCCAGACACTGTTCAGAGAGGTGTACTGTTTTTCTTCACCGTAAATCTCCCGTTTAAGAAAGGCCCACAAGTTGTCAATAGGGCTTAGGTCAGGTGAGGAAGGGGGCCATGTCATTATTCCTTCATCTTTCAGGCCTTTACTAGCTATCCACGCAGTGGAGTACTTTGATGCTTGCGATGGAGCGTTGTCCTGCATAAAAATCATGGTCTTCTTGGATGATAAAGACTTTTTCCTGTACCACTGCTTGAAGAAAGTGTCTTCTAAAAACTGGCAGTAGGTTTGGGAGTTGATTTTGAGTCCATCTTCAACCCGAAAAGGTCCAACTAGCTCATCTTTAATAATACCAGCCCATACCAGTACCCCACCTCCACCTTGCTGGCGTCTGAGTCGAAGTGGAGCTCTGTGCCCGTTACTGATCCAGCCACGGGCCCATCCATCTGGTCCGTCAAGAGTCACTCTCATCTCATCACTCATTAAAACCTTTGAAAAATCTGTCTTCAGATATTTCTTGGCCCAGTCTTGACGTTTCAGCTTATGTGTCTTGTTCAGTGGTGGTCGGGTTTCAGCCTTCCTTACTTTGGCCATGTCTCTGAGCACTGAACACCTTGTACTTCTGGGCACTCCAGGTAGGTTGCAGTTCTGGAATATGACAGCACTGGAGGATAATGTCAATATCCCAATATCTTAGCAAGTTCAAGAGTGCTGTATCCTTCTGAAAGACTTACCATTTTTGACTTTTCAGAGTCTGTTAAATCTCCTTTTTGGCCCATTTTGCCTGAGGAAAAGAAGCTGCCTAATAATTATGCACACCTTGATATAGGGTGTTGATCTCCTTAGGCCACACCCTCCCTCATTACACAAATACACATCACCTAATATGCTTAAATCCAATAAGCATTCAAGTTTATACAGCTTGGAGTGGAAAATATGCATCAAAAGATATGGTCAAAATACTCACTTGCCTAATAATTGTGCACACAGTGTAGTATGGCCAAAACAGGCCACAGCCCTGTTATAAATAACCACAGTCAACCATTTGCATATTGACCCAACCTTTAATATTCTTAGAACTCCAACATGTAAATGCAATACATCACTTTTGAACAGTGAACTTTTTTACACCTTTTCAAGAGCAATTTATCACAATTCTGGCATGAGACTTCCCAGTGTCCTTTGCTTACGATCTGGGATGAAGCTAAAGCCACCTTACGTGAGCATCTTATCTCTTATACCTCTTTGTGATAATGTTTCACTGAGAAAGGTCAAAGGTCGGAGTCTATGTGTCAGATTTAGCTGGTGGCTGCGTCTCCTGTTCTTTGTAGGCCTGCAGTCTCCTCTTAGCGACATCATGGATAAGAATGTCCAGCAGCTCTCTTGCTGCGTGTCTCTTCTCCAAACTGTTGTTAACCTTAGACATCAGCCATGGGAAGATATTAGTCTCAATATCGTTCTGCACGGGTTCATAAAAGTAGCCTTGGCTTCTCAGGGAGGTAAAGACCGGTGGTAAGAGGCTGGCCAAGTATTGCTGGGTGTACGCCCGGGCAGCAATCTTCTCTGCAGTCTCTCTTTCTCTCTTTAACACCTCCCTCTGCTGGGCAAGTCTACGCTCCCTCTCTTCATTTCGTCGCCTCTCCAACTCCTGAAGCCGCTGCACCTCTGCCAGCTCGTTATTTCGGAGCTCTTGGAATGCCCTCTGCTGGGCCCTCAGACAGGCCAGCTCCTCCTCCTCCATCACCTCCTCCAGTGATTGCTCTATTGTCTTACCCACCAGGACCTCCAACACTGGCTGCACCTCCCTGTCAAAGTCAAACAAATCTCCCTCCTCTATCTGCGTTTCAGCATCTTTGCCAGATTTGGCAGGTATGAAGAGTGGAGTAGCTGGTCTGTCCAGCAAAGCATCAGACTCGCATCCAATATCTCTAGTCACTATGACATCACGCAGTTCTTCAAGGTAAAGCTCTGTTTGGACAGTAATATGCTCTCTGCCCTGCAGTGCTTCAGGAGTCATGAGTCTGAACTGCTCCGTGGCTTGTTTTCGAGGAATGGCTCTCCTCCTTACCGCCTGTTTTCTTTGTTTTTCAGCAGGGTCTGGCTGAGCTGTAGATGAAGTGATGCGCAGGGCATAAGTGTTTTCTCTGACAACCTGGCGGTCATGCATAAAATTTCCATAACTACAAGGTGTCTGTTTAGACAGAGGTTCTCTGTATTTGGGGCGGTTTTCATCGGGTCTGGGACGACAGGAGGTGGTGTAAAATCTGTCTGAATGTCTTTGGTTGCATGAAGCAAAAGCCATTCTGTCTTTGGGTTGGTTTTCAACGGGTCTGGGACGACTCGAGGTGTAAAATCTGTCTGAATCTCTTTGGTTGTATGAAGCAAAAGACATTTTTAAAAATCAAAATTAGATCCTGATTAGACCCTACATCCAGTCTCCCGGTCTTATAGGGTTGATCAAGCTTTGATGTCCCGACACCAAAGACCCTCAAAGCGTCAAAGACGTGATTAGGGGGTGGGGGGTGAATGGTTGATACCCTTCCACATTGATGGCCAAAATTTTATTTTTGCCCTCAGAATGAATTCTGATTGCAGGCCGTGGTAGACTGTGTTCCAAATCCTCCACAGGCCTCCAAACGCCCTCCTACAATGTGTAGGGTGGTGGGGTATTGCATCCTTTCCGCAATATTTATTTGCTGCTAGTGAACTCATGAAAGATTAACAATAGACTTGAAACACACATTTAAGGTGGGATACTGTACATATTTTGAGAGCTGATTTTTTTCATAATTATACGTTTAAAATGTGTTTAGTAATCCTTTTCAGTTATTGAGAGTTGTAATAAGTTGAGTGAGGATGATTTGATTCGCTTGTAGCAAGTGTCGGGAGCCACTTTTCTGTTGGGGAGAGTGTGGCGCACCCAAATCTGGTGACCACATTGGTCTTTATTTTTATTTAAACTTCTGGTAGGAACTATTGACACGTTGAAGCAGTTGCGGCCGCGTCGTCTTAGGGGACGGACTTCCGTTTCCGCCTCAGATGTTTATGGAGAGATCAACTGAGAAGCTGCTTGTCATCACTGCTCTCTTACCTTTACCTGTAAGAGCAAGTTTAAACAACACATTTAAATAATACAAATACACCTCTGCAGAAAAACAGCCATTTATTATCATTGAACATTAAATCATACATTTTTTTTCTGTTTGCCCTTTAAGCTTCATAAACAAAAATTGTGAAAGGTAGATCTGACATGAATAATAAAATAATTACCCAAGTACCAATAAACAACATACACTGTGTGGACAATTATTAGACAAGTTGTATTTTTGAGGATTAATTTTATTATTGAACAACTACAGTGCTCTCGGTCAATCCAAAATGTTAATAAACCTCAAACCTGAATATTTAGGAAAGTAAAAGTGAGGTTTTGGCTTTCTTAGGAGAATATCTATGTGTGCTCAATTATTGGGCAACTATTAGTGTGCAGAATTATTATGAAACTAAATGAAAAACGAAAATTTTCCCATCTCACTTGTTTATTTTCATCTGTTAAAGTGAGAATAATAAACAAACAACTCAAAATTTGCAAATAAACATTTCTGACATTTAAAAAAAAAACTCAGTGACCAATATGGCCACCCTTCTTTTCAATAACAGTCACAAGCCTTCCATTCATGGAGTTTGTCAGTTTCTTGATCTGTTAACGATCAACTTTTTGTGCAGCAGCAACCACAGCCTCCCAGACACTGTTCAGAGAGGTGTACTGTTTTCCTTCACCGTAAATCTCCCGTTTAAGAAAGGCCCACAAGTTCTCAATAGGGCTTAGGTCAGGTGAGGAAGGGGGCCATGTCATTATTCCTTCATCTTTCAGGCCTTTACTGGCTAGCCACGCAGTGGAGTACTTTGATGCTTGCGATGGAGCGTTGTCCTGCATAAAAATCATGGTCTTCTTGGATGATAAAGACTTTTTCCTGTACCACTGCTTGAAGAAAGTGTCTTCTAAAAACTGGCAGTAGGTTTGGGAGTTGATTTTGAGTCCATCTTCAACCCGAAAAGGTCCAACTAGCTCATCTTTAATAATACCAGCCCATACCAGTACCCCACCTCCACCTTGCTGGCGTCTGAGTCGAAGTGGAGCTCTGTGCCCGTTACTGATCCAGCCACGGGCCCATCCATCTGGTCCGTCAAGAGTCACTCTCATCTCATCACTCATTAAAACCTTTGAAAAATCTGTCTTCAGATATTTCTTGGCCCAGTCTTGACGTTTCAGCTTATGTGTCTTGTTCAGTGGTGGTCGGGTTTCAGCCTTCCTTACTTTGGCCATGTCTCTGAGCACTGAACACCTTGTACTTCTGGGCACTCCAGGTAGGTTGCAGTTCTGGAATATGACAGCACTGGAGGATAATGTCAATATCCCAATATCTTAGCAAGTTCAAGAGTGCTGTATCCTTCTGAAAGACTTACCATTTTTGACTTTTCAGAGTCTGTTAAATCTCCTTTTTGGCCCATTTTGCCTGAGGAAAAGAAGCTGCCTAATAATTATGCACACCTTGATATAGGGTGTTGATCTCCTTAGGCCACACCCTCCCTCATTACACAAATACACATCACCTAATATGCTTAAATCCAATAAGCATTCAAGTTTATACAGCTTGGAGTGGAAAATATGCATCAAAAGATATGGTCAAAATACTCACTTGCCTAATAATTGTGCACACAGTGTAGTATGGCCAAAACAGGCCACAGCCCTGTTATAAATAACCACAGTCAACCATTTGCATATTGACCCAACCTTTAATATTCTTAGAACTCCAACATGTAAATGCAATACATCACTTTTGAACAGTGAACTTTTTTACACCTTTTCAAGAGCAATTTATCACAATTCTGGCATGAGACTTCCCAGTGTCCTTTGCTTACGATCTGGGATGAAGCTAAAGCCACCTTACGTGAGCATCTTATCTCTTATACCTCTTTGTGATAATGTTTCACTGAGAAAGGTCAAAGGTCGGAGTCTATGTGTCAGATTTAGCTGGTGGCTGCGTCTCCTGTTCTTTGTAGGCCTGCAGTCTCCTCTTAGCGACATCATGGATAAGAATGTCCAGCAGCTCTCTTGCTGCGTGTCTCTTCTCCAAACTGTTGTTAACCTTAGACATCAGCCATGGGAAGATATTAGTCTCAATATCGTTCTGCACGGGTTCATAAAAGTAGCCTTGGCTTCTCAGGGAGGTAAAGACCGGTGGTAAGAGGCTGGCCAAGTATTGCTGGGTGTACGCCCGGGCAGCAATCTTCTCTGCAGTCTCTCTTTCTCTCTTTAACACCTCCCTCTGCTGGGCAAGTCTACGCTCCCTCTCTTCATTTCGTCGCCTCTCCAACTCCTGAAGCCGCTGCACCTCTGCCAGCTCGTTATTTCGGAGCTCTTGGAATGCCCTCTGCTGGGCCCTCAGACAGGCCAGCTCCTCCTCCTCCATCACCTCCTCCAGTGATTGCTCTATTGTCTTACCCACCAGGACCTCCAACACTGGCTGCACCTCCCTGTCAAAGTCAAACAAATCTCCCTCCTCTATCTGCGTTTCAGCATCTTTGCCAGATTTGGCAGGTATGAAGAGTGGAGTAGCTGGTCTGTCCAGCAAAGCATCAGACTCGCATCCAATATCTCTAGTCACTATGACATCACGCAGTTCTTCAAGGTAAAGCTCTGTTTGGACAGTAATATGCTCTCTGCCCTGCAGTGCTTCAGGAGTCATGAGTCTGAACTGCTCCGTGGCTTGTTTTCGAGGAATGGCTCTCCTCCTTACCGCCTGTTTTCTTTGTTTTTCAGCAGGGTCTGGCTGAGCTGTAGATGAAGTGATGCGCAGGGCATAAGTGTTTTCTCTGACAACCTGGCGGTCATGCATAAAATTTCCATAACTACAAGGTGTCTGTTTAGACAGAGGTTCTCTGTATTTGGGGCGGTTTTCAACGGGTCTGGGACGACAGGAGGTGGTGTAAAATCTGTCTGAATGTCTTTGGTTGCATGAAGCAAAAGCCATTCTGTCTTTGGGTTGGTTTTCAACGGGTCTGGGACGACTCGAGGTGTAAAATCTGTCTGAATCTCTTTGGTTGTATGAAGCAAAAGACATTTTTAAAAATCAGAATTAGATTTGATTAGACCCTACATCCTGTCTCCCGGTCTTATAGGGTTGATCAAGCTTTGATGTCCCGACACCAAAGACCCTCAAAGCGTCAAAGACGTGATTAGGGGGTGGGGGGGTGAATGGTTGATACCCTTCCACATTGATGGCCAAAATTTTATTTTTGCCCTCAGAATGAATTCTGATTGCAGGCCGTGGTAGACTGCGTTCCAAATCCTCCACAGGCCTCCAAACGCCCTCCTACAATGTGTAGGGGGGTGGGGTATTGCATCCTTTCTGCAATATTTATTTGCTGCTAGTGAACTCATGAAAGATAAACAATAGACTTGAAACACACATTTAAGGTGGGATACTGTACATATTTTGAGAGCTGATTTATTCATAATTATACGTTTAAAATGTGTTTAGTAATCCTTTTCAGTTATTGAGAGTTTTAATAAGTTGAGTGAGGATGATTTGATTCGCTTATAGCAAGTGTCGGGAGCCACTTTTCTGTTGGGGAGAGTGTGGCGCACCCAAATCTGGTGACCACATTGGTCTTTATTTTTATTTAAACTTCTGGTAGGAACTATTGACACGTTGAAGCAGTTGCGGCCGCGTCGTCTTAGGGGACGGACTTCCGTTTCCGCCTCAGATGTTTATGGAGAGATCAACTGAGAAGCTGCTTGTCATCACTGCTCTCTTACCTTTACCTGTAAGAGCAAGTTTAAACAACACATTTAAATAATACAAATACACCTCTGCAGAAAAACAGTCATTTATTGTCATTGAACATTAAATCATACATTTTTTTTCTGTTTGCCCTTTAAGCTTCATAAACAAAAATTGAACAAGGTAGATCTGACATGAATAATAAAATAATTACCCAAGTACCAATAAACATCATAGTATGAGCAAAACAGGCCACAGCCCTGTTATAAATAACCAGTCAACCATTTGCATATTGACCCAACCTTTAATATTCTTAGAGCTCCAACATGTAAATGCAATACATCACTTTTGAACAGTGAACTTTTTTACACCTTTTCAAGAGCAATTTATCACAATTCTTGCATGAGACTTCCCAGTGTCCTTTGCTTACGATCTGGGATAAAGCTAAAGCCACCTTACGTGAGCATCTTATCTCTTATACCTCTTTGTGATAATGTTTCACTGAGAAAGGTCAAAGGTCGGAGTCTATGTGTCAGATTTAGCTGGTGGCTGCGTCTCCTGTTTTTTGTAGGCCTGCAGTCTCCTCTTAGCGACATCATGGATAAGAATGTCCAGCAGCTCTCTTGCTGCGTGTCTCTTCTCCAAACTGTTGTTAACCTTAGACATCAGCCATGGGAAGATATTAGTCTCAATATCGTTCTGCACGATTTGCCTCTTTTATTTCTCTCTCTTTCTTTTTTACCTCTCTTTTATTCTTCTTTTAAGAACTTTCTTTTTTCTCGCTTTTATGTATTTAATGTGTTTTATATGTGAAATTGTTTTCCATGTGAAACCATTTGTTGCTGCCATTTTGACCAGGACTCCCTGGAAGAAGAGATCTTGTATCTCTATGGGACCTTCCTGGATAAGTAAAGGATGAATAAACTCTGCTCCAACACCCCTGCACCTACATAATTAACAGGGGGCACTGTGGTCAAAATATTCTGCTTAGCTTGTAGACATGTACTTAGTAGAGGGCAGATCAGTTATTGTAATGCAATTGTGATTGGTCCAATAAGCAGTGCTGTAGGCTTCTATAATGTCTCAAAACATTTAGTTTTTAAAATAAACAAGAAATTAGACTGCTTTACATTTTGTAGAGCTGTATAATTCTCTAGTAGTTGAGGATTACAGTTTACAAATAAAATGTAAAAAAAATGGCAGAATGTGTGTTTAAAACCTGCTCGTCCATACAGCAGGTTTTACACAATGAAATAATAAGGGTTTAATGAGTTGAAAATGGCATTACTTTTCACCAACATAAATGGCCTCTTAGATCTTTTAACAAAGTTACCCTATAAAAAGGGTCTGATTGATATGCAAAGGTAATGAATGAACGGCTGGGCCCCAAATAGCCCCTAGTGTACTAGGGCTGCACAAGAATAGAAAAACTGAAATTTTGATATTTTTTTCTGTGATATGTCTTGATGTTTGAAAAAAAATTAAAAAATTGCACCAGATACATGCAGTGTGTTATTTATGTACAGATACGCAATGTATGATAATTTCTTCCAACAAAGCAATTGCCCCCTCCTACCTCTACCAGTTGTTTCAGTCCAGTAGTCAATCCAAAAGGCAGAAGCAAAATCCAGAAGACAGGCAGAAGTCATAGACAGATTAAACTGCAAAACACTAGAGAGCAAACTGCTAGGAAACACTGGGAACTTACAAGCAATCATGAGAAAAAAGGCTAGAACGTTTCACAACATCAATGACCAACTGGAAACTAAAGAGGGGAAAACACATAGACTGAATACACTGGAGATGAGACAATGGGAAACAGGTGGCACAGGAGGAGACAATCAGCCACAGGTGGAGACAATCAGCCAATCACACAATGGAGGGAAAATGTTAAAGGAGAAGACACAAGGAGGACACGATGATAAACTAACATGAGACAGGGTCTATAAAGACACAGAGGGAGAGGGAATAAACCACAACTGAAAACAGAAGACTAAAATCAAGACAGGGAAATCAAAAAGGTTTGAAACATCAAAAGAGAAGAAGACAGAGAGTGTAAACAATAAAACACAACATAACTATCAAAATAAAACAGGAAACACAAAACACAAAACCTTCAAAATAAACCATGACAAGTGGCTCACTACTGAGTGTGTTTAGTCAAGTTGACCTGCTTATGTTCGTTTTAACCCTTGCCAAGGAATGATCAGTTTGTTTGATTGTCTGACTGTTAAAGGATTCCATAGAAGCTATTTTACAGGGTTTCATGAGGATTGGAGGTAGGGTTGTTGGGTGTATGACAAGGAAGAACCCATTACATTTTTGGAGCTCATCCAGATAAAGGGTCAGTCAGGATTTTTTCTCTCTTTCTTTAACATAGTGTATATGGGCTTTCCCCCCCTCTTCCATATATTCTGCATAAATTACCTGTCAGATGTTGATTAAACTTGCAAGAAGGGTTGGGCATGTAGCAAGGAGAACCCACTAAATTTGTGTTTGATAAAGGGGCGGAGTCAGGAATTATATTTTGGGAAGAATTCGCCCAGTAAAACAGGAAATTCAGACTTTTCTGGAACAGCTGATCCAAGCTCTAGGTGTTCTATGTTTCATGGTGAAATAATTTTTTAAAATTAAATACTTTTGCCTTGAAAGAATTTCACCATTTCACCATATTTGTACTTTCCATGAGTATTTCCATTTTATTATACTTTTACTCCACTATGTTTGTTTGACAGCTGCCATGATGGAAATCAACTAAGTAGATTTACTCAACTACAAGTTTTGCTGCTTGTACTTTACTTGCATAGTTCCATGTTAATCTACTTAATTTTCTTGCTATATTATAATTCAAAATAAAGTATTGTACTTTTTACTACATTATTTGACAGCTGTAGTTACTTGTGAAATTAAAGATCAACATACAAAATAGGAGAAATTCATGAAACATAATGAGGTTTTTCTTCTTCTTTTAAACATAATGAGTTTTTTTAATGACATGCTGTTCAGGACTTCTATGTGAAATGAAGTATTGACAGTACAGTATATACTTAACCTGACTGATTTTGTACAGGACCTATTTGGAACGTACATAATATGATGCATAAAACAGCCCAAAAATTAATTAAGCTGTTTTTAAGTATTAGTTTTATTACTTTTACTTAGGCTTTAGCTCATCATACTATTTCATCCTTTGCTTACTTGACACATTATTTTGTAGTTTGCTTCTTTAGATCACTTAAATGATTTTTGACCATGAATTAAAGTGAGGAGACCACAGAATGTGTGTTATGGAGTCAACATTGTTGTCTTTGCTGTATTTTGTGTTTGCACTTGTGTACATTTTCCACTTGATGGAGCTAAAACACCACAAGATGAGGAGCGATTGGGACACAATGGAGCTTTAGAAGAGGCTTATGTGAAGCTATCATCATGTTTATCGACATTTTAAACAGATGAAATTTTTGTCTATCTTGCACGATATAAAACACTCAGTTGCAGGACAAATGTTTCTGTACTTTAACTCATTTTCTCTTTATCACACTATTTGTTGACCATCAGCTGTTTTATTGCTAACTGTCTACAACACCACATGGTGCCAAGTGATAAAAGGACGTTGAGTGATTCACTTTGCCTTAAAGGAAGGATTACATTTTTTTTAAATTTCCGCTTGTAAAGATGAAGCACTCTCAACAGTGGATGAAGATTTAATCTCTCCTGATGAACGACCCACTGCTTGTCTGTCAGAGGCTGCTAAAGCCCCTGTCACACCAATGCATATTTGTAGAAGTATGTACTTCGACCAGGAAAAATGAGAAAAACGTAGCAGGAACTCCTCTTACTTTTCGGGTACTTTTCATGGACTTTTGTAACGTTTCAATTACTTGACACGGACAGTGAGAACTTCACTGTACATCTAGCAGGCCACGTAAATTTTGAACTGTTCAAAACTTACGTGGCAGTCAGCCATTTTGCTCAAGAAGTATCAATTACTCATCATGTACTCAGTATGAACATAGTTCAAACTTCACTTACTTACTGTCTACTTATCAGTCACTCGCTGCGTCGTCGTCGCAACTTATAGGACGTGCCTGCATAAATCTCATAATTACGAGATCTGGATCTCGTAATTATGAGATCCTGAACAGTCCTTTGTGCTATATTGTTGCTCAGTAGGACCACTGCACGACCACGGAACATAAATATTCATCTTTATCAGCTTGATATGATGTGGAGGCTAATGGTCTTCATTTCTAGTTGGCATAACATTGTTTGCTGTCTTTTCACGACTGTGCTTTGTGTCATACTGTTCAACTTGGCGTCATTACTATGGTCACGGAAATGTAGGAAAAGAGCAACTTGCGCTGTCAGACTGGCTGATCCGCCTGGACAATCCAGCAATTTGAGACGCTAGGCAGTGTTGACACATTCATAATAACGCCATTCTCATCATTAAGTAACATTAATGAATCCCAGTGTCTCATACCGAGAAGGAAATAAAAGCAGATTACATTTGATAGTGCCATCATTGCTATTTTATCATACGGCAATTGACAAGATGATTAACAACTGTGACACATTTTCTCATAATTAATTGGGAACTAAAGGAGTAAACCTAGCTTACTTTTTCAATAAAGACTGACTGGTGAATGAGGCAAATGATATGTGATAATTAGTCTGTCAGAAAGTCTTTGGTGCTCAGACTCCTCAGGGAGATGTGATCGAAGGGTACCTGCCCTAAGATAAATCCCCATGGATTCCAGATACTGGTGGTGGTGGTGGCTGATGACTCTGCTGAGTCTGATGAAAAGATGAAGTAAGAAATGAACTACGGCCTTTAAAATAAGATTTACCTCGACCAGCTACAAGAGTAAAATATATGAACTAATGTCAAATATGACAGTGTAACACTGCTGAAAAATGATTACCATACGTGTACTACCAAGTATATTTTGCTGATGCTCTAATTTCATTTAAGTAGTATTTTAAATACAGGACTTTTACTTGTAAAAGATTTTTTTTTGGTAGCGTTGCACTGGTACTGATATATCAATAGAGGATCTGAATATGTAACCTTATGAAAAATAGTTTGCACTTTTAAGTGCAGGTTTTTCTCCTCCTTTATTTGAATCACAACGATGTTGTTTTGAGTGTTCTTTTATCAAGTAGGTGAAAATATTCTCTATAAAAAAGAAAACAAGGTGAGAATATTATTAATAAAAAAGTATATTTTCTGTCATTTATTAGCAGATTTATTCACACATGCTGAAGTTGAATGTAAGTAACTTGGTAACATTGACTTTTGTGGTCTTAGATATGCCTGTTTCTGTTTGTCAAAGCGGTCAGTGCTCTCATCGTTCAGACTAAGCTGAGTTCATATACTTGACTTTGTGAAGGCATTATTTCTTACTCTGTTGCTACAAGCTCCCCTCTGGTATCAGAGCGAGTTGGAGAAGTTGGAAACTCCATTAAGGGGGGCCCCTGATGAAAACTGCTTAATGGTTCTGCAATCGAGATTGAGGTCAACGGAAAGACCTGGCGGTGCAACCGTACACAAAGCCATAAAGCCTGATGTAGCTGCCTCTCATCGAGCATCTGCAGCTGAGGAAGAATAGCTGTCCTGGTGTCTGCAGACCTGTTGAATTAAAGGGCGCATTTACAGCTGCTTCCCCTGCATTATTGATGGCAGCTCTATTCCTGAGACCATTATGCCTCCTATTTTTCCTGTAGCAATTTTCTGGTAGACATCCCACTGTCTTCAGACACACTTCCGTGGTGAAGGCGAGTGAGGGTTCAGGCAGAGGGTCTGCGCATCTCCCTGCAGGGTGCTGTTATTTTAAGCTGAATTGCCGCAATCATGTTGGGCCAAGGAGCCCCCACAACTCTTGTTCCCTGTATAGAATGAAAGTAATCACAGGATGACAAGCATAGCACGGTGAGCGTTATGCAAGGGGTCACTTACAGGTATCTAAAACGGCAGTGAGGTCTCCTCTGTGAGGTGCCAAATCGCATGACGTCTCAAATGCGGCTGATGTTTGCTCCTCCTTCCCCTGTGGTGTGACCTCAAAGAGACAAAACCAGAGTCTTTTATTAGATTTTGATATGAAATGCTCAGTAACTGAGATTACCTCATGAGTCACCTCAGCTGCCACCTACAGTACACGCAGTCGAGATCTCTCACTGTCTGCAGTGCTGCTGGCTTTATCTGCTCTCACACAGCTTGAGACACCTTACCTCATGCTTGACCTCATCCTGTCATATGATTTAATGAGCAGAGCAGTGTCACAATTCACAGTGTGAGGAGTATGACAGGATAGGTCTATACAATGAACGAAAGATTAATGAGGTCATCTCCTCTGTCACTGTATGTGTGAGACAAAGAGGGAGGAAGACCAAAACTAGATGACTTTTGGGAATAATATCATATATCAAGTAAACAGAATCAAAATGAAAGCTTTTCTATTCATACACAATTATGATGTGAAGCTGGGCTCTGGTCTACATACTGTATACATTTTGGATTTTATAGCTCAGCCCAGTCAATGATAATAGCCTGACATTTTTTGTATTTGGTCCCCTGAGATTTGTGCATTCTGCCCTTTGAATCCGGTTGGAAGTGCGTGTGTTTATGGCGCTGTCTATGATGGCCTTGGCTTTATGATGATAACACTCTCTGAGGGTGTCCAGAGTCAATCAAATCCAATTCTAAATGCTTGCCTGCCATCTCCACATGCTATTTCAAAGGTAGGTATTGATTATTCCACCCATCCCTGCCTTTTGGTATGAGGGCTGGACAGTTGATAATTACTTGGGGGGGGATTATTACTTGAGGAGAGTGGAAGTTGATTGTCAGAGACAAACAGATATATCATCATAACTTCCATGAGTAGGCTGAGTAAGGGACTGTAAAATTATTAGGGGAGAAGAGGTCATTTCTTTATTTATAATAGTCCACCTTTCTTTTTGGGAGAGCAGGGAAGTCTTATATTTTATTTTAGATTTATACAATCTGATATGTTTAAAATTTAGATAAAAAGATGCCTATGATGTGAATCATGGAGGTGTGCTTCATTTTGGGCTTTATTTAGGCTCATTCTGATAGCAGGATTTGTCTCAGATGACGATTTCTGGAGCACAACTCAAAAACTGTTCAATATTTTTTCACAAAACCTTATGTACACATCTACTATCTACTAGAATTTTATTTATTTTTATTCACAAACTGAACTTTTTCTCAGGTATTCAATTAACAAGAATTTCCATGAACAGGGAGAACTTATATAACTTCTGTTACGTCCCTGTCTAGGGGAAACCTGAACGTAGCATGTTTTTTCTGTAGCTCTTCCCACTCCCAATTAGGGCCCAAAGAACGACAGGTCAAAATGCTTAGCAGTTCATTCCTGTATTTATTTGTTCATGACAGGATAGAGCCCAAAACAACAAACAAAAGATCTTTAACTCCTAACTTTACCTGAGCAAATTAAAATGAACAAAAAGACAGCCGTAATCTCCTAAATTCAACACAGGAAAAAATATCTTAAAGTAAAAAGGGCTTGATGAACTGCTGCAACAATTATTTACAATATCTATATACAAAGGTGATGGCTTTGCTGTGTGGGAAGCAGCAGACAAACGACGAAAGATTTCATGAAGGGTTTCCACATGCTCAGACCAAGTGGAGGAGTAGGCCACTATATCATCAAGATACACCTCACAGTTTTGAATGCCACATAACACCGTATTCATCAGCCGCTGGAAGGTGGCTGGTGCATTCTTCAAACCGAACAGCATAACTGTGTTTTGCAAAAACTTGTCTGGTGTAACAAAAGCACAAATCTCAGCTGCACGTGGTGTAAGTGGGACTTGCCAATAACCTTTACGGTCTAACTTCGTGACATATCTGGCTGAACCTACACGGTCAGCACAGTCATCCATGCGAGGAAGTGGATATGAGTCTGTCTTGGTGATGCTGTTCAACCTACTATAATCATTACAAAAACGCTGAGTCTGATCAGGTTTAGGAACAGCAACGAAGGTGAACTCAAAGGCCTACTACTCGGAACAGCAAAACCATGCTCTAGGAGATACTTTACCTCCTTTTGTCGGGTTGACACGATAAGAGTGCTGCTTATGGGTTTGTGGTCGTTAACAAGCCTACTGATGTCACCCTTTTCCGAAACCGGCAGATGCACCAAATGTGCATCTAAATCGGACAATATTTCCGAATTACGGAGGCGTGCACAAAAAACAAACTCAGTCTGTCGTCGAACCCATCCAGCTTAGGATAGAAGGGCTTTGCGACAGTTACAGAGGCAACCGGTACAACACACTTAACTTTCTTTTCACGATTGACATACCTTTTTAACATGTTGATATGGCACACAGGGGTTTTCTTTTAACGATCCGGGATCTGGATCACGTAATCTGTGTACTTGAGTTTTCTGTCGACCACATAAGGACCAGAAAATTTGGCTTGCAATCCGGAGCCAACAACAGGTAACAGAACCAACACACGCTCACCGGGCTGAAAAGTGCATGCAACAGATTTTTTGTCATATTGTTGTTTCATTTTGGACTGAGCGGAGGAGAGACAATCACGTGCCAACTCACATGCATGGTGCAGTCTCTCCCGGAATGAGCTGACATAGTCCAAAATATTTTCAGCTGGTTTGGACTCTCTGGAGAGCCACTTTTCACACAGCAGGCGCAGGGGTCCACGCACAGTGTGACCAAAAACTAAGTCGGCTGGACTGAAACCTAACGACTCCTGTAAAGTTTCCCTCACAGCAAACAACAAAAGGGACAACCCCTCATCCCACTCACGGTTTGTCTCAGTACAGAACCTTCTAAGCATGGTTTTCAGAGTTTGGTGAAATCTCTCTAATGCACCCTGACTCTGGGGATGATAAGCGCTTGACGTGTGGTGCTTGACGTTCAGCTCCGACATGACCTGAGCAAAAATCTTTGACATGAAGTTTGAACCTTGGTCACTCTGAATGCGTTTTGGGAGGCAAAATGTGGAAAAGAACTTAACAAGTGCTTTAACAATGGCACGGTATTTCACTGTGCGTAATGGGATGGCTTCTGGATATTGTGTAGCCGCACACATCACAGTGAGGATATACTGATGACCAGACTTGCTTTTCGGTAATGGACCAACACAATCAATAATTACTTGTTCAAATGGTTCCCCTGACAGGTATGGGATGTAACGGAGCAGCAGGAATCGTCTGGTTTGGTTTACCTGCCACTTGACAGATGTGACACGAGCGACAGAATTTTACAACATCTGATTTCAGTCCAGGCCAGAAGAAATAACGAAGGACACGGTTGTATGTCTTCCTAATACCTAAGTGTCCAGACAGACAATGATAATGAGCTAAACTCAGGACTTGACACCGGAAAGGTTGCGGTACCACAACCTGGCACACAGACTCATGCGTAAAACCAGAAGTAGGATACCAGCGGTGCATTAGCACACCATAATCACAAAGGTAAGACACAGGACTTTCAGATTTTTCTTGTTTCAACACAGAAAAACATGACGACAGAATGGGATCAGATTGCTGCTCTCTGATCAGCTGCTCTTTATCCACTGACAATGTAAGATGTGTGTCGTCAGGTGGAGGCTCGATGGACACATTTACATGTTCTTTACACTCTGGAGGGGAGCAGGTCTGATCAGAAGAACACATGAACGAATCACTTAAATCCACAGAATCTGCTTATTTCTTTGCTTGGGCACGAGTTACAGCACACACCGAAAACACGGGGCGAATTTAACGCAACCGGCGGAGAAACGTCGTCACTTGGAATCGGGTCTTCCACAACTTTGGGACACGGAAAAACTTTTCCCCCCGCCAGATCGTTTCCGAGGATAAGGTCAACATCTGCTATCGGTAGCTGAGACCTCACTGCAATTTCAAATTTGCCTGACACCAAACGTGAGGACAGCTGAACAACGTGCAAAGGCGCACGTATGACACTCATTTTAACTCCCCACACCAAAACATCTGAGCCACAGTAAGAGTCGGCTGAGAAAGGCAACAGACCCTTACGCATTAACGTCTGCTTTGCCCCAGTATCCCGCAGGATAGTGATTGGTACCCGATTTTTACCACCCACAAGAGAAACATACCCTTGAGTCACAAACGGCTGGAAAGCATCATCAACATTTTCTTTCCCCGTCAACTTTACATTTTGACCTGTGTCGGGTCTTGTGTGAATGAGACCCACAGGAGATGGATGTTTACCATTTTTATTTTGTTCTTTTCTTTTAAGCACGGGGCAGACAGTGACTAGGTGTCCCTCCTCGTGACAGTAAAAACACCCTCTCGTTTCCGCAGCAGCAGTGGGATTGCGATGGAAACTGTTGGGAGATTTAATCCGTCTCTCACTGGGAACTGGCTCACGTGGATGCATGGGAGAAAACACACATTTATGAGTTAATGCAAACTCATCGGCCAGAACAGCAGCCGATTTTAATGATGTGACTTTTTGTTCATTTAGATACATGACAACTTTATCTGGGAGGCAGTTTTTAAATTCCTCCAGCAACACAAGTTCACGTAAATCATCAAAAGTTTTAACTTTGCTGGCCTGACACCACTTATCAAATAATGCACCTTTCTCACGTGCAAATTCCACATTTGTCTGAGTGGCAGCCTTCTCATATCTCCTAAATTTTTGCCTGTAGGCTTCAGGCACCAACTCGTAAGCACGGAGAACAGTGGCTTTCACAGCATCATAATTCAGGTTATCATCTATTGATAATGATGTGCAAACTTCCTGAGCTTTTCCTACAAATTTGCATTGGAGCAACAGAGACCACACCTTCTTAGGCCATTGTAGGGTAGCCGCTATATGCTCAAATGCATTAAAATAGGAATGTACTTCACTCTCCCTAAATGGTGGGACTAATGCAATTTGTTTGCTCACTTTAAAGCTGTCTCGAGCTTGGGGACTGAGATTGGGTGGCGTAGGGGTTGGAGAACCAGCGGTGAGCCGCTCCAGCTCCAGAGCCCTCACCCTCAAATGCATGGCTTCCACCTCCAACTCCAGATTTCTGAGCTCCGCCTCCCGTATTCGCAGAGTCATTGAGAGCTCCTCTGCAGTGTTCGTGGTTATGGTAGGGAGGGGTTGGAGTGGGGTCAGATCACCAGCGACTTCACCCAGTCCAGCTCCAACCACAGGAGCTGGATGCAATAAACCCCTTTTGCTCAGCTTTGCATAACATAAGAGTTCCTTCAGCTCTAATTTCTTTGCATTTAATGGAAGGTGAACATCAAAGAAATTGGCAATTAATATGAGATCAACCTTCCTACACCTATCTAATTTTTCCGCTGTCGGAACAGTAGTGAAATCCTCCAGCTTGAACTCCATTTTTTCACTGACACAACAATTAGTTTGACACGCCAAATGAAAAACAAATGGACGAGCCCCCAAAAACCATGTTACGTCCCTGTCTAGGGGAAACCTGAACGTAGCATGTTTTTTCTGTGTGCAGCTCTTCCCACTCCCAATAAGGGCCCAAAGAACGACAGGTCAAAATGCTTAGCAGTTCATTCCTGTATTTATTTGTTCGTGAGAGGATAGAGCTCAAAACAACAAACAAAAGATCTTTAACGCCTAACTTTACCTGAGCAAATTAAAATGAACAAAAAGACAGCCGCTTACCTAATCTCCTAAATTCAACACAGGAAAAAATATCTCAAAGTAAAAAGGGCTTGATGAACTGCTGCAACAATTATTTACAATATCTATATACAAAGGTGATGGCTTGTCAGCAATTAATTGTTCTTCTGACACCAAAACCCGAAAACACTAACAAACAAATTTTTTCCCCATACTGTCACATGAGACGATGAATCACACTAATCACATATAATGCAAACACAATCCGAATTTCAGATGAGCGTTATTGGCAGTGGGTGAGAGCAGGGAGCGGCCGGCATCAGCTGGCTCTTAAGGCGTCTCCCCACCCATTCTCCGCCTTGGATCCGCCCACATGCATCCTTGCTCCTCCAATCCAGCTGCCAGGATAGGTGCCAACCTGCCCACTCAGGAGGCACCACCTGTAGCAGATGTCAAGACACTGATTGACTGCAGTGAGGGAGGGAGGAGAGAGAGACGTCACACATTACAAGAAACACTAACATATGATATGACCTAGGAGTCATAACACTTCTTTCTAACTCACTTTCTTCAATAAAATACATCTGTGGTGGGGATGAGTATGAGTATTTCATGCTTGTTAACATGTTAAGTGTTTAATTCACAGGCCAAGTGCCGGTTGCCATTTACTTTACATTGTCTACACTACATAGTTCTACTTCTTGTGTGATAGTGGTTGAGTGTAGTGTTCAGTGCTGCAGCTGGTGTTGGCCTGCAGTCATGGTTGTGGCTGATGGGGTGAGAGTTCAGGAACTGATAGTAGTTTGGGTGTGCTTATCTTGTGTGTATTTATTTATTTTTATTCAGTGATGGTATACTTCCAGTGCATCGACTGTCTGATTCGTGTGCCACACCCCGAGAGGAAGACGCTTCAGCTTTTCATAGATATCTTCTTTTAAAAAACTGATGTTAGAGACCCTAATAATAATAATAATAATAATAACCAGCCTGTTATGGCATCATTATTGATATTCACCTCTTCACATTACTCTGGTCACATGCAGATGATGTGGTATGGGATAATTTGTTGGCTATATTTACTCAAAAATGGAGACTGGCCGTATTTTCACCGTTTTGTTATGTTTGTGATTTTATTATAACTTTGAGATACTGGGGGGAGGTTTGTGAATGAGTCTGCATACAAAGAAAATATG
The DNA here is from genome assembly GCA_037577475.1 of Chaunax sp. Z400. NCBI lineage: Eukaryota > Metazoa > Chordata > Actinopteri > Lophiiformes > Chaunacidae > Chaunax > Chaunax sp. Z400. Next base: position 24,629,800 of record CM075185.1, read on the forward strand.
AAAATACTTATGAATAATTCTGATGAGGGCTTTTTCTCTTTTCATACAATAAAAAATTCAGAACCCTTTCTTTCCCAAATAACTTTCATACAATGCCTAAATATTTCATACACACACCCAGTGACCCAAAAATAGCTTCAAGCGCTTTCTCTCAAACCATATCACGTCATAAACTGACCTCTTTGGCTTGTTTCCAAAGTCTCAACAAAGGAAAATGAAACTTGATGAATATTAAATTGTCATATTAAATCTATCAATCAACTTTAAAAGCCACAGATAGGTCTGACGCTGGAAATTACACTGAAGCAATAACATTAAGGAACATTTATAGTCTTACGCAAGTTTTAGTCCGCTGCTATAAATAGTGCGCTGTCTTCTGTAGAGGCCGTAACCATCCAGCTCCCGTCAGCTGAAGGATGAGATAAATGCACTCCGTCCTGTCACTACCACAGACAACGATCACAGACCACCGGGTGGCGCTACAACACCAGCAGCCTCCACGCGCGCTGCGATGAATCCAGCCGCTCTCTCATCCCTCAGACACCTCAAATCCATTTCTCAAACTGCACGAAGACGCTACCAAAACCCAAGTGCGACCAGTAACAGGCGGGAGGAATGTAAAAGCATCACGTTAATCCAGAAACTATGAGTGACGGTCCGGCGTGTTGTCCAGCTGCCGCGGCGCTCCGGAGGATGGGAAGTTGTGAGTCGAAGCCTGAGGACCAGCAACTTTTATAGACTTTTAGGTCCAAGTCGCCAGCAGCACTTCTTTTAATCACGGATCGAGCGCGTGGAGAGTTTTGACATTAGACCAGTGTTTTCAGGTTATGTGTTGTGGAGGGCGTCGGCACGGAGATGGCATTTCTGCTTTTTGTGGTTGACAATGGAGAATAAATGAAAGGGACGTTTCTGGGGATTAATTGACAGCACAACGACAGGTAGGTCGACAAACCAAGACAACGTCACATATCATCTACATTAAACTCTGGCTAAAAAATTGATTTGAATAGTAAGGATTGAATTCCAAACAATTAATCCTGTCAATTTGTAAAGTCGAAGAGCTCACGTGTGATTTCGAAATGGCCAAGCACCCAAACCTATGAATAATAGAAGATTATAGATTGATCGTTTTCACTGTGATGAATAGTTATTAACTTGTGAGACACCATCGAGCTACTGCAAACTAATGACTGAAAGTGGCGTGCAGGCGTAGCTGCAGGCTAGAAATGTTCAGCTGCATACTGTCAGATCTGTGGGAACGCCAAATCATCACTGACAGTTTAAATGAGGCAAAAAATCAAGTTTCCCCTCAGAGGCATCATTACGGGCGAAGAAATGCATAAAGAAACTGTCTACTGTGTGCAAATACAAAAAGAGACTTTTAAAAAAAAAAATTAAACATTTAACAAAGACAAATGAGTGATGTGTGTGGTCTCATTAGCATGTGGACAAATCTATCTATCTATCTATCCATCTATCCCTAAACAGTCTATCCCCACAGTGATGCTCTATCAGGACCTGATTAGACCTGAGTCCAGAGTGTGGTCCATGTCCTCCATCAGTATGATTCCCCTCAACTCCTAAATGAGAGAAAACTCATCTCCAGCTATGAGCAGCTTGTTTGTGACTTCACAAAAGTAAAATGTTCTTATCTTGTTGGATTATGTTGAGACCACATGGATGGAGTCTCTAATGACTTGGATTTGTTGTCCTCTGCTCTCCACAGTCTGTAGATATTTATGATTAGGCTTGCAGCACTATGAATATTTTGTCTTTCTACAACCCCTCCCCTCATCACCCCCCCACCCCCCCCATCTCCTCTCTTCTTTTTCCCTACCTCAGTCCATCTCCTTGTTCTTTTATCTGCCCTTCATCCCCCTTGACAAGCGATGTGCGGTCAGCTGTTTTAAAAAAAAAAATTCCTCCCTCTTCCCTCAATTAGAGCTATCATCGCATTTCATCCTGCGGAATAAGGGGATGGTAATAACCTCACACTCCTATTGCAGGGTGATACAATTCTGCTGTGATTAATTGAAGTCCCCTCAGAGAGTCAGAGGAGGCGTAGATCTTTCCTTTCACACTCACTGACAGGCAAGCCATTATATTGTTTTATAGATCGCCGTCAGTAGCCCTCGAAGCTGCCTGCGGCCCACAGTTGTTCTGGAGGCTTTTATTGTGCAGTGTTATTGGCTGGTATTGCTGACAGGCAGAGCAAAGGCCACCCTGGGATTACTGGAGATGCGATCCCTGTCAGAGTTCCTCTGTATTTGACAGTGACACTGAAAACTTGGTTTGTGCTCTGCAGTGGTTCTTGTTAAAAGTGAGAATTAGTTAAGGAGCTAAAGGCTTACAGTAAAGTTGTGCCTGCTGTAAACACCATGTCGTCGCAATCTTTCAATTCTATGCTGCAGAATGTATATTCCCAAACAAATGGAGAAACAGAAACGGTTGCTCAAGCCATTCTGGAGGTGATGAATGCGCTCCATCTCAGAAAAATAACCAGAATGCAGAGGTTTGACAGATTAGCTGTTGTGTGTGTTTCTTTAAAAGCACCATTAGACAGATTTGAGAACAAACAGCAGAACCTGAAGAAGGCAGAGTGCAGACGGAGGTTTTGGGAGAGGACTTGATAAGAATGAGCCACCAGGTGAGGAAGAGAGCACCATGGATAAGAGGCTTGTCTCTAGTTTTAAGGAGCCACCCCAGGCAGTATTTGTGTTCTCCACAGCATCCTGCTCACTCTGTCAGATCAATAGGCCATGATGTGAGAGTCTGCTGTTTGCAGGCATGAAACAAAACCTGCATTTGAGCTCTTGCACTCTATGTATATATGTATGCACGTCCCTGTGGTAGTTGTACTATTAAGGCTGCCTGTTGAGAAAGCATCCAAATGTCTCCACTGTTTCCTATAGTGTGGGCCTGTCAAACACATCTGTTTATGCAGGATGCATATACATGTCACAGCGGAGCGTCTCGTCACAGAGAACATAGCACTGCAGCATCGCGGGTTCACCATATAATCCTGTGAATGGCTTCATTTCACAAAGTCTGCATTCACCACCAGCCTTGCAGATTTGGCTTAAAGGAACAATAAAAAAGTCAGCCATCTATCTACACGATTACACACGATTTCTGCACTAAGAGATTCACTGCTCAGCGGTGTTCATAGGCTAATGTGTTTAGAAAGCACAGTTTGTTCCACCTCTCAAAGCGCCTACTCGAGCTGCTGGGAGAGTCCGTCGGGTGTTAAAAGGCAAATTCAAAGCCCAACCATAGCGAACGAAATGCAGCATTGTTACGCTCGTGTGCAGCTCTGTCGTGTACAGGGGAGGAGGAAGCGGTGGGGAGAGCACATCCATGTTTTATAGATGCCATTTAAAGGAGCATACCCAAGATGGGCTGACTGCAATGAACTGTAACCGAAGACAAAACACCAAGACAATAAACAAACAAATTGGTTTCCTGGAAGCCAGCAGTGTCCCTCTCACTCGTCCCAGATGATCCTTGCGATGCGGCAAGCTGCTTTTTCCTCAGAGATTAGGCAGTTGCAAAACTCCATCTCTTATTTATTTATGCTGATTTGCTGTGGGTGTGTATGAGTGTGTGTGAGAAAGAGAGAGTGTGTGTTCACTGATAAGTGTAAGTGTAATACTGGGTGTTTCCTGAGTGAATAATGTATGTGGGCAAATCATGTATGTGTATACGGTCCACTGTATCTCTCATTAATCATTAGTTTGTTTTGCGGCCAATCTGTGGTTGACCACACCCATCAGTGATGTCACAGTACCCTGGGATACACTTTAACAACAGTTAAGAGATTTCAGAAGGTACACCAGTGTGGTGGTAAGATATTTTAAGGGTGTGATAAGTTATTTTTTAACAAAAAAAAAAAAATTATACAACTCCCTGTATGCATCTTGGTAAAAAACATCCAATCACATTTATGTATCCACCCATTATTATCAGTGTTATGTGCACCAATAATGGTGGGTGGTTTTTAATGTTAAAAACTAACATTACAATCTGCAGTGACTGACATTGTTAATTATTTTAGTCCATAATGGAGACATGAAATCAGAAAAGTATTTTAATCTTATTTGTTTAGGAAAAGTAAATACATACTGTACATTCATTTCCTTGTCATTTTCATAGCATTTCTATTATGCCATTAACAACTATGGGTGATAGGTAGTAATGAAATAAATATTTTGATCCATTATCAGTGATTGGCATTAGCCGATACTGATTGGCTATAAAAATCCTTATTGGAGCTCTCTTAATAAAAATGGTGTCAGGCTGCCAGCCGGCCGGGTTCAGCCTTCATTTTCCTGTGAGATTTTTGTGCCTGTGGCAGACAAAACTGTATGGTGAAAGAAAGGTTTATAGGAAGCCAATTTAAACACAGATGATGCAATTATTCTACAGCTAAATTACACTCTACATTTACTTCATAATAATATGTTATAGCAAAAAACGTGTCTACTGCCAGTGTAAATATATGTCTGTTCAGATTACTGCCCAGCTTTGGATGAATTAATCAAACACGGTGCCATGTTTTGCTTCATTGTTCAAACCAGAAGATTTAAAACATATTTGCTATTATTCGATTTAAAAAAAAAAGAAAAGATGAGAGAAAAGTCAGACAGAATTTAGGCTTTGTGGGGCAAAAATGTGTCTTGTTGATCGTATTTTGTTCCCACTGTTAAAGTCAGTCAGTTTAAAAGTCATGTTACTCTGCCTGGAATTTCTCCAGCTGACTCTTCAAGTACTCTGGACACTGAGGACAATGAGGTTTGAGTGGAGAAGCCTCAGCAGAGCTTACAAAGCCACTCATCCATGGAGGTTGTTTGGACATCAGGCTTCTCTACCAACTTCTCTCTCTCCCTCTCTGTCCTCCTTCAATCCATCACTCTTTTCTCTTTCTTTCTCTTTCCGAGTTAGCTAGTTTTTGGAAACTTTCACTTTAAATACCGAGCAGTCTCACTGAATTCCCATCAACTCCTTCTCTAATGCTGCAGCGAGGAACTCAATTCTTTAAGCCGTTAACCATTGGCCAGGTGAAAAGGTTGAAATGCAGATTTTGAGAGGCCATCTTCTTAACCCTGGTTCCCGTTGGAGTAAAAGAGCTGTATTTTTTTGTTGGTTAGTTTTCCCTGTCTCTCTTTCTATCTTCCTTTTTCTCTCTCCCTCTCTTGTGATGCCTGAGGGACTTTATAGGAATATGTTTTTCTCCCTTCCTCTTCTCTGGTGTTGTTGTCAAGCTGCACCTTGTGTCTGTAATCATTATATTGCAATTTGAGTTGAAAATTGCAATTACAGGGTTTAAAAATGAGCCTCCTATTTATACGTTTATTATTTCTTTGAGGAAAAGGCAGCCCTGTTATGATTATAATTAAATGAATTGGACTCAGTGAAATTGGCAATTAATGTCAAAGGTCTCTCCATTTGCTTCATATTGAAGGGCTGATGTTCAGGCTTTTTTTTGTTACTGACAATTTCCTCCTTGGGTTTACTTACATGATTATAGTTGGCCCTTCTTTTGTCCTCTTGCCCCTCATCATGCTCACAGTTGGAGGTGGGTTGAATTTTCTCACCCAGGTTTCTTCATTGTCAGATCCCAGCAGCTGAAGAGCTGAGGTCTTTTCAAAGCAGGCGCCCATCTTCAAAAGATATGTTCCCATGTCATTAAATGTATTGTGTAGAAGCCAACAACTGAGCCTCGATCTAATGGACAAGATGAGAATGAGAAACAGAAATCTGGGTACTTATCTCTCCACCATGATAGAATTAGCTCAAGGGTAGCTGCAGTTCAAGATTTTCTTTCATCTGTTTTAACATGCCCCCTCTATCAGTCAGTTATGTGCACAATGTGCTCGCACTATAAATGCACACTTTGATTTATCAGTCACATTTGAATGTGACTAACTGATACAGCAGAGGATTGTGTGTGGATATACAGGTTTCTACAGCTCTTGTAATTTGCATAAATATAATTTTACCCTGAAGAAATCATTGACTGTCTTTCAATATTTTTTATACAAGATGGTCTGGAATGGGTTCCAGCCCTTTAGTAACTTTTTAAAAAGTTATACACATGGCAAACGTTATAATTAATATGAATTTAATACAATAATTAATATTGGACATTATATTAAAATTAAACTAATTCTGTTTTAGATTACTCCAAATAAATGAGAACTTCAAAGAAATGAAAAAAAAATCACATGGAAAATAGGCCAGTAAAGTACCAGGGTGTAATTCTGCCACTGCAAAGAAAAAATCTGTATTAATCCTTCCATTTTCTTTCTGCTTATCTGGGGTCGGGTCACGTTGGCAATAGATGAAGAAGGGTATTCAAAACATCCCTCTTGCCGGCAACCTTTTCCAGGGGCGTTCCCAGGTCAGATGAGATATGGAGTCCCTCCAGTGAGTTCTGGGTCTACCCTGGGGTCTCCACCCACTTGGACCACCTCCACCTCAGCTGACTCCTTTCGACAAGAAGGAGCAGGGGCTCTAATCCGAGCTCTTCAGCCCATCTCTAAGGCTGAGCCCAGCCACCCTATGAAGGAAACTCATCTTGGCAGCCTATTCTTTCAGTCACTACTCAGAGCTCTTGAGCATAGGTGAGGGTTGGAACGTAGATTGACTGGTAAATCGAGAGCTTTGCCTTCCAGCTCGGCTCTCTCTTCACCATGTTGGCATGATACAGCGCCCACAATACTGCTGACGCTGCAGCAAATCATCTGTCCATCTCACAGTCCATTTTCCTATCACTCGTGCACAAGATCCCAAAGATACTTCAACTACCTTGCCTTGCTTGCATGTAAGCTAAAATACACGGGTGCTGTTTGTTTCCATTCATGTGTGGATGTCTCACAGGATAAAGTATGACGCCTAACAAACCACAATGTAAATCTGTCTAGCAGTAATCAGTATAGCCTCGCTGACAGTTAACACAAATCTGACATTTGGACTTATCAGCATTAAAGGGGAGGAAACAATAATATTAATTTGAAGAGGGATTTATTCTGCTCTGATGTAAGATCTCTTGTTTCACTACTAGGCTGAAATATATGTCCAAACTCCAAACGGAAAAAAAACGAGAAAACTTCTTGACCAACTTTTGGATCCACCAATCAGTTTGGTTGGAAGTTTGGCCGATGTTTGGGAGGTAAGCGCATCACCTCGATTTGTATGTAAGTATCATTCCGGTTTGATACAGCTTATAAAATCAAAAAATGGAAGCCAGCTAACAGCATCGATCCTGCTATTGATTTTCAGGGCCACAATTAGGCGTTGGGAGGTTGACAGGGCAATTTTATGTTTTCACAATGGAGTGCTCTGGCTCAAAGCCTCTAAGAGTGTGTGTGAACACCTCTTAATCGTAAAGACTCTAGTAGATTTGTTATCATTTCCAGTCTTTCTGGTTGTGGCCACTACGTACTGTGTCTGTAGAGCACGGTGAGCCTTTTCCTGTTACTGCAGCACATTTCTGATACTTGGATTGATGTGCTCTCTTCAGACCAGCACCAATTTTCAGATATGAAGCGGAATTATAAGCCTTGGGATGGAAAACAATTATGTTCTCTCTCCCTCCCTGTTCTCTTTTGTCTTGCTTTCACTCTCTCTTTCCTTTAAACACACACTCACACTGTCTCACAAACACACACAGACACACAACAATGCCTTCACCACAGCGTGTGGGGTGACTAATTTCTCTTGGGCATTGGACTTTGGCCTGAGAGAGGTTGAGAGGCAGAAAATGAAAGAGAGAAGAAAAGTAGTTGTGCATTGGCAGCTCAGAGGAAGCCACCCACATCCAAGTAGTCTGATACCACCGCTTGGCCGTCTGTCTGTCTGTTCTGTCCCAGAAACCAGTACGAGGCCAGAGCACCAGCATGTGCACAGCCTCTTTGGGACTGTATCAGTTTTTATCATTGTTTACTCCCCAATTTTAGGTACTGGAAACACATCACAAGAAATGTGCGTGGTGCTCCCATCTGCGAGGAGAAATTGAAATCTAAGTGTGCTGTTTTTGCATCCAATTTGAGCAATCTTTGCTGGATTCTGTGGAGTGGAACGGCTGCCAATCAGTAGGATTTTGTTTACCCTAGTGTCTTACTGACAGCTGGCTGGTGCAAATATCAGCTGCTGTAGTGTCACACACTGTGCCTTTATGCAATTGAATAAACATCGAACTAAAAAAGGTTATATGGCACTTACTGTATATGGCAGTTATTTGAGAAAGCCAGACCCAACAGCCATACAGTGAAATAAAGCTACTGTCACAGAGACCTGTTCAGATAAAGTGAAGTAATTCAAAGAAAGGAAAGTTTTAAAGAAATGAGCTACTTTACAGCTACTATTTAATAGACTAGATTCAGAACAGGCTACTTTAGCTGACCCTGATTGAGTGACCGACATAGGTGAAAATCTTCTACTTTGAGGTTCCGCAAGGATCAGTCCTCAGCCCACTGCTCTTCAATGTCTATATGCTTCCACTTGGCATTATAAAGAAGCACAATATGTCCTGTCTTTTAAATGGAAAGCACATTGAGTTTCCTTGTAATGAAATGTGCTATATAAATAAAATTGCCATTGCCATTGGCCACAGGAACATTTTCAAGCTCTTTGCAGGTAAACATACCCCATAGAAGTCCTCAGACATCAGAATAGTGAACTTAATGAAGAGAGAGTCTAGTATCAATTACCAATCCTGTATGTTCAGTGGATGCTGCTGTGTTGATTTAGTTTGTGCCACTGGCCTGAATTTCAGATGTGTGGAGTTGATCTGCCCTTCCGTCCATTGACTATAATCTGATGATTCAGCCTCTGGCGATGATGGTCAGTGTCTTAGTGCATCCAGTTTAGCCAGCAAATATCTGGTTAAGACTTCCTCTTCTGAACTCTTGAAACTTTGTCACAACATAAAAAAAGATATCAAGAAGTTCATTTCTAACTCAATTTCGACCGAAAATGTAGTTACAGCGGTTAGCCTTTGGATTGCACCATTGCCCCCTGACACCGAAGTCTGCAGTAACTAATGCTAGTTATAAATATTAGAGAGTCCATAAATACTCAGGGGTGTCGAAGTTTTTCAGCCATCAAGTCATGCAGTTACAAACATCCATTAGACATTAATGGAGATCCTCCTGATGAACATAGCCAGCCAAAGAAAATACACTACTACAAAATAAATGCCTCGCTGGATTTGACCTTAGTCATAATTTATAACTGATCTATAAAGCATAAATATATTAAAAATCAATAAAACTATTAGCTTCAAACTATAAATGCATACAGGATGCCTTATTAGTAAAAGATCATCAGTAAAAACCATCTATTTGTCTTTGGTTTTTCTGAATAAAAGGTTACCAAAGGGAATTGAAAATGTGATGATGCACAGTTTTTATTTATTGGGACCGTACCCACTGTGCCAGGCGGGTAGTGAGGTGGCTTTTTGTGTTTTGCTTGTGCCATTGTCCGGCTTTAATATTCAAAGAATTAGGCGTCGATTGTTTACAATCACCAAGACGTGCATATATTTAACTGCGACAAAATAAAGATGTGACTTTCCACTATTAGCTCATCCGTTGTCAGAGCTGTGAAAGCCTGTGTTTGAATTAGTGTGCACTTATGCCACCCTTCAACATGACTTTAGAGCACCTTTCTGCCTCATGATTAGAAACATAACAGGGGGATTTTGGCTGTCATTCCCTTCTTCCCTCTTGTACATCTCTTAACACCTCTTCCCCTGTCCCTTATTCATTTAAACATTTAAAACAGAGATCTCAATTATTCATGTCCCCCAGCCGTCTGCGGTCCTGGCCTGGCCTCCTGCGGCACCGCGGTGCAGTGTGTGTCTAGATGGACACATTCCCAGGCTGTTCATTAATTGATGCCTCAGTTGACGCCAGAGGTCTAATGCACTCTTACTGCCTGCTTGCTTTCCCTGCTAATCCAGCATGTCATCTCCTCCCTCTCTCTCGTGGAGGGTGTGAGGCTTTTTTTGCAGAAATGTCATGAAGTTGTGCTAAAAAGGTTAAAAGGGTGTCCTCACCTCAGTAGCCTGCTAAGAGGATTGACTGTGTTAGACAGGGGGTTAGATCTGAAGGCCAGACCACAGGAGACAAGACAGCTATGTGGACAAAAAACATTTCTTCTTTTATTTTTTTGATCTTGTATCTTGTAAATGTTTCTTTGGAGCTGGGCCTCATATTCTCCATCATTCACCTCAGTGGGTGGTGGTTACCTTCTCTGCCGTTTCCTAATTTAAAGAGCAGTCAGTACCAGAGGGAAAGATTCAAGGGGGTAATTATACTGTACGTTCACCAGGGGCAACACAAGTTGAGTAATTAAGAGGTGAAAAAGCATCCGATAAAGGCTTTTTGTTTTTTCTACCCATTAAAGAGAATATCACAGGTGGCGTTTGCTTTATGCAAAACAGGAGTTTATGATCTACTTCATCTCATCCTCGTAATTTTTAATATTTTAGTTGTTTAATAATATATGAGGAAACTTCTGCATTTCTTATTTTCTGTAGGCCATCCAGTGACCCTGTAAAAAAGCAATTCAGCTCTCATCAAGTGCTGAAAAGAGAGTGAACAAACAAATCTATTTTACTGCTGCACTTTCCAGGAAATAGCCATACCCTCACACAGGCATGACGGCACTGACAAAAGCTGTTGCCTTCTCCTGCTTGCTCAGTTTTAATAGGGTACCTATAAGACACTTTAATAGGTTACTGGCAGCAGCCATGATGGAGGCATTTATATGGAGTGAATTTAACAATGGAAGAAACATGTAAGAAAAAAAAATGTAACAAACAAACATATGTTTAACAAAGGAGCGACGATTCTCTAACAAACAGTGTGTGCTTTACAAATACAAAACACCATTAACAAACTAATACTTTTGGTTTCACACATACAAAATGTGCCTATCAAACAATGCGTCAATGCATCATGCTTCAATACTGCAGAATGTCTAACAAGTACAAAAAAATATTTCCTACAAAGACAAAAATTATCACGTGACTCTTTGCAATAATCTTTCCACTGTGCATTGGTCAGGATTTTTTTTTTCACACACTATTTTATATAACTATTTAGATTCCAAATATGTGCTTCATTTATCCGCATAACACCTATTTGGAAAGTTGCGGTGATGTTTTTGGAGATGCCGCTGCTGCAGATTCCCAGGAAGTATTGAGAGAGCCAACTCGCTGGCTCCTCTTTATGTTTGTTAGAAAATCACAGAACATTTATAAAACATGTTTTGTTTCTATTTTAAGTTCTGGCTGAAAATCAGCTCCATACATTACAATATTAAACAGTGTTACAAACTCATTCAAGGACTGTGTGACAATGTTTAGCTTCCTTAAAGTTGTGCACGTTGTGCCTGAATGTTTTACCCTTGGGGCATACCATTGTGGTACAGTATGCGCTCACTCCTGAGACAATTCAGCTGGGGTGGAAGTAATGTTTTACATTTACTCTTGTTACTGTAAGTGGTTCTGAGATATACTGGTCGCCATAGTGACGCCGCACAAAAGTGCTGTGGCGTCATCTTCAACATCCACCTCTCCTCTCGTGATCCTCTAATCAGGTATCCAATAAAGGAATGTCTGCATCTCCTCAATGTAGCAGCTGCAATAAATGATTATGGCCACTAAAGTAGCTTAGCATAGGTTTGTGCTGCGTAGGATATTCCGTGCGTGCTGTGCAATTGATGACACAATGACGATTATCGACGATTACATCACCTTTTAGCACCTGCTCAGCTTTTTTGGAACCTCCACAGAGGTGATACCAAAAAAGTAGGAACCAGGTACTTTTACCTGATGGAAAACCAAAAGTAGCGGAATCAGTACCACGTACTGTTGCAGAAACGCGACTTAAATTGCCTGTGGGTGTGAATGTGAGTGTGAATGGTTGTTTGTCTTTCTATGTGGCCCTGTGATGACCTGGCGACTTGTCCAGGGAGTACCCCGCCTCTCCCCCAATGTCAGCCGGGATAGCCCCCCCGCACAGAATAAGCGGTTACAGAAAATAGCTGGATACACTTTATTTGATAATTGCTCGCATTTCCATCTCAAGTACTGTACTAGATTTTAATTAGCACCCACATTCACACATTCTGGTGTAAAAGCAAAAGTCACGTGAAAAAGTCATGATAAACTGTTAGAATGGCTCAAAGGAACTGAGCCAAGTTTCCAGCTGCAGCAGAGAGGAAGCTGCTGATGTGTCTGCAGCTGTAGGAAGAAAGAGCTCCAGAGAGGTGTCACTGCACTCAGCTGGCACGCCTATAGAAAGATGGTAGGGCGTCAAGGGATTCAAAGGGTGTGTTTACACCCATAGGCCACACTTAGCTTTTTGTGAACATTACAAGAAATGCACAACAATGCAAAATTAAAATTAAGGATGGTATCACTATGGGTTATGATTAAGACTAGTATTATTTCACCAACTTATTGGTAAATAAAAAACTGATTCCATCCACAACCTTTTGAGTAAACTATGTGACCTAACTCAAATAGTTCAAGTCACAGTTTTGGCTCATTGAGCTCATATTCAGGTGAAACGTTTTGAGAACCTTGAGAAGCACAATGGGACAGTGGGTTGTGAGTGGACTTCTTGAATTTGAACTGAGAGCTTATTATGGAGGACTTGCAGTCTTGGACTGCAGTATAGAAGACTTGCTGAATGACAGACAAGTGAGTACAACTGCGGACGTCAACAATCACTGTGTTGGCTCGCAAAAATGCATGTGTGTGTTTGCTACATGGTGTGCTAAATCTGTGCATGCTCTATTTTTGCTTCAAAGTTGGTGTTTGCATAATATTTTGTCCGGGGCTTATGTCACAAATTATTCATTCTACCATACTACTACCAAACTTCATACATGTATTAACCATGCAAACTAGTTGTGCCTTTTGACATTTTGATTTTATTACCCTTCTCTATCCATCTGTCTGTACATCTGTCTGTACATCCAGTACGTAACAGGGAACAGTCCATCCACATCTCCTCAAGAAGCGATTGACAGAATTCAATGAAATTTCACACATGCTTTTTGGGGGCCCTAAAGGTGTGCATCGCTGGCAGGAAAAGGCATTTAGGTGTGATCCTGGAGAACAGGAGAACACAAGTTAGAAGCAGGCAAAACAGCAAATAAGCACCTGGAAACAAACTACTAAGTTACAAGGAGTAAAGGGCCTGAACATCTGTACCACACAGATAGACTGAATTATCGAGTGATGAGTGGAGAGCCGGGTGTAAATACTGCAGGCTGATGAGCTGATGAGGAACAGGTTGATGCAATCAGAGGTTGAGTTGAGCAGGTGAGGAGTAGGATGACAGACAACCACTGAGAGAGACAGACATAGGAGCAACACAGGGCAAAAAAAAAAATGGAAAAAAGATATGGAAAGCGTGGGACCTAGCCCCAGACCATGACAACTACTGAATGAATGGTTGGTTCCTCTGTAACTGGTACGTCTTAGAGGTAGATAAAATATAACTGAGAATGAAAGAATAAATACAATGTGTAAAGCAAAGATTTGAGAATCAAAAATCAGAAAAAGTCATTTGTTCAGTGGAAATATGGAGCTTACCCTCCGATTAGGAATCACTTGTATGTTGTATTTTCATATTTAATAGCTTTTGTCATCATTAGCTTTATTTCATTGTGTTACTGACAGTGTGTGCTTCAACTGCATTTTGTATGACTGGATTTGATTCAAGGGATCTCTGTGTTGATTGTTAATGACCTGACCTTGTTAGTGAGCTGCAGAAAATGAAAAAGAGTCTTGACCATTGAATGCCTTTTTCCTCGCAAATACAAAGCCTTCAGCACAAGGGCTTGTCATGGATGCCTGAGTGCCAGCCTGACCACTGTATTAGAACTGCACAAGAAATCAATTCAGGAAATATAGAGGCAATTATTTTGTCTCCCACATTCCCTGACAAAGTAGTAGCTAAGCGAGGCAAGGAAAAATACAGATTTAAAGAGGAGCAAATAATGCAGTCTCCACTGTGTTGTTTGAGGGCTGTTTATAGAACATGTAGGTGTATACCTCTGCAAAACAGCTGTAATTAATGACTGAATGTTGCTGCTTCTTGTTATTGATGGTATTTTACCATGTGTGTGGTAGGAACAAATTTAACAATCTAGGCCGTGTCTAGGAGCGTAGTGTATTTCTGCTTCTATCATGCTGTTTCCTATAGAGTCAGTACCTTGTTATGTGTCTTGAGAGTATATGAATCATGTTCAAGTATATGTGTTCATGTCCATAAAGTTTATTCAGCATCAGACGAGAACACTGTGTAAAAAATGGATACAGTTCTCTTTGTGTTTAAGCTCCTTGTAGTTGCTGTGGGTCCAGTTTAGCACAGCAGACAGCGGCACAATAAATGAAACAATAATGGGAAAATGGTTGGAAGTCAGTTGAGTACACTTTCAGCTTTAGTTCACTGAAATATCCTGATGCTGTACTGAATGAGTGTAAATGAAATCAAACCCATTTTTTGCATCGATCAATACTCCGAGGTTTAATTCATGAGCTTGACTCACTTCCATAAAATCATCCCCATCAGTATCTTTTATTAATCAAGATGAATTCCTGCTTGATTCCATCTTTCATTTACATTATATTATCTGAGTGTGTTCTTGTATTTACTCCCTAGTCAGATCTCAGGACCTCATTACACTCCCAGGTCTTTCTTGCCGAGCTTTTCAGCGTCTTATTTTCCTGTCAAATGAGGTGTGCAGAGATCAGCTGTAAGCCATCGGCAACAGAGGCCAAATGGACGGGTAATATACTCCTCCTTATGCAAAGATGCACAGCTGCAATCTATGTATTAGCATTTGGAAACAAGTCAAACCTCATAATCCTCTGGATAATTAAAAAGGGCACTTTCCCCCCGCATGGTCCATTATGTGCAAATGAGTTCTATGCGATGTGAGGGAGAGACAGAGGGTGGAAGAGAGCTGATAGCTTGGCAGTTAACAGTTTGCGAAAACCTCCATAGAGTTAATGGTGTGAGTCTTGACAGACACTGATTCTGTATTAAGATATTGCATATCTTGCCCTGAAGGCCCCCTAGGCACCACTGGGACTACAGAGCTGGACATGGGCTTGGACATTTGCACCACATTAAGGGTTGCGAAGGCATTTCCCCTCATACTGCTGGAGCGAAGCCAGAGAAGACTGAGCATGTCCCTTTCCAAAGAGCATGTTCTATGACGCAACGTTGAGGATCTGACAGAACATTGTCCAGATTGCTACGAGGAGAAGAATAAATTTTCTCTGAAAGAGGAAGAAAATGAAACGGTTCTGGCTCACTGCTAATGAGCTGTGATATGTTATTGAAGCTCTCTCTTACTGTACATCCGTTGGAAAGAAAAAGACGAAAAGATGTCAGCGATGGTGGTCAATATGTCTCTCGCACCTCCTTCCTTCCAGGCAATGCGGGTTTTTGTGCAATGCAGCATTTTTGAACATGAGATGACCTGCTCATCAAGTCTACTGTGGATAAATAAAGGTTAATGCATTCGTTTTTTTTCCTCCTGTCAGAGAGCCTCCAGCAGTACAACACTATACATCAGAAACATCAGATACTAAGGGTCCAATCATCTGTTTTAGAACAATTATCTTGTTTCATGTCAGCTTAAAAGTCATTACAGTGAGTCAATACTCTGAAAGGGAAGCTATGGTTTTATTGTCAACCTGAGTTTTCTCTGGATGCCACTTCTCTTAGTTCTGATATTATTATACACACCAGTACGATTGGGGACTTGCTTGACTTTGACTTTGTAACATACAGCTTGCTTAAAGAGGATTGAGCCCATTAACAAGATGCGATCCATACCAACAGAATTGAAAGGATCCCCTTTAACAGCCATGTTCTGTCAGTGGAAGGCCTCAAAGCTGACCTTGCTGAGGTGATGCGGCTCGTTGGGTTTGTGAACTACCTGTCCAAGTTCATGGAGGTCTGTGAGCCAGGAGGCTGCTGGACAAAGACAGGCCAAGCTGCTACCAGCTACAGTACAGGAAGGGCAGATTGTCCAGTTTGCCTCCCGTGCATCGTCTAAAACCGAGTAAACTATGCACAGATTGAAAAGGAATGCCTGAGCTTTGTGTTTGCCTGTCAGCAATTCCACTGAGTGAGGGGGTACCCATGTGTACCCAAGTGCCTCATGAAAAACAGTATGCAGAATGTAGTACATATTGCATTCATCAGTGGTAGTGGAAGGTTGTTCCAAATACATTAGTGATATGAAACATGGCGGCGCACCAAAGCTTCCCCTTTGGCCCGCAGAATATTAATAAATTCTGAAAATGTGTAAATCCAGCGTACTCACCCGTGCAAGAGTCATCATCAATTAGCTCAACAATCCCTGGCAACAAGACAAAAGATCTGTAAATCATAGTCCACCTGTTCTGCAGCGTGGGATTATTCCCCTATACTCCATCATCTCTACTCTGTGGATGCACCGACAAACTGCCCAGCTATGCAGGCTGACATTTCCCTGGAGCTGAGGGCAGCACACCAGTCAGACAACTGGAGGCAACTCTGGAGAATCACTAAGCTTATCTATTAGACACAAGCTGGGTTTATTTTTGTTGGCCCGCTGTATAACACTAGTATTTTTGTTGCTTCCAGAGATCCTTAAGAGGAGATGTTTGTTGAAATAAGGACTCATTCATTTGTTGAATTGTGGGTTTTGTATAGAGCACTGACTGCCTCCTTGTTGGACGTATGAGAGCATTTTCTAGTTAAGTATCTCGTTATGGATTTCCCATGTTTTTTATGGAGTCTTTTCACACTAAAATCACATTAATTTAGAAAGAGAGTGGAAATATTAAACAAAAACAAGTAATTAAGACCAAAATGAATAGGTTTTATTTAAAAGTGGCTCCCACAGTGTCTACATCTACAGTGTATGAAATACAAACACAGTCACAATCACTCAGTAAAACAATTTCTGTACAGTGTTTTTGTTTTATTTCGCTTTCTTTAGTGATTATCTTCTGATGCTGTGTGCTTTTAGGGTGTTTATATGCCCTTTCATCTTTTACGCCAGGATTCTTCGTTTTGGATTTATTGCCAAGAATACCGTTGCGTGGATTGTGTGTTTCTTTTGAAGTGCATGCATACGTGTTTGCTGTGTGCTCATTACTAATATACATGAATATTTCTGTCTGTATGTGTGTGGGAAGCACAAGGCTCTGCTTACGAGTGCACTGGTAGTTGAGTCCTCTGACGGGGTGGAGCAGGCACTGAGCTCAGACACACCTATTCATCACTCTGAAGCTGGGAGTTCATTAAAGTAGCCCACACATCCTCCTTTGGCTCCTGAAGCTGAGCCAGCCTCCCATGTTAAGCAAACAGGGTCAGAAAGTGTTCTCTCCACTCGTTGATCCTGAAATCCTGAAAAACCAAACTCCGCATAATAGAAAACTGATGTTAGTTGTGTGTTTATGCAGATAATTTGCATTACATTAAACAGTGCCTGTACATGTCTTTCAAGTATTGTTTCGTGTATCATTTTAAAGGATACACAAATGCAAAGTCATATTTTTTCCAACAAGAAATCAAGTTCCCAGTAATCTGATTTCTCTTCTTTGATTGCTTTGTTGATTATGGTAATCCTCCATCAGGATTATTAGGGCTTTAAGAAAAGCATGTCTCTGGGTTTCATGGTAGACCCATTCCAGACACGGCCTATCTGAAATATCAATTTCAAACATCAGCTTTTGGTACCACCACAGCTACGTTCTTCAGTTTTCACCATTGTTCAACAAAACAGAAGTAACAGAGAGAAACGATTCTGGTCTGACACATTGCCAATTATATAAATTCACAGACTTTAAAAAAAACCTGAAAAACATAACAGATTAATCAGCGACACATATTATCAAAGCAAAGCAAAAAATGAATGAAGTGTTCATAATAACTCTTTAAACTCCTAAAACTACAGTTTGTGTGCAACATAATCAAAGCCAGTTATCCAGTCAGAGGCTCACTTTGTTTCATTTTTTTTTAAATTACTGTTTAATAAACCACCTCTCCAAAATGCCAGCCTAACTATGGCAGCAAGGCAGCTGCATGGCAGCATGCCCTACGGCAGCATAAATCTAATCATTTTCAAAATTCACGTTTTTATCTAATGGTAACAGCTGTTCCTCAAAGCAGAAGTAAAACATTTGGTGATGCTGCTCTAAGCTGTTATACAGTCGCTGGAACAAAACCTCCAGACGACCTGAGAGGAGCTGGAAAAACAGATATTTTTAATTGTAATTGGATTTTATGCAGTGTTTTATTCATAATTTCATATTTTTTAGTATTTATAGACACCTACCTACCTACTATTTATTCATATCTCTTTATCTTATTAATACTATTTTCTTATTGTCTTATTGTCTATCTTGTTTTCATCGATCACTTTAAAGCACATTGAACAGCATGCAAATTGTTTGAAAGGTATAAATAAATTTTGATTGATTGACGGAATAAGCAACCTCAATCCATATTTGTTGGCATTTAGCCTTTCAAAAAAAAAAAAATCACTGCAGTCACAAAATAAATTTCACCCTCTCAAACAAAGGGAGACATGCACTTTTATAATGGGGCGGTCTTGCAGGAATCGAATAGCACTTTAAATGTTATGGTATGCATTACAAAACTTCTACTTCGGATATAACGCTATTACAATTGAGCCTTTTGTTTGAGGATTTAAAATGCATTTTTTTCGGATGATGTCATCAAATATGAAGACAGACATTTGAAGCTTCATTCGAAAAACCCAATTAGAAGCTTTGAATGCAAGAAAGGACATTCGGCCACTTACACCTGGTGACTGAGTATAGGAAAAAGAATGATCTTCTGAAAGCATCACACAGACACTGTTTAAGGGTAAAGATGCATAAACTGTACAAGAACTGATGAAGTACAGACAGCATGTTGACAAAGGCTGCAGTCATATAGAATTACTTAAAAGCAAACGTTTGTCATTTTGGTACATATGCTGATTTTGTCTTTCTTGCTGAGAGTTAATTGGGAATATAAATATTGATTCTACTCTCATATTGTGTTGTAGGTATGAAGTCATAGAAATCTGCCATATGTTTTTCTAGTCCTGCTAAGTTTATAACAAGCATCCATGACTGAAAACATAACCTGCCATTTGGCAGAGGCAGGACACCCAACATAAATCTGAAACCGGTGGTTGTCACGGCTCAACCGTTGCGTTACATTATTGCATATCGCTTCCTGTCACCACACAGTGGCACAGCACATGAATTTTTCGTCCACACCAGTGCAGCCCGGTTCGCACGGTGAACACCGAACACAGACAGACAGTCAGATTTTGTTGGACCTTGTTTGCTCTGTGACCAGTGGGGTTTTGGTTCTCTGTGTTAGTGCAGCCTCTGTGACCTCTTAGTTATCCTCCACCATTTCCATAACACATGACAGCTGCACATGCTTCATTTAGCTTCATCATTTGGTTGACTGTGATTAAAAAAATATTCTTATACTGTACATAGCTTATCTTTTCCCAATATGTGAGACTGTATTTTTGTGATTCTATCCTTATATTTTACAGTTGGTGGTTGGATGGTGTTGCACCGGTGCAGATGTGGCATTTAAATGGCCTTCTTTGTAGGAAGCAGGTGGTGGAGTGTGATAGATCACGATGCCATCTCTGGCTCAGCTGTTTGTATTGGCACCACAAAAATTAGTCCCCGTCTTTTGTGCTTCAGTGGTAGCTACATGCATGTATGCACAATGACTTTGCGACACGCACATACATAGATCATCCAATGAATTAATATATGTATGTACTTCCAGACACACATTTTCAAATCTGCCCCCTGCTTGCAGGAACGAGCAGAATAGCTGTGATAAAAGAGCACTTTCAGCCCGGATATCCCACAGTGCCACGATGTCAGACCTTCCCTCCTCTCTAACGACCTGTTAAAGTCCACCAGCACAAAGAGCCAAAGTCTAATGTTGATGTGGAAAATGTTTTAGACAGATGTACACCATGCTAACACTTTAACTGACACACGTGATTTTCAGCTCCTATAGCCTCTTGCAGCACCATATTGACTTTTCGCAGCCATAGAAAAATGAAACTGAGTAATTATAATTATAGTTGCATCTGATTTTTATATTGATGTGTGCTCTCCTAGGGGCCTGTTCCATTTGTCTTCACACAAGCCTGCTCTTCATTCCCCGGGAGGAGAGAGGGTGTTTTGAAGGAGCCCACAGCAAACAGGGCTAAAAATAATGACTCTGTGGCTCTGTTTGAGCTTTGCTGCTCTTTGCCTTCCCCTCAGGAAAAGCTCTCTAAATACACAGAACGCTGAAGCTGCGGCACAGCTGTGGGCTGTCTGCGTGCCTCCTCAGTCATTTTCTTAAAATATCCAAAAGCTTTATTGATCTGGCCCCCCATCAGCCACATCAGAGGCATTAGATCTCTCCAGTGCCATTTTCAATATAACTGTGTATCTGTGAGCGTCTTGTTTGTTCCGGCTTTGCAAACACTGAAGAGAAACCAGCTGAATTCTCCTTATTATTAGCCCATAATGACATCATCTCTCTCAGGAATCGAAAAAGGCGTTGGTGATCAATCCTTCCTAAAAATCCGATTTCTTTTTTCTTCTTTCTGCTGCGTGTCTTGACAGCATTCCCCGCTGCTCACTTAATTTTAATCAAATGTTTACAATGCACTAACAGCTTGGAATTTTGTGTGTAATAATGATGCAAACTTAAACTTTGTTTGAAATGATTGCCCCCAACAAACACTAATTAGTTTGCTGTGAGAGGTGATATATTCATGCTGTCCAATCACTGGTGGGGAGGGAAGCAGCGTGAAGTGTGGATAATTGAGCTCCTACGGTTCGTCCTATCCATCGCCATAGATCTTTGTGCCATACTTTTTCTCTTCCACTCATTTCACCTCTTTAGTCTTTCTCCCTCTTTCCTCTTACTTTCCCTCCCTACTGTATATCTCTTCAGTCTCTTTTATTGTTTCTATAATACATCAAGCCAGTCTGTCTCCTCCCCTCCTAAATCCTGCACACTTTCATCCCCAAATTTCTGCCTTCCTCCCCGACTCCTGCTTCGGTTTAATTCTTCATTTTCTGCCTCACCTCTCATGCTTTGCTCTGTCATCCTCCCTCTCTCCCTCTTGGCCCACTTGAGTATCACTCCTCCAGCTTCTCTCACACGTCTTCACTCCAAGGCACCACACTTGGGCCTCCGGTCTGAACTAAATTGTGTTTACTGTTCACTGGTGCTTGTCTCGGAAGTAGCGGATACAGGTGGAGCAGCCTCGAGCTCAATGGTTTTTGTCAATCACAGAACAATTATCTCATCTCTCCAAGACAACACAAAAGTCCCTGTTAGAAAATATACAACATATTTATTTGTGAACTTGAAAAGTACTGGTAGATATATTTTGTATTTATACCTGTTTCCAGTCTTCATGCTAAGCTAACTAAGTTGAGCTAACTATCTTTAGGATGTAACCTCATGTTTGGTATCAATCTTCTCATGTAATTCCTAATCTCCCTGAAATGTTATGACTTATGATCAGAGATATTCTATTCGTGGTAGAGATGTGCCACTCTCAGACCTTCCAGGTATGTAGGCTCACAAGGTAGTCCAAAATGAATGGGGCTCTATGGAGCAGAAGCTCAAAACATTTATGGGGAAAAATGTTTTTCTGTCAACTTTCATTATGTTTTTGATATAATGGGTTGTTACAATACATATCAGTCAATTGGATTTTTTTTTTTGCTGCTTTAATTGTTGTGAAATACCATTATTTTAGTATTGTAGCATTTGGTAACACACTCTGTTTGCACCACAAGCCACTTTACAGCACTATGCTTTACAGCATTAATAGTCGCTGGAATATATCTGCTGTTACATTAACCAGATCTACATTTGGCTGTCAAAAACGAAGGTCCTCCTGGTCCTCCTTTAGATATTCATTCAATTTCATTTCAAAAACTCCTGTAGACTCTGGGAAACTTCGAGGAAGGGTGTCGGGTCACAATCAGTTGTAATTCCTCAGCTGAACAATCAGCATCTCTTGTAAGAAAAACTAAAGAACATTTGTGTGTTTTCATTTCACTTCTGATATATAATTGATCCTATATATGCACAATCTAAAATTTGGGCTTGGTGAAAAGAATTATTTTAGCCATTTAGCTCCATTCACTCCCATTCATTGAGGACTCCTTCATGAGCTCCCTGTTGGTGAATTGCAGCCGATTTTGGTACAATGGAGTTAATAGGGGGTGAACAGGCTGTATGTGGAATGGCTGTGGTGTTATGTTAGCCCTCTGTTTATTGGCAGGAATTATTGAATTAAGGTGAGCCTTTGGTTTGTTTCCCCTGAAATAGGAAATGTTACCTAATCAATCATGGTTCAGCTGAGTAAGACAAGCTAATAAATCAGACCGTCATTACAGAAGAGTTAGCAAAATGTTGATGTATAGATCAGCCAGTTAAAGAGTCCAGGTATAGCTCTTGATCGAACTTCAAAATGTATCCACACCTTCAAGGTATTTTTGTTAATGCAAGAATAACTTGCATAATTAATACTTTTCTAGTTGTGCAGAATGTTTTCCCAACCTGTCTTGGAGAGAACAAGCAGCTGAGGAGCATGAGCACAGACATCACACCTTCACTGCTGAGCTGAACTTATTCTGTTCAGGTGAGGTTTGTGTGTGTCGGTGGAGGGAGCAAAAGCAACTGTGTTCCCATAATAAGGATGTAAAAGATGGAGTGTCTTTCTATTCAGAAAAGAAACGTGACACCCATTAGTCATAAAGCCACATGTCCTGAGGTAAATCTGATATTTACAGTGATTGTTACAAAGGATGTCATGTCACTGACATTTTGCACCTAAACAATATGAAACATGAACGGTGCATTATGGGAGCTTCTTAAAATCATACACACAGGATGAAAGGAACATTTTCCACCTGGAGTAGATAAGAAAACAACAGCAATACAATAAGGTTATATCCTGTTGAGGTTTCACATACATTTCATTTCACCAAGGCAACATTTCTGCCTAATAATTAATAGATATCTGTGGGAAAAAAATCTTTTGTTGTTATCCTTTCTGTGTTGTTTTACTTAACAGTTTTACTTCCGCTGTGGGAAATTACCGTAACGAATGATAGAGGTAGCAATAATACACAAGACTGCATATTAAAAAAAAAGAGCACGAGCAGCCTGGAGCAGTTGTTGAGCTTAAGCTTGATTGGCTTACATTGCATCTGGCCAGATAGTGTGTGACAGTGATCATTCTTAAGCTGCTGTGAGTACCAGATGTTACAGATTTGTCAGTAATTCCGTTGGAGGTGAAACTAAAACAACTGTAGTGGAAAGTTGTGTATGTTCTGTTGGTGCTGAAGTCAATGGCAGTTTTAAGACACAGTGGTATATGGCAACGCTGGTTGGTTGTAACATCAACCAATATTGGATGGATTGACATGGCATTAGTACAGATATTAATGGTCTGATGTTGAATGCTACTGACTTTAGCACCACCAGCAGACCAGTGTTAACCTTTATTCAGTGAAATATCTCAACATCTACTTATTGCCCATTGAGTTTGGGGACCTTTCCTCTAAATCCACCAAGAGGTCACATTATAATCATATATAATCATCATTATCATCATCATCATTAGTATTATTACTATTATTATTATCATCATTATTATTATCAGTGTTGTTATTGTAGAAGTTATTATAAATACTACAAATTGTAATCGTTCTATTGTAATAGCTGTTATTGTTACTGTAGTTGCACATGTTTGTGTACCTGTCCCTCACTCCCTCCCTCTCTCTCTCCCCTTCTATATCCCAATCTTTCTCTCTCTCTCTCTCACTGTAACCGGTCAAAGCAGAGGGCCGCCCACCTTGAGTCTTGGATCTGCTCGAGGTTTCTGCCTTTAAAAAAAAGGCAGCTTTTCCTCGCCACTGTTGCCACGTGTTTGCTCAAGGGGGATTGTTGGGTTGTTGTAGAATAAAGAGTTGGTCTAGACCTGCTCTTCTTGAAAAGTGCCTTGATAGTTGTTATTTGCAACACTGAAATGAATTTTAATAATTATATGAATATGTATTAAAAAAACGACATCAGTAAATGCTAACATGCTAAATTATGATTGTGAAATTGGTATTAAATCAACCTTTCTTGTTGGAGTTTTCACTAAGACTGGTTCTGCAAAGTTAAACTTAAGGTTGCACAAGTATGTCATTCGATCAGGAGAGTACAGCCACAGAGACATTAACATAGTGTTGTGATGATTCCACCTTTTTTTTTGCTGAAATATGAAACAGTATAAAAACATTATTGAGAACTATACGGTGAAGGGAAGTGTGTTGAGGGAGACTTGGTGTTAAACATGTTATTCATTCTATAGTATATCTCTCTTTCTATTGTTTGCACTAGTGATGGGCTGATCAGCTCTACGCATAATGCGATCCACCCGCCACACACCTTAACTCATTAAAAGAACTGCATCTGCATAATCCACCTGCACCGGTTGTTGTTTATTTTATGCTTCTTTGATTATGTCAAGCAACCAGCTATTAATCATCTGCTATTAATCATCTGCTGCTAATCTGTTCTGTCCTCTTTTGGTTTTAATACACTAAACTGTGTTATTTTGGTCCAGCTGTGCTTTTCACAGAACAGAAAAAGACTAAAACCCTCTCAGAACAGCCAGGACAAAACAATCACGTCATGCCATTGATTGTGTGATTGCAATATTAGCCTTGTCAACAGCTGTACTTACTGTGCCTTGACTTGCAGGAGGTAAATATTGCTCACCTTTGGGGGCTGATTGAATATGTATATTTAATTTCTGGCCAGAAACGAGGAATGCAGTCAGATGTCTGATTACCTCAACTCTCTGAGAGATTTGGAAAATGTTTCATGGCACCAGCAGAGATTTAATGCAGAGCAGTTGTATTGAGGTGGTGTAAATGTTATGTGTCCTCTGACTTTAATCCTTTTGGCGGCATGATTATTTATCTCACGTCACTCGTATTATGAATGCCTCCTCCAGGCGGATCACCGCTGCAGATGAAACTTTCTCCGCGCTCTCTCATGCAAGACCAACTCCCTTTAACAGATTCTTCGCACAGAAGATAGTCTGACAATAAAAGCAGATATTCATGCCCCGACGTCGCATTTTTGTCAAAAGATAAAAGCTTTCTTCCTCTCTATCTCCCTTTTCATCAATAACGTAGAACACGGTGTGAAGGCAAACCCCATTTTCTTCTGCACTCTGAATATCTCCGCACTGCAATGTGGAGGGTGTCATCTGTAATGAATAGCCCTGAGGTAATTAGAAATACGCTGCTGTTCCAGGAGAAAAACAAGATTGTGAAAAGTGATGATGAATAAATAGAAAGCAGAAAAAAAGGAAAAAAGGATGAGGTAGGAAAGGGCCCTCCTGGTTGAGGAAGTGATGCCAGGCCTGTATTATTGATACGCTGTGCTGTTTGGCTGAGGAGGCAGGGGCCTCCTGCCAATTAATTAACCAGTCAAGTAAGGAGGCCTCACATCTCCAGCAGCACCCAAAGCTCCGCCTACTTGACCCTGTCTCTGTTTTGTTTTTTTCTTTGCAGACATTTGTGTTTGGATGTGAGAGGAAATATGTCAGTTCAGTTCAGATTTATGAAGATGCTGTCTCCTACTTAATACTTTTATATGTTACTAATTTGCTTTGCCCAATGCAATAGTTGCTGCCTTCTCTGTGTTGTTGCGGTGTCAGGGGAAGACAATTAGAGACTTTGGTTTGCATTTTACATCCTTTGTTTTGTTCGGTTTAGACCACTAAAATACTTGGTTAAAGCTATAATTATCAGTTTTTGCGTATTAAAAATGGAACAAATGAATGTGTAACGTCAAAGGTGTCGCCCCAGATAAAAGCTCTGTAGCATATCTCAGAGTTTAACCATCTAATTGTTGTGGTTTTCCGGCCCTCTGCTTTACTGTTTTGGCTCACTGTCATCGCTCTCATCAGCATTGTCGTCAAAGTCGCGGTGGAGATATTTCACCCTGGAGTTAGATTGCTCTGTGTCTGCATGATGTGGCTATAGAAACGAATACTTTCACTCAACTACATGATAGCATGTCAATGCTGTGTTTTGAGCTTCAGTCACTGCTTCAATGTGACACCAACATTCTCAATGTTATTAAAAATGAATGAGGTCATTTATGTTGTCATTGTTGATATTTTGATATCAAGAACATAATTTCTATCTATTTCTATCATGTCTAACCTTAAGCAAGTAAAGGTTAGACAGAAATGGTACCAAGGAATCAATATTTGCAGGCCACACTAATTAAATATTGTAATATAATGTTTTGCAGTCATGTTTATCTTTAATATTTTGCATTTTTTATGTTGTACTCATGAAATAAAGTTTCTGTAAATTTATAAGGATATTTTTCGAAGACAATGCATTTTTTTTATTATGGTGTTCTTGTGTTGGATCTCAGTGAATTTACTTACTAGGTACTTTCTACGGCTAATATATACAGTTGCATAGTTATTAACCTTTTTCTCATGTGGAGAACGGCAACAGAAATTAATTCCACCGTATCAGCCAATGAATCCAAACTAAATGCTTAAAAAAGACAAATAACGATAATTCAAAGTGAAGACCAACAATTTGACTAGAAATGCAACGGAGAGCCATGAAAACAAAAGTCCAGAGGAATCGTTCATTATCGAGGTTTGCATACATCACTACTTCTAAATGCTGCCCTGAGCTGTCATGTTGTTGGACAAATTGATCCAACCTCACTTAATACAACATAAGATACGGCCACATTGACAAGAGGAGAAAGGTTGGTCATCGCTGAGTGTGACATGGATTGGAAAAGAAAGATGCAGACACTAATGGCCAAATCAATATTCACCATTTTGAGCATCAAAGCAGACTCCCTTGTCAAAAGATGGCTGTCTATATCTGATAACCTCGTGTTCAGTCAGTCCTCTACAGATGTTTGTGTCGGTACAGCTGTAATCTTTTCTTTCTTTTCTTTTCTGTATGTGCAGTTTGCATGTTGGTGAACATATGGCTTTGAGTGTTTCCTCTGATTAAGTTAAGTTCATTGATTAGAGTGATGAGAGGGAGGGAGCCAGGTGTAGGTGTGTGATAAAGATATGACCTTACACCAAATGTTACAGTAGTATGATGAAAGCTGCAGATTTCCAGCCATCTCATCACGTGCTTGTTTCTGTGTGAGTGTTTGTCTGCTCCTTAAGATTCATGTTCCTTACTAATTCAATTTAGAGACAGTAGCATGGCCTACAGTATGTTAAGTGAGGCATATAAGTGATTGGGTTTACTGTAACAATACTGTAGTTGTCAAAAAGCAAAGAATTAAAAAGCAATGTTTTCACTGGATGTCATCAATATAATCTAGTGTTTTACAGAACTGTCCAATAACACTGTATATACAGCACTTGTCTCTTGAAAACTTTATTGGTTAAGTTTCAGCTGTTTAACATTTTTGCTTATATTTTTTGGGGGTTCTACACAACCTTAGGCTTCCTTTCTTCTGGTGCTATAAAAATCAGTTAGCAGCTGTTTTGCTTGACCATTTTGTTGACTTGTCCATTTGAGTGAGCATCAAGCACATGTGTGTGTCTGCCAGCGTCCTAATGAACTCTGCCTGCTGTACCCGCTGTACCATGCAATGTGCACTATGAGGTCACCATCACAGTCACTGATAGACGATGAGCCATGGGCTCTCTTATCGGCGTTTCTTCGAATATCGTCTGTCTCGAAATGTTGCGTGGGAATCTCTTTTTTATGAATGAATTTTATGAAGACGTAGATGAAATTTAAATTAGAACAAATATATCAAAAAGGTGTTTTTCTGTCAGTGACACATTTATCTTGTCTTTTATAATGCAGCTCTACAGAGCTGAGCACGACTGAATATGACAATCCTGTCAGGTTGCAAGATGATATCAGTGGCAGATCGCTACTTCTGAGAGAGGACCAGTAAACATGCCAGGAATCTGACTGACTTGTTGTACAAGGCAGTCTCATCAGAGGTTTTTATCTTAATCTATTAATCACTGGGATCACTTTTTTTTTGATTCCATGGAAACATACCATATCAGGAAAAACTACAAATTTGGCGGCAATAATTGAGGGCATGTTGATTTTAGCTGTGCACCCACCCAGCAGCAGTACGCAGGAGATTTATTGAGGAAGAGATCTTTATATTCAAGGAATTGTTCAAGAAATTCTATCCTGGTCTCATTCCCAGGGCAACAGACTTGTCTATTTTGTCATGTCCTTTGGTTCTACTTAATTCATGCTGTTATACTTACCTTCCACCATCACAGAATAGTCTTCATCAACTTCACATCAACATAATTCATCAATCCCAGCCTCATCAATCAGCAGAGTCATCAGCCACCACCACCACCACTGTCTGGAGTCCATGGGGGGATTTATCTTGCTGCTGCTCAGTGCAGATGCTATTAGATCAAAAAAATCTCCAGTAAGAGTCAGGCCACCAAACACTTTCTTTTTTTTTGATCAAGGTCTTTTTTTTTTTATTGGAGAGTTTTACAACATACGAAATATGAGCAGTACAAACCAACATAATCCCAAATGCCCACCCAACCCACCTACCAAACCTACACCCTTAAATAAAAATAATAGAAAAAAAATACACACATACGTATACACACACACATATAAAGTAAGTAAAGTTATAATAGTAAAAAAAAAAAAAAATACATATACATACATATATATACACACATACATACGCATACACCTACACATATATATACACATATACACACATACATACATATACATACACCTTTAAAAGGAGAGAAAAAATGTAACAACAGTTTCGAAATGTATGCATTCAATAACCCAATGCAAATGTATGCATTGGGTTACATTCTCTGCTTCCATTTCTTCCACAAATGTCAAAAAAGGCTGCCAAATTATATAGAAGTTCCAGACAGACCCTTGTAGAGTATATCACCAAACACTTTCTGACAGACTTATTGCCACATATCTTCTGCAATAAATAATTATCCGTATTTAATTCACACGTCTTAGTGGCAGGAAGGCATTGCAAGTCACACAGATGTTTAAGGGTACCTTGTCAGTCTTGATAAGACACTGAGGGGCCTGACAAAGCAGCGTCCGTATCTTGGGATGAGTGTGTTAAATAACCACACTGTGAGATGTATTTGAAGCTCCAGCCAGGAGATGGCTGGCTTAGCATAGCATAAAAAATGGAAACGCACAAAAGTGAAAGCCTTTACAAAGATAAAAAACAAAGCAAAGCACCTCTAAACATGTTTTATCTGTATACATACACAATATTTCCTGGGTGAGAAAGGCGATTTCCTTTATTTTCTGCCTGGCAACCAGGAGGGACTACAGGAATTTACTGGGAGTAGCCAAAAAAGAAGCCCTTACATAACTCTTACTTGACTGCAACATTAATTTTTGACTCTGTTTTTCATACATACCGGTGGCAGCAATATATTTATCATACATAAAACATTGGATTATATAAAAGTGTCAATAAGATGTTTTTTTTAATCAAATGCAAGCAATTACAAAAAACAAAACAAACAAAAGAAGCAATGTTTGAGATCGATGTCAATATTAACTAACTTGATTAAAAAATTGGAATATCAATTCTTGGTAAGGAGGAACAGGGTTTCTCATTTCTTTCCTGTTTTGTCAATCTGCTGTATTTGATATTACTGTTATTGTGACCTGCCACATTTCAGTTTGCCTATACATACAAATGTGCTGTTGGCCATATGAAAGTGTGACTTTATTATTCAGATGACGCTCCAGCAAGTGCATGTTGTTTATCTGGCTGACCTGAGAAAAGGTGATTGTATGCTGTATGCAAAAATTGAATGCAAGAGAAAATGAGAGAAATGGTGGAGGTGGAGATGCTTTGATCAAATTCGAGAGGACCTGAAACAAACACAGCCAAACACAAACATGCACATTTAGAATAAGCTTAGAATAAGCATTTAGGATACGCATTTAGAATACATTGCAGGTGTTCCTGGAGTATTTCATTCTTCAAAGAGTGCAAATCTACCCCGGATTTGTACATATTGTTTTTACACGAGGGGGAAAAAACCGTCTTTGCCTGTTTTACATTCGTATCAGAAGATTATTCACTCGCTAATGCATTTGCGTGCCTTTGCTTGTCTTGAAATTTTAAAAAAAAGGTCATTCTCACAGCAGACCTCTCCTTCCTTATCTCCACCTCTCTGCAAAAAGAGGCTTATTTATATATATATATATATATATATATATATATATATATATATATATATATATATATATAGGTGATACTGTACTCACAGGTAGCTTAAACAGAGAAGGAGAGGAAAAGAGTGAGAGAGAGAGGGAGCAGAGGAGCCAGTTGGGATGAGAGAACAGGAGACGCAAAGAAATGTGCAGAGGAGGAGAAAAAAAAAGTATTGAAGTCAGCAGTCGAAGTAGCCATCGACAGTAACACACCTGGATGTTGTTTTTGTGGACACACACTGCAAGGCAATGCCCACTTCTCTGACAGGACAGATTGTATGGCCCATCTAGTTAAAAAGAAATAAAACACATCAACTTATTGTAAGTAAGCTCCTGGATAAAGTGAGAATTTAGCATCTGTTAGCAGCGAGAGAGAATGTGTGTGTTTTTTTTAATGTGCTGTCAGGCATATGCTTACACCTCTGAGATTATGTTACGAAAGCTTACACAATGCACTTAGCATACGGGCAGTAATATAGTATTAACATGGACAGTCACAGGCCAAATAAATCCTGAATAAAAGGAGAGTGGTGAAACTACAGTGACTATTTTAGTCGCACGATGGATGGTTGATCAAAGAGAAACCAAAAACAAAGCCGGGGCTTTAAAATGTAGAACATAATCCTGATTTTTTTTATTTCTTTTCCATAAGGTGACCTTTTGCCTTTCCTTCACTGAGTGTTGATGTTGTGTCCCGCAGCATAATGGAGAAATTTAAATTTGGTCATACAGGACAATGTGCAAGTCCCTCAGTATAAATAGAAGGATCTATTTTCATTCCTTGAAGCGTCTCATTAAAACACACTGACAAGGACTATGATGCTTGTCATCCTCATCTCCCCCTCAAATCATGCTCTGAGAGAAACATCAATCATTCAGGCGACTTAAAAACACATGTAGAAATAAGCCTCCATTGACTTCCCATCAGCTCAGATCAGCTGTCATCACTCTGCTGTGAAAGCAACACATTCTGTCAGGTTACAGTTTTATGCTCAACTTCTGCTCCTGCTGCCTTTCCTCCTCTCTGTCTTCTCAGAGTGACTAGTTTGTAAGTTATGATGAGTCAATTATCACATTATTGATCATGTTAACTGTTGACAGTTCAATCATTGTATAGCTAATGTGTCAACATGTTTACAGGTCAATCACTGCATGGAAATCTATAATAATATGTACAGTGTATACCAGCTGAACCTGGGTAAAATGACCTTTCACTAAACTCCACTTAGTTTCTGCTGTCACTCACAATAGGCTGTTCAGTTTACAACAGAAAACAGTGAAAGAAAAAATAAGGCTTCCCATTTTTAACCAGCAGCCATTGTTTTTACAGGCTGAAATGACGACATTGACCAGCATCGTCAGCTAAAGTAAAGCTCCACATCTCAGACAAAAGCGCAGCATCCTCCCAGGTTCTCTCCCAGGACCACGTCTGTCTGCTTTCATGTCTCCACTACAGACTGGAAGAACACAGGCTTTTGTCCTGTGTCTCTAGCAGCTGCTACTCTGAGGACAACAGAAAGCGATCCATAGTAATAACACTTGAAATAGCAATCATACTTTAAGTATGGGAGGGAAAAATGGAACATCAGACCCCTTTCCAACTTAACCTCATACAGCTGATTTACCAAAATACAGTGTCAAATATCACACAGTCACGACCTATTAGTTTATGGCTAACGTAACTTTGGGGGTTGATGTGGTATCGACTTCCCCAGATTCAATAAAGAGCAGTGTCCAAGCAGTGTTTAGCCTAAAATGAACTATAGACCACTTCAATCAGTTTTTATTAACAAAATGACCAAAATGTCTCCCCCTTGTAAGCATTGCCGTGTCCCAGATCACATACTTCTATACTTTAAGTATGCCAAAATACAGAATACTATCGTAACAGACTTTTCTGTGAAGTGTAAAACTGTAACTGGTGAATTGTAATTAGCCGGACACGCTAATGATTAAAGTTTAAGTCAGACCAGATAAGATTCAGCAGCTGCCTGCGGTTAGCACAGAGACGCTGGTGCTGTCTTCTTTTTGAAGTAAAGCACATTTCTTCCTCCAGTCAGCAGTCAACAGCATAGCACAAACACCCAACTATAGGTTTATCTGTGAGGTGCTGCACAAACAGGATGATAAGCAAGAGCAAAGATAAATCCACCTTTTAATTTCAAAAGTTGAAAAGTAAACTCGGAGCTCTTCAGATGAGAGCAGATGTGAATGCTAAATCCTGCGGAAGGTCTACCAGCGCCTTTCACACTCTTGCCGGCTGTCAGTAGCTGAGCAGAGGAATATGTGAATGGGTGAATAGGTGAATGGGTGAATGCTGGCTTGTGTTGCAAAGACCGACAAAGGGCGCTATATAAGTAGAGTCCATTTACCATTCCTCACCACACAACTCTCTGCAAAGCTCCTCACCATGTGCAAATCTTTTCTTCAAGTTAAATATTTTTCAAAACACTAATAACACAAATTTCACATACTTTTGTCTACTTTGTTTTTTTTGTTGGTTTTGGAAAGGCAGTGGAAATGACGCCACCCTCCAAAAGCTCTGTTTCACAGCCACATGCACACCTCTTCAACATGTGGACAAAAACCCAGAAGCTTGACAACCATTCAGTGCCTAGTTAAGTTCACCAAGCTGTGGTTGTAGTTTGGAGGACTGGTTCAAAAAACATCAATTTGTCATTAATATGTAACAATTCCAAGAAATAGTTTGTACATTTGAATTTTTATTCTAGCATGTAAAGACGTGTGCATTGACCTGAGGGTTACTGGCAACTTCATGACACCAGCTGTTTCACCACTGAACACTGTTGCCTTTAGGCTGCTGGAGAAATGCCGGCCCGGATGCCATGAACTCACACAAGCCACAGTATCTGTGCCTTTATAGCAACTTTACAATAGCTATTATTTTTCACTGCAGAATGAATTCAAACAAGATTAACTGTGTTTGCTCTGAAGCGGCCTGGTCAATAAAAAGCCAGACACAACAACAAATAAATCAATTAGAGGATGAACATTTATTTAATATCACCCAATCTTCCCCTCTGCTCTCTCTTTCCTACTCTCAGCTATAAAATCGTCTCTGAAAACAGCACAAACTGGATTGATTAAACCTTCCTTCCTCACTGAAACTCATCTGTTGGGCGTATCAGGCCTTTTCCAATGCCCAGAGCTGCGTTTAATCTGGCAGGTTATATTAAAAAGAGCACATGTAGAGTGATGTGGCAGCCATAACTGGCTGGACCGGCACTAATACCGCAAGCGTTACGAGAATAGTGGTAAGAAGAATTAGAGTCGTGAACAGATCTGAGGCAAAGTGGTGTTTTTTGTGTGTTATTTTTTTTGGGGGGGTTTAATAGCCCACGCTCTGCCTCCCCCTCCCTCCCCCTCCTCTCTTCCCTGAACATATGCGCATGGCTTGTCCCCAGGGGGCCGTTGAATATGGGCAACAGTAAGGGAAAGAGTGTTAAGTGTGGTTAAAAAGGATAGAAAACAAGAAAAGAGTGGGGATTGGCTTTGCAGCACAGATAACATTGTTCACAGTGGTGGTGCAGTGTAAGGTGATATTTTAATGACCGGTGGTTAGTAGATCATCACTGGAGCCACGTCTGAGCCAATCCAGCTCTCAGGTCAAAGGAGGGGCATTAGAGAGAAATGCTGTCACTCAGAACGGCTTTTAATGCTCAGAGAGCATGCCGTTTGTCAAAACACTCAATTTATTTCTGAGATGACGTGTCTCCATTTCACTAACTCCTGTGATGATTCTGTTCAGAGGTTCTCATAAATGTTGCAGTCTGGCTCAGGGGATCTGTGCAGTCATTATTGCACATCATTGCAGTGTAACCGTTTCTTCCGTGTGCAGCAGGTTGATATATATCCATTTTACAGCTTGTGTATTTCACCGATACGTTACCCCGTTTTATTTTAGCTGCTGTCCTCCTGCCTGTGTGTGTGCGTGTGCTTTTTGAGTTTTGTGTGTGCACGTGTGGGGAGGAGTGCAGTGCGATGACGTAGTTGTGTATGTTCTGGTCAAACCCCTCTCTAACCTGACCGGAGGTAAGCACTAGTTTGCCAATAAACGTTAATAAAAGTTATTATTCATGGTTCAAATGGGATCAGACTATTGTATCTAGTTCTAAGTAATGTCCGACTCCTGCTGTGTGGGTTCACTAAGGTGAGTTAAACGTTTTCTCTTGAAGATAACTAGCTACTGCTAGCGCTGGCACGCCAAGTTAACCTCTATGAATTTTATTCGTCCTTCATTGATGCCGTTCGCTCTGCTCTCTCACCAGGACAGCCAAGCCTGGCACACACACACACACACCACACACACACACACACACACACACCACACCACACCACACACACCACACCACACACACACACACCACACACACACACACACACACACACCACACACACACACACACACACCACACACACACACACCACACCACACCACACACACACACACACACACACACCACACACAAACACACACACACACATACACACACACACACACACACACACACACACACACACAGCTCACGGTTCTGTATGTTTTTCTGTGCACCACAGCCGCTGAGTAAAGAACCAGAAACCCAGCTCTGCCTCCCGTGCCTTCCTTAACCAGAACACAACACAGACAACAGATTCACACGGGTTACACATGGTTTTAAAGAAGCATTTTTAAGGCTCAGCACTGTTATAAAATCATATTTCGGAGTGGTTTGGAAGCACACTGCAATGTCTGGATCACCTATACATGTGCCCGCTTCAGAGCGCGATTCATGTCAGCGACTCTGGCAGGTTTCTTGAATATTTTTAAGGCTGGTTGACATCTTGTTGATCACAAAGACACATCTATGAAACTGAGCATCTCAGTCCTGTGAGTGGAGGATTCGAGGCAAGGCTGCTGTAGGATTCCTAACGTTTCTGGGTCAGATAGAACCCATAAATCTTTCTTATCGAAAATGTCATTGTTGCCTCATCCCACCTGACTCCTCATTCAAGACGGAAAAAGTAAGAAATAAACAAAAAGCAAAGGAGAAATAAAAGGAAGATTGTCTAGACATGTGTTGTGGCGAGACAGATAGTCGAGGCTCTTGTGTCCTTGATCTGCAGATTAAATTTTCATTTATGGAATAAGGTATGAAGCTGAGGAAAAGCCTTCAAAGAGCTTCACTGAAAGTGATAACACAGCACATCAACATTCACCTGACGTTAGAGAGAATTCTATTATAATATGTGCTGTGTTTTCATTTAAGGCAAACGTAGTGGAAGCTGTTCTCAACTCGGAGGCCTTGAATTTGCCTCGCAGGCTGGCAACTATGCTACCAATTATTTTATACCACAATGTCAAGGTTGCATACTTTTCACATTTTGAGCACCTCCACCGGCTAATGTCTGCTTATAAAGCCACTAGAAATGAACAATATCAGCCATTTTCATCACCTTAATTATAATTTTATGTCTGACTGATTGGCACATGAGGCATTCAAGTAAGTATCCCTTTTAATATGGTGTGAAACCCTGTCCGAGCTGCAGGATTAGACTCAGACAGTGATAAGTGGGTAAGCAAGAGCTAATTAAGCATTTCTTATGCCTCCGAATACAGTTTCATATAACGGTAATCCTGTATGACCTCTGCCACTGGAGACCAGGGATTGTTGGCTTGGATGCAGAAAGCTCACTTATATATAGAATGATGTAATAGATTTCACTTTGTCCATTAACAGATCATTTGACAGTGTAATTAAAAACAGCTTGCAGTGATGAATTAATCAATTCCCCTGAGTGGGTTTGCGAGGTAAGGCCCAGAGCAGTTTCTCTCACACAGGAGAGCAGGAGGTATATGCGCAGTATTTAGATACTTTGGAGCGCAAATTGACAGGGACTGTGATTAAAGTGATGCTGCAGCCAAATGAAAAGGGTGAGGTGAAGTTAGAAAGTGGGGAGCGTGTTGGGGGTGGGGGATGGGCGTTGGAGACAAGAGAATGGGCAGGGAGGCGAGACAAAACTACACTCAGCAGGTAATTAATGGTGTTTGAGTGCTGCACCCAATTTAATAGAGTTCATATTCATTTAAAATGCAACTAACATAGGAGTGGCTGTACACTATTATCACACATTAACGTCTCTCATTCATTGTCAGATACACTCCTTCATCATTCACTCTTTGACTCATCCTCCCACTAAAAGCACTAAAGCCTCCTGCTCTAACCTGTGTTTGATGCTTGGCTACTGAAGAAACATGATGGTGCAACATGCCAGACTCCATGGGGTGTTGGTAGGGGGTTGCGCCCCCCCAATGTTTGATATGAAATAAACACAACTCAAAAGTGTCATCTTGGATGCTTCAGCATACTGTAGATAAATATATATCACAAAGTGCCCTCTAGGGTGCCTTTACAGTAGACATAACATAGTAAATTGCTTTCAAGGGGGCCCTCATAGTGTGAAGGGCCATCGAGGGTGACTTCCCAGTTGACAAAACAAGGTAAAGTACCATTCAGGGTCCCCTTATTCACAACAAAATGGAACGTAGTGCACTAATTTGTACCTTTAAAATGGAGAACATGTGATGCAGTGACCTCCAGGGTGCCGAGGAGAGGAAGTGATGTGACATACGGCCCGACATGCTACAGCATTTGTTGGGTTGCGTGTTTATACAGGGCTGAATAGTTAATAGTTACTTGTGCTTTTTTTTATTACAGGTGTGTAAAACATCTGAATCCCATAATAAAATCATTTTAATATTAACAGGATTTTGCAACTGTTTCACGCATCACTGCATCCTGACTATCTTAAACCCACCTCACACAGCTGGTGCCCCATTTTCTTTTTTTCTGCCCCGCCCCACAGACAGTCCACCACTGGTGCTCTCTGTTGAAGGAGTCCTGCTGCCTCTGTAGATGTAAAATGCTAACCTAAGTGATTATGCACTAATTAAAATATAACTAGACAGCACTCCGAGGGTGCATTTCTCCACCAAGGCAGCTCAGTTTGCCCATTACGTCACCTAAAGGCAAGAGTTCCATGATAGTTTGATAATATGACTCCTTGACTATGAAAACCAGCCCCTAGGATTTGGAATCATATTGGTATCATTATTAGTTTGATAGTTATTAAAACATGTTTTTTTCACAAATTGTGCTTTATTTCAGGATCTAGCTGAGTAAATTTTGAAGATACAGTTTCAGTTACAATTTGATCTCAGTTCAAGTCTGTAACATTATTATTTGTTACCTCACAGTTGTGGATTTTCAGTCAACCCTATCAATCTAAACATTCTGAATCACCAGATCTGGAATATAACTTGGATCCAGACATTGACATTGTTTTTCAGGCATTATCCATGAAGTTAGAACCACAAATCTTGTAACTGCTCTTACTCTTTAAAAGAAAAGAAAAAAAACTGGATCAATCTGATGATCTGGTTCACCACCAAAATCCAATGAATTATTCTTTTACTGTTCATCTCCACAAAAGTTCATCAAAATCCATTCATGACTTTAAGAGTAATCCTGCTAACAGTCAGACAAACAAACCAACACAGGCAAAAACAAAACCTCCCAGGTGGATGTAATTATAAATATTATAATCCATGTCAAACCCTAAATCCTAAACACTGGACCTTCTAGAAACTGCTCCCTCCATGTGCCACTATAACCCACATAAATGTGTGCCTCACACTGGAAATGCGGCACCATATGGATGACGCCGCAGGCTCTTCCCGCTTGCCTGCATCATTGGCGTGCTAACATTCTGACATGCTCAGGGAGAAGTCATTATTACTAAAAGGCGGCATGTGAGCCGCAGGTTTCCTGTGAAGGAACGTTTTCTGCTCAGACTCAAACTCAATTTCTGCTGCTAATCTGAAATAGGGCACACTGCATATACATAGAGAAATCAACTGTATTTTTTTTTTGTTATGTATAACCCAGAAATAAAAGATATCCCCGATCTCCACCATCTCACGCAATTTGGGAAGGACCCCTTTTGTAAACTCCATCCCTGACTGCAGCTCCCTGTGCAGACTGAAACCGACTTTGTCTCTTCCACTCATCCCATAAACCTCAAACATGGAAGAGTTGCAGAAGCCCTTTACTGTTTTCTGTGCCATTCAATTCACACCTTAATTCTTCATTAATTGATCTCTTTATTGTTAGACACAGCCACAATGTTCACAATGGTGGAATGCAAAACTGCTTCTTGTTCTAATATACAGTGTGCATCGTTTATTTTGACCAGGCATGTGTACCTGTTATGTGCTCCCCCGACTATATGCATGTATTTCATTGCTTTTGGTACCATGTACATTTGTGGCAATTAGAGCATAATTGATGCTTTTATGGTTATGATAATAAAACTCAACACGTGGTAAAGTTAGGTAAAGTTGATGGTGGCTCAGTTTAATATTTATTAAGTATTGTTTTGACTTGAAGTAAGATGATGATTTTGATGGCATCTTTCCCTAATCTTGCACAAATAACCTTCCACCCCCCCTGTTCACCTCAACCGTTAAGAACGTCACACTGCTTGGATTGGAAATCTGCTGCTAGTGATTAGTGAATATAGTTTGAGTCTTACTGTATGCTGGGCCTAGTTTGTTTATTTGCTTTGCATGACCCGAAACTGTTTGTTAAGGAGAATACCTTTCTTTAACTCAGTTAGAGCAAATCCCACTTTATATAATGCAACTTATGAACTTCATTGGAATTTGTAATTATGCGCAGCAGCACATTGTCAAGAAGTCACAGGAGACACAGGATCCTCACTCAACTGATGAGAGGTGAAACAAATAAACAGTCGACTCTATTCCCACTTGTGACTGTCTGTGCACTCACCAAAAATTCATTTCTACTTTAAATTAGCTTGCATAAATAGGCTGAAGTGTGCCCGGGAAGCACAAACACAAGACTCCCTGCCGGAAAGGCACAAAGGAGCAGTGCAGAACAGAATCTTTTGAAGGGACTCTAAAAGGGAATTAAGCAGGCCTGACGAAAAATTAAACTGGCACCGGTTTGAAAAGGGTTTCTTTTAGCTCCTCTCGTCTGCCTCCCCATTCTTTCTTCAGAACACATGGGGGCCCGCCAAGACACGGCAGTCCACACTGCAGATCTTTCTCCCATGCATGGATGAAAACCTCACAGTGTTAATCTGTCTGGTAATACCGTTCATTGTCTCGTGATGAAAACACTTTCTTTTAAATCTGGAACTCACTATTTGAGCTTCTTGTACAACAGTTAATATATTGTTGATGTAATTTTCTTGTTTATTCCAGTTTTGCAGAGCTGGGATTACCAGGATTACCAGATTTTCAACTAAACTGACTGTCAGGTGTGTTCTGGTGGTACAAGTTCACTGGATATGTAACTGTCCGGCTAAAAACGATGCTGTGCTTCTATTTGTAAGAGGTCAAAATCAGAGCACAGGTTCAGTAACCGGCCGTTCCTCTAGCACAGAAAAAATGGCTCTTAATGTTGGCTGTGTAAACAAATTATGCTTGATTAGTAGTTTACTATGACCTACATGATGAAAAGACAGAAGGCTTTACATCCATCTAATTGTGTGCAATATCTCAGATATGTCTCGACATAATTTCTTAAAATTTACCTTTGAACTTGTTTTAATTTGATGGTCAAAGGTCAACTGCAATGTAATTTTGGTCATGACTAAATAATTTATGTGCTCATTATGACAACATTTCACACAAAGTAACAGGATAAATGAAGTCATGACATTTTATATCCGCAAGATCCAAGGTCATTTTAACTGTGACATCATAATGATTCTGTAAAACACTTTCCTGGTCATCATTCAACACCATAACTCAGGCGACTGTCACCATATTTCACATTTGGTCAGATCTTGAATTGGTGAGATTAATTTTGGCTGCCCGCCTTGAAAATGTGAAAATTTACTAGATCTTCTGTTCTTCTGGCTGAAGATTTGTGTGAAGCACATTTTCATCCTTCCCTACATAAAATGATGGAGGGATAGAGTCGTCAGTATGTCTGTGAGTCTGCTTCTGTCCAGAGCATATCTCACAAACTGGACATACTAGCTTCACTAAACTTTACACATATATATTAAACATGATAAGTA
This sequence comes from Chaunax sp. Z400, assembly GCA_037577475.1. Classification (NCBI taxonomy): domain Eukaryota; kingdom Metazoa; phylum Chordata; class Actinopteri; order Lophiiformes; family Chaunacidae; genus Chaunax; species Chaunax sp. Z400. The sequence continues at coordinate 24,670,289 of CM075185.1, forward strand.
GTTGTGCCTTTTAATAATTTGACTTTTCTACAAGTCTTATTTTTTGATTTTAAGGTGATTCTTTAAATTTGATCATCTTCTCCATAGCATATATCCAAAACAATATACTCTACTCTAGGCTCACCAAAGGAATGGAGGACATGAAGTTGACGAATTTGTTAAAATGTGGGCATGTCAAGGGGAATGCCACTCCCATAAAATTTGTAGATTGTATTTATTGATATTTGAACCATTGTAATCCACCACAAGCTCGCTGATATCAAGCTTCAGGTGATTGTTGTTGCATCATGTGATGAAGCTCTTTATCAGTCACCACTTATATGAGTCTGGTCACATAATCGACTATTTTGTTAACTTTTATTAATTAATAGCGCTGTTGTCTGTGCCTTCTATATATCTGAACAATTACTGTTAAGAAAATTAAAAATGGCAACCAGAAACGTGCAAAGCAGCACATAAGTCATATTTGTGTACGACTGCCAGGAGAACACATCACTGGAGCTTTATATGGAGTGAAAGTGAAGTTATAAATTGAGTATTAGCCTGTCCAAACATGTCAGAGGACTCGGTTAGACATCCAATTATGGCTGTGGCTCTCTAAGGGCTAACGGCTGCAACAACTTTTATTAACTACTCTCTTATGAGAGCTGGATCCAAATGTTGTGCAAATCCTGACTTGATTGGTGAGGGGTCGGGGTTGACGTCTAATCCCATTCGAAGGGTTTGTTCATTTTCATGGCACTGGTCACGACAGTCTGTGTGGAGCTCTCACCAGCAGCTTAGAAGAAGTACTGGATAAGTGGCGGTTGCAATGAAACACGCAATAGACCTTGTCTGAGTGTATTTCAGCTTAGTTGTCATAAGTGTCAGTGAATGCCTCTTGTATATTGTACATTAAATATCCATCTCAGCTGGAGCCCCCGCCCCTTTCTGCTTTCCTCTTCTTGCCAGACGGTGATTAGATCAGTTTAGCACCGTGGCGATGTGCCCAAATGCCTCCAGAGACACAAATCTTGTTATTCTTCTGTGGCCTTTTTGCCCCTTGTTGTTTTTTTTATGTCTGCATTTTGTCATCCAGTGTTCAGTTCTTCATGGGTGACTCACTTGCATGGGCAGCGTGTTTTACGATGCCCAGATTAAGCAGCCTTGTTCTCTTTCATGCTGTGTGCTCCTCTTGCTTGCTCTTCCCCCTTCCCACGCGTTGTGCTGCACATTTATTATTTATGAATGCATGCAAAGCTACTTCTGCTGAGGCAAATGGAACGGGAACCCTGCTTTGCTCCAGTGTAAATAATGCATTTAGCACGAACTTGCAGTCTTTCAGAGGTATTGGTGGACATTTAGATTTTGGAGCTCAGTGTTGTTCTGGAGTCGTACTGGCCCAAAGCTTTGCTGTTTAGAGCCTCTCACACAGACTCTACTGTCCTAAAAGGGAGGCTAATGAGGTGCATTTACAAGAGGTCCAAGTTTCTTTTTTTTTGGTATTACACTTATGATGCAGAGCAGAGAGTTCAGCAACACCAGCAGCAGCAGCAGCAGCAGCAGCAGCACAGGGACTCATTACTTAAGCGGTGTTATGAATGGTAAGCATGGCTCGTTTTCCTAGAAGGTTCTGCTGTGTCACTATCTGGCCATGAACACAACAATACAATCAAGACTTTTTACTCATTGTCGATCTCTCCCATTCAGTCTGCCAATATCTCACTTTATGAGAATGTAATTTCTTTTTACACCTCATCCCTAAAGTTGAAATGGACCTATTTCAGAGTCAGTACAGTGAGTGCTGAGTGCGGTGGCAGTCCACTGAATCAAGGTGTGACATAATGAAGCAAATGTTGGTGCAGAATGTTGGACCAAAACTTTTGTATTGTCAGAGGTTTGGTTTCAGTAATGATGGATGAAAAGATGAAATGTGCCAAGGAGAAATGTAAGTTACTCACTTTGGGATGTTTCATTTTATATTTTGTGACATCTCCTGTATTCTGGGTATAAAAGGATTTATTTAACAGTATATGTACAAAAATATGCTATTTAATATTTATTTGAAAATAGAGTAAAATGTACTTATAATGAGTTACATCATAAACCAACCTGAACATGGACAAAAACATAGGGCTGTATGGTTTTCAGTCAAATTATAACCTCTCTAATGTCAGGATCAGACTATATGAGTCTGATATGTCAGATCAGGCGATGATGAGTCTTAAACTATTGTAGTGACTTGTTGCAATAGTTGACTGCACAGACCATCCTCTACATTCTGAATTTGAAACTCTTCCCTCAGGCCAGAGACTTAGAGTTCCTCGATTTAAGTGCAATGGGGTAAAAACTCTTTTGTTTCTTGTGTAATAATCCTGCTTCATTTGCACACAAAAAAATTAGGCTCAGATTTTGCCCATAAATGAACACTGCTCCAATTTGCACATGTATTTTTCTAGGATTTTAGAGATTGTTTTTTGTTTTTATGTCTTCTTTTTATATTGTAAGTTCAGGAAACATTTTATATTTATTATTAGTTTGTATTAGAAGTTGGCGTGTTCTTGTCTGTCATTGTGTTGTTTTGTGTTGTTGATGTTTTACCTGGTTACAAGATTCCCATCTGGAATAATTAAGTTGCTCAACTGAACTGAACACAATGGACCATAATCTGGCTGTTGGCCTTTGCTGCATGTCATAACCCTCATTCACTGCCCTCATTTCTCTTCTCCCTCTGCATTGTCCGCTGTCCAAAAAATATTGTTGTTAAAAGAATGATTTATTAGGTGGTGTTAAATGACGCTGTAATAGTTCACATCACAAAAACTGTTATAGTCTTGAAATTACAGGCTAAAAAGCTGATATGGATGTTTTGCTTGTCTGGAAGTTTGAAAAAGCTGATCATGTTCAGTGTGTGGAGCTGCTTCCTCAGTGATAGTCTCTGAAATTATCACTAAACCATTTATTCAATTATTCACATAAGCTCTTCAAATACCACTTGACGAGGTTATTTGACTAAAACAGACCCATGGCTTTCAGCAGTCAGAAAATACAGAAATCCTACAGTGACTATAAAATATGTAACAATGCATTTTCAAAAAACAAGCTCATGGCTGAGCAGGAGAGGCTATACAGGCACAGCAGACTTGACAAAGAGGTTAAAGATGGCTGCAGGGGGCATCAGGACTGCATTCTTATGTTTGTGTGTAAAATGGAATATTATATAAGGAGGGAATGATAGGACAGTGTTTGACATGTGTCCTAACATGCATGTGAAAATCACGGTGTACCAACGTTAAGTCCACATCCAGAGATTGTTGTTGTGCAGGTTTAGTGCTGTCGTTTCTCATTCTGCTTTTCTCTTGACAGGTCTTGCCTGCTCAGTCTGTCGTTGGAGCTAAATTGTATGAGCTATGGACCCGTGTGTTTATTCTAGAGTGACTTATATTGCTTTAAAGCAGCCGAATAATTTTCTGCTCCAGCAGACACATTGTTGGATGAAATGTGGAAATAAAGCTTGAAGATCCACTTAGCGTTACTTTGATCTTATTACAGCTTATGCCTGGCTCGCACATTCAGCTTATGTCAAAATACTTTTCACGCTTTTGAATATTCATTTAAGTCGGTAGCACACGCAGCCGACACAACAGCAGCTTGAGCCTGAATCAATATTAGTCTTGACAAAAGACTATTATTTAGAAAAATAACCAAGAAAAATCCAACAAACCTGCCTCAGTGTTTAAAATGCAAAAAAAAGTATCCGCAAGATCATAAATTCTGTGTCACTGAAATGTTAAACAAACAGTATTTACCACCATCATTTGTTTTTAAATTCAGACTGCGTTTTAGGTTTTGCATGTTATTATTCTTTGGCAGCTCTGCCAGTATGTGTGAAGAAGAGCTTCACTCATACAGACCTTCAAATTAGAGACTCAAACCTCCTGGAGCCCCTGGTATTTGTACCAGGTTTGGTGACATGATAAGTGTAATCCTACAATTTAACATATATAAGTAGTATATAAACAGTATGCTACTTATACGTAGTTGCATTTATAGTATAACAAATATTTTTAACACAATTTAAGGACACATAGTATGCAGCACATAACAGTAACCATATATGATTACACACATAAATGAGGCAGTGTGTTATTAAAGGTTTTATTTCTTTAATATTCTGTATGCTTTAATATTCATTCTTCATCTCTGAAATATTTTTATTTTTATTTTTTTAAATTTTATTTTATTTATTTATTTTTTTTACAAAAAAGCCTTATTGAAATTCCCCGCAGTGTGTTCAGTTGTATGTAGAAGTTTTTGGATCAAGTTTGCTCAGAAGCGGGATTTAAAATTTTATAGGATTTAAAATATTTTGTAGCATGTAGAGTATATTATTGTAGTATTACATATACTGTAGTATAATTATTATATCTGTTACAGATGCTTCACAGGACGACTTATAGGTGGTGACAAATTCATGTAACAGTTTATGTTTTTTTTAATTAAAACTTCTGTCACGGTTCAATCTGTATTTTTTAAGGAGATTAATGGAAACCCATTCATTTGTCTGTAACATATTTTAACATACTGTATGGTGACTTATAAATATGAATGTAACTGTACAGTATGTCCACAATTATCTTTTCTCTTTGTGATGCTTGGACGGAGACGTACAGAGAGCTGAATGCAGTTTTACTGTTTCATGACTGAATGAAAAAAACAGACCGTACCCTTACACTAGCAGCAGCGCTCTTAAACCTACAGTGACTCACCCTCTGTTCCCTCGTCTGTGCGGTGGGATGATGCAGTAGGACAGATATCTGATCCCTGCTCCGGTGTACCTTGTGTCCGGTGGCACAGAACATGTTGTGAGGACACAGGATGAGTCAGAAGCTAGTAGACCTTGGTGAACCACAGCAGTGGAGATGGAACAGAACGAGATAGAGGGACTAGCCAAGTGTGTCAGAGGACTGAGTTGACCTCTGCCTCTGCACCCGGGGGAGATATTTTCCAACAGGTCTGAGCCTAATGTTGGCTTCTGGAACTAAGTACTCGGCCTCCTCTGCTATGCCACTTCCAAAATAACACCACACCAAGCCTGGCGGGGAGTAAATGCTGGAACTCGGTTGCAGTCTTTCACCCCTGCCCGCTAAATTTACTGCTGTTTTTCATAACTCCAATTTTCTCTGTCGGCATTAGACATGGTGGGAGTCTGCGAGTCACATGGAGTCTGATTGTGGTGAGTTATTGAACCAGAATGTACTTTAAAAGTGAAACTATAAAATGTCCTCTCTGTTCGGCTCACTATCTTCACAGCACACAGTTGTTAATTCCATGTCTGAATGGAAGGCACTTTGTTCATCAGATATCTGGGAGCCGTTGTTAACTAGTGCGGACTAATTGGTCTTATAACACTTGCTGTTGTCCCTGGGAGCACAGCGGTGTGAGCTTTAAATGACAATAATACAATTGAATTTATAGAAGCACTAACCTATAAAATCATCTATAAAATAATCTATTTAAGATCACTGAACTTTAAACTTTTTCAGTTTATAATGATTATAAATACACAGAATTAATCTATAATTTTTTATTTATTTATTTACAATAGTTAATAATAATTAAAAAAAATAACCCGTAATTTTGAATCACATATTTCGCTAATGGAGGTTTTCTTCAGGATCTAGGATCAGTAGATCTGGAATATTAGGATCCAGATCAGACCAAGCGTTGTAGGGATTATCCATAAAATAAATTCTTTTTTGTCTTCCCTGTATGATGCTATCATATTTACGTGTAACATATTGTACATGACTGCTAACAGAACAATATGCTGCAGGTTCAGTTGAGAACATGCTACACTTCCCTGTCAAGGTATGATTTTGTCAGGTAATCAGTCCTGCTGAGTTAAAGTTGTTGCTGACAATGATGCTCAGCTGTCACTTCTTCTATGCAAATCTTTTTCTCTATCTGTAGGATTGTAGGGGACTTGTGGGTACAGAACTATGCTTTGGGCGAATTCTATCACTTTATGGAAAATGGCCTTTCCATTAATCCATCATTTTGGGATTTAAGTAGCACACTTTCCTGCTCATCCTGTCATTACAATAACACAGAAGTTTGGATTGCTAACGCCTCAGCTTCCAAGACATTTCTGCATTGCACCTTGTCATTATTATCAGGAAAAATGCTCTAAAACGAGGAATAGAGACAAATTTGAGACAGACGTCTTACCACATGTAGGAGAGGATGACATACTCAGCTCAGAGGAGCTGCCGGGATCCTACATGGGGTCTTACTGCTGTTAGGCAGCTAACATAGACATGCTATTTACATCCATGTGCATTGTCAGAGAAACACAAAACATGCATGGAAGATGGAATTATCAAAAATTAGAAATGTTGACAGTGAAAACTGAGTCCAATGACTGCACAGAAAAGTACCCATTTATTCTTCCTGCAAAGAGCTTATGAGACTAACACGCTTGATACAGAAAATAAATAAGCGCAAAGTCTATGTAGACTTCTGCAGTCGTCTTGAGATCTTCAGCCTTGGAGAGCAGGTCCTTCTTTTCATTCAGAATCCCCTTCGGTCTGAATTGTCACCACCTTTTCACTGGAGGCTAAACAGATCTACAAGTAGCAGACATGGTCCAAAGACTGAGCTTACTAGGGGGGTTCGGGGACAATATATAATAATATAACACTCTTTCTACTCTTTCTAATATAACACTCCTTCTAATCCTTAAATTTTGAATTCCCTGACTGCATTTAAAGGCATTTGGAGGGCAAAAATCAGATAATAGCTTTAAAATCATGTCAGTGGGCAGTAGCATGAATTATCTGTCAAGCAGTAATGCATGAGAATCAGGTTAAATGTTGTAGTGAATGATCCATCCCCTTTGATTTGTTCTCTCTCACTGTACATTCACTGCCTTTCCCTTCATCTGTGACTCCTCACTGGTCTCTCCTGTCAAAGTTTATTAAAAAATAATTAAGTGAAATTCTATACACCTTATTTATTTCATCTTTGTGTTTGAGTTTGCATCATTTTGGATTTTAATTACAGAAATGTGCCTCAAACAGTAAATAAACATAAGAAAGATGTGTTACATAATAATATCAGAGAATAATACTATATTATGACTCTATAATTATGCTATAGGTTTGTGTTGTTAAATTGAGCCTATAGGTTCCACTGTAATGACCAAAGAACATAAAGCTCTGTGGTAATCAGGCCTACACTGTTTGAATGTGATCAGGTCAGTTTGTGTTGAACAGCACAGGAACATAATGCTGATCCTATCCTGGTCACAGTGGGCAGTACCTGCTCTTCCTCTCTCATCATCTTCATCACCTTCTCTCTTTCTTTTTCTCTCTGTCTCTTTGTGTCCTGTATCACTTTTTTTTAATCAAACCTGAGCTATGACTGCAGCAGTCTTCTTTTCATTTCAGTCTGTGTCAGAGCACAAAGTAAACACGGGGTCAGGTGATAATTATAAGCAAATGTTAGTGGCCTCTAATTGGTTAATATTACAGTGAAATTAAAAATAAATATTGGGACCTCAGTTCGACATGCATTTAAACCCTTTACACAAACTGAATTAAAAGAAAAGCATTGAAACTTTCATTTAAGTCTACCAGTCTGACATGGGATGCATGAATTAAGCTCGTTAATTAACTCATGTGAAGCAGCCGGTTTATTGATACGCAAGATGTGGCATTGAGAGAGCGCTGAAGTTTGGAAATAAGAGACAATGCATGTGAGTGAACAGCAGCCTAACAGTATATTTTGATGGACTGAAAGGAATTTATTTACAATACAAATTGACAGATGAGTGGTTCATTGCACTTTGTGTGATATAGTTCATAGTTGAATTGAATGATATTACAAAAAATATGATCGCAATCATTTTTTTCCCCATATTCAGCAATATTGTTGTTTATATAACTATATATAGCAATGTAACTCAAAGTGTTAAGGTGATAAACATAAGCACAGCAAAATTCATCCATGACAATAACAGCCCACTGCCAAGCAGTGGAGCAGAGATACTAAACATGAGGTGTGATGACAGATGGCTCACTTCACTCTAAATCCAGACACTTTTCAGCAGACAAAAACAGACAAAGGATGTTTGTTTTTTTCCCCTGCGTATTTTACTTTTCCCCACAAGCTTCGTGTGCCCTTTCACATCATTCGGAGCATGTATTAAAATGAAGTTGATGGGCGGACCAGGCCCCTGGAGCCCTCCCATAGCACCAGGTCCACCTCATGCAAACAGGCAGCAACATAGAGAGCAGAGACATGGAGGAAAAGGTTGTTTCCATTTGCCAGGCTTCCACTATTTCTTCTCCAGAGGACATCCACTTTCACATTCACTTTCCTCACTATCAGCTCAAACAATACGTTGAAGTACAAGCAGAAAACTGCTGACTGACTGACTGTCTGCTGTAGGCTGTCAGATCCATCCATATATGGCTTATGTGTAATCCACATACGTTTCATCATGATCCTGTATTGATATATATTCAACCCCAGTAGTAAGTGTCATATATGTAAGAAAGTGTTACAGCAGGACTATAATGTAAGATTTGACCTAACGATGTGCTACATTTCAGCCGACTCTATGTCCTCTCTGTCAGAATAATGGCTGTTCATGTAACTGAGGGAAGGCTTGGCCTGAGGCTTGACCGCTGGTATTCAAGCATGTGTCATATTTAGAGAAGAGGTAAACAAAAACACATGGCATAAACAGCAACATTGATTTTCAGCAGCCACCTCGAGTTTGTCCACTCTGTCATTTATCAGCTATAACACACACCTCTGCTTAAGAAGTCCCATTTACTCTGTGCTGCTACAAGGCAATAGGTGCTCTGGGCAAAGTTTGTTTTGTGGACGAGTGTGTATGTGTGTGTGTGTGTGTTTGTGTGTGTGTGTGTGTTTGTGTGTGTGTATGTGTTTGTGTGTGTGTTTGTGTGTGTGTGTGTGTTTGTGTGTGTGTGTGTTTCTGTGTGTGTGTGTGTGTGTTTGTGTGTGTGTGTGTGTGTGTGTGTTTGTGTGTGTGTGTGTGTGAGTGTGTGTGTGTGTGTGTGTGTGTGTGTGTGTGTGTTTGTGTGTGTGTGTTTGTGTGTGTGTGTGTGTGTGTGAGTGTTTGTGTGTGTGTGTGTGTGTGTGTGTGTGTTTGTGTGTTTGTGTGTGTGTGTGTGTGAGTGTGTGTGTGTGTGTGAGTGTGTGTGTGTGTGTGTGTGTGTGTGTGTACACTTAGGTGTTGATTATGTCTATCCCTTTGTCCATCACCAGAGCGGAGCCCCTCTCCACAATGAAAAGATTTGAACCACACAAATAACAGAAAGAGCAACGGATCAAAGAGTAGAAGAAGCGTTATATTAGAAGGAGTGTTATATTAGAAGGAGTGTTATATTAGAAGGAGTAGAAGGAGTGTTATATTAGAAGGAGTGTTATATTAGAAGGAGTGTTATATTAGAAGGAGTGTTATATTAGAAGGAGTGTTATATTAGAAGGAGTAGAAGGAGTGTTATATTAGAAGGAGTGTTATATTAGAAGGAGTAGAAGGAGTGTTATATTAGAAGGAGTGTTATATTAGAAGGAGTAGAAGGAGTGTTATATTGGAAGGAGTGTTATATTAGAAGGAGTAGAAGGAGTGTTATATTAGAAGGAGTGTTATATTAGAAGGAGTAGAAGGAGTGTTATATTAGAAGGAGTGTTATATTAGAAGGAGTAGAAGGAGTGTTATATTGGAAGGAGTGTTATATTAGAAGGAGTAGAAGGAGTGTTATATTAGAAGGAGTGTTATATTAGAAGGAGTAGAAGGAGTGTTATATTAGAAGGAGTAGAAGGAGTGTTATATTAGAAGGAGTAGAAGGAGTGTTATATTAGAAGGAGCAGAAGGAGTGTTATATTAGAAGGAGCAGAAGGAGTGTTATATTAGAAGGAGCAGAAGGAGTGTTATATTAGAAGGAGTAGAAGGAGTTTTATATTAGAAGGAGTGTTATATTAGAAGGAGTGTTATATTAGAAGGAGTAGAAGGAGTGTTATATTAGAAGGAGTGTTATATTAGAAGGAGTAGAAGGAGTGTTATATTAGAAGGAGTGTTATATTAGAAGGAGTAGAAGGAGTGTTATATTGGAAGGAGTGTTATATTAGAAGGAGTAGAAGGAGTGTTATAGTAGAAGGAGTGTTATATTAGAAGGAGTAGAAGGAGTGTCATATTAGAAGGAGTAGAAGGAGTGTTATATTAGAAGGAGCAGAAGGAGTGTTATATTAGAAGGAGCAGAAGGAGTGTTATATTAGAAGGAGCAGAAGGAGTGTTATATTAGAAGGAGTAGAAGGAGTTTTATATTAGAAGGAGTAGAGTGAGTGTTATATTAGAAGGAGCAGGAGTGTTATATTAGAAGCAGAGGGAGTGTTATATTAGAAGGAGCAGAAGGAGTGTTATATTAGAAGGAGCAGAAGGAGTGTTATATTAGAAGGAGCAGGAGGAGTGTTATATTAGAAGGAGCAGGAGTGTTATATTAGAAGCAGAAGGAGTGTTATATTAGAAGGAGCAGAAGGAGTGTTATATTAGAAGGAGTAGAGTGAGTGTTATATTAGAAGGAGCAGGAGTGTTATATTAGAAGGAGCAGAAGGAGTGTTATATTAGAAGGAGCAGAAGGAGTGTTATATTAGAAGGAGTAGAAGGAGTGTTATATTAGAAGGAGTGTTATATTAGAAGGAGTAGAAGGAGCGTTATATTAGAAGGAGTGCAAGGAGTGTTATATTAGAAGGAGTAGAAGGAGTGTTATATTAGAAGGAGTAGAAGGAGTGTTATATTAGAAGGAGCAGAAGGAGTGTTATATTAGAAGGAGCAGAAGGAGTGTTATATTAGAAGGAGCAGAAGGAGTGTTATATTAGAAGGAGTAGAAGGAGTTTTATATTAGAAGGAGTAGAGTGAGTGTTATATTAGAAGGAGCAGGAGTGTTATATTAGAAGCAGAAGGAGTGTTATATTAGAAGGAGCAGAAGGAGTGTTATATTAGAAGGAGTAGAAGGAGTGTTATATTAGAAGGAGCAGAAGGAGTGTTATATTAGAAGGAGCAGGAGGAGTGTTATATTAGAAGGAGCAGGAGTGTTATATTAGAAGCAGAAGGAGTGTTATATTAGAAGGAGCAGAAGGAGTGTTATATTAGAAGGAGTAGAGTGAGTGTTATATTAGAAGGAGCAGGAGTGTTATATTAGAAGGAGCAGAAGGAGTGTTATATTAGAAGGAGCAGAAGGAGTGTTATATTAGAAGGAGTAGAAGGAGTGTTATATTAGAAGGAGTGTTATATTAGAAGGAGTAGAAGGAGTGTTATATTAGAAGGAGTAGAAGGAGCGTTATATTAGAAGGAGTACAAGAAGTGTTATATTAGAAGGAGTAGAAGGAGCAGAAGGAGTGTTTTATTAGAAGGAGTAGAAGGAGTGTAGTATTAGAAGGAGCAGAAGGAGTGTTATATTAGAAGGAGTAGAAGGAGCAGAAGGAGTGTTATATTAGAAGGAGTAGAAGGAGTAGAAGGAGTGTAGTATTAGAAGGAGCAGAAGGAGTGTTATATTAGAAGGAGTAGAAGGAGCAGAAGGAGTGTTATATTAGAAGGAGCAGGAGGAGTGTTATATTAGAAGGAGCAGAAGGAGTGTTATATTAGAAGGAGTAGAAGGAGTTTTATATTAGAAGGAGTAGAGTGAGTGTTATATTAGAAGGAGCAGGAGTGTTATATTAGAAGGAGCAGAAGGAGTGTTATATTAGAAGGAGCAGAAGGAGTGTTTATTAGAAGGAGTAGAAGGAGTGCTATATTAGAAGGAGTAGAAGGAGTGTTATAATAGAAGGAGCAGAAGGAGTGTTATATTAGAAGGAGTAGAAGGAGTGTTATATTAGAAGGAGTGTTTATTAGAAGGAGTAGAAGGAGTGTTATATTAGAAGGAGTAGAAGGAGTGTTATATTAGAAGGAGCAGAAGGAGTGTTATATTAGAAGGAGTAGAAGGAGTGTTATATTAGAAGGAGTAGAAGGAGCGTTATATTAGAAGGAGTGCAAGGAGTGTTATATTAGAAGCAGTACAAGGAGTGTTATATTAGAAGGAGTAGAAGGAGTGCTATATTAGAAGGAGTAGAAGGAGTGTTATATTAGAAGGAGCAGAAGGAGTGTTATATTAGAAGGAGTAGAAGGAGTGTTATATTAGAAGGAGTGTTATATTAGAAGGAGTAGAAGGAGCGTTATATTAGAAGGAGTGCAAGGAGTGTTATATTAGAAGGAGTACAAGGAGTGTTATATTAGAAGGAGTAGAAGGAGCAGAAGGAGCGTTATATTAGAAGGAGCAGAAGGAGTGTTATATTAGAAGCAGTAGAAGGAGTGTTATATTAGAAGGAGTAGAAGGAGCGTTATATTAGAAGGAGTACAAGAAGTGTTATATTAGAAGGAGTAGAAGGAGCAGAAGGAGTGTTTTATTAGAAGGAGTAGAAGGAGTGTAGTATTAGAAGGAGCAGAAGGAGTGTTATATTAGAAGGAGTAGAAGGAGCAGAAGGAGTGTTATATTAGAAGGAGTAGAAGGAGCAGAAGGAGCGTTATATTACTCTCAGTATGTAAGATACAGTATTTTGTTATATTTACTGATGTCCCTGAAATAATAAAGTGCATAGAATCCAACAATGCTACCAGTGTGCAGTCATGCTACAGAAGCTGCTCCGTCACAGTGGTTCTTTGAGGTGAAAGCTAATGTCGGAGCTATAATGTTGCCATGTTCTTCATCATAGTTAAGCATGGAAGCCAAAGTATTGGACAAATATAAATTCCCATCTTTCTAAGTTTGGTCATGCTTGACTGATTTTTGTGAGTTCTCTTGAGTCTGAAAACATTTTTTTTTTTAGAGAAATAGCTGATATACCTTTACCCAAGCAATCACAACTGATCACTATAAAAAAAAAAGGCACAATGATTGGGGGGAATGTGACATCTGCAAGAATGGTACAGCTGGGGCAACAGGAGTGGGATTGTGCCATTGGCATTCTAGAGGCAGGGAGGTCCACCAGACAAACTCTTCATGCTGGTGAATGCTGACAGTTCTATAATTGTGCATCTACGCCAGCATCATGTAGCCAGAGGAACAATGAAAGATTGCCCACGCCCTGGTCGACCACATGTAACGACCCAGAATCAGGATCCACATTTCCGCCCCCTGCACCTGAGAAACAGCTTCTGACTGGCTCTTGCTGCAGCAGCAGACCTTTGGCACCCTTTATTGGCCTGTACCTACCAAAGCAGTAAGAACTCATCCGAAGCATGATGGAATATGAGCTTGACAACCTCACACTGGTGCTGATGGGATGCCACTGCTGGGCCTGTGTGTGTGCCCAGTCTGTGGAGGAGAATGAGGTCACAGCTCTGGACTGGCCAGTGATGAGTCCCGAACTGAACGCCATTTAAAACCTGTGGAGTTTTGAGTGAGTGAACATCCTCCACAGTGGGCTGCCATCCCAGAGGATGACATCTGGAGGTTGTGTCCTTCCATGAGGAGGATTACTGCTGTAATCAATGCTGACAGGGGACACACTAATTATTGATTGGATAAAATGCTTGATACTCCAGTGATGTCACCTGCGAAATTTACCGTGCAATTTACATTGCTTGATTTTATTTCTTCTTATCTCTTTGTTTTCGTCACCAGTTAAAATACGATAATCATTCAAAGTTAATAAGGAACAAAATACGGATTAATATTTTCATATGACACAAACTACCCAAGCAGATTAGCAAATAAATACAGTGATGTGTTTACCTAATATCATTGCTTTCGTCATTGCTGTCATCGCGTTAGGACCCATCACTTTAATCATAAATGTCAACGTTATTGTGGCAGTAAATGAAAAGTAAAAGATCACCAAATCAGTAGTATTATTAGATGAATCCCATGCATGTCAGTACAACATTTTAAAATCTCAATCCAATTTATAAGCTGTTGAGATATTTCAGCCTGGACCAAAGTGGTGGAACCTCTGGCACGACTTCCTTCTATAGGGCCACAATGGTAGAATTGCTTGAAAATGGACATGAGAAAGTCAGTGGTTCCTGTTCTTGCTCTTAAAACAAGGAGTCAGTAACTAGTAATAAGCAGTTAGATCAGGTCTCCTTACATAAAAACACATTTGGACAGGGTGTAATTGTGTCAAAAATAACCAGAAAGTTAATTTATTAGAGGATATAATATGTTCACACATTGGAGCGGATGTGTGGGCCTGCTGTGGACAGACCAATGAAAATAACTTTATATTCAAAGTGATCATAACAATAAATGTGTATGTGTGCCTCCGGCATGTAAAAATCTGCCGTAACCTATCAGGAAATAGGTTTTCCCTGATCGGGCCATTTTATGATGAGCCACCTGCTCTCAGTGCCACATCCATCAGGTGGAATAATTGTCCTGTTAACCAACTCCAGCAGGCCACCTGAACACTACCAGACACAAGATGGAAATTGTAATATTAGATGCAAGATTACATTTAACTCTTGTTTTGGAGTAAAACCTGTAATTCTGCTGCCCAACTCCAAAATGTACAAACAGTCACAGACAGTTTGTCTAGACAATCATTTTCAACAGCGTGGCAACATGCACTCAAATTCCAATTATTTCTCGAGTTCAGCTGTCAGGGCGGATTATTCATTTTTCTTCCTTTCTTGCTATCAATAATTGCAAAGAAGTAAAAATTAGATTGGGAACAGAAGCTGAAATATTGAATCTGGGTTTAAATTTACATATTGGTGATAAGACGGATAAATAAGGTAATGATAAAAGGAGAAATTGAAAGTAGTGTCTGTCAATTGATTGAAAAAAATCAATCAAGTTAATCACAATTGTAGGCTGTGATTAATCATGATTAATTGCAAATTTAAAATATTAGTATTACTTGTACTTTTCATGGGAGTTAAAACAAAGTGAATATTATATTAACTCATGACTGAGTTGTGCTTCTGCTCTCTCAGCGTTGCCTTTAGTGGGTCGAATTCTTAAATGTGGGCACAGACTGGAGAGGCTTGTTGAACTTTCAGCTCTGCCATGTTTGCAGGTCTGTGTTTGAAAACAACGCAGGGCATCTGTTCCAATGGTGGACTCATTGCTGATGCGACCTTATTACCAGTGCTATTGAAGATGAAACTTCAGACTTGTGATTCGGTGGAAAGATATGTATGCACAACTTTGGTTGTATCTGAACTTCCATCTGGAAGCTTTTTAAAAACTAAATTTGCTGTTCAACACACCGAGGGATATCCCCTCAGGCTGGACTTACAGGAAGAAATTTTGGTCAAACTTGGTGATGTGATTAATTTGCGTCAAAAAAACATTATGCATTAATGTTGACAGCCAAAATTAAAAGTAGTAAATTAAAATTGAAGTTGAATAGTCTGAAGTAGAAGTACCATATTTGTGTTTGGAAACATCTGGCCATCATCTGGTCTGGTGTTCGAGGCGTTACGTCTGCGAAGCTACTGGGAGCGCAGGTGAAAATTTGTTTCCTAACTCTGTGGGAGTTAATCCGACTGGTTAGTCCCCAGTGAACCTCCTCAGTCACCCTGGATGCTGCAGTGTGTAACTGTTCTGTAACGAAAAGTTCTGCAGAGGCCAGATTCACACAGTGCCTGTAGCCAACCACAGTGTTAAAACCAATGTGGAGTTGTTTAAGATGCAGTTCATCAAATGACATATACAGTCATGTTAAATTCATTGTTTCTTACCAAAATATATTGATCTTTTAGGTCTTATACATTTCCTGTATTTCCTTCCTCATAAAACATTAAAACAGAGCTGATGCTTGGAAGAAAGAGAAAACCTTTGTTGTTTAAATCACATCGCTTGCTTGCAATGTCATTACTTTGAAATGAAACTTGTTCTTTGGCAGTCGTTCCGAAACTTGATTTTTCAGAGAATATCGAGGCTTAGATAAATTTGTAGGCTGAGTTTGTCTTGATTGACAGGTGTCTCAGCCTTTCAAAATCAGCTCATGAGGTCGTTGCTTGTTTGCCTCAGCTCAGGTAAACCCAGCCTCCAACACATTTAAAAATGTCTTCTTTTTTTTTTTTTTAAAGCTGGATCATTTAGCTTTAACACCTGGCCAGATGGAAAATAGTGTAAAGGTAAATCTCAGGCCTCAAACAAGCCTGTAGAAATCTATTGGTAATGCTGTGTGTTTATGTTTGCCAGCCGTCTCTGTGTGTAACAGTCTGATTGCATCAGCTGTCTGTCTGATATAGCGCACAGAATTAGAGCCTCGTGTTAAGATCTCACTCAGCTCTGGCTGCCAGTACAAAGGCTGTCGCAGTAAAAACGTCTCCCTCAAATACGCGCCTCTGCCAGATAAGGAGGGCTGATCTCTTTGCATAAAAACAAGCATTTTACTAATTTTAGTGACAGCACTGAAACACAGTTCAAAGCTGAGCTGTGATTTGCAGCTTGCTTTCTCACAAGAGAGAGAAGAGACCATGTTCTGCTGGCAGGAAGATGAGCCACAGATTGCATTGCTTGCTCTGCTCTCTACAGGCCTCTCAGATGGAGATGGAGATAGAGATGGAGATGGAGATGGAGGGTATTACTGGACAACAGCCTTCTGAAAGTACATGAGGATTACTGAGCCGAGAACATTAAGACAGACCACACAAACAGCATTAGTCAGCTCCCAGGTAGCAGGGTGACAGCAAGTGGGATAGAAGGAGACAGCGAGCGTCAACAGACTTCATTCGTTCTCGCTGTCTCCACATCTAAATTGGTATTATAAATTGCGCTGTGT
This sequence comes from Chaunax sp. Z400, assembly GCA_037577475.1. NCBI lineage: Eukaryota > Metazoa > Chordata > Actinopteri > Lophiiformes > Chaunacidae > Chaunax > Chaunax sp. Z400. The sequence continues at coordinate 24,687,071 of CM075185.1, forward strand.
TAATACTGAGTTGCCAACACTTTTGGCTCTCAGGCTCTGTCTCACTCTGCTCAGACAAGTAAAATGCCTCATCACAAGCCACGCCTTTATTATAAATACAGTATATATATATATATATATCCAGTGGTTATTTGAGGAGGGCTGCAATGGGACGATGCCTTAATTTCTTTTAAATGTAATCAAAAATGGAGGCTCTTTCATGTTTAGTCTTCCTAGGGACAGTTGAAAACCACTACGTGTCACATCCAAGACCGTGGCGATTATTAAAAGCAGCATGGCTCCACAAAGCACAGATCATGACGGCACCGAAAATGTGATATTTTACTTTGCCCTGAATCAAGATAGACGTTAAGATGTTCCGGACCTTTGCTTAACTGGACCTCTTTGAATCAAAGTATGAAATAACCTCATCCATCACAGCAGCAGGAACAGTATGTGCATCTCCAAAGTGAGACAGGCATTATGTGCATTTACACACCTGGCACAGCAGTGATAACTTCATCAATTATTCCTAACTAGTAATTATCCCCGCCACGGCGACAGGCTCTAATGGATCCAGTTGACATCTTGCACTTTTATCCACTTTAAACACTTTAGAGTCAAATCATTTACAACATCACACATTGGTTGTCCTGTAGCTGCGTCTTCTGCTTCATCACAGCTGAGGGGACATTTTTATTTAACTGAAAATAAACTCTGGAAAAGCGATGATATTTGTTCTGTCCTGTCAAATTCATTATCAGTGGGTTTTTTCTTTTGGTTTTCCTGCTTAAATTTAAAGCCTTAAAGTCTCATAGTATTTCCAGTGACTACGCACGTGTCCCCATAAAGGACACAATCTGCCAGTCATCTAAATAAAGCATTTAAGATTCAACATCTCCTTCCGGGAAGAGTGTCTCATTAACTGGAAGTGAATAGACAATCCACAGCACGATGTGACTACTATTTTTGCTGTGATATTTTCTCCTGAAGAAATAGTCCCCGTGAAAAAACACGGTGAGCCCTGTTGCATTTTCACCTCCATTATATGAGAATGGAGGAATCTAATTAGCCACAATGGCTGCATCCATATTGGACTCTGTTCTGTGTTTCTGATTATTAGCATCTGCTATGGATCGACAGCGTGAATTAGCACGTCAAAGATCACCAAATATTTACTTTGCCAAAGACAGCATTCATTGCTGCAGTAGCACGTTGCCTGGCCTTAACAGAAGGCTGTTTCTCATATGTGTTGTCATGGTTATTATTTAGATTTTCTTTGCAGCATGTAGTGATGTGGCGCTCAGCAGGTTTATCCTTCTCACAGCAAAGGTGTCCTGTTAAAGCTCTGTAGATCCACGCTTTTCGATTTCAGGAGTTACTCTAATTGATCATCTCTGACTGCCAAGCTTTGGGGTCTTGTTGACATGAGCCAGCCTGCAAATCTCAGTGTTCATGTGATGCAAATATGGCTGACCTCTGATGTTTTGTCTTTTTTGCTTTCCAGAATGTGGGAGAGGGACCTACAGGGCATGTGCAGAACGGCGCTGCTGTTGGCCATCTGTTTGTTGTCTCTCTGGGGACTGACCAACGCATCATCACACAGAAGCCACATAGGTACAGTACAATGATGCATGTGCTACTCTGTTATTTTTCCAAGGCATTTTGTCTAGAACAAGCCATGTCTGCTACTTCTGGCTCCATTGGGGGAAGGATTAGAGAACAATACTGGTGTCATTTTATTAATTCATATTTTTCCGAATACAGCCATTGCATATGAAGTCTTAGAAGTGTTCTTAATGTGTTTTGGAAAATAATGAGAGCTTCTGATTTCCAGGAGGAAAGACAGCAGCATCACTGTGACTGTAGAAAATAGCAGCAGGATAGATATTTAATGGATTATGGCAGCATTTTAAGCTCCTATAACTAGAATTATGTTTTTACAGCCCATTTATTCAGCACAAAAATCAACAGTAAGATGCATCATAACACATATGATAGAGTTTATATTGCATCAGTATATCATAACTCATTGTAGGCTTCAGGTGGATTACGGTGGAGTTCTCTCCATTCTGAAGAAATTGGCACAGCAGTCACAGTGTGTCACAACCAGTTCTTTTCCGCTCAGGTCATTGGGATGTGCTGACCACAGTTCACCTCGCTGGCTTTTTAAAAAGAACCTGATATAATTAGCCGAGCCCTCTTTTTGCTTTCCTCCTCACCAGCGAGGCAAAGATGCACTGTAAGGTTGCGTTTTATGCACATGGGAATTCAGCGATGTGGCGGTCATGCAAGTGAAGCATTACATGGGGAAAAAATAATAGCAGTTACAATAAGTTTGTGCATGTACAGTATGTCTGTGTGTGTGGCAGGGCAGAATCACAGAGAGATCGCCTGATCCCTGGGCATATCGGTATATAATGAGCATTATTCCACCGGAGGACAAAGAGCACACAATGTCTGGAGGGAGATGACTCCATGTCAGCTCAAAACAAAAACATGACCAGCAAAAGACTTTGATAGGGCGTCAAAATTAAGGGCCATGACATGATGGACCACACAGGAATAAGTGGTCATTATATGAAAGACAAGGCATCATAGCAGGTGTCTTGTTGCAAACCTAGTGAAAGACGGAAAAGAGAGAAAAGCTGTGACAGCAGGATTAAATCTGGCAGCTTAATTTATGGCTTCACCAGCTGCTGAATAGTCTTACCACGTTTATCTCCATTTCAGATTCATCTGTGACTTCATTGTTGTTAATATTCATCAGCCTGAAGAGGAGAGCACCAATTAATTTTGCTGTCGCTGTGTTCCAAACCCACACTGTACACAATTACTACAAAGTATACACTACATGCTAATTTTCACATTCTCGAGAAAAAAAATATACCTTCCTGTTGAGCACTACAATAAGAAATGCCACAACATTTGTGGTCACGGACATGGATTAAACAGTGAGTTTGTAAAGCTGCTGCTGATGTAAAACCTGTAGAGCTGAATGTCTTAAGGTGCCAAATAGTGTTATTTTGAATGTTCCCAGTGCTGCTTCACCTCTGACAATAATCACGTTTTCCATCTATATTCATCTGTTTGGTTTCATATGGTGAAACAATTGAACTTGGCAGATGTTTTGGCATAAAAAGGAAATGTTTATTTTGCACTCACGGGAAGGCAGAGGCAGCTTTGCTTGCTTGCGGTTGCTCCAGCCTCAGACTTGACTAATTCCCAGTGGGGTAGAAACATGTTTATTTACATACATTACTGGGACAATTAGAGCCATTGTTAATGTGTTAATGCTATTAATCTCACTGTGGGTTTCCTCCAATGAGAAGATGAATGAGAAGAGCACGGAGAGTGCATTCCTCCGCCAAGGCCAATAGTCCACTCTTCAGACTGATCTGCATATTCACCAAAATCCATCATATTCATTTGGCTTTACCTCTAAAACTATCAAAGATATACCAGAGTCGTTCATGCCTTAATGAATGCTCAATAGTTAATTTACACATTGGTAGTAGTTTCAGGTTTATAGTCCTATTTGTTAACAGCTGAAAAAAGACCACCCCCAATGAAAACATATTTAAATCCAATAGATCCATCATTTTCTTTAACGCTGTGAAATAGTTTTGTCCTTCAACATTTTCTTACATAAGAATTACTCAGTCTATTTCCACGAATCCACGAATCGAGGGGCATGGGCCACGTGAGCTAATGTGTTCAGCCTCGGCAGAGGTTTGTCCTCTGCTGCAGGGGTTCCAACTCCCACTATCCCCAGAGGTGGTTGACGCATACAAACATTAAGTGCACACGTACTAATATGCTTATCCAAACACACAACACGCATATTTAGTTGCATGGTTTTATTTTATATTCGACTACTATTTATCTTTTGTAAGAATCATGGCTACAATAGACTATTTTAGCCATAAAATAGAAACAGAAACAGAAACCCTCATCCATGCCTTCATCCCCTCCCGTCTGGACTACTGTAATGGAGTTCTGTCTGGGGTTCCCAGCAAAGCCCTAGACAGACTCCAGTATCCAGTATTTGCAGAACTCAGCTGCCAGGGTTCTCACCTGCACCAAGCCCTGGCAGCACATCACCAGAGTCCTCGTCCACCTCCACTGGCTCCCAATCAAGTCTCGCATAGATTACAAGATCCTTCTTCTCACTTACAAATCCCTCCGTGCCCTTGCCCCGCACTACTTAACGGACCTCATCCATCCCTATACTCCGTCCAGGAAGCTGCGGTCCTCAGACGGGGGTCTGCTTTCCACCCCCGACACCAAACTGCGAACGTTTGGAGACAGAGCCTTCAGCGTCGCAGCCCCCATCCTCTGGAACTCTCTCCCTCCCCTGCAATCCACAATGCAAGAAACACCTCAAACGCCACCTGTTCACCAAGGCCTACTATATAACTTCAGCTAACACTGTGAACTCTCTCATCCACTGCCATTACTGTTTTTCAGCTGTCTTTAGTCTTGTTATTATTTTTCTTTTGTGCCCAAACTATGTAAAGCATCCTTGGGTCTCTTGAAAGGCGCTATATGAATTTAAGTTATTATTATTATTATTTCTAATTATTTTAAATTTGATTTGATTTTTGGAAATCATCTCCCGACCCCACCACTGGTGTCTACCCCTGCTCTACTGAGTGTCATTACAGTCCCCAGAGAAATTAATGAAAATGTTGAAAAACACCAAATGTTAAAATGTTAAAGAAAGTGGAAAAATGTCTTTGTATGCCCCATATCAAAACTGAATGGGTTCCTTCCCTTGCCCATGCTCCATCCTCCCACTAAATGTCATGTAGATGCATCCAGTAATTTTTGCAGAATCATTTTGACAAACAAAATTTTGGAATTGGAATTTTGAGTAAGTATTTAAAAAGTGCACTGAAACATTTTGAGTGCTCTGTTTCACAACGTGCAAACAAAATGCAGACAGAAAAGCTGCAAAAAAAGAAACAAATGTGGTGATGAGACATTTTTAGAAAAAGTTCAATAATAAGGAACATAATAATATAATAATAATAATATATAATATTTTTATATTTTAGTGAGCACATAACAGTCAGAGCCTTTAGAATATGTGATGCTGTGGATGCAGCATGTTTATTGAGCTCAGCATATTTAATGTGATAGCAGTTAAAAGCATCTTCTGTTTCCTTTTCTCATGAATACAACCAAGTAACATGAGGTAAAATATACAATAAAACTGAGTGGACACAACCTGTCAAAATACTGTTGTGTACTTTGGGAGTGCTTGGTCCAAAGCACACAAGTTCTTTCTTGTTTCAACACAACAGTGCCAATGTGAAAAAAAAGTGAGGCCAATAAAGAAAAGTGTGTCTGTATTCAGAGTGGAAGAACTTGAGCCGCCTGCAGAGAGCCAGAATGTTTGAGATGAACTGGAACAGACTTTAAGTCAGACTTCAGGGAGACGATCCCTGTAGAAATCCATCCCAGAGGAGTGAGGGCTGTAAAAGTTGCATATAGATGGTTTCAGATGTTGGTCAGTCACTCCAAAAGTTTCATGATCTCCAAAAGTTTCGGGCCACGTGGAACTCCATGTAGTTGATGCTTATTTTTACCTGCTCGCGTGATAATTTAATCAATACATTCAATATTTCTTGACTGTGTTCGGTGTTTGCAGACTGACAGGAGAGTCAATCCCTTTGTTTGACAGCAAACCTGTACAATAATCCATTTAATCTTTCGGCTTACATCGCTGTCTCTTTGGTTTTGCATTTGTCCTGCTCTTGTGGTTTGCGCGCTTGTCTCTGTGATTTATTAGGAGAGAAAGAGGCGGCCAACACAAGTAGCCTGGCCCCATTCTCCCAGAGCTGCACTGACACTTAGGTAATCACACAGCCTGTCCGGAGCCACAGAGGTCGCGTCAAGGTGGGCCCAATAAACAAACCTCTTTAGCCCCTCTGTTTGTGGAGGTGGGGGCTTCGCCAAAGCAATTGAACCTTTCACCATAGCCTGACTGAGCTCACAGCATTCACGAATAGCCGCTGTAATAAGACCACTGCATCCCCCAGAGCACCATCTGCATTCATTAGCTGCTCATGAAGGAGTTGAGAGGAAGAGGAAGGGTGAGAGAGGGTGTGCGGGGAGAGTTCTGGGGAGAGAGCGAGTGTGATAACAAGTACCTTGCGGCTGGACAATTTGTTTTGGTCCTGTCGATAGGATTTAGACTGATGATGTGCCCGGGTCAAACGGCGGCCTCATTACTCAGCTATTTAGATACTCGGATACTTTTTTTTTTTTTTAGCAGTAACTCACTCTGTCTCATTTAATATACAGTAATCAAGCTATGTGTGGTTTATCGGTGTGTATGTGTGAGGGCAAACTCTGAAATGTGTTAAAGAGGAAAACAGGCGTGAAAAAACATTTCCCACTGAGGCTGTCTGATGCAAGATGGCAGCAGCTCCTTCGCCTTGAGATAAAAAACGCTCTAAGCGGTGCCCTTTACACGTCGTAAACTCTGTTACATTTTTAAATATAAGGCATTAAGCTACATGACTTATGGATAGCTTCACAAATTAAAATCAAAATGACTTTGGAGCTCAGGTTTACGCTGTGTTTAATTCAAGGTCTCGTTCCATATTCACACACACACAAGGGGCCAGGCTGCCTTATTAATAAGATGAAACTGTTCACTGGCTCTCATTTGAATTTAGTGGAATATTTCCATATTTGCTTATGGTAGAGACTTTCTAAAAACTGATGCAGTCTAATGGCTCCTTCTCAAGATGATTTTCATGCTTCAGGGTTTGCTTTTTTTGTATTCTATGCAAATTGCCTTTAACGTTTTTTTTTTCTCCCATTTTCATTTTCAGTGTTTTTAATATCAGGAACAAACTGATAGTCCTGAGCCCAAAATAATAGCAGAAGCCATCATATATATTTTTTCGCTCCCCAGCTGTCCAAGTTTTTTTTTTTTGGGGGGGGGGGGTCTTTTTCCCCCCATATATTAATATGTCCTATTAATATAATTGTAAATTAAAATATGCTTACTCAATAAATTAGGATTGTTCCCCTGTGCCAGCCTGGAGGGAAAAAGGCAATGGAGAATGCGTTTCATGCATGATGGTCTTTGATGAGAACCAGGCAGCAGCCCAGTACATGTATAGTGTTTAAAGCCTGAGATTATTTTAGAAATGCAAATAATTTGTGACAGTCCAACTTTTAATGGCTCTGGGGTAGATTCACTTATTGTGTCTTTAACATTTTTTAATAATCGTGAAATTGCTAGATGATTAAAAAAAAAGACATTTCTTCTAATGTTGCATGGTAGTCTCGTCATTTAATAATCAACTGCTTCTTTCTTTCTCTTCATTCACTGACTAACCGATGAAAATACAACTGAATCCACCTGTCTGTCTGTACTGAATACCTTTACATACCTAATTAGATGATTCTCTGCCCACACAGCAGTCACCTTACTGTTTTAATAGGCCTTACTGGTCGTTGTGTTGTTTTATTACATGTTTGTAAAAGTGTGATGTTCTGACAGAGTAAGAAACGTATTAAAACAATATATGTTATATATGCAGTAAAATCCTTTGGTTTGTTACACCGTTAAACACAATCCAGTATTTCATGACATCAGTGTATTTTTACTGTAATGTTTTTATGTAATTTTATATGTGTGTATAACAAAATATGCATTATATTACATGGTTGGGTTTAAGGATGTACTTCAATTTGTGCTGATAAATCAGATTCAAACATTTGATTTGAGTGATTGTAAAGAATTAAAGTAACAGTAATAACTTAATAACCTGCATCATCATACTGATGAGATTAGAATCAGAGCTTGAGCTTCTACTTTAGTGTCGGAGGTGTTGTCTGGACTTGTGAGAAAATTACGACAGTCATTTTTGGCATGGATGTTAATTAACAACATTTCCTCAATATGTTAATTTTAATGTAATTGGTCAGCATTGAGTTTCCTCTAGAAATATATTTGCAGTTCTAAAATTCATGTATCTTATGTCCTGTAAAGGGAATCTCTAGGTGCCAAGAAAAGTCTTTTTCCACTGTTACAAATGTTACATTATTTAAATAGAAATATTATATATTAATGTATTCAGTTATACTATACTGTATATATCTGACTAGTTCAACGCAGGTCATCGGGAAAAAGAAAAAGTGTGCAATAGAGGAGCAGTTGGATAAATTGTGCCCGAGTGCAAAACAAGCCAACGTTTTTTCAGTGGCTGTCCCACATGTCAGCCAGTGGCTCATTTGTCAGTTCAGCAAATTAGGGAAAAAGAATTTAAATGAGGAACAATGGGAACAGATCCCAGTTAGCTGAACCCAAACTCTGTATCTCCATCTCCTGTTGTTGTGTGGCATCATACATGAGGCTGCTCCACCCAGCAGCAGGTCAGTGTGGAACCCTTGCCCAGGGGTAGCATGACATTATACCAAGTGGCGGCAGGGCAGGTCACCTCCACCCTGAGGTTGTGAGGGGATGCATCTGCAGAGCATTTGTCCTGACATTTGGAGAGCAGGTGGATGACACAATGGTGGACGGAGATAGCGAGTACAGAGAGAGATTGAGATGGAGATGTGGGCCTGCTTGAGATGCACTGTGGGGATGACAGGGGTCAGCTCGCCCCATCTCCCGGTGGCAGCTACTGAGATTAGAAAACCATCAAACGTCCTCTGCTATACACATCTGAATGGCAGCTGTATAGATGAGCCATGAGTGGCTGTGTGTGGCCTTGGTCGTATCCTCTGTGTGTGTGGTTGTGTCGCCAGAGGAGGAGGGCAGAAGGATAGTGTGTGTGCTGAGAGAATGTTAATAGTTTTATTCTCATGTTTAGAGGAAATCACTCCAAGGCTCCTTATTTTTACTGTGTGTTTGTAATTTAAGTGCTCTTATATCTAGACACAATATTTATATCTGCTATGACAGGAAAAAAAAAGGAAATTCATACAAACTCTTTTTGTAGTTTTTATTATCATCGTTACAATAATAATAACATTATTACTCACCAAAACAATTGCCAAACTTCGTGAGTGCAGAAACAAAAGCAGTCAGATGATCAGATTGCAATCGGGGTAGCTGAAGTCATTTGAAAACAAAAACAAAAAAACAAACACAATTAATTGAACTTTTGGCTGTCAATATAACAGTTTGTAGTCTGACTTTATTGTTTAATTTCCCTATACGTAATCTCACACACTGTTCCTCTAGCCTCAAGGCTTCATGTAATGACTGCCTGATGATAATGTGTAAAAAGGTCATCTTATAAGCAGATGCCAGTGTTCTATCCGTCTACCCTGTTGGCTAAATCTGTAAAGTCTGACATTTTTTGGGTATGTATACAATTTCCTTGTATGAAGAGTGTAAAGAGTAATACCAACATTTGCTTTAGTTGCACCTCCAAATGAGATTGTTTACATCAGTGGTTTCCAATATTTTTTGACACACCTCACATTCTTAGATGGACTCGAATCCATCTTTATCATGAAGTTATAGTGTGGCTTCATGGAAAAAAAAATGTTACAATGCAGAGGCTAGGGTGGTTCTATGTCTAGCCACAAAAACAAAAACAAAGCAATCCTTAAAGTGTCTACAGTAAACTGTTATCACATGGAGTGGTAGAAGGTGAGCATTTTAGCCATTTATCCATCATTTTTGGTTTCTACATGTACTTCTCTGCTTGCCTGCTTATTAGTTACTACAAATCTCATCAACACTTGGTGTTAAAGTGCAACTTTAAACCCAAGAGCTGGAGGGTTACAAGTAATTGTGATAGTATAAATACAGTATATGCAGGGGTGCACATAAAGTTTTTGGTCTGGTTCTCAAATGAGCACCTGAAGATGTTGCTTGATGCTCATCTTTTGCGCTGCATGAAACAGACAGTTTTTAGGTCAGGGGTTCCCAAAATTTTCACCCCCGACCCTCAAAATAACGATGCCAGAGACTCGCAACCCCCACTATCCCTAGAGGTGGTCAAAGCATACGAATATTAAGTGCACACGCACTAATAGGCTTATCCAAACACACAACACATATTTTTATTTACTGTTTATCTTTTGGAAGAATTATGGCTAAAATAGACTATTTCTAATCATTTTTAAAATTTATTTGATTTCTGCAAATTATCTCCTGACTCCGACATTGATGTCTCGCGACACCATGGGGGTTCATGACCCCCACTTTGGGGACCCTGCTTTAGATTTCTGTCATCACTTGTATCCATTTGAATCTGAATGTCAGGTAATAGTATGTAGCCTCCATATTTCCAACAGTCTCTTGCCTCCATGCAGACCATCTAATATTGTGAAACTTCACTTGTTTAACAAAGGCAATGTTATTCTCACCACATATTTAATTGCTCTGTTCTTTTTTTCATCCCCTTTCTGTAAATACAAGCTTAGTAACTTTACAATGGAGCGAGTAAATGTCTCACAGTATGGGACCATGTGATCAGCTGACTTTGCACAGTTTTGCAGGATGTGGGCGGTACACAGAATATGCACAAGAGAATCCATGTTATGGTGCGCATCATTTATTTTGACCACACATGCACACCTGCGCACCAGTTATGTGCGCACCTGCATTTATCATCACACGAATATGTGTTGTAAGTTTCCTCCTAAGCAGAAATCGGCCTATATATATATATATATATATATATATATATATATATATATATATATATATATATATATATATATACATTTTATTCATGCAGAAGTGAGTCTTTATGGGAATTACAGGTTTAGATCATCTGGATAAACTGTTGGGGTGTTTATAACCTGAGTGAACACAATGTTGCCCTACTCCGAGATCGTATCAACCACTGTAAACGCAAATTGTTGTATTTACAGAGATAATTGACACGCTATTAATAATACAAAGGATGGACTTCATTCTTAGTATCTGTTCTCTGCCTACAAAAAGGCCCAGTCATATCTGAGCTACCAAGCACACACTGACCGGAACAGTAGCTCAGAGCAATGTCTCTCTCTGTGCCTCATTGTGGCAGACAGGACCCTTACTGTGTCAGAAGCAGATACACTCTTCTATCATTCCCTCTCTAATTACAGCTCAAATGTAAACCCATTATCCCTCGCCACATCATGTGTTACCTCTAGCTATTCTGAAACTCAAAGAAATGAGGATTTTTTGGATTTTGATAGAATTCAGAGGAAAGCCTGGTGATAACGATTTAAGCTGATGAATGCAATTAGTGGAGAAGTGCTAACAGCATGGCGGTAATTGGGTCTTACAAACTAAAAGCCTGCCCTCACCCAACAATTAGAGCTACCTCCTTTAAAGTTAGTCAATTGTATTGCTGTTAATGGTCTATGCTTGGCTGGAGCCGAGCACAAAGAGCTGCATTCTCTTTTCAAATTGGCCATGGCCGCGTTCCTTCTCACAGTGTTTCTGTACTCTTTTGAAATTTTAATGTGTTGATCTCTTTCTGAGGTGATTAATTTGTTCATAATGGTGATTCACTGCTCTACAGACTGTGGTATATGAGATGCTGTTTGATGCATGTTGTTTCATAACATTAACTTTGGAATTAGTGAGTTGCTGCAGTTTATGTTTCATAAAGAGGACTAGTGCCATTGTGCAGCTTTGGAACAAATGTTTCAAACATACCCTGCTCAAACTAAAGGAAGCAGGGGAAAGCTGTGCACTTATAACTCGGATCACTTTATTTTTTAATGCTACAGAATGACTTATCGGCACATTGTCAGATTATTTAAATGACTCATCTCACAAAGAAATAATCCACAGGATTAAATTTCTTTTCTTTTTTATCTATTTTGATGTATTTCCATTCTGTAAATTGAATGTTTACAGTTCATTTTTGGATTTGTTTAATTTCTCTGTAACACTTGTGTAACTCAGACCTATCACTTAATTTGAACCCAAGTTTCCAAATTATTCTCTACTTTAAATATTTTAGTGTGTTTGTCTATTTTGTATGAGCTGCTTCCAGGAATGTGGACATACTGATTTTGGAGACATATGCTTATTTTGTCATGGTTCTGTATGTAGGTTGCCATTTCCTGTTTTATTTTGTAGCCTCCTCCTGTGCTGTGACTTCTGGATTTACGCTTCTTGTGTTTGTTGATCTTACAATCTGTCCATGTTTCACGTTCTGTACTTTGTCCTTCCTCTTGTGTCTTTGAAATTAGTTTTTTACCTGTCTGCCCTGTTCTCCAGTGTGTGATTGTCTGATTGTCTCCACCTGTAGATGATTGTCTCCTCCTCCCTTTGCCACCTGTTTCCCATTGTCTCATCTCCCATTCTATTTCTTTAGTTGTCTGCTTTGTCCCGTGTCCACTCCTGATCTCCTGCATTACTCCATGTTTTTTTCCTCTAAGTTATTACCTTGTAGTTTTTGTTTTTAGATTTTTAGATTTTGCCTGCTTTTTGGATTTTTCTTTGTAGATTTATTGTTTGATTTCTATTACGTTTTGCTATTACTTCCTTTTGGACTTTATTGACATTTTTGTTATGCATCATGCCTACTTGTGCTGATTTCAAGTTAATATGAAAGATAATTTTTGTTAACTTCATCATTTGTCTCGCTCTTGTGTTGTCTGCATTTGGGTCCTGTTTTTGAACTAACCATAACACATTTGGATTTAGGTTTGACCTCCATAAATATGAATCACATGTCCAATGCATTCCATCATACAAGGGTGAAAACGTGATGCACAGAATTAAAAATTTAAGGACTCCATCAAATCAGTAGCTGCACATCCTTCCTTGGTTGTACTGAACAAAAATATAAACGCAACACTTTTGTTTTAGCTCCAATTTTTCATGTGTTGAAAGCAAAGATCTAAGACTTTTTCTATGTACACAAAAGGCCTATTTCTCTCAAATTTAGTTCACAAACTTGTTTAAATCTGTGTTAGTGAGCACTTCTCCTTTGCCGAGATAATCCATCCACCTGACAGGTGTGGCATATCAAGATGCTGATTAGACAGCATGATTATTGCACAGGTGGGCCTTAGGCTGGTCACAATAAAAGGCCACTCTAAAATGTGCAGTTTTATCACACAGCACAATGTTTAACACCAAGTCTCCCTCAACACACTTCCCTTCACCGTATATTTCACAATAATGTTTTTATACTGTTTCATATTTCAGCAAAAAAAAAAGGTGGAATCATCAGCATGCAATTGGCATGCTGACTGCAGGAATGTCCACCAGAGCTGTTGCCCGTGAATTGAATGTTCATTTCACTACCATAAGCCGTCTCCAAAGTCGTTTCCGAGAATTTGGCAGTACATCCAATCGGCCTCACAACCGCAGACCACATGTAACCACGCCAGCCCAGGACCTCCACATCCGGCATCCTCACCTGGAAGATCGTCTGAGACCAGCCACCCGGACGGCTGATGCTACAATTGGTTTGCATAACCAAAGAATTTCTGCACAAACTGTCAGAAACTGTCTCAGGGAAGCTCATCTGCATGCTCGTCGTCCTCACCGGGGTCTTGACCTGACTGCAGTTCGTCGTCGTAACCGACTTGAGTGGGCAAATGCTCACCTTCGATGGCGTCTGGCACTTTGGAGAAGTGTTCTCTTCACGGATGAATCCCGGTTTTCACTGTACCGGGCAGATGGCAGACAGCGTGTATGGCGTCATGTGGGTGAGCGGTTTGCTGATGCCAACGTTGTGAATAGAGTGGCCCATGGTGGCAGTGGGGTTATGGTATGGGCAGGCATATGTTACGGACAACCAACACAGGTGCATTTTATTGATGGCATTGTGAATGCACAGAGATACCGTGACGAGATCCTGAGGCCCATTGTTGTGCCATTCATCCACCACCATCACCTCATGTTGCAGCATGATAATGCACGGCCCCATGTTGCAAGGATCTGTACACAATTCCTGGAAGCTGAAAACATCCCAGTCCTTGCATGGCCTCCATACCCCCCGGACATGTCACCCATTGAGCATGTTTAGGATGCTCTGGATCGGCGCATACAACAGCGTGTTCCAGTTCCTGCCAATATCCAGCAACTTCGCACAGCCATTGAAGAGGAGTGGACCAACATTCCACAGGCCACAATCAACAACCTGATCAACTCTGCGAAGGAGATGTGTTGCACTGCGTGAGGCAAATGGTGGTCACACCAGATACTGACTGGTTTTCTGACCCCCCCTGCATATCTGTGAAATCCATACTTCAGTGCCTATAAATGTCTCTTTTCAAGATAAAACTGCACATTTTAGAGTGGCCTTTTATTGTGACCAGCCTAAGGCCCACCTGTGCAATAATCATGCCGTCTAATCAGTATCTTGATATGCCACACCTGTCAGGTGGATGGATTATCTCGGCAAAGGAGAAATGCTCACTAACACAGATTTAAACAAATTTGTGAACAAAATTTGAGAGAAATAGGCCTTTTGTGTACATAGAAAAAGTTTAAGATCTTTGCTTTCAACACATGAAAAATTGGAGCTAAAACAGAAGTGTTGTGTTTATATTTTTGTTCAGTATATATCAGTAGCTGAAGATTTTTTATGACCTGGGGATTGACTGGAAGTTCGGACTGCTCCCAGCACCTTAACCACCAAAATGAAGCCAAAAGATTCTTCGCTTTCCCAATATTTAGTTTAGTAATAGACAGAATAGAACAGATTACACATTTGCTTCTCTGACACATAGTATGCCATAGGCATTGTGAATTGTACAGTTTAATGTTTCAGTGGAGTTACACCAAACGCTCTAAAAATGGTGTTTTCCAGAATGTCACACTCACAGTATGAGTATAATGTGTAACCCAGTAGGTTTAAAAGCTTCAGAGTAGCAGACAGGGATGTCTGAATCATTAGAGACACAAGCAGACGGGTGCAGGCACTGAGAAGTCAAAGATGCGTTAGCGAAGATCCAGTCAGATGGAGGCCCGAAACAAAGACAGGCAAAGATCTAAACGGTTGCAATGCAGTCAGCATACTCCACCATCAAGTTCACTACAATAGATACTGTCTGAGCAGATTGTCTGAAAGTTTGAGTTGTTAATTCTTATCCCACAGACTGATGTGAGCTGCTCCCATCTTTTCAAACACATTTGATATTTACAACCTGATGTCTGCACGGTTCCTGTTGTGCACATGGATTACAAACTTCAAAGATTATTGACCACCTGCTGAATTTATTGCAAGTTCACACCAAAGAATCATGAATAGAAGGTTGAAAGACACAAAAAATGCCATTTTGGTATGCTCCGAGTTACAAATCTTGAAATGGTGCTTGATTATGAATCAATCCTTTGAACATGAAATTCTTTAAGTGTGAATACCAGCATCCATATCAACTCAACTTAAAGTGCCTGCTTGGTATTCTAGTCACTTACTTTATAGAGCACCTTAAAAACACAACATTGGACGTACAAAAGGAGTTTAGTGGCAGATGTGAGGCAAATATACAATATATAATGCCAAGCAAAAACTGTAAAATTAATGCAAAATATCCTAATTCAAATTTAATGAGAAAACAAAAATACATTTACAGAAATTTTCAGGAAAGGTTTTGTGTAGAAAAACTGGAATTCTACAGATTTTTCCTGCATTACTACAACCAAACACCTTCAATCTTCAACAAAGCAACAGCAATAAAAGTTACACAGCGAAAGACTTTAATTTGACTGATTATTCCTCAATTATTATGATCAAACACCTTCAATGTGTGACAGCACAAAAGTGTATCCATTTTCTGTATGGTGTACGCACAAAGGTCACCACTTTATTGCAGGGCACACAGATAGAGACAAACAACCGTTCAACTACTTGGATTAACATTTAATCATACATCGTACGTATGTCCCAGCTGGATTAAAAAGCCACTACTGTGGCTGTGAGCTGATCTGTCACAGAACATGTGAGAAGTGTTGTGCTGCCTTGCAGTGCCTTCTCATTGTGGATCATTTTTCAAAAAGACTATGCATTATGTTTGATGTAATGAAAAAGAAATGCATTCAGAATTGGAGTTTGAATGTAAAAATAAACATTAAAAGTATACTCCCACTCAACTAACAGCAACTGCATTCCACCCAAAATGTGGCATATCAATAAATAATCATTTTATTATTTGGTCAAGTTTCAATGCATAATTCGAATGAAAACATGCCAAACGAAAGGGAATTCCGTGGGTAGATTTGTTTTGGTTTTCTCCTACCTGGCAGCCGTTCCCCTGCAGCTTCCTATCGCTTAAGCACGTGCGCAAGCCAGTTGTGCGTGTCCAGATTTCGATTTCAGTAGCTCCCATCGTTCCTTCTGCTCTCCAGCATTTACCAGTTATGCTCTCCGTTTCTTTTCGTCAGCTACTCGACGCCTTTTCCTCGCACTATCTGTTATTTTAGCCCTGCGTGCCTGGAAATCTGGGGAAGCCCTTGGGGAAGACATACGTCACGCGTAATTCATTTCTAAAAAAAACCTTAAAATTATAATATTTTATTATTTTCCATAAAATCAGGATTTTTTTTTTCAGTGTATTGTGTGATGCGAAAGGCAGCAGCAGTGGCTGTGACACATATTAACTCTTAGTCTCTTCTTGGAGTCATTCTAATCTGATGGTAGAAACACGATGAACATAATAGGATATATTCAGTGTGACTTACACCGTCTGATGATATCATTATCTCTGATGTCCTTCATGATTAAATGTCCACTTAAAATTTTCTCTCATACAGAAATATGTGCAAACAAATCATACTAAGAAAAAAAGGAACTGTATTCAACATCATAATAATCCAGTGATAATTTTCTTTACATATATTGGGTACGTCATAACAAGAACTGCTAATTCAGCATTGTGCCAATATGCCAGACCAAATTATGGAAACTGTTTCCTAACGTAGAGCAGCTGTTGGTGGGGGAGGAGATCTGAGGGGAGGGCCCACAATGCCAGAAACTCTGTTATAGATAAATACTTTCTAAGTAAAAGAATATTTGCTTGGAGACATGTAATGTGTTTGTTAGGATCCATTTAAATTCATTTTATGTCCTTTTTTTTCTCCCCTCTGAGAAGTGGCTGTTGTAGCTCTGGCATCATTAAGAGCAGTGAAGGCTTTCCAACAGCTTGACATATGTCTCTAAGTTGGCATGCAGTATTATGTCAAGATGTCTGAGGACAAGCCAGGGAAGTTTAATGTCCTCTCTAAACACTAATTCTCACTATTACAGATTTGCAGCCTCCTATCATAAATATAACACATTTGCATTAAAAACTGTCCCCTGAAACCTCGTTTCCATGCAGTTTGATAATATAAATCCTAACGGACATTTATGAGTACTCATCTGCAGTCAGATGGTGTTGCGGAGCAAATCGAGAGAGAAACTCGTCAGCCGTTCAGCCTTGGGTATAGTATCCTTTTTTATTTTAAAGTAATACTATGCTATGGCTTGGTAGTTCTTCACTAAAGGCTGGATACTGATGGAATTAAGTGAAATATAAGCTTTTATAAGTCAGTCTATCAAATGCTTGCCTCCATATTCCGACTGCGCTCCATGACTTTTCGCCTTCTGGTTCACATCTCCACAGGAATGAGGTGCTATGCTGAGTGCCCACATCAGACCATAAAAACAGCAACCGAAGCTGAGCATCAAGTTTATGTGAATGGACTGGAGCATAAAATGTAATGGGTGGAACCATTGGAGGTCTCTTGAAATGGCTTTTTTAAAAAGGTTTGTCGACATATCTTTCAGCAGGATGGTCTATTAAAAAGAGGAACATTTATATTGAGTTGTCAGGGGGTGGACAGGTCAGATGCTCCTTTAATAGTGTCCTCAGGCTCCCCTGCAATTCAACAGGGAATCAGTGTCAGTGAATGCCTCACCATTAACGGCATAATATTGTTTTCCAGGGAGAGGTTTGATTTAGAGCAACTGGTTAAATATGCCTCAGTTATCAGCATTATTAATGGAATTACATGGCAGTCTGATTTAGAGGAGAATAATCTCTGACGCTCAGCTATGAGTAATTTGGAGCAAAGCATTCTTATTTTCAGACTGGGCTTGTTGCTCTACTTTCACCGCAGTCTGTCGTCTACCCGGTCTAATGAAGACGGATCTGTCTGGGGTTCAGATCATTGTGGCTCCGTCATTGTTACGGAAATGTACAGTTTAACTGGGGACACCCGCTCCCTTTTAGTTGAGCAGTCCTCCATGTTTCATGACAATGTGCCTGTCATTCAGCTCTGAAAGGCATCAGTGGAATCTGCTGGAGATGAAAAACACGGGACTCTATAGCTGGAGAGCGGAGACGGCAGCCGTTTAGAGCAGACATGACATCTGCTTGACAGATAACCAGCATGTGTGCATGTCAGATGAGAGACCAGAGACAGGAGTGGAGGATCTCGCGGTTCTCTTTTGTCTGCCTCTGTGGAGAGCAACGGATTTATAGTGAAGCTGGGTATGGAGCACTGGTGGTTATAGAAAATCAGCTTTCAATAAAATGAACACAACTTTTGAGGAAGAAAGCTTGTATTCATACGAGAAACTAAACCTCCTCATCATGTGCCTTATCCTCCAACAGGACCTCCTCCCTTTTAGCCTGTCTCACTTTCTTTATTGGAAAAAAAAAAAGCATGGCCAGTAAACCTAATCCAGGGAACATTTATACCTCCGCAGAAACATAATTACACCAGCTAATGTACTGCATCTCCACTTGTGCCTATTCAAGATTAACATGTCATAAAGAAATATTTTAAAAGGATATAGTCTAAATGCGATTCTGCTTTCATCCGAGCCAAATGGGCCTAGGATGACTATAGAATGGGCACTGAACAAATTACATTCTTCACATTACATTCACACAGGAAGTTTCTTAAGTAATTCACTAGAAGTAAGTTTTGACAAGTCTCCAGACCTGTTGCCACACTGTTTTCATTTTGGATACTTGTAGTAGATTATTAGAACACTTCAGTAAAATGCTCTATTTTGTGTCTTCAGGCAATATTAGAACGAGATGCTGAAAAATACACGGTATGTTAAGTATGTCAGAGAATCATGCTCCTCTGATGGTACGTCTTAAAATCGCTGTTGTACAGTTTCAGTGACTGTCAAGAGATTGAGTAACTGTGTCAAGACAACAGAAGCCTTTCATTCTGTGTATGCATTTCATTCTGCCTCTCTGCTGCTGCTGTCCCAGGGTTTAATAACTTCAGCTGCCTCTCACTTACGAGACACTGTGATTCCTTGAGGGGCTCCAGTTGATTAGTCAGTGGTGGGCTCTAAGATCTTGGCAGCCAGAGGAATGATACTGACATGAACTTCATCTAAACCACTAAAGCATGAAATTGTCCTTTTTGAGTAAAGGATGAAAAAGAAAAAAAACAACAACTCACCCTTGAGAATAAAACAGATGAGTTAGTAAAATTACCGTTTTCCCATGTACAACAACTACGTTTTAGATTTGGTTTAAACAGCTAAAACTCTTATGTTAAAGAAAGATTGTGGAAACACTCCAAACTGTTTCCTGAAAGTGTTTTCGATCCTTTTCTGGGTGGCAAGGGGGCGGAGCCTATCCCAGCCAACATTGGGCGAATAGGCGGGGTACAGTGGTCACCAGTTCATCACAGGACCACTTCATAGAGAGACAAACAACCGCTCACATTAACATTAACACATACAGAAAATTCACCTATAATGCATGTTTTTGGACTTTGCAGCTGGAGCACCTCAGAGAGAACCCACAAAGACACAGGGAGAACACTCCATACAGGCCACAGGTCTGGATTTGAATCCACAACCTTCTGGCTGTGTGGTGACAATGCTTAACACTATACACCAACCTACCACCCTCATATTTTAGGCGATGCTATAACAATGTCTTGCTACTCACGTCTTTATATGTTATAATATGTGTTGCCCCAAGACATCCTCCTTAGGCAAACGTAAAAAATAATCAGTTTTAAGTGTTGGAAATAATTGACCTTAATATCCTTTTTTTTTTTTAGAGCACTTTTTGAAACCTTGTAATAAGGTACTACACAAGTGCAGCAAAAGCACAAACCATGACTAGAATATAAAAACAGAAATTAAAAGCTCAAGAAAAATCAGGACTGCAAACGGTCCGACCCGTTTAGTCTTCAGCCGGGCCCCTGGAACAGATAGATGACCCCTGACCTCAAAGTGCGTGGCAGCATGTATGGAACTGAAAGGTTGGAGATACAAATGCTTTGGTGTTGAGGTTAGTGTTAAATCATCTCTAACAGTTGTCTTTGAGTCAGTCAAGATAAAGTCGACACATATTGAACTGATAAGACATTCGATTGCCTATGAGAAGTAATACAAGTAATATATACAGTAATATATACCTGTATATGATATGACAAGTACTCGGATCAGCTGGCAAATTGACCCCCTATGCTAAGCAGTGTACAGGGTTTTAAGTTGCTTTCTGTTTAATAGAGACATGCAATAATTTTGTTAATTATTATTATTATTATATTATTATACTATTTACACATCCAACACATGCAAACATTAGCATTTCCTTTCGAATTGTGTCTCTGGCCAGCTGACAAATAAAAGTCTTGGATTTACTGTCCTTTTTGCTCAGGTTAGGTCTCCACCAACACCTGAGGCAATGATCAGGCTATTAAGCAGCTAAATACTCCTCTGTATTCAACGAAGAGTAAAACAGCTTGTTTTTCTATGTGACAGACTAAGATATGGGCCATAAAACCCTAAATAAGAAAAGACTCTAAAGTCAGAGTGACTGCAAAGTCAGGTGATAATTCTCTGTTTGGTTTTTATTACCAGCAACTACATTTTATTTTATACATTTATTTTTGTGGTATACACTTTTATTTATTTGTTTATTTTTATTGTCCATTAACATTGATCTTTGAGTCCACATTTGCCAAATCTTTACAGTCTAGTAGAACAAAATATCTTAACCAATTAATGGACAAAAATGTGAGAATAGCATAATGGTTGATAGATGCTATAGAATGATAATTATAGAGAAGAGAAACAGTATTTCCCTTTAAACCCAGGGGCCGAAACTGAAACGTAATAGTGGGCTTAAAGCAAACACCTGTAGTGTTGTATTGTATTTACTATAAGATGTGAAAAGGTAGGATCCCAGTTTCCCTTAATTAAACGACTTAATTCTGATTCACTGGTTCATTCTGACCACCATGCTTACAAAATTGTTAATAATTAGGAATTGTACTTGAATATAAGGACCAGGCAACTCTCAGCATAAACAGCAATTTATATTAGAACTATATATATATATATATAAATAAATATATAGTTTTTCCATCAACATCTGCGGGGGAAAACTGAACCTCCTGGCTGGACAACCCTGCCTAAAGCTTAACAGCTTCAATCTCTCTCATTTCGTTGGGGTTGATCATTCTGATCGTCAGCTCAGGTTTACAGCTGCGTTGGAAATGAGTCAATCTTTTCCGTATATGATCCCATTAAAAATTGGTCTTGAGATTTCTATTCTCACCAGGCAAAAGCAATGAATGTTTCATAAACCATTACCTCAGTATGCCCCTGGTTACCTTCCACATTAACAGACTTTTTAATGTGGAAAGTTGAATCATTTTACCTGGAAGTATTTTTAATACTCACATTTCCTTTTAATGAATGGATTTGCTGTGTGAAATTGGCAGCTGTGGTCCTTCAGGATCCATTTTTACTAGGAAAATATGATGCAGTTAGTTGTGTTCAGCATGTGGAAACATTTCAGTAAACCAGGATCGGATATTGGTGTCTGGAGCAAACAGTATGATTTGAATCATTACTAATTCATACGGTGTCTCCATTGTATGGCCTACAGCCTCTGTTTTTTATGGCTGCTTGTGCTCCTGCGGTCTCTGCCTGTGGCCGGGACGTGACTCTGTTTTCAGTGTTTTGATCTGCCTCTGCATTTGCTGACTTAAAAAGGCCGGCTGACAGGATGCTGCACAAGTCTGGACTGAAACAGAAAATACACAATGTATGTTTTGCTCTCTGTTCTTCGGTGGTGAAAGCCTATTGAAGTTAGACTTATTGCCTCATGCCTCAGTGGACAAACAAGTTTGTGTCCTGTCAGGGCAATACATCTGCTCATGTCAATAAGGAAGTCAAGATTTGATACAAATTCAACTGAACATTTTTGGGCACTCGATTCAGCCTCACATCATTGGCCACCGAGGTCTGTCAAGTGTGTTTGTTTGATCTCTGCCCTTCGGATGACAAGGTTCCTGAATAGTTATGTCTTCTATATGCTGCAAATTGCTGTGTAACTGGTTTTAATAAAGTCTTTAGGCTAATGCACTTCTCAGTGTTTTATCCTCCGTGCAATCTCAGCTGCCTGAGTAATTGGGAAGATGTACTGAACTGTGCACAGCTAATATCACAAACAGTATAAATCCTGTTTGTGATTCGCAGCATATCGACTTCTGCGTTTCAGTTAATTGAAAAGAAATCATAATGCGCTGCACTTCTTCACTTCTTTATTATCTTCCTATCAGTGTTTGAGTCACTCTGATGTCAGTGAATCTGCACCACAGTGGTGTAGCTAACCATTAAATAGCATTAACATGAATATCTTATCATCTGAGGTTCTGTAACAGGTCAGTGATATTTAAAACGTGTCCATCCATAAATATTTTTTGTCCAGATCATTATTATTATTATTATTGTTATTATTATTATTATTATTATTATGTCTGATCCCACCCAAGAAATAGGTAAAATCACATTTACTTTTCACACATAGGTTTTTATAGAGGTTGTGTTTGACATTACTGCACTGCAAATATTTGTTACTTATTGACCAAAATTTTCAGATAGACATTGATGCAATAAACTCAGCCTGCTGTACGGCTCCACCTCTGATATCATCTGGTGAGTGTATTTAATGTGGTTGGATACACACTTGTGCTCAGGGATGGGAGGGTTACTTTTTAAATGTATTCCACTTCAGTTTGCAGAATACATGTCCTAAAATGTCATTTGTAATATATTCCATGAGATTGCTCAAAGTAAGTAATGTCTTCTAAATACTTTGCGTTTCTTTAACAGTGTCTTACATTTAATGTAACAGCATGAATATGAGATTCACAAAATAGGCCTGCTGCTTACTGGAGTAGACCTTCTCTTATTTCCTTCTGTTGTATCA
Source organism: Chaunax sp. Z400 (assembly GCA_037577475.1). NCBI lineage: Eukaryota > Metazoa > Chordata > Actinopteri > Lophiiformes > Chaunacidae > Chaunax > Chaunax sp. Z400. The sequence goes on from CM075185.1 coordinate 24,710,186, forward strand.
ACAGGCTAAAAAAACATTTGAGTTCCCCCTGAATGTAGAGGAGCTGTAAGAGTATGGAAACACAAAACTGTGGTTTGTTATGTGAGTTCAAACATGGATACATTTGACATATTTATCACAAAGTACTCAATAATTATTATTGAATTATTAAATTACCATCTAATTCAGCCAATAACACTCTCTTACACTCTCCCCTGATTTCGTACAAACTGTCAATTCATCCAATCATTTTTTTAGGATGTAATAACGGACTTGGAATGAGAGCCTTGTTGAGATTGTTTTTTTGTGTGTGTGTGTGTACAGAATATCTCCTCAGTGTCATGATTACAAATGAATTGTATGGAATGAATTGCACATTATATTTGGCACATGAAGTATTTGTGATTCTGGCTTGCCGTCAGTGAACGCTCCCTGTTGACATTGCAATGAAAGCTGTGCTTCTGTTTTTCCTGTATCCGCTATTGTGCTTCTATTAATGTATCTTTTGCTTGACTGGCCAAGTGAGACTGATACAGATATAGTCATGCTGACAGTTGGAACGGTGCTGTTCCTCATGCCTTCCTAACCTGCATGTTAGATCAATTGTTTGATTGCTGCAGAAGCTGAAAGCAACCTGTGGCTTCGTTCTAACCTGTATGATTAGTTTTTTGATAAGGACAACAGGAGAGCACTTAACCCAGCGACTGGCAACAAGTATCGGTGCAGAAATTAATGTACACTGCTCCCTCATTAGATTCGGTCTCTAGGGGAATTTCCCAAGGGCTTTCTGAGCAGGGATTTAATTTATTTTGAGTTATAAGACAAATTAATGTATATATCTGGCCTGTATATTGAAATATTAACTTTTATGGAGGTTCAATTCAAAATTCATTAAAAATGAATATTTCGTGTCAGCTTGATCTTGGATCTATGGCCACAGGTGTTCTTTGAGAGAATGTCACTTTGAAACTAAATACATCCATGTTTAATGAGCTCTATAAATGCAACCCAATCAAATCTCTTGGGTATTATTTTATTATGGGTTAATGTGACTAGCGAGTGCTGAATTAAACAGACCCCTGTACACATGTGTCTTGCTTGAATTTTCAGTTTTGGAACATAAAATCATGTTTTTAAAATCTACCAAATGTAAGAATGTAATTTCATTTTTTTTTTTTTTAAATCAAGGTAATGGATTTCGTTCTCCTTTTATTGCCTGCCTCTTTTCATCTTGTTAGCCCTGCATGGAAAACACCAAGTCTGAGAATGCAGCAGGGAGCAGGTAAAATAAAGGAGAGTGAATCTGTCACCTCTTCTTTTTTGTGTCAGACGATTTACAAATTGCAGTCTTATTCATAAACGCCCTGTATCTTCATTAATGAATTCACTATGAACTAATGCACGGGGCTGTGTAGCCGACAGCATTTGTACATTTTCCATCCATTTTCATGAACCACCCATCAGCTGTTACTCTTCACATACAAGAGCCACATATGGTGTGCTTCTTACACACTGTTGTGGTAAATGGATCAAACAGTAGGATCAAACTAATCATGTCTTATTCCAAAATAAAAAAAGGAGACCATTATATTTTCTGTTTTTTGTTTTTGAATATATTGATGTTTTCATGCTTTATTGTTGCAATGTTTTGTACATGAATTCTTCATTTATTGTGTCACTTGCTCAACATATACATTGGAAAACTATGTATATGTGCAGAATTCACCCCATCCTCACAAATGATGATATTGGACGATTTTCAATGGCCACATTTTTAACATTCAGTACCAGATTTTTACAAATTATTTTAGATTTTATATATTATTCTGTTATTTTCTGCATGGCAGTTATGGCATTTTTATGGTAGGCTAAAGTCTGTGGTTATGACAAATAAACTACGAAGTTATGTTTAAAGTTAATCAACTCAAACAACTGATTAGGGTTTATTATATGACTGTAAGGCGTTAACTCTTTATTTAAATAGGTGTTTACAAGACAGACATGAAACCACCATAAAATTCTCAGAATATCAAAAGTCACCTCTCCAATACATGGGAGATGTCTACATGAAGTTTGTGACATGATACTGAACAGTTTTTCAGTCTTCGAAGACAAAGTCCACTCACAGAATGAGCCAAAATTCAACTTGTTAAAATAGAAATGGAAAAAATAAATATGACAAAAATCCCTTAACGTTTAACTTGGTTGTTGTTTGAAGAAAGTTTTGTGAAAAAAAGAAAAAGAAACGGTATTTGAGTTATGCTTCACAAACGAAACCTGACAGCCGGGATGGATGGAACACATTCCTACGGTATATCCCCTCCTCACTTCATTCGTGGCGGGGATAACAAACAAAGACGAGTGTTCGTCTGAAACCCATGTATTCCCTGGCTTATAACATTTAATGACATATAAAGGAAACGTGTAGCCCTGTTGAGATCAAGGGAAGTAGTTATGACAAAGATATAAAATCATATGATATTCCTATAAAACTTAATGGCATTGTAAAGCCAAATTGTACCACTGTAGTTGAGGTCAAGGAATATATTCATGACACGATTTGCCTCAACAATTTAATGTCAATGTAGCATTTTCATTGGTGCTAAGCATGAATTGTGCCTGGACAATTATTCAGTCAAGTTATTCCAGGCACGTCTATCAGCCAATTATTTAATACTAGCCCCTCTGGAGCACGAGCTTTACGTTTGCTGTGCTTATTTGCTTGTGTGTACAGCAGATGTTTTAAGAGCAAAACAAGTTGTTTCCGTCTTTATTTCCCATCCAGCTCTGTGCAGGATCTGCTTGCATATTGGTACTTATCAATCAGGGATCGATGAATACGATCGGAGAACAGAGTGCTTTGCTTCAGAGTGATATTGATCGGCTGATGGGTTAGGCCATATGCCAGTTCTCATTAGTGGTCTCTGTCCTTTCACCTCTCTCTGGCTCTCAACTCTTGCTGATGTGCATGCCTGGTGATTCTAAGTGATGACAGTTCTAAGTGCTTTAATAGAAATATATTGATCATAGATGTTGTGAGCGGTTCCACAGCTGCCTGGACACGCAAACACACAGAGAGCACACATGGAGAGAACAGGTAGCCTCTGTGCTGCGTGTGTGTGTGTTACACCTCATGTGTCTCGCTTGGCTGCTCCCATTGATGCCGTATAAAGGTTTATGAATAGAGGGACAGGGTGACCCTGGTTGGACAGAACGTTTTACAACCAGAGAATCAGAGGATCAATGGTCCGCCCCGAGTGTCCCAAGTGTCCTTGAGCAAAACAGTGACCTCTTACCTGCTCGGCCCGCAAATATATGCAGTCATGTATGTTTGAGTGAAAGGATGTGAGGAAGAGATCGCAATAATACACACACCTCTGGTTGTGCACTGAAAAATAAAATTGGAGTGAGATTTACTTAAAAATGCTAGGTAACAATTTTCACACAGAAATTCTTTGTAATATTTACTCAGGAAATTCTTAAGTAAAGTTAACTTAAGAATAAGAATTGTTTTTATCAGAAACACTCAAGTGAATTATACTCGCAAGTGTCTTCATTAGGCACAAATGTACTCACCCTTTCAAAGTAAATTTCACTCAGACTACCTTTCTATCCAATTACAAAACCCCTAAAACATACTCGCTGTCTCAGGTTAATTTAATTAGCTTTTTTCCAATTTCTTTTGATTAATATTGAAGTATTTACGTTTATCATCTGTCTACCACTATTCATCACCAACACTCATCACTATTAAATGGTTAAATGGTAAATGGACTGTACTTATAAAGCGCCTTTAGTCTGACTGACCTCTAAAAGTGCTTCACAACACAAGCCAGCATTCAACCAAACACACGAGTATTTATACAATGATGGTATTCATACCATGCAAGGCTCCACCCTGCTCATCATGGGAAATATGTAATAACAGATTAAAATAAATTATAAAGATTGCTCCTACCCTTCCATTTTAAATTATTTTTAATATTTTTTTTTTAAATGATCACCATCTAGAAGCCGTTAGTGTCCATAATCATTAGGTTAATGGCAGACATGCTCCATGTTTGCAATGTTAAAAAGAAGAAAGAAAAAAAAGAAATCTCCCATCTCCACAGGGTGGTGTTGAGTTTCTCCCTCAAGCTCGGACCCTTTATCGGGAGTTTGAGGGTCCTATCAGTCTGTTGGTGTTGGGACCTTGCCCGGACAGGGATCCCATATGTTGTAACTGGAATCTGCTATTTGAGGATGACAGCCCCCCTCCAATGCTAATGCTCCCATGGTATGGGAGCATTGGCCTTCACCCTCCACATCTGTTCCAGCTGTTCCTTAACAACCCAGTACTTCTTTTGTTCCTTCATTCTGATGTTTCTGTATCCTTATGGTATCTGATTTTACTTATTTCTGTTTCCACAATTTTTCAAAAATATCCTTAATATGCAAAACATGTCAACGGGAAAACACATTTGATCCCATTTGGTTAATCTGTACGTCTCTTTCGTCTCTTTTCTTTTGTGCTTTAATTCCCTGAAGTAAAACAACATCCAAGTTCCTTAGTCCCACATTTTTTAACAGACTTTCACTGCCTGTTTCCTCACAGACCTCACACTCAGTATCTAATAAAAACAGTTGTCGGGCTGTTCATAGTTGTTTCTTCTCATATGGATCATTACCAGCTTGGGCTGACCACGGCGCCCTGAACCCGACCTCTCATCCTGTCCACACTGCATGATGGTTTCAGGTCCAGCCTCAGAGTCGACGACCTTTGCCAGCGGCCCCAGTTTTAATCGGCAGTTCTCTCCACACTGGGAGCCCCAACCAGTCGCTTCCTGCAACCTAATGAGTCGAGAGTCCCCGGCCAGACCTAGCCACAACTCAGACTGTAGCTTTATTTCCTCCTTTTCACACGACAGCAGAGCGGGTGTACATGCAGCAGAACTACATCCAGTGAAGCACAGCATTCTGCAAGGCCAGTAGACGAGGTTGACCATTTGAGTATGGCATGTCCCCTGACACTTTTGACAGCTGTGTCAGAGGTTATGCTGTAGCAATAATAGAGAATTATTAACTTATTGTGCTGCAGTCTGTTGTTATTTGATATACTGGTCGGTTAGAATTAGTGAGCACCTTCTAGACACTGACAGCAACACGTTATTTGTTTTCCTTTCTAATCAGATGATTTACAATGATTGTCTTTGCTCGTTTCACCTCTTGTGATTGCCTATCTTCCACGCCCATCTATCACTTAAACAAAGTTTGAATATTCTATCTAAGCTATTCCAACTTTTGAAATTAACTTTGACCAGGGGGCGTGCTGGTGGCTTAAAGATAATCACATCAAGGGCATGGAGCCTGACCTGTTTTGCATCAGTAATTCTCTGCTCCGTGAAAAGCACTCAATCGGCAATTGTTGCCTTGCCTTTTGTGGGAATGTAAATAGCACCTTATTGATTGGAAGCAAAATGTTTTTAATGTTGTAGATGAGATTTTCGGATTGCTGGCTAATGGGAAGATGGAAGCTCACTGCAATCTATTTTCAAGTCAAGTTCTAAATAGAAAATCTTTACAGGCATAATTAAGGCTTATCTGAAAGGAACGTCGAAACTTTTCAAATGCTTTTTTTTTCTTCTTTCCTCCCATCAATCTAATCCTGATTGTTCTGTGTAAACACACAGAAATGCTCAGAATGGTGTTGAGTTTATTCAGAAAAGTAATGAATTTAAAAAGTATAAATGTTATTTCCAGCTTAATGGTAGCGAAAACAGTGTCCTTTGACGTAAATAAGCAGTTTAGTGATGTTACTCAAGTCATTTTCTATCAGCATGTGTGCTTATGCAGCTACATTAATCGTTCCCAGTGGAGAATTTCTCTTTTCGTCCTCTGGTGGAGGTGGAGGGTCAGTGTGTTAAATATGGTGCTCAAGGATATGTGGACACGTGGGGTTGCTCTGAGTTTCAAAGCCAGGCTCCTCCACCAGGGAGATGACCTGGATTATTTTGTTGGGATGTTTAAAACAAGACTTTGCTGTGAAATTACTTGAATGCCCTCAGCCAGACTTGCTGTTACTCTCTCTAAGATCCTGATTTCACACAAGACGTCATGAACGAAGTTAATATCAAGTATTACAGGGAAATGTCAACAAATGCCTGTAAAAGGACCAAAAATCAATGCCGCTTCTTACATTACTTTTTGCACTTTTAATGTTGTCCACCCAGTTGAAAACACATCAGTGAGCCGCATTGTTGCACTGGCTGACATGTTATTGTGCCTTTAAAAAAAGTGAAATTGTGATGAAATTGATGAAATTGTCACCAGGGGAGACTAGAATGGCAGCAGAGCACATAACAAAAACCCTAATGAGGAATTCCTCACCCATGGAAAATGTTTACACGATCCTGCTATCAACCAACCAACCAACCAAACAACCAAACAAAGGAAAATGGGTGAAAAGAAAACCTTCTTGGTGGAGGTAACAAACGGGCTCGCTGCTGAGCGACACATGAGGGAAGTAAGAAAGAGAACAGTGTGAGGCAGATGCTGTTGGTATTAGTTTTTTCATTGGATTTGCATGAAAAAAAAAAGAATAAAACAAACCTCATCAAACAAACAAACAAAAGAAAACACTACAGATTTACCACCTGTGTACATGAAAACACATCCAAACAGCATTTACCAGCATATGCTTCCACAGTTCCATCATTTGTTGCGAGAAGGTGACAGACATCACGAAAGGTGGACTCGCCTGTGCGGAGCCGTCAGACGCATTCTAACCGCTGAATGTTTGTGCTTTCAGTTCATGTGAAAGCGGGAACCTGTGAGGTAATTGCTGCACACCGATGCTGCAACAAGAACAAGATCGAAGAGAGATCCCAGACTGTCAAATGCTCCTGCTTCCCCGGACAGGTGGCGGGAACAACAAGAGCGGCTCCATCATGTGTAGATGGTACGCCTGCATTCTCATTATGGTTTCGGTATTGATTTGAGACTGATTCCTGATTAGGGAAGAAATGCGAGAGGGTGCAAAACTGTCACACCTGTCACTGTGCCTCTGGTGCTTATTTCACAGATTATTTAGGTGTGAGAGACAGACAAAAAAAAAAAGAAGGAAAAAACAGAGTTGAGGTTTTCATCATCCTACTGTTGTGTCCCAGAGGTTTTATTCCTCAAAATCAAATCACCTAGCAGTTGATTATTTCACCTGCTTCTCTGAGCTTATATCAGACCATGTGTTGAGCGGAGAAGACAGAAGGCTAGGTCATTTAATACCATGTCAAAATAGGCCTCAGCTACAGGTGAATTGATCCCCATCTCCTCCTTTCTCTGTAATGGCTCTGACATGGGCTTCCTTGATTTTGACAGTTCTGTTTTTGCTCTCAGAAATGTCAGGGGAAGCTGTTTCTCACCTGTAGGCCTCCTCAGAACAACTTAAGACCTTGACACACAAACCTCTGCTGCATGCTTTATTACTCCTCCTACATATAAACATCCACACACTGCATGCACCTGCTCACAACGCTCACCGCCTTGACATTGACACCCGCTCTGTAATTCAGAACCTAAACACACAGGGCAGGCCTGAGGGGTCTCTGTAAACTGCCAAAAGATACTTTCCACTATTACTATACGATTAATATGAAAACCAAAGGTAGTTCGCTACTTAAGCCAGGTCAGAGCTGTTCTACACACACCACCACCTTCACCTTTCACTGCTGTTTCCCCCTTTTTTTTCTCTTATAGCATCCATAGTTGCACAGAAGTGGTGGTGCCAGATGCATCCCTGCATGGATGGAGAAGAGTGCAAGGTGCTGCCTGATCTCAAAGGATGGAGCTGCAGTACAGGAAACAAAGTGAAGACAACCAAGGTGGGTCTAATTTGCAGGGAGTTAGATAAGCGATTGAAGCAAGTGAGAAAAGATCTAAAGGGAGCACTGGAGAAGGGTTCTCCTTTTATCAGCTTCAGGTGAGCGCATAGGAGAGCAGGCAGAGTAGGAGGCTGCAGGAGAGGAAGATGTGACTCACAAGGGAGAGTCGGTGAAGTGTTTGTGGAAATGATCAGCTTACAGCAGGAGAATGGGGTGAGTTAAGCTCAGCCATATATTTAGCTACATCTCCTGCTGTGGAAGGCAACAGTTAGTTATTTTTATTTAAAGTTTCTCATTTGGTACAGCCTAGACTGAGAGACCCAGGAGCCTATCAGCTGTGAAGAGAACGGGCAACACTGCGCTTCTACACCGAAACCAAGACATTCAGAATTTTCAATATATTTTTGGGTTTGTATCACACCTAACTTGTTGGTTTCTATTTGGTGTGTTTGCTCATTTGGTGCAGTTGATTTAGTCTGGTCTGAAAACTTGCCAACTTAACTTTAGTGTAGACTTAACCAGACAAAGAGTGATTCATAATAAGTGTCTTTGTCCGCTTCCACGCAGACCCTGGTGCAGTCGCTGTGAAAATGGTAAAACCTCAGTTTTTTTTGTGATAGTAGGTACTTTATGTGATTTAGCATAATTTTCTCCCACACATGTTCATTATTTTTATTGGTATTATAATAAATGTTATAATAAGTATTATATTATATTATATTATATTATAAATATAATTATCATTATATTTATTTATTATCAGCTCAGGTGTGTTTAGGTCCAAATTCCACCTTTTCATCACTACAGCTGATATGCTGTCAATGACAAAGTGATCTGTCAGATACTTCTCTTGGTTCATTTGTAAAAAGTCAGCATGAACATGAAACAAACCAGAAAGCCAAAAATGTTTTATTTTTCATTTTCGCCCAAACCAGACATCACGATATTGATGCCTTGTTATGGTTCATTATTGCTTTTCTTGAAGTGAATACAAACATCAATTATCAGAGATTATATATATTTACCTCTGCAAAAGAGATTATATGTGCCTGTGCGTGTTTTTTTTACACACTGGTGGAGGGTTGGGCATGAGTCAGAAAGGGGCAGATACATATATTTCTTTCCTCAGCATTGCTGAGACATATTTTCTAATTTCTCAGGGAATAATCCATAAACTGTGATATAAAATAATCAGACATATTTATTATGTTTATCAATGAGTGTTATAGTGTGGTGCAGGTTAGGGCTGCACATTATTGGAAAAAAAAGAAAATTTTGTGCTACATAGATATGAAAAAATAGCTCCGTAAAACCAAATATCTTCTTAATCTTAAATCAAGCAAACAAAGCAGTATTGTTGTATAGTGTGTGCATGTGTAAGACTTGCTCCTCTTGGTAACAACTCTGTTTTACCCACAACCTTGAAATAGTTAACTTAGAATCCACTTCAGAACAGAAGAAAGACAACCTGAAACTCTGCTCCATGTTTCACTGCGGATCCCCACAGAGCTCCAGCTCCACCAAGACCAGTCGAGACTGGAAAACGAACACATTGACAGATGATTCCTCCTGACATCGACTCCAGAAACAGTTATGCTTTACCACCAGCTGGCTACAGTGATGTGGACTTCAGCACATGAGGCTAAGGGTGGCGTATCTATCCCCCACTGACCAAACAACACTGGTGGCCCTGAGATACACTCTCTGTGCAGACAGAGCCTTAATGTAACTCACTAACAGCAAACCATGTGTATCCAAGAAACCTCCTCAGTCATGGAAAATGAGAACCATGAGAGTGTACCTTTTCTATCAAGCACCAATTTGTGGCATGACATGTTGAAGTGCATTTGTCTTACTTGACATTGCGCGTCCTGCGATTCCAGTGACATGATACGAAGTCCTAATGAGGATCCAGATGTTAATGCAGATCCGGTGGATCAAAGTATATATTTGTAAGGGGTGACCTTTATTCAGCTGCTGTACCATCAGAGCTAGACAGACGTGTAGGACTATTCCTCCTTGGCAGAGGTGTGCTCTCTACTGAGCGTCGCTCTAGTTAATGATGGTGTAGATCTTTAATTAGGAAAACAAAACCATCAATGGTGAGCCTAAAAACTTCATTGGGTCTTTGTATGATCTGAGAAAATTCACTTAAGTCTCAATAATGTAAAAGTTCTTATCCATCTTATTTTTATGTCTTATTTTCCTTTATGACCTTTATTTCTAATCTTTGGTCAAATTTGTTTTTTTTAGTCAGACAAAATCAGGAAATTAAACTGTGATTACACACATTTGTTTGAAAAGTGAGGATTACTTAACATATTTGGATTCCAGAGCTCTCTCATTAATGATACTTAAATATTTCCCAACATTTTCCTCACAATCTCAGCTTGTTTAACTATTAAAAAATAAAATTCTTTGTCCAAATGATTCATGTTTAAACATGTATATATATGACGTATAATATATGCAACGAGGCACTTATCTTGTTTTCTGCCTACTGTATAATTTTACATAATAATAATAATAATAATAATAATGTAAACCATTAATAGGATTAGACATACACTTTCAAATGAGAATAGTAAATATTTTAAAATTGATGAAATAAAAGTAGAGACTCTCACAGGACTGAAAATTCTCAGTTGGTGGTTTAAGTGTGAAATGAGACATGGATGCATCCAGCAAAATACAAATGGAAAAATCAAGTATCACGTCTGTAATAAACAGTGGGATGAGACCAGTGGGTCATTGGTACAAATCGGAAATAGAAGCCTCTGGGGAACTGCAAGCTATCATGGGTCCATCTCATCCTACTGGTTTTAGGATAAAGGGTAAGTGAGCGCAGGCCTGAGTCAGGTCCTGCGTTTTAAAAGCCACAGCAGACTTACATACGACTTCAAAAGTGAGAGCAAGAAGCAAAACAAAGGCAACCAAAGCCAGGAGAAAGACAAACAGACAACACACAAAAATCCCTCCAGGAGGTCACATATTCTATGGGATGTGCTGAGACAAGGCAGGAGGGCTCAAGCTGTAGCTCTTCCAAAGATTAATAGAGGTTATGAGGACGTGTGTTTTGGGTTTCAGGGTGTGGTAGACCTGAAGTGGATAGTAGGTGAGGAGGGGGGACTCAATAGCCCATAGCCATCCATCATGGCCCAGTGTTTGACTCACCAAATGCCTGTAGTTGAGCTGCCTCTTCCATTATTCATGGCTACAGGAGGCCTGGACGAAGCAGAGCCTTTTATTTTAGCCAGGTTAATAATTCATGCCCTCTCACACAGCCACGGGAAAGCAGAAACAGAGGCACAGACAAGCAGGGGTCCAGGAGGCTAGTAGAACCCTTCAGAACCTCAAATCTTTTTTTGATTTGGGAGTCAGCGGGGGTCGCTCCATGCTCATGGCCCTGCTGCCTCCCCCCAGAGAGACAGCAAAGGAGGACCTGTGTATGCTAGAGGGCTCTGTGCCCGACCTTCCTGCTTAGTTAGCACCATTCTGAGGATTAAATGCAGGACGTAGCTGAGGATTAAGCTCAGGCTCACAAGCGTTGTGTTGGTGACGTGACGCTGGTTCTTTTAAAATGACTTTTAAAAATGACCGTATTCATTAAAAAAAAAATCAAAATCTATAATGTATAATATCCCAAGTAAATATTGACTGAATGAACCAATAGACTCAAACATGAAGTTATGCAGACTGACAGATAACTCGATTGTCACACTGCAACCTGATTATTATTATTAGACTGCAAATCAACCACATGTTATGAATGATGACTAACAAGTAGAGACAGGAATAAAAAGAGGCGTCATGTACAATAAAGTTTTTGGGCTTTATTACTGTGTGATCGCTGACACACTTTATAATGGACCTGAATTGACAAACAACACAAGAGAGGATACAAAAGGGCAGCAGTTTCAACAGCTCTTGACAAATATATCATGGAAGTGACCAGTGCTGACATGCATGCATTGTCATGTTCGCCAAATATTTTGCATTAATATATACATAGCTTAAACAGATCAATTGTACAGTTGCTTTCTGAGCATTCATTAGTAGCATTGCATTAGCATAGCATTTGAAATCAAGCTAAAATCACATGTCTGCTGGTGAAATATGCTCACTCTTTTGCATTGACACCACAAACGAACTGCTCCAGGGTTCAATCTGAAGTAAGCTAAGACCACCTCTTCCACTCATTTTGTCCTGCATCCATTGCTGTGTTCACAATACGCCCAAACAAAGCAATCTTTGTTGGAAATGTTTCTATATTCAAAACAATGGCTCCAAGTGAGAAAAGTACGAAAGTAAGTAAGTGCCATCCTACAGCAGTCAGATCCAAGTTTTAATCATCTTTATAGTAAGAAGGGATCAAATAACTACATGGAAGAAATATCACCTGACTCAGACATGAATTTTTGCTGCAGCTTGAGTTTTTGTCTCAGTCCCATCGCTCTCAGAAATGTTTCCAGAAGGTGATTTTCAGTGGAAAAGCTAGAAAAACCCTCTGTTCTCCTATAGCTGTAGTAAACAGTAAACCGGTAAATAATCTCATAGCTGGAGAAAACAGGTGAGCATCAAACAACTCTTTAAAACCTCTTCTTTTATCTACCCTGATTTGACTTACTTTGAGTTGCCTTTTTATTTGATTTGATTTCTTTAACAAATACTTTCTTTTGTCTCACATTGTTGTTGTTTGTTTTTAGCAATTTCATCATAAAATCTAATGATTCCACCATTATTAATAATAATAATATTGCTGTAAAACCAACCTGAGTCCAGGTTTAAAGTCTAGTCATGCTTAACTGGGTGTGACCTGCTCCTCAGTTGGAGCACATGCCTCATATATTCTATTAATTCTTTCTTCGATGTCCAGCCGTGGTGTTGTTGATAAAAAATGATGGTGTCACTTCACCTCACCATGAAGCCACACCAATATATCAGTCGTCTTGACAACCTGCAGGCCTCCTCCCTGACAACTTCAGTTGTTCCCTCTTTCTCTGCATGTCCGGGAGCAGCTAGTTTTATAGTCCTGCTGGTAATGTCAGGAATTATAACCCTGGCAGCTCCTGCTTTTCACTACCTATCAATCAGTGGGCAGAAGGCAAAAGAACCAGTGAGCCTTTCCAGCTGACGGGATCCATGACGCTTGTTCACAATGTTTTGAGGGTCCGTGATAGATAGCTGGACAAAAAAAATCGGTACTCTGTTTAAAATCTGTTCATAAGGTTTAGAAACCATACTCTCTGATTCATTGATTTCTAAGCTGTGACCAGTGCATGCCTGCAGAAGTGTGCGATGCTGCCGTTGCTCCACGTGTCTAACCTAATATTGGTGAAGGTGATTTATTTTTCCTATCTTAAACCGTATTATTATAACATCAGAGACTCAATATAGAGACTCCGCTACAACGTGCCAGCTGTACTCTGGTCTGCACACTTTGTATTCTTTTATGGCATCTTCATAGAATTTACTTGAAATGTGCTTTTGTCAAACCTTGACCCCAAACCTTCAATTACGTTTAAAATACAGAACAGAGCAGCTGCAGCTTGTTGTAATTTTACAACACAGATGAAGAATGAATGAGGGGACCCTCCTCCTCATCGCCACTGTGTGCCTGGTACAATATAGTCGCGTTCTGTATGTAATGATGAGGCAGAATCTCAAATAGCCACTCATACTGCTGTATCCCACTAGATTTCAGCCACTCTACAGCGCAATGCTGTCCAAACCAACCAATACAGTATATGCAGTGACAATGACTTGATCCCCACTGGCACAGCCGCCCAAGAAGATCAGAATAGAATAAATACTGCGCTTTCATGTTTTTTTGTTTTAAGTTAAGCGCTTGTGTTTTTTTTTCTTTTTCTAATTTTGTCAAATCATTAAAAGACAAAAAACGATTTGGGAATAAACACATTTTGGAGTTTAAGACTGAAAGACGCCATGACATGAGAGGTCGATAGACAGCCTGAAAACAGGAGCTATTGATGAATGATTTGCTTTTAAAGCTCATTAAGACATCCCTGGAGGTTGACACTGACCGTGCATTTGATGATTTTAGAGCAACACAGAAACATGAAATAAAAATACCTCAAAGTCTCAAAGAATTATACAAAAGAAATAATTCAGGGACACTCAGCTTTTCATTCCTTCCTTTTATTTCCTTGATAATAATGAGCATGGGACACACACATGTGTGTGTCTGTAGCTCTCCATCAAAGGGTCTTAGTTTGTTTGTCAATGGGTGTTTGAACCCACCGCTGGCCAGTCAAGTGTGGTCTTTCATCCTGATGCAGCTTAAGCCTGAGGAGCTGCCTTCTGTTCTCCTTTGAGTGTTAATTCACCAATCACCCCCGCAGTGACGCCCACATCACCGCGGCACGCTAAGCCCTTTGATAAGGTTTTTTTTCATTTTGTTTTACTCTGTTCACGTTGTGTGCCTAAAATATTGTTTTCCTTTCCACGTACAGTATGACTCATGAGGTTAAATTCCCTGCAATGCAATGCCAATTAAAAATGGTATTGACATGTGTGATTATGTATTGATTTTCCTTCCTTCCTCTGACCATGTGTCAAATAGAAATTGCCTGCATAACAATTATCAGTATAATAATCAGCAAACAGTGCTTGTAAATATTTTTATGGGTTTATCATTGCACCAATGTCGCTCAAATATGTTATTGTGATTGTGAGGCTATCACTAAAGAGTGTATGAATGTAGGTCTGCAGCCTGCTGCTGCAACAGTAGCAACACCAAATATTTTCCACATCCTCTCTCACACCCATAATTCCCGAGGATTGTCACACGGAGGTGAAAATTAAATTGTGGCTCCCCACACGGCAAGCACTGTGTCTTCAGCTGCGGATCTAAGCTGCATAAAAATCACACTTCCACAAAAGAATAGATTCTTATTTCTCGGAAGACTGTGTGCAGTAAACCCCTTGTTGGTTTAACTTGAGAGACCTCGCTACTGCTAATTTAAAGACAGTAATGTAATGTAATGCACACACTCCCACTAGACCACATGTGTTATTTCTTTCGCTATCTCTGTGTGTGTGTGTATCACAGGGCCTCCGACGTCAGAGGGCAAGTCGAAAAGTTACTTGTGTTCTACTTTTAAAGGTCAAACAAACAAGAAACAACTTTCACCTTCCAGAGTATTTTTAGAGCTATGCTTAAAGTGAGAGTCGTACAAACTGCACCTTTCAGTCTCTCAGACTAATATTCATGAAAACGTCTGAGAATACTTAAGCCAGCAGTATGCCATCATGAATAATAAGATCCCCCTGTTTCGATGGAAATCATTGAGTATGATGTACATTGCATTACGTCTGACTGCTAGCGGCTCACTGTCACCACAGATGTTTGAATTCCAAACAGGCCAGATGGGAATATGCACACCTTGCACCTGTCACACTTTTGACAGATTGGTTATTGCTAGAAGTGCAGCACCAAAACAAGAGTTTGTTGTTATGAGACAGCCACAATTTGAGGTAGAAATGTTCCTCAAATGATCATCAACCAGTTTGTCTATTGACAAAACACGAGTGCATATGCACAGAGGTGATTTGAGCTAAATGCTCACGTCTTCAACTCACCGACAACAACCAACACACAGGTTTTACAGATACACACAGTCATTTGACCACATGGTCTTACTGAGTGAAAAGTAAAGGGATCACCAAATGTAAGTGCAATTCATCCTGAAGAGGACATGAATGAAATGCTAATAGACACATCTCAGTCACCGAAAAGGTCAACTTTGGCACAAACCATAAATATACATGCAGACAGATTGATTAAAAAAAAAGAAAAGAAAATATGTCAACCTTGGGAAAACAACACAATAATGTACTGTAACTGTCACAGATGCTTTCACATCACTTCCACCGCCTTATCAAGTGATTCAGCATAAAAATCAGATGGAGAAAACAATACAATCATATATCCTTGAGAAGAACTCACTTAGTGAAAAGACATTTCACGTTCAATTTATCTCCACCTTATTTTGCCAACTTAAATGTATGGTTAACAAACAAGCTAACTTAAAAATAACTTCAGGCTAATGTTATTAATGTTAAATATTTTCCTAAGGTTCTTAGATCTGCATTAACTTAACTATGCTATGTAACTCTATGCTAGTACACTGAGTAACTTTTGGTTTTTGACTGTTAGTTTTTGCACGCTCCAACCACTGCGCTATCTGCGCCCTGACATTTGTCCTTATTAACAAAACTATAATATGCGTAGATTTTATTTTCTAATTATAAATATATTTGGACATTTTTCTCTTTTTAAACTAGATTTATTTGTAGCCACACTTCTGTTTAGGTAAATATGAATCAACTATAATAAACAGAGTGGGATTAATCATTTCATTCGTCTCCCAGTGTTTTCTGTTTTATTGCATGTCAGAATGACTGCCCTGCTTTTGAGAGTGTGACTACTATTTGTCATCATTAATGACTCAAATCCTCTGTTTTATCCCCTTCATCCATTCATGGCACTGAAACAATTTTCTTCTGATTCCTGTTTCTGTTTCTGTCTTTTCCATTTCTTTCTAGGTCACACGATAGTCGCCTGTTTCCAAATTAACCGTGTTTGGAACCAGACGTTCTTTTGACCAACAAAGGAGATATGGATATCATATGTTTTGAGGATTGGTGGAAAGCAGGGACCCACAAGGACAATAATGATGGACATTCCACTGAACTAATGGAAGGAAAGGACCAGGAAACATCATATAAGACAGCATATCCCCCCAAAAACCTCCTGACTTTACATCCAGAATCAACAATAGCTGTCTGTGAACTCAACTGACCACCAAATCTCTCTTTGTATTATAGTTTTATTCCTATGGACTGGAAGATGCAACCATGATATTAATTATTGACTAAAAGACTGTGGATTACACCAGACAAAAATCCCCCCTAAAACAAAAACATGTGATGTGAAACTTCTGTGTTATTTTCTTGCCACAGGACTCTTGATGCATATCTGTGTTGAAGATCTAGTGAGATCAATAGCGTTTTCATTCCATTCAGCCTTATGCAGCAGAAATCTCCTCTGTTGATTGGAACCCTCCAAGTGTTTGGCTTCTTTTTTATGTTTGTTATGATGCCAGGTCTTCTTTTTAAAGATATAAGACACAACAATAAAACCCAGAAAAAATGTAATGATGTTTGATTACAAGCCTCCTAGGGTCAACACAGATGAGTTCTGCCAAACTGTTTTGATGGTATCTGTTATTTTCAAAGCCTGGTGACTATTATTGATTAAAAATGTCGATATTATCTCAATAAATCTAACTCAATGGATATCACTGTTTGGAAAATCTGGGTTTTTACAGTCTTGTGTCCTTGTATGACGGGACACAAAACTCTTAAATAGCAGGCCAAGTAAATGGAGAAAAAGGTAAGATACGATACGATATGATGATAAGATATGATACGATGATACAATACGTAACTATACGATGATACGATAAGATAAGATACGATACGATACGATGATAAGCTACAATACGATACGTTACGATAAGATAAGATAAGATAAGATAAGATAGGATAGAACTTTATTTATTCCGAAGGAAATTCTTGTGCCAGAGATTGCTCCAAATTAAAGTAACAAAACAATACAGGATAAAAAAAACAGTATTAAATATAAATGAAAATAAAAAGTGTATCAGGAGTAAATGCAAGTACCAGTGCCTAACAGAATAACAACAAAAATAAGATAAATAAGAGAGTAAACTAAGAAATTAACTAAAATGGAAATAGCAAAATAGTGTTGAGATGACATAGGAAGTAATATTGCACCTGATAATGAAGGTAATAGTGCATGAAATATTAACATACTAATGTACATGATAATAATACTGAAAAGTGATATTGCACAGAATGAGGAAGAGGAGAGTGCACAGCTATTCAGTGTTGTGTTCATGATTTATGTGAAATGTAAAATTCCGCAAATGCAAAAATAGGCCAAAAATACAAAGGAGAAGTCTCACCACTGTTTCTTAAAATGAACAGACCCACACACAAAAAAGCCATTTGAAATCTGGTCCAGTGATAATTAGCTCTAGACCTAATCCTATTTGATTCAGTTCCAAAACTAAATGTCATTTATTTTCAGTTTTTGCTACCCACTGGTCGAGATGATTTCTAGTAAGGCGTTGTCTTTTAGAGATCCCAGGAGAATTGTTGGTGCATGTCATTAGAAGGTTGCAGAAAATAAAGTTGCTGATGGGTTCAGACCGGGTGGCATGGAGCAGGTGGCTGGGTAAAAAATTGACAAAAGCACAACTAAATGATCATTTAGCCCTCATGGCCATGTTAGCCATAAGTATCTGTGTAGTCCAAGGGTGAATGAGATATGGCAACTATCATTACTGGCATCAACAGGCAGCTTCATTCCCTCTCTGTGGAAGCTAAACACGCTCCAGGCAGGCCGCTCTGATGAGATGCATTTATATTTCACCTGCATGTGACATTCACACCTCAGGGGCAGGAAACCATGGTGTATGTTTAACACAGAGCCACCTCATGTGATGTGATGATTAGAGACATTTATGTAATATATAAGCATAGCATCTGTATATGAACAAAAAATTTTAATTCCAGAAATGTTGCTGTAACACAGACAGACGGTAGACTTGAATAAATCCACACACTGAAGTAAGAGCTTTAGACTCCGAACAAACCCACTTTGTGGAGAATTTCATGTTTTGTGAGTCAATTTCTGTCTGTAATTGAAACAGTGCATTCGCCACAGAATGCTCCTTATACTAAACATAATTAATTAAGCAAAAATGTAGATGGCTTGTTCCAAAAGATCAGACCCGAGGGACCGGCACTGAATGGGAGGAGTGTAGAGGGCGGCTATGGTTAGCGATCCAGGTTGCCTCTTGTTTGGTTAGAAATCATTAAATTACAGTAATGACTAATTTCTCATTCCTTCAAGCAATTCGCCTGAGACCACCATGGATTTAATAAAGAGCTGGCGATGAATTACAAACAGCAAACGGCTGAGGGAAAGCTACGTGATTATACAGAGTAATTCAAAAGTGCATTAATAAAACAATACAGAAACATTGCTAAATCATTTGAGATAAAGGCTATTTGCATAATTCATTAAGATTAATCAGACCAGGCACTACAGAGCTCCAAGGAGCAGAGGAAGACGACATGAATCCGATCCCCTGGAAAACTCCTTTCTATCTACAAACAATGATACAAATCTACCCTTGGATCAGAGAATTAACCTCTGCGCACTTTACCAACCCCTGCAGCGTTGAAACACAATCCCTCTGTCGTTCACCTTTATGTGGACTAATATTCTATTAATAATGAAAGATCTTTTCATACCGCAGCTCCTCTGGGTTTTGTTGCTCTGCCATAAAAGACCTTTACAAAAGTTGAATGGAAATGCGTTCTGTATGTTTGGAAACCACAGTGTGGATCTGAGGGCTGGTGGTTCCACAATTCAGTGTACTGCTGTCGACTTTGGTGTTTCACTCTCTGCAATACAATGAGTAGGACGGGAAGCACATGGGATGAGAGTGGCATTGATCTCGGATCATCATCGCATACTGTGGATGAGGCTCGTTGTGCAGGTAGAGACCACGCTTGTGACAGTTCGTTACTATAAGCTCAGGTGTAGCTGTCGATAGCGCCTTTCTTGTCTGACTGACCACTCAAAGCGCTTTACAACACAAGTCAGCATTCACCCATTCACACGAACATTCATACAGTTGACTGTGGACTTGTCGCATGCAGTGCAATCCATACCCTTATTTGGAATGTAGCTTTGACACTTCTTGAGCCACTGGCCCGAACCAGTTATATCTTCCTCATAAGCTGACTAGAAGTTGACTGGAACGTCATTCATGGACAGTGGGGCCTACACACAACAAAAATCTATCTGTTTGAAATGTTTTAAAGTTCCTCCTAAAATGTCTCAAAGCTGGAGAGCTGAGAGAACTTATTAATGCTGCAGGATACTCTCAATTCGGCCAGTGAGGCAACACTCTGAAGAAGGCCCTTTGCAGTCCAGCATAACTGTGCCTCTGTGTACACTGCCAGGTCTATAAAGGCATGTTTAAACATGAGTAAAGCCATGGATTACAGCTGGAGTTGGTCCTCTGGCAGTGCACAGTGGCAGCCCACTGCATCCTAATACTTTGGATGCGTTAGATGAAGAGAATAAAACATATGTTTTAATGTGTACAAATGAACATGTGACAAGAAACTTGATTTTTTTAGATGAGTTTGGTCCGGAGGAACGCTATTGGCCTGCATAAGCCTTAAACTCAAGGGGACACATTCCAGAATCTAGTGGAAAGACATCCCAGAGGAGTGGCTGCTGTTAAAGCCGCTATATGGATGTCAAACTTCATATTAAAGTTCATATTAAAGAAGGTTCTGTCCACTTAATTTTTGACCTTTACTTTAAGTCTTTTTGTTAAGATAAGCGAATCGGCTGAGTCAAACCTGAGAGTCATATCCATCTTCTCAACCAACTCTCAGCAACAAAGTGAATAATTACTATTCCTTTAAGGCCAATATATCTGTGCTGAATAATTATAAAAACTCTGTCATGTTAGTCACAATTTTCACCTATTCTGTACAGACTATATCACGCCCTGCACATGAAACCTCTTCAGTGTAACTTCGACTAATGTAACAATTTCAGGAGGGTTTTTGTATGTAGATTATTATCTAACACGGGAGCTGGTGTCATGACATGTTTTACAGACTCACGCCTCTGAAGCTGTTGATTAAAGCACTCCCACACTTCCTCCCTGGAATATATTTCCTGGTCATCCATCTGAAATAGAAAATATTAGTAAAATGCAATTTTCTAGCTCCGGTCAGGGAGGCACACACATCTTATTAGACATGCATGAGAAAACTCACTGATCCTGTATGTTTAATGGAAGGCCAATATGAAATGAATGTTGTAGTATCTCAGAGATGCAGCTTTTTATTTGTAGGATAGTAATCAGAAACTGGCAGAGACAATTTTCCTTCTCCCAGAGAAAAAAGAAAACACAATGTGCATTCAGATCTGAATCAAGAAGGGCCTTGCACCTTACGAACGGTGCACACTGAAAACAAAGCTCAGCTACATAAACACCATCTGGTGGGTTATCTTGACAGGATGAATTAGTTTGAAAAACTGTCAGATACACCAAACAAAATTAGATCATCTCATTTTATAATGAAACCTGACGGACTGTAATGAAAAACCACTCGATTAAGAGAACGCTCTAGATGAGCCGTATTAAGCCTTGCTGGAGAAACTTCCCTGCTATTTTCAAAAATCCATTTGCGTTATTCTCTCTTTTCAGTATCTGGTGTATTTTTCCTCCCTACATTGGATGCTCTGATTCAGTTTGATTCCAGGTTTGATGTTATTTCTGACAGCCTTTTGTGTTATTCTTGCCCTCCGTAAGCAGTTTATTTTGAAGTGAGTTGTGCCTCTCTCTGTGAGCACTGCTGTGACCTGAGGCATAATGGGATTATCTTGCTCAAGGCAAAATGTAGATGCCTCGAATTCTAATATCAAACCATTCCTTGCTGTACCTGACACCTCCCCCTCTCTGTGTTTCTCATGCCTGACTGGACCGAGAGGCGATTAGCCAAGAATCATGACACAGCCTCCAAGCTGCTTCGGAAAGTCATTAACACATCCTGTTGAGGCGTCTTGTCCAAAGAAACCGTTTTTGCCTGTTTCCATTTTTTCTGTCTTTTTACTAAGTAAGGAGCAATGATGATATGACATCATACTGTACCTCCTGTGTGAATGCATCATACTGTACCTCCTGTGTGAATGCATCATACTGTACCTCCTGTGTGAATACATCATACTGTACCTCCTGTGTGAATGCATCATACTGTACCTCCTGTGTGAATACATCATACTGTCCCTCCTGTGTGAATGCAGCATACTGTACCTCCTGTGTGAATGCATCATACTGTACCTCCTGTGTGAATGCATCATACTGTACCTCCTGTGTGAATGCAGCATACTGTACCTCCTGTGTGAATGCATCATACTGTACCTCCTGTGTGAATGCATCATACTGTACCTCCTGTGTGAATGCAGCATATTGTACCTCCTGTTTGAATGCAGTATACTGTACCTCCTGTGTGAATGCATCATACTGTATGTCGCGGGGTTCTCCTTCACAACTCCTCCAAAGAGGCAAAAACGATGGCGTAGTCACAAGAATATCTTTGGTGCCGTTTATTTACAGGTGCAAAACAAAATAAATGTCCAGACAATTTACCTCGCAATTTCATAAAAGTATTTACAAAACAAAAGAATGAGTTCCTCAGTAACTCAATTGTTCACAATATACTCCGACAATTTCAAACACTCGATACGCTGTTAACTGCTCTGTCTCAAACCACACTCTCCGCCCCGGGCCTGAGGCAGCCTCCTTTATATGTGACTAGCCCCGCCCAGGAGTCCAGAGTATGATCAAATTTACCCTTTTACCTTATTTTCCCTGCTACACACTTCCTTCCAAACAAATGTACATCTTGTAATTTCAAGAAAATAATCCCCACTTCAAACATTTATTCACATCACCAACACATGCGATTCAGTAACAGAAATAATTATAATAAAGAAAAAGATTCAATCGTGGCGTCACGTGATGTGACGTCAATGCGGGATATCCCGTTTTAAAGGCGCCAAACATTTGGGCACGGTTTGGCCAACATAACCACGATGCCCTGGTGAGTATATGCTATGTACGGTGTGTAATTGTATATGTGTGTATGTATGTATGCTTCTTTTAAACTGTACAACCGAGTGTGCACCCTCAGCTGCGCAACAGAGGGAGAGGGGGAAAACTGATTTGGTCCGATTTTTGACAGGGGGGGGAAACGGGGAAATGTTTGGTGTGTGTGTGTGGCTGTGTGCTGCCCGCTATTAGCGTCAGACCCGCTCCTTCACATCATCCCCCTCCTCCCGGAGGCTGGCGATGTGCGGCAGCCTAGAAAGGTAGTCTGCTACCACATTGGCTTTGCCTGATCGGTGCCGGACATTGAACCTGAAAGGCTGGAGGGAGAGGTACCATCGGGTTAGGCGGCTGTTCTGGTCCTTCATGGAGTTGATCCAGGTGAGAGCTCTGTGGTCAGTTTCCAGATCAAACTCTCGTCCCAGCAAATAGTACCGAAGACTCTCCAATGCCCATTTAATGGCCAGCCCCTCTTTCTCCACCGTGGAGTATCTGGTTTCCCGTGGCTGCAGTTTACGACTCAGGTACAGGACTGGCTGTTCCTCTCCTGGTTCACCTTGGGCCAGGACTGCTCCAAGTCCCACTGCAGATGCATCCACCTGTACTAGATATCTTTTATTAAAGTCCGGACTTTTGAGAACAGGAGATGAACAGAGATGTGCTTTTAGAGTACTGAATGCTCTTTCACAGTCATCTGACCAGGTCACTGGGTTCCTCTGGTCCTTGCTCGTCAGTGCTGTGAGTGGGGCTGCAATGGTGGCAAACTGGGGCACAAACCTTCTGTACCAACCAGCTAATCCAAGGAAGGACCGTACCTCCTTCTTGGTCCGAGGTCGAGGGCAGTTTTGGATAGCTTCCACCTTATCCACTTGTGGCCGCACCTCTCCTCGTCCTAGTTGGTAACCCAGGTATCGTGTCTCCTGCCGTGCCCACTCACATTTCGAAGGGTTTAATGTTAAGCCAGCCTTCTGGATTTTTCCCAAGACCAGTGATAGGTGCTTGAGATGCTCGGCCCAAGTGTTGCTGAAGATCACTACATCATCCAGGTAAGCTGAGCTGCAGTGATCACAACCCTGTAGGACTCGGTCCATCAACCTCTGGAAGGTGGCTGGTGCCCCATGGAGTCCAAATGGCATCACCGTGAACTGGTACAGTCCAGCTGAGGTTCTGAACGCTGTATATGGTCGGCAGGACTCCTGCAGTGGCACTTGCCAGTACCCCTTACACAGATCAAGGGTGGTGATGTACTGGGCTGCTCCTATCTTCTCCAGCAGGTCGTCAATTCTTGGCATCGGGTAGGCATCAAACTCTGAGATGGAGTTGAGCTTCCTGAAGTCCATGCATATCCGGAGTGTCCCATCCTTCTTGGGAACGATAACCACTGGACTGCACCACTCAGAGTTGGAAGGCTCGATCACACCAAGCTTCAACATTTCCTCCACCTCTTCTTGCAGCTTTTCCACTAGCTGTTGTGGGACACGGTAAGGGCGTTGGCGTATTGGCTGTCCATCTTTTAGGCGGATGACATGCTTAACAAGGTTAGTTTTTCCTGGGCTGGCATTGAAGAGCGATGGAGCTTCCTGGAACACCTGATGAAGCTGTGTGACTTGCTCTGGAACAAGATGTGTCAACAAAGGGAAAACAGTCACATCCCGTGTTTTGGGTCCCATCTCTGCTTCCTCTTCTAGGTCCACCTTCCTCACCAGCAGAACCTGGCCTGAAGCCGGGATTTGACGCTCCTTCCACTCTTTCAGCAGGTTCACATGGTAAGTCTGTTTTGTTTTTTTCTTCTCAGGGTGGTGGACCTCATAGGTGACCGGGCCCATTTTGCGGGTGATGACGTATGGTCCTTGCCACTTTGCCAAGAGCTTGCTGTTGGAGGAAGGAAGAAGCAACAGGACTTTCTGGCCAGGTTGGAACTCACGGTGTCGAGCCTGTTGGTCATACCAGGTCTTCTGGGTTTTCTGTGCCTCACGCAGGTTGACCTCTGCCTTCTCCTGGTATTGTGCCAACCGATCCCGCATCTCCAGCACAAATTGCACCACCTTCTTGTTGCTTGATGTGGTGGAATGGCCCTCCCAGCCCTTGCGGAGGAGATCTAATGGTCCCTGTACCTCCCACCCATATAGCAGCTCGAATGGGGAGAAACCTGTTGAAGCCTGGGGAACTTCCCGGTAGGCAAACAGCAAAAATGGCAGCCAGCGATCCCAGTCCTTACCGGTGTCATCCACAAACTTCTGGAGCATCTTTTTAAGTGTCTGGTTGAATCTTTCGACGAGACCATCAGTCTGTGGGTGGTAAGGGGTAGTTTTAATCGCTGAGATACCGAGTTGCTTCTGGAAGAGCTGCATCAACCTGGAGGTGAAGTTGGTACCCTGGTCAGTCAGGATCTCATCCGGTATCCCCACTCTGGAGAACAGTTGAATCAACGCACGCAGGATAGTGGGAGCAGTAATGGTGCGCAGGGGGAAGGCCTCTGGAAACCGGGTGGCATAGTCACACACCACCAGAATGTACTGGTGACCGCCGCTGCTTTTCACCAGAGGGCCCACAATGTCCATGGCAATCCTGCGAAAGGGAGTAGAAATGACAGGAAGTGGCAGCAGAAAAGCTCGATCAGACTTTCGGACAGCGCCTGTTTTCTGACATGTGGGGCATGTGGTGCAATATTTCTGAATGTCTGTGTACATGGAGGGCCAATAAAAACGTGAACCGACGCGTAGATAGGTTTTGTGGCGGCCGAGGTGTCCGGCCCAGGGAACTGTGTGTGCCAGGTGCATGACAAGTGGTCTACAACCATTAGGGATTACCAAGCGTCTGAGGTCATCGTTCACACAGTATAACACATCTTTATCAACAATGAACCTCTCTTTCCCCACACAGTTCTCATTTGTCTCCTTCCCCACCTTAGCAAACAACTTGTTCAAGGTTTCATCTTCCCTCTGCAACACAGAAATGTTTTCAGGTATTTCCCCAAATTTATCTTCCATCAAAGACCTTTTTTCTGGTTCTGTTGGCCTTAGCTGCTTCTCAAAGCGGCGTTGGCGACGGGATTTTCTTGGCCCCTTAGTGCCACCCTCACACAGACTACTGTCGAGGTCTGGGAGTGGTTGGACACCTGCTTTAGCACTGGCCCGAGTAACCACCGTACATGTAACATTCACCTTGCCCCCTCTAATTTCCCCACAGTCAGTTTCTGGCAGTTCATTTTCCTGCAGCAAGTGCATGAGAACAGGTAAGTCTCTTCCCAGAACAGCATCAACAGGCAGGTTTTCTACCACCCCAACAGTCAACAGGTAAGGCTGTTCATCAATGTTCACAGTTAGATCCGCTGTTGGATAGGGGTGCTCATCCCCATGCACACACAAAATGTCTGTTTGTCTGCTGTAGTCAATACTGCCCACTGGAACCAGATTTTGTTTAACAAGGGTCATGACGCTACCAGTGTCCAACAAAGCCGTAACATGCTGTCCATTCACAATCACAGTCTTATAGTGTTGAGCACTCTTATCCTCCTTCCTGGCAGATACCACCTCTAATCGGGGTGCATAGCAAGCGCCTGTGACCTTAGCTTTGCGTATGGGACACACAGAAGCTTTGTGGCCTGGCTGCTGGCAGTAGAAACAAACAAAGTCCTTACCATATGCTCGTTGGTTGGTTGGGGTGCTGGTGTTACCTGCAGCCTCCTGGCTGTTCTCTCTCTTTGTATACCTGGTCTGGGGCAGCTGGGGTGTGGGTCGATGTGCTGTACTGGTGGAACGTGGAGCTGGACCCCCTCTCCGAGCGTTGAGGTACTGTAGCGCCAGCTTAGCAGCAGCAAGCCCCTCCTCTGGCTCATGCTCCTTCACCCACGTCCTCACCTCGAAGGGTAGTATCCGCAGAAGCTGCTCCAAAATGATGGCCTCCCCAATCTCCTCCTTGCGGTGTTGCTCAGGCCGTATCCAGCGTCGATACAGGCTCTTCAGGCGGTGGTAGGTCTCGGTGGGGTTCTCACCAGGTGGTACTGTAGTCGATCGAAACTGCTGACGGTACGTCTCTGGGGAGATGTCGAATTTGGTCAGCAGTGCCTCCTTCAAGTCTGGGTAACAGTGGGCTCTCTCCTCATCCATTGCAGTGTAGGCCTCCAACGCCTTCCCCGATAGCAGTGGAACGAGTCTGCATGCCCACTCACTCTCTGGCCATTTCCACGTTTTAGCAATACGCTCAAAACGTAATAAATAGTTCTCAATGTCCTCACCACTTTGATATTGTGGGATTTTTGGCTCAGAATATTTTCTCCATTCTTGCCCTGGCTCTGGTCTGGCTCCCGAGTCTTGAAGCTGGAATGATGGCGGCTCTGCTCGTGTACTCCGGTGCACACGTGGTGGTGCTGGTGTTGGCAGTTCTAGTCTGGGACTGCCCACTGTCACTGAGGTTGGAGTTGCAGCGGCATCTCGCAAGTTGAGCGCAGGTGGTGCTTGTGCAACCCCCTGACGCGGATGGATGTCAGGTTGAGGCACCATGTCAGCCTGTGGAAGAGCGGCTCTCAGACCCCTGAGCTCGGCCAGCAGGCCCTCTTCTCGCCTTTGCTGCATTGTCAAGAAGTCTCTCAACATGTGGAACAGTTCTCCCCCATGTCCGCCCTCTGATGCTGTACCAGCGGCTGGGGATGTCCGGTACTTGCCTTCCTCATACTCATCCTCCGATGATGAGGGAGGTACGGTCTCCCAAGCTGGGTCTGCACTGGCGGAGGCCCCCTCTTCTTCCTGCTCTCCGCTGCGCTGTGACCGCAGACCTGTGCGCAGCCTTGGCGGCCGGATAATATTCTTCTTTCGACTAGCCATCCCACTTCTGACACCAATTGTCGCGGGGTTCTCCTTCACAACTCCTCCAAAGAGGCAAAAACGATGGCGTAGTCACAAGAATATCTTTGGTGCCGTTTATTTACAGGTGCAAAACAAAATAAATGTCCAGACAATTTACCTCGCAATTTCATAAAAGTATTTACAAAACAAAAGAATGAGTTCCTCAGTAACTCAATTGTTCACAATATACTCCGACAATTTCAAACACTCGATACGCTGTTAACTGCTCTGTCTCAAACCACACTCTCCGCCCCGGGCCTGAGGCAGCCTCCTTTATATGTGACTAGCCCCGCCCAGGAGTCCAGAGTATGATCAAATTTACCCTTTTACCTTATTTTCCCTGCTACACACTTCCTTCCAAACAAATGTACATCTTGTAATTTCAAGAAAATAATCCCCACTTCAAACATTTATTCACATCACCAACACATGCGATTCAGTAACAGAAATAATTATAATAAAGAAAAAGATTCAATCGTGGCGTCACGTGATGTGACGTCAATGCGGGATATCCCGTTTTAAAGGCGCCAAACATTTGGGCACGGTTTGGCCAACATAACCACGATGCCCTGGTGAGTATATGCTATGTACGGTGTGTAATTGTATATGTGTGTATGTATGTATGCTTCTTTTAAACTGTACAACCGAGTGTGCACCCTCAGCTGCGCAACAGAGGGAGAGGGGGAAAACTGATTTGGTCCGATTTTTGACAGGGGGGGGAAACGGGGAAATGTTTGGTGTGTGTGTGTGGCTGTGTGCTGCCCGCTATTAGCGTCAGACCCGCTCCTTCACACTGTACCTCCTGTGTGAATGCATCATACTGTACCTCCTGTGTGAATGCAGCATACTGTACCTCCTGTGTGAATGCATCATACTGTACCTCCTGTGTGAATGCATCATACTGTACCTCCTGTGTGAATGCAGCATATTGTACCTCCTGTTTGAATGCAGTATACTGTACCTCCTGTGTGAATGCATCATACTGTACCTCCTGTGTGAATGCATCATACTGTACCTCCTGTGTGAACGTACAGTCTGTGTCATCTTATCATACTGGATGTTTCTGTTTCTGAGCTGCCCTGGTCAACAAGTCTGAGGCTGTGCAGTATCCAGTAGGTGCCTGTGTCCAAGAATGGTGTTGACAAGACATTAGTGCCGGATGGTGCATTTGCTCTCACACTTTATCAGAGCTCAGCATGCTCAGCGTGCACACTGCATTATCACAATACCATCGGGTCAGTGAAAAGGCCGGCTGTGCGGAAATTATCTTTTGTGGAATTTACTCAAACAGAGCAAATGTGGGGGAAGACGAAGACAAGAATGAGTGGGTGTCTGTAGGCAGGTGGGAGTTGATGAAAAGGAAAAAAATACCGCATCATCGACTGGCAACCTGTGAACAGGTCAATGGGAGCGAGGTTTGTAATGAGCTGATATCTATCTGGACGGGCAGAGAGGGAGAGGCAGACACACACAAAATGACATTCTGATGGATTTCTAACTGCCTTTTTTCTCCTTGGCCCCATTTTGTGGTGCGTAACTGGGCATTTATTTATTTATTTACCTGATTTCTTGATGCCGTAAATAGCATCCATTTCTTTGCTAATGGTTAGGTTACACTACACCAGAACTAGGACCGGCCCCAGTGTGATATTTGATGATTGAGGGGGCTCGCAGATGATGTTGGTGAAATTAAAGTATCTTTCTGTTTTCTCTCAGAGGTATTAGGGGTCAATGGGCTGTCATTCTGCTAAAAGGAATCCTTCATTATGTCTGTAGTGTGCAAATGTCCCTCACTGCTTTAACATGCAGCTGAAATTTGATTTTTGTTTGTTTTTTATCCGCAGGATTGGCCCACCATTATGGTCTAGGGTGAAACATCTTAACAACTAACTGAGGAATCGTCATGAAATACTTTAAAAACTCTTCTGACATTTTTCCATTAGCGCCACCATAAAGTTAATATTTTAGATTTTTATTAAAAGATGTCTTGACAACATTTGGAAGGATTAGCAAGATATTTCATACGTTATTCATGCTGTACTTAAGATGTTGAATAATTTTTCCCATTTTCATTGGCAGCACTATAAAATCAAATTGCCATTTGTTCAATCCTTTGGTTTATGACTTCAGTTTCAGTAAAACTAACTTAAAGACTTCAGTTTCATTTAAATGTTAAGTTCAGTAACGAGTGGACCCTGAATGCAGCACTCAGACCCCGGGATAATTTAAGGTTTAATGCAAATGTTTGGACTAAAATGAGTGAAAGATGGCGCATAGAGCAGTCCTTGTGGAGAGGGGCACGAGGATGATCCAGTGTCTGGATGGCAGGGACGTTGAAATGTTTGACGGTTTGACCAACGCAAGAAGACAAAGGTGAAATCTGAGACACAGGAGAAACAATAGCCCCATTTCCACTGTGAAGTACCCGCTCGACTCGACTCTACTCGCCTTTTTTTGGGTTTCCGTTAGGGAAACAAGCCAAGTCGAGTCGAGTCAAGTAGATTCTGTACTACGCAGTGGAAATGTGGCTAATGTCAGCACAGGGAAAATTACCTGGAAAGACGCTTGAAGTTCTATCCTATAAGGTTAACTGTTTGGAATAACTCTTGGTGGCAAAACCATCTTCTGAAGATTGAAAGTTGATGAGATGATGCCGATCAGGTGCAGCAGCCACAGGAGCTCAGAATCGGGGTAGGTGTAGCCACACCCAAGGCAGAAATAAAAACTAATGCGATGTTCACACAGCAGGTGATTTTCTTCTCAAATCTGATATTTTTGCATTGACACATTCACAATGTCATGAAAAAACCCCACATATAAGTCACGTATGAACAAAATCAGGTTTGGGTCACTTTTTCCTGCAGTGTGAATGCAGCCAGAGAAACACACAGGAGACAAGAGGGCAGGGTAAACACAGCAACAATGGGGAAACACTCGAATAGAGATGATAACATGACATTTAGGCTGAGTATATGCAAAAAAACATCGAGGAAATGATGGGATAGGACCAGCATATACATTCCTTTGGCACAATATACTGAATCTATCCTTTCTTGTGTTTGATGCCATCTGACGTCTTCATTTCAGATTAAATGCCTAAGAAATGAGGTTATCTACACACATTTGAGGCTGTTGTTTTATGTTGGGATGAGAGATGAAACTTTAAAGTGAAAAAGATGGGGTTGGAAAAAAATCTCAGACTTGTTTAAAATGTTTATTTCAGCTCTATCTCTTTTGATATTTGGATTAGTTTTTTGCTACATTGGGACCTACTGAAGTTCATCTGCCACCGCTTCATAGCGTATGGAAGTACAAATGTAGACCGTGGTGATTAATACAAAAGATTTATCAAAGTAAATAGCTCGAGCTGCTCACCATCCATTCGGAGCCAAAGGATGATTTAAGATCTGTGGCTCATGAGGTACAGGGAACTTCCTCCAACAGATGTTCCTGACTAATTATCTATTGCAGCACGAATCTCACAATCCCTCAGTTCCTCTGTTGTCTTCCGCCGGGAGTCTGGTCATCGCTGTTTCATATCCTTGACTTGGTCTCCACTTACCTGGGGCACCCCTCTCCATCTGTGAAGGGAACTCGAAAGACACACAGAATAGCCCACCAGCAACATGCAGTGCTCCACACACACCTTTAGCTGTCATTTTCAAGTACAAACATCCCCTGTATCCTGCTGCTTAAGCTCAGCGGGAGAGGAGTTATATAAAGTGCAAAAGTCTGTTATGTTTAAGTGTGCTTAGCAAAAAACAGCTGTGGCATGATGCGCTGAGCTTTGATGAGGCCATGTGGTTATTTATGGAAACAGACCTTCAAAAATCGTTGCTAGTTAGGCTTTTTAATTCAAATTCATACTCGCTATTCATTCAGATTCAATTTATGCATCCATTTCAAAAAGAAGAAGAAATTCAAGGACAGTGAAAAAGTAAGAACTAAAGAATTGCACTATCTGTGAGCCATGCATGCAAAGGTACATTGAATGCTGTGTGTGTGGGTGTAATGCTGTGGGAAACTCTTTTCAAAAGACTTCAGCATCTGACACAAAAAAACAGATGTCTGCGATTTCTCTAATGTACGATGAGCATGCTGCCACATTCATTCCCAATAAATGTTTTAACAAAAGAACATGAAAATCAAATTGTGTGTGAGTGTGCAGACCTTCACAAACACAGCCTGAATATTTCACGCAGGTAATGTCGAAGGAAAATGGCAGGTTTAGCTACATGAGATCAAACAACATAATACGCTTGCTTCTGTCAGCTGTCTAAAGCTCCCTGGTCTTCACTCCGCTCGGACTAATGGACTAGCTTGCTGAGAAAACCCTCCTTGTATATACAGAGAGAACTCCAGCAGCACCTCGGCAAAGGCAGGCCGGAGCAAAGCAGAGCTAAAATGGATTAAGATATGCTTGGCTGCCTTTCGCAGTCCTGTCAATGTGGGCTGTGGCTGTGGGCTGGCACAGATCAGAGAAGGAAGGTCATTGCCGCTGGGAAAAGGAGGCAGTGAAAATATTGTCCTGACAAGATGTGGAGTGACTTTTGCGACCCAAGGCTTGTGTTTCAGATTAAACCATGTTGTCTGATAGAAGAGGTGAAGTCAAAGGAGGTGTAAAAGGGGGACTAGAAGGCGATAAAGCCACCACCTTTTAATTGGCGGCCCCCTCCCCCAAATCAGTTCACTTTAAGAATTTTAGATGATGATGATGATGAAATATTACTGAATTTCCTGCCAATCTTACATGTGTTTCACCTCAGGACTGATGGTGTTAAATGTTAGGGGACTTGTTATCCTCATAATTTAGTAATGATTTACAGAATTTTGAATTATGCATGGCTTGTTTTTCATATCACAATACACTCAATAAATTAAATCCCATGGTATACATGCCACTTGCACCATATTACTGTTACTAATGTGTGTGTGTGTGTGTTACATTTTAGTCTTGTTTTAGTGTTTTTACATTCTTTTTATTGTTAACACGTCTCACGAAAAGACAAAAACAAATATTGTTAGTCTGTCTCTCAACACCACCCTGTCTTAAACACTCCTAAAGACAAATTATTCCAACTGAAGATTACATTTTTAAAAATGGGTAACAAAGAGGTATATTTTGTAAGACTAAACAAGGCTCCTTAAAAGGCAGTGTAGTTTTTAGTCTCTCTAAAAGGAGGAAATAGTGTGTTTGTTGGGGACTATTTTCAGCAGTGGATTAATACACATTTTGTGTTCTGATAGGGTTTCACAGCAGTGGTGTATGAAGAATTACAGTCCTCATGTTCATAGTAATGAGTTACCCAGTGACAAATGGAGCTCACTGAAGTGTAAAATGTTTATCTGATTATGGAGCTCTATGGCACACAAAATACTTTCAACCAGGTTTAGAATAGACAGGGATTATTTGTAAGTAGGATCAAATCATTTAGAAACACACAGTGACAATAAAACAAATACAGTTCCAGCTATGTATTTTAAACAAATCATATTCTTTTAATAATATTTAATCTCCTGATCAATTTCCTGTGACAAGCTACAGTATCCCTGGGGATATTGTGTCTAAAATAAAAAGAAGTTCTATTGAAAATCTGTGTGCATGCTGTACTGAAGTGAATGTTTTGTAGAACAAATAGATTTCGAAATCAGATCTCGGCACATACATTTTCAAATCTCAAATCCTAAATGTCAAACTTACAGATTCATTGTAGAAAGACCAATAATCGACCAATGGTTTGTTTTAAACTGTATAATGATTTTCATGCTTTTACAGTGTTTCCTCTTTATCACTCAGTGCCCGTTCTAAATGTGCCTCAACACATGACAGTAACGTCATATCCCATGTCCAGCCCCAAAAGTAATGGCTCTTTTATGTGCAAAAACAGATATGCCTGTATCAAATGCTGTGACAATGAAATGTTAAAAGTTTCATCAACAACAAATATGGCGACAGTAGAAGAGGTTGTGATAATGTGCCTAGTAAATACAAAGCAGCAAGCAGAGGTAACGACGTTGGTGCATGAGGATAGAGAGTTTTGTTCACTTTTTCATTTCGCTTCAGTTTTTTCTTCTTCATTGTTTCTATTCATTTGTCATGCCTTGCTTGAAGTGTAGCTACACTGCCTCCACCATTTCCTGTGGTATTACTCTCTCACAGGAAATGCAACGCAAAAGCGCATGGCATGGAAATAGTCATTTCAAAATAAAACAGGAAATAGAGGCAAAATATAATAAAGACATGAACCTTTCTAACTAAAAGGAACCAAAAAACTTGGATCAGATACATGACATCACATCCTAAGAATACACATAAGAGAAGTTAAAAATGACATTTTCAGCCAGACCAAAAATGTCAGTCAGTTTGAAAGCAACTGTGCATTTATTTCCAGTTAACCACAGTAACAAAATGGAGAGCAGCAAACACAATATCACTTAAACATGTGTCTCCCTCAAAATAGCGTCCAAAACCAAAGACTTCAGTTAAGGTCAGAACAATTAAGAGAGTTACAATTATAATTGAGAAAGCAACTAGAAAATGTCCTGTGCCTGATGATTGGTACATATCTATCATAACAATATTGCCAATGCTGATTTACCTTTTTAATTTCTTCCATTCATGATAAATCACAGCTCTGGAAATAAACTAATAAACTGGGGGGTGGGGGGAGTCTGTGTACCAATCAGCATAGGACAATGGGATAATTGGGAATCACTGATTAATATTCTCTCTTTATTATCAGTGTCAATCTAGAGGAGGCTGGATGTAAGAAGAAGAAAGCAAAGGTTTGCCCTTTTTGGCATCAGACGACACAAACCGTCCATCTTCCGATGCAGGCCAGAGGTACGACATTCTTTTACTGTTTATTCCACCTTTACCTTGATTTAGAGCTGAATCTTTAATTCTGTGTTGGTGTTTCTCTAACTTGGTTTACTTCTCTGTAACTGGACTATACAGTAAAATCACATCTGTGTTTCCCCTTATCAACAGTGTCGACTCCATTGTGACGGCTGATAGTGGAGACACTGGTGGCATGGACTCTTTATCCACTGGTCTCCAGGACTCTTCATCCAGCTTTGACTTCCCAATCTCACCACTATGTTAGACTACAGTGGAAATATTTAGGTAACTGTTTATTAAAGCTCTTCAAAAACAAAAGAATATTGAGGAATATCTATTTTATTTTATCAAGGTTTGGTTTAGGCATCAAAATGATTTGGTTTGGATCGTGGTTTGGATTAAAATGACTGCTTTGTTAAGAGATGAGGTGGCTTAGTAGCCAGAGTCGGTTTGGGACTGTGTAGCACTAATTAGAACTTAAAATAATAATTTGCTCTCAAGATGCAAAATATTTCTTTTTTAAAAATAAGTTGGATTCAAGCTGTGTTAATGTTCCTACAAGCCAAATGTGTTGTAATTAGGAAAAACAAGCAGACGCCCATTTTTATGTGAGGCGTTTAATGTGGGTGTCTGTGTCAAAGAGAGAGAGAGCAAGTTTTAAAGCCACTCAGTGAGTGGTTTTGTTATTCCAAAAATAGTTGTATTACAATTGTCCAGGCTGTGAAGGAGATTAATCCTACTTCTCTCAGTACTGTATATTAAAATAAGAGGCATATTCGACCAGCGCCACAAAATCTCTGAGTATGTTTCCATGAATACAAGTTCCTTCAGCTTAGCAGTCAGTTTGAAATAAATTTCAAAATCATGCTAATCAAAACTGGAAAAATGACACTATATCAAGATTGAAATCAAGCAAGGTGTTGAAATGGAAAACTGATAACTTTCATAATGATTTTATGGGCCACACAACACCCTACTGTTGCCACGGAAACTCAATAAAAAATATGATAATTTGTCATTAGCAAAAGATACATTGTTCATCATTCCTGGTATTCATAATCTATCAAAGACAGAATTCACAGTTTACAAGATTCAAAAGCGAATCTCACTCTCCTTTTAGGAATAGGTAGAAGTTGCTGCCATGGAAATGCAGAAAATAAAAATTGTGAAACATTCTAAGTAGCAAAAGGCACCACTCCAGCATATGGTTGATGTGTATGCGTAATTTGATGAAGATATATGAAATAGTTTTAAAGGTACGCTCCAGACGAACACTCCACACTCAAAATAAACCAAGTTGAATATTTTTCCCCAAAATGAGAAAAATAAAAATGTTTACAAAGACATTCCCACACACTGTCTTAACTTGCAGAATCACATTTATTGTATTCAGGCATTAACCTGATAAAGGTCTAGTACTGAATCTGTACAAAACTTGCATGCTGGTTAAAAGTCCCGCCCTAAAGACATTCACATGACAAAATTTAGCATTAGTCATAGTGCCACCTAGTGGCAACAGTAAATGACATATTTTACGTTTTGATACACTACTACTAGGCCGTTGACCATATTGCCTTCAAATTCAGTGAGTGCAAAGTTGTAGGCGTGGCTGTGCGGCGAATGTTGATGTTTCGCTATGAAGCAGGAAGTTGTTATTACTCTGCTGTCCATGGTCCAACCTGCCCCAAACTTCACACGTTTGATTAGAGTCCTGCCCTGAACTCATCTATATAGTTATATAAATCTATAAATTTGATAATAGTCATAGTGCCACTGAGTGGCAACAGGAAGTTATATACTTCCAAATTTGACGGGCTACTGTCAGGCCATTCACCACAATTATCTCAAATTTAGTCAGTAAAGCCATAAGGCCTTGATGAAGCATTATTGTAAATATTGTGAGTTTGGGTCCCATGGCGGGGACGTGACGTTTGATGTTCGCCATCAAACAGGAAGTTGGTGTTGAGAGGCCAGGGAAGCTCAGATGCTGACCAAAACTGACACACTCCTCAAAGGTGGTAGTACTTTCGATCTCATATGGTTTACAGGATTGGTTGTGGTAAATTGGCTCAACAGTGCCCCCTTTAAAACTTTAAATAAGCATATCCGAGTCTGTGTTTAACCTACATGTATGAAATTTGGTAGACATGTTTAAAGTCCCATCTACACAACAATATTGAGGGTACGTTCAACGCAGCTTGCAGCTTTAATTCTAAATGTATTAATGTTGAGCGTGTTGCATGAACAAATTCAAAGTCGAGAAATTGCCTCCCTGGGCCCCCAGCAGCTCACATGCCAAGTTTGAAGTTGATCAGATGAACGGTTTTCACGATATACCTGTAGACGAATAACAGACAGACAGACAGACAGACAGACAGACAGAGATTCCTCGCTTCATAGTCTGATTAGATCTGCATGTTATTGATCCACCAGTCAGGTCCTCCTATGCATTGGCATTTTAGGTGCAGTTCTGGCAGCATTCAGGCAGACCTCAGCAGCGTTTTCCATTAGTATGGCTGATTCAGGGTTGTTAACCATTTTTAATTTCCCATTAGATCCACAAAAATGTTCTCTCTCAGGTAACCCATTAATTTCCTGTGATGCATATGCGATGCTGAGTGAGGGGCGCTTGCCAAGAGTTGGTTCACATTTTATGCATAAAAGAAATACAGAGTGGAGCAGATGGTTACATTAGGGACTGATGACACTGACACCATGTAGCGTGTGAGTCTGTCCGTGTGTTTGTGTGTGGGTATGAATAAATTACATACACTATGTGCGTGTTTTACATTAGGATATTAGGGAGTGATGATGTGTGTAGATCCCATATTTCATGCTTTTGCTGTATGTGCATGTGTGTCCTGTATAGTCTTGCATATTCAGGTTGATATTTGTGAATATATGCTGTTAATAATCCATTCTCTTCAGGTTAAAAATGAATGTGTACAACTGCAGAGAATTAAAGCAAGGACCAAACCCTGAAAGAGGCATCAAATCTGGTGAGGTTTAGACCTCAAAGTATGAGCATGCTTTCTCATGTAGATGTCATGATTTTGCCTTACAGTTTCAGAAGATGTAAGGCCTAACAGAAGGCTCGGTCGGCCCCACACTGCAGGACTTTGTTTTCTTTAAACTCCATGTGAGCCTCAGCTTGTTGTCTGCACAGCACCTGCATTTTTCACTGTGCTGTATACAGTTGGAGCACCACTGCATGACTCTGTTTCATAAATGAACTGTTTGGGAAGTTGGCTCTGGGGTGGATTAAATTATGTGATATGGTCTCACAGTGGTGGACAAATGCAACAAACCTCATCACTTTACCTCACATGATGATAAATCTAAATGTTTGTGCCACATTAATTTAGTGCTGCAGCAAAGGATTGTTTTTAGTGATTAACCAGCCTTTTTATGATTAATTGTTTGGATGATGAAATGTCATAATTTTGTGAAAAATGTCCATGAAATGACTCAGAGGTGTAGAGGACATCTACAAATTATTGTACTGCAAAAGCC
This sequence comes from Chaunax sp. Z400, assembly GCA_037577475.1. Taxonomy (NCBI): domain Eukaryota; kingdom Metazoa; phylum Chordata; class Actinopteri; order Lophiiformes; family Chaunacidae; genus Chaunax; species Chaunax sp. Z400. The sequence goes on from CM075185.1 coordinate 24,747,975, forward strand.
AAAGAAGAGAAAAGCAGTAAATCCTCTCATGTCAGAGGCGTTAAGCATCAAAGATTTAGCATTTTTTTAAATTTATTAATGACTTTCACAAATAATTGCTTTTCAAAGTTGTTAGCCATTGATGTTCTGTCAATTGACAAATTGATTAATTGACGAACTGTTTCAGTGTTATTTAGATCCTATGATAAATTCTGACTGATTTGCCCTTTAGGTAAGATATTGTTTTTTTAATGAGCCTGCCAATTATACAACAACGAGTATTGGCTGTCTTTGAATAAGAATTTTATGACAAAGCTAAATAGATCAGTAAACAAACAGATAGATCAAGTTAGTGACTGTATATTTCACCTCCACCAAGGAGGTTATGTTTTTGCCAGCGTTGGTTTGATTGTTTCTCTGTCTTTTAGCATAACTCAGAGAACGGATATTGACTTTTTTTTTTAGCCTAAGGAACAATCCACCAGATTTTGGTGGTGATCTGTTTCATCCTCTGGATCCAGAATGTTTTTTTTTAAGGATTCTTTACCATTGTGGGATAGAGGCAATTACACAAGTTTTGCTTTTAACTTCATGGATAAAGCCTACCATGCTTGGACAAAAATACAATGACATCATCATTAGATCTACCACAAACCAACATATGATCTGGATCCAAGTAAGATTCTGGGTCTGGTGATCCAGAATGTTTCGACACACAGAAGGTTCTTACTGTGAGATAATAAATAGATACAGACTTGCAACTGAAATCAGTTGTTGAATTTTTCATATCTTTAAGAGATTCCTCCATTATTGAAATATTGTTTTTCTTGAATAAATACCAAACTAATAATAATACCAATGTGATTCCAAATTCCAGGGGTATGTTTTCATTGTCAAGGAGTTATATTATGAGGGAATATTGCTTTTAGGAGCACTGACATAATGGGGAAACTGAGCTGCCTCGGCGGAGCTTTCTGCTGTCAGACAGATGTCTAGAGTTGTACTCGTGTCTCCCAGAGTTGAGCCACAACAGTGTGAAGAAGCCTCTGCTAACATTCACACCCAAAGATGATACATTCATTGATATTATATTACCATTTGTGATAATAATGATCAGAAAACAAAGTGAGACAATGAAAGCGATTCAGGTCATAGACAGATAATCAAAGGAAAACCAATAAGTCAACTGCTAGATAAATACATTTGCTAATAAAAAATGCATTATATCCACAATATCAACAGTGGCCTACATTTGCTGGTTTTTAATAAAGGGGGCCAATACATGCAAACTATGGGTGTACTTGGGTGTCATGCATTGCATATAATATTTTTTGCAAAAACTATTATACTGGTCTAACTTTGCAGCCAACATCCATTGGCAGATAAATTTTCTTTGCTTTTAGTGGTGCGAAAATTAAAGCCGAACTGAAATGTAAAAAAGGCACCCAGGGCCAAATACCTTTACTGAGTGCTTGAGTCAAAAGATGTCAAGACAAAGTCTTGGATGTTGGTGAATTCCAAATGTTGTAGTGCAAAATAGAAATGCTGGAAGTGAAGTATTATGTTTACATGCATCTTACAAACACACGCTATATTGGATTAAAATTTATAGTTTTGTAATGTGCAGCCTTCCTAAAGATGGCAAAAATATGAGACATGAAAATAGTAATCAGTTGAAAGATGAAAAGAAGCAAAGGAACCCTTATGGAAGAACCTCTGAGGGGCTGGAGACATTGCAATTATAGAAACTATTGACTTGGGTTTCCCGAGGTATGATCAATTGCAGTGAAATAATGACATCTCTGTGTTGTTTTGACCCATTCACAGTGAAGGCAATTTATTTTGTGTGACAGGAGGCTTGCAAGGGACAGCTTAGCTGATGTGTGCCAGAGATCAGGGAGAGGAGAGTTTTCAGTTGGAAAGACATTGAAGAAGGTCATTACTTCTCACATCCGCCTCTTTTATGTGTCCCCAAATCATTTTTTCCAATGTTTTCTGCCACTTGGATGATGTTGTTCATGGTTTACTGTAAATAAGTGTTTTTAAGCATAAGTAAAAACAAAATGAATTGAATAATGGCTTTGTCGGCATATTGTATGGTTTATATTGAATTAGTTTTGTAGCTAATCTCCTTCTATTGTTGCTTTTCTTATGTGGCTTTCCTCCTGGTTTACTGAAAACATGGGTATTAAGTATTGTGTTGAGTATGTATGTATGCATTGGGCATCACTATTTGAAGTGTCTCGTTCACAGCTAACATCATTATTTCTCTGTTAATGGAGAAACTCACCATGACACACATAGGATGGGTAGTCAGACATACATTTTCTTCACACACTTCATAGAAAACCAAGATCATTTGCTGCATCGCTGTTGTGTTTCATGAATATAATATAATATTTCTGGGTTTTGTCATTAATCTCTAATTAACAGGTGATTTGAGTGACCAGAAATCCATTAACCAAATTGTCCTGGGGATTTGAAGCACTTGGTAGCATCAGCTTATGTTGCCCTCCTGAAGTCCTCTGTCTCACTAATCTGTGAGAGCCCAACCCTTAAAGCAGAGGAAACCCTACAAGTTAGGGTCAAGGTTATTTATTAACAATATGCAAAAGCAAATATATTTAGAAAGATTGCTTTTCACTTAAATGTTCTGAAAAACCAATGAAATATCTTAACAGTGAATAATTTCCTGGCACGTCCTTTATCAACACTTTGATAAACACTTTGCTGTCTACATTAAGTCACAAACTTTCAATAGATTAATAGAAAAAAACGTATCTTCCCTTATAAACATTTTTGCTGTTGCATTAGTTGTATATAAACAGAATTTCTAGGAGCCAGACGTTAATATAGAGCACATAATTAGAGCGAAAAGGTTGGTCAAAATGAGTCCCGTATACTGAGACTGTATGTCTGTCTATCAATCTGAAATTAAATATAACAATTGATATATAAAAGTATGGCTATATGAATACTTACAGAAGGATGATGATAAGATATAATGATTTAGATACTATATTTCTGGTCAATATATTGTTTTTGCATTTTTTTGCACTATTATCATTCAACCCGACTTATTAGTAATGAGACTTGTTTTATGCGGTATATGTGGGCCTAAATGTTTGACATCAGTCACCATATAATTAAACACATTTATTGTTTTCATCTAACATTGTATAATTTGTGGAATTTGTTAATATTCATTCATTATTATTCATTTAAATTGATTTTCTATCAATTTTAATGTTTTGCTTGATAGTGGTTATTAAAGTCATATAATATAACAGCACACTAGAGAGTTAGTGGTAAAATCATCACTTTTCCATGAGGTCAGTGTTACAGCAACAAATAAGCATGAACCTGACATGTCAACACATACTCTGTATTCAAACAATCAAACTTTTTCAGCTGGTTGGTAGGTGGATACATTTAAATCTCGTGGATATACTTGTATGCTGCAGTCAAAGTCCATTTTTTAATCGGTTGTTAGTGATGCTGTTTGTTCCTTTAGTTGCATACTGTACTTTAACACTATTATCACATGCTGTGGATTAAATTTGAGTCTCCCCTCCCTCTTCCTGGCATCACAGTAATCTTCACCAGAGACGGGGTAGCGTGTTTGAAATTATCTTTTCTTATGGGGCTTTTCACAAGTCATTATACTGGTGTGTCAGAATTAATATAGTGATGATTTATAGATGGTAAAATGCTTCATGTAGCACCTTAATCAGAGACTAAATGTTTAGCATGTAAATTAAACTTCCCTTGAAGACTGGTAAATGAATAACTGGACAGTAGCAGATCTAAGAGATCATCACATGGTGGTGCTTTCCACCAAAATGTTGTTCAAAATGAACTCCTCTCTCACACTCACGCATCTGTATTTTGCTTTGACAGAGACAAATGGGACGATGGGGACAGTAGAAAGAGTACTCCAAGTCCTCTCGCCGGTTCACAGAAAACGATCCATCAGGCTCCCACCGACCTCTCTGCCTGTGTGCCTGCCTTGTCTGCAAATCGCTGAAAACCCGATCTCAATTCCACCCACACATCCATCCTGACTCTACTGTTGCTTTCTCGAGTTACTGAGTGGTACATCTTGAGCACGCAAACCTGCAATCTGTCTGTAGGAGGAACTTGAAGATAAGGTAAGTCTAACTGGAACTACAGTAGTAGTTTTACACCCATCATCTACTACTTGCCAAATGACTCGGTCTTGAGATATGCTGTACTATACTGTACTGTCCAGCCTAATATACGTGTGCAGACAGTACATTATGGACAGAACAACAACTACAAAAACAATGTGGGACTGTCCAGTTTTGTTTGTGCTGCTCCCCTCCACAGTAGATTTGCTAAATAACTACTTTGATCTTATTCTGTGGTGCTTATTTTGAAAATAAGACTTATGACAGGAAACGAGGAGAAAGAGTGAGGGGTTGGACATGCTGTAAGGGGCCATGAGTGGGAATCGATCCCATGTCCACTGCAGGAGGACAGCAGCCTCTGCACATTGGAGTATGCGCTTAAACCACAGCGCTATGTGCACCCCACTGCAGAGTTTTCAACCATTATTGCGAATCCGTGTGCACGAGGATTGTTTCCAAAACATCATCGTATGAACGTGGAACCTCTGCAAAGGAAAAACGTTTCAGTTTTTAGCAAAATCGTATAAACCGGAATCATGGGGTGGATACAAAAAGTTATTTCTTCGCTGTTGCAGAATGAATGCAGTGTCCCACATGAGACAACACTATACACTGTTGTAATTCACGCACCATGCAAATACATGCACCAACAGAAGAATGTGATTTGGGACACAGCTGCAGGTTGGACCCTCCTTCTCGGATCAAGAGAGCTGCAGTGGTCGAGTGACCTAAACAGAAAATGAAGAGAAGGAACAGCATTAATGTCAATCAAGTATTTAATGAGAGAAGTTTCAAGGCCTTTATGTTCTGAAGCACATAAAACGAAACAAAACAAAACAAAAACAAAACAAAAAAAACATGCACACACCTCCGCACAGCCCTACAGGAAGGTGCCACATTGCATACTGTGTGTCTGGAATTATTCTGACTTTTAGCATTGTTTAATTGCCTGACCCAACAATTATAGATAATTTACATTCATAGATTCCATAAAAACCAACCAAATTTGAACAAATGTTTGTAAATATGATGAAACATTACTTTAGAGTCTAAAGGATAAGCTGACATTATTGTGCATACTGTCAACAAATGAAAAGAGAAACATGAATTGATCGCAATGTATTAAAATATCTTTTTATTAGATTTGTTCACAGTACATGTTTTCTGACTACCTGTGCAGTTTTGTTTTATACTGTAGCCACTGAAGTTGCAATAGCCTGAGGTTTACCCTGAAGTCACAGATACTTAGCTCCAAGCACCTTTTGTACATGTGAAGTCCCCGCCTCTAGCCTATTTCTGTATCTATCAGACGCCGTTGTGTAATTAAACACATATCACATCACCCGTCCAACAGTGTGCATTGCTACTTCGTTAGAATCACAACACACAACCGTGGCTTCATTTAAGAACCTAATAAGATTTGTTTTTAATGCTTGTTTCTATCTCCATCATTTTTTACGTGTGAATGACAGCAGGGGATCCTTTTTTATAGTTTTCACACAGCTCTAACATTCAAACACAGCAAAGATTTTGACACTGCAAACGTTAGCTATGGAATACGTCCTCGACTAAGTGGAGCGTTGAGAAGAGGATGTGCAATCTCTCTCTTGTTCTCTCAGTTATGACGAGCGGCGGAGTGATAGGAAAGAGGCACACATTTCATGATGCAGGTTCTTTAATTAGTCGCCGGAGTCTTGAGAAAACAAAGCAGCGAGAGGCACGAAGTGAGAGATGGAAGGAGATGAGGTTCTTAATTCCACTGCTGTCTGCTTGCATTTGAGTACTCATTTATCTCAGACAGGGCACATTCTGTTGTCTTGCCGAGCATCTTTTATAAAAACCAGCATTAGTACTTCTGCTGCATTGAGAAATCGTCAGCCATGTTTCACGGGAGAGATGTGCCGAGAGCGAGAGATGGATGCCTCTAGCATGCTGACCTTCTTTGCTCTCCCTCTTCACAACGTTCGGGGCCTCCTCACCAGAAGGGGAATCCATAACACTTTTCTACACAAGTAGAGCTCCTGGACTGTGACCTTCAAAGTTCACTATGAATTCCAATCAAGTGTGACCACTTCAACGTTACATGTATCGTTTAATTAGTTATTGTTGGCAAAGTCAAACGAGCTCGCTCCATTTGTTTCGCCATTAGCGTTGATGTGATATCTGGAGCAATTTTAGACATATTTTCTGTTCCCTCAATTAGAGTGATGTAATCTGTGTTTACAGAATTCATATCCATGCACATGCATTGTAATTGCAAGCCAGACAATTAATTTAGCACATGATAAGTCAATGGAAATTGAACAGAGGCTTATGTTTGTGTCATTAACTCAGTGCAATTGGCAATTTATATGCTCTGTGCTGAGCTTGTGAACATCATTTACGCATGCATGCATATTCATTACCATGGCCACTCAGTTCATAGAGCGAGAAGAGTGAACAAAGGTGAATGAGATACCGAACTATCTACCCATGAGGTACTCTGGGTGCACACGTTTTAGAGTGTGTGTGTGTGTGTGTGTGTGTGTGTTTGTGTTGGCATGTGAATAAGGGTGCAGAGAGTTGCTCCTCTTTCAATCCTCTCTGCAGCCTACCTGAGGCATTGGCAACTCCTCTGCTCCTGGAGCCTTGTCAATAACACCTCTGCCACCTCCCCTCTGCCCAGAGGAGAGCACCACTCAGCTGGGTCCAGGGCACAGCCAGACCCCCCTCCCCGACTGCTATTAATCCACTCCTTCGGCAGGTAGAATCCATCTCCCCTCGGTACCTGTTTGACAGAGGGTAAAAACAGGGATGAGATAGCGGGCCACGGATCAATCCCTTCGATCCCCTCCTCCATCTCAGCAGCCATTCATCAGCCAGTGGTTGTTGTTGTTGATGTTGGTGTTGTTTGGCTTGACACCGGCCCATACTCATTCACTGAAAATAAGGCTGAGTTATGGCTAAACACAGAGACACATCATGCGGTGAAATTATTTGGGGCATTTTTCCAGGTACATTAAGACAAACTGGTATTAATATTCATTTTTTTCAGGAATTTCAAACTAAAAACATCAAACTATTCACCTTTTCCATTGATAATTAGAAAAAAAACAAGCACTTTGAAGGCTTCACCTGAGAGATATATTTTTTATATTATAATGGGCATTTTTTACAATGTGTTAGACATTTCATAGAAAAATGTGTAATGATTAATTGCTCACTACATGGCAGGTTTTTAAAAACATAAACTGTGGTGAAAATAATTCCTCTGTAAATATTAATCCTTGCACTCATTCAATATTGAGACATTGATGATCTTCAATGAAAATAATCACGTTTAAAATTATTTGTGATTTTATCCATTTATCCTTTGACTGATGTCCAGCAGATCTCTGATCACTCAGAGAAACACCCAAGGTTTTAAGTCTTCCTGCAGTAACCTGTATGCCCTAACCTTCCTCTCCCTGTCACTATGCCCTTTGCTTTTCATGTTGCAGTGCCTGCTGCATTGCAGCTACTGTTGACAAGTTAGGACGGCAGCTTTGAAGTTTGTCCTTTGTATGTCCCTGATAACATGTCGGAGCTTTACAGTGATTTGTGAGGGGTGGGGCAGCGTTCTTCCCCGGCCTGAATTCAAGGTGGACAGGCGATGAATGTATAAATAAACCAGTTGAAAGCATTTGGATATATAGACCTATGGGACTGCTTATGGTATACTGCTTATGATCTTTTATTAACCACAGACTCAGGTAATTCTGCTATCCTTGTGCTTTTAGATGTTACAGCCGCCTTTGATACAGTAGACCATGCCATTCTCATCTCTCGCCTAGAGCACTATGTGGTTATTAAAGGTACAGCCCTAGAGTGGTTCAGATCTTATCTGTCAGAGAGAAGTTTCACTGTAAGCCTTGGTGACTGTGTTTCGTCCGTTGCCCCACTCCCATGTGGAGTCCCCCAAGGTTCAATTCTGGGGCCTATTCTTTTTACTCTCTATCTGCTCCCATTAGAGTTGATTTTTAAGAGCATGGCATCTCAAAGCACTTCTATGCAGATGACTCCCAAATTTACCTGCCCCTGAAAAGGAATGATACCAGCTCTTTAAAACCGTTGTTTGAGTGTTTCAAACACATTAAAGCCTGGATGGCCTTAAACTTCTTAAATTTGAATGAAAGCAAAACGGAAGTCGTGGTGTTTGGACCCAGTGGTGCCTGTGTTGCCCCTTCAATGGACCGGGGCCCCTTCCAAAATTATGTTAAACCCATTGTCGCCAACCTTGGTGTCAAAATGGACTGTGATTTTTAACTTGATAAGCAGATTAACTCTGTGGTAAAGTCTAGTTTTTTCCAGTTGAGGCTTTTATCCAAGGTTAAGACCTTTTTATCTCGTAGTGATTTTGAGAAACTCATTCATGCTTTTATCACTACCCGATTGGACGACTGTAATGCACTTTATTTTGGCGTGAGCCAAACCTCCCTCTCACGTTTACAGTTAGTTCAAAATGCTGCTGCTCGGCTTTTAACAGGGACAACCAAGCGAGAGCACATTTCTCCCATTCTGGCCTCCCTTCATTGGCTCCCAGTGCGTTTTAGGATCCATTTTAAGATTTTACTGTTTGTTTTTAAATCTTTAAATGGGTCAGCACCCTCTTATATCGCTGACCTCTTACATTCATATACCCCCTCGAGGTCACTGAGGTCCGCTGACCAGTTGTCTCTTGTGGTCCCTAAGACAAAGCTCAAGACCAGGGGTGACAGAGCTTTCTCTGCTGCGGCCCCGAAACTATGGAATGACTTGCCCTCCCATGTCAGGTCAGCCCCCTCACTGTCAGTTTTTAAATCCCGCCTTAAAACCCATTTTTATTCCTTGGCTTTTAACCCAGTTTGAGTTTTGTACATGTCTTTTATTGTAGTGTATGAGTTTATTGTGTGTCTATCTTATTTATTGTCTGTACAGCACTTTGGTCAACTCTGTTGTTTTTATCTATCTATCTATCGAGGAGCTATACAATAATTTTAAAATTCATTATGATTTTTCCGATTGAGTCCATGCAGGTGCACAAGGAAGGCATTTCGGGTGATGGGTGCTGCCATGCAAAAGCCACAACTGTAACCTTAAAATGCTGAATTTATGTCACTCCTTTCTTCACCAGACCCTTTTAGCACGACGTCGCAAGTGAGGGCCGTATGTCGCCATCTTAGAGGCAACTACGAAGGTACATAAACAAAGCAGTGCCGATAGCAAGGACAGCACGTACTAGTGATTTTAAAGTGTTTACAAAAAAAAATACAATTGATCTACCGTGATTATCAATAGCCGTTAGCAAACACCTCAGTGAGCTAGCTGCACAATTACACAGGTACTTCCCCGAAACAGATGACAGACATAACTGGATTCATTTTCCTTTTTCACTACTAAGTCATACCTATGAGGGAGAGAATGTCATTGAGATATCCACGAACGGGACAATGAAAATTTAGTTCAGTAAGAAAGAGCTGCCAGTTTTCTTGATTGCCTTGCGTGCAGAGCATCCTATAAAGATGTTGATGCCCTTTGCAACAACTCACCATGTGACACTGGGTTCTCAGCTCTTGCTAGTGTGAAAGGTACAGGAACAGACTCTGTGTAGAAAAATGATCTAAGACTGAAACTGTCTCCAATACAGCCCCACATTGCAGCATTATGTGAGGTCATTCAAGCACATCCCTCTCATTAATCTATGGTGAGGAGAGGCATTATGTGATCAAGTTTAATTTGCACAGTTTACACCTTGCAGCAAACTGCTCTGCTGTCAACTCCTTTTCTAACTGCAATGTGTGTGTATGCAGTGGGTAAAGTAATAGTTTGAGAAAAAGTTTGAAATCCTAACAAAATGCAGGATTTATTGGCTATTCTGTCGCATATGTTTAAATGTTATGCATATTAATATGTGTGTGTTTACATTTGTTTATGCAGCAGCAAAAAACTTTTAGTGAGATAAAGAGGCAGGTGGTACTGAGGAGGGTGAAGAGTGTCTCAGGGGGTAAATTACTGTTAAAAGTTTGGGAACCACTGATACATAAATGTAGACATAAAGACCATACACAAAAACCCTGACCAAAAAAACAAACAACAACAACAACAAAACCCAAATATGATTCTCTTAATAACTAAATTGCAAATTGACAATGCCACATTTTATTTTTGACATTTTATGCCAAGTACATTTGTTTAGATTTTTATTAATAAGTTGTATTTTATTCACTTTATACAACACAAAATTGCATTGAGTTTAGTCATGCAAATTGATTGGGAGGACCATGTTTTGTAGAGTGCAAATGATGTTAAGGAGGCTCTCTTGTCAGGGACATATTGCTCACATCTCTTGAAACTTGGGACAAACACACACACCAGTCAAACAAACGCTGCGGCAAACACAAGAAATGCAGAAATAGAATCGAAGATCAAGTCTGATTAAAAGCATCATGCTATCACCTTTGGAGAGATCATCCCACCACCTGTTGCGCACATTGGTTTACAAAGAGTCTCAACATCTTAATGATCCCAAGGACCAATTCAGCAACAAAAAAGAATCAGTCCTGTTGTACATCATCAAATAGCAAGAAGAAACAGCTGCAGCCAAGGCTGCACCACAAATGATCCTGGCTGAATAAAAAGGCTGCGAACTCGACATAGCAGCCTTTGTTTGAGGGATGAAAAGGAGCATTTGAAATGCTCAAAACCTTCAGTCTACAAGTGAAATCTGGAACTTTACTTTCGAGAGGAATTAATGATAGACATCAGACATCTATATTCCCTGTCCTGATGAAACCATTGACGTGATGAGAGAGCTGCACTGTAATTGTGTAGAAATACAAGCAATAATAATAGTATATAGTGGTATAGTGGAAGTAGACTCGTGGGTAGACTGAGTGACTCATTCTTTCCCTGCTGTGAAGCTTCACTATATAAAGTACTGTATATGTAATATATACAGTATATGTCAATAATCTTGCTGCAGTGTCTAAAGTAAATTATTAGCATCTGCCTCCTCATTAATTAGCCAGCCTCCTTTAGGAATTGTATGCCTCATTTTAATATGAAACCATGAAACACCATACAGCATCATCTAATGAAAAGTTTAAGTTTGAAAGTGGCAAGCATAGAAGATCTGCAACTAAAAAAAAATTTTTTTTTAAATGAAACTCACCATTATGTTAACCTGTGTTGTTTCTGTCACTGTTGTAAAATACTGTATGCTCTGCATCTGCTGCTTCTGAATAACCCAAAGGGGCTGATTTGCCTTCTCATTCAGGATAGGGGACTGCTGTTGCTGAAGTGGTGGAATGGATCATCCATTCATAGGAAAAATGCCTCCAAATAAATGCGGGAAATGTAATTTTTTTTTAATAGCAGGAGCAGGTTGGACAGCACAGATACTAAAATGTATTTTAAAAAGAAATCTATATCAGATCCTTCATCAGACTGAATTTAGAGATTGTACTTTGCTGTCTTTTATCTCTGAGGTCCAGTTTATAGGACAATGGTTTTGCTGAAAATGGAAACGTTTTTCCTTTTATGAAACGATGCCGTGTGAAAACAGAAGGTTTTAAAAACGCAAAGAAAAAACAGCTTAATTTCACCTGCATAGCTTTGATCACTTTGTCAGTTAAACAGAGCGATTTACGTACACAAAAACAAATCTTATTCACTCTGTGAGCAGGTCATATGACATTGGTGTATCTATAATCAGTGGGTTGCCAGTATTTACTAAGCACCATATTTTCTGAGCAGAGCTTCAGAGTGTATCTATTTAATGCATGCTAAACCACTGGTGCCTGAGATGCCCTTGTGTGACTGAGCATCCCATCATCACACTCCGGTGTGATGTGCAGGCTTTCACAGTGTGTGCTGGGTAAGGTGAGAAAAACTGAGACGTGCTATGATGTACTATATCGAGAGTGAGCTCAGAGGGCTGCTTTGAGCCATGAGATGAGAAAGATGACTGCACAGATGAAAGTGTTTCACTGTATTAAAATAAAAGTTCTAAATAAAACAGTTGGTGAAAGACTTAAATTCACAATAGGAATGGTGAGTGGCTCCAACAGCCAGCATTTCATCCTGTTTAGTTTGAGGCACAAAAATAAAGATGAGAACTCAGAAAGGCGGCATCAATTCTGTAGGACATCATACACTGTAGGCTAAATCATATTTAACATAAGTTGGCAGTGGACATTTAAGACTGTCATAGCACACAGTATTGGCTTGTTTAAGCAAGACATGCCATGGGGTCTGATTCAACTCTTCAGCAACACCGCAGTGTTTCTCTCAGTCCTCTAAAAGGCCGATCATTACTTCAGTAAAGAACATAAAAGTAAAATGTTACCAAGCTTTTAACAGCTGGGGTAGTCTTGCTTAAGATGTGACAGACTTGTTGGTGTCAGTGATAAAAGGTGTGATTACTTCAATAAAAAGAGAACACTGAACCCTAAGGATTGGAGCTAAATAATTGAACCAATAACTTTGGCTGAAGTTTCTCGTCTCTCCTTGTACCATTTATATGTTAACCACGTCCCTGAGGGTCCCTCCCTTTCTGTTTAATATCTGTTATCCCTATTTAATCAATTTTCTCCTATCAAACAGCAGTTTGAATACAGATACATTCTATTTCATTTTTCAATCTAGTGTAGGCCTACATATGTGACGCATCAGTGATTTGTTGAAAAAGAACCAGCAGAACATATTTGCATGGATGAAGTGGTCTCTCAGCCAGGGAAGATAATGTTGTCTTAGAGTAACTGAGGGTGATGCATGGTGCCGTTTATTTGCTTGTGAGGTCAAAGTCAAAAGAAACATTGCCTGACGGAGAAAGAGGGACAGATATAAAGGGAATCGGGCCGGGCTTTGCTGCAGGGGACGGAAAATAAGAATACAAACAGTGAAGAAACGGTGAGCGAGAGGACACGCTCGAGATTAAATCAGCTCGTTGGCAGTCACAGGGCGACATAGAGCCTAACCTTGCAGTTTTTGATGACAGGTTACTGTGAGGATGGAGCATATACAGTACCAAGAGCCGGTCTATAAATTGACTCACTGTAAAAGACTCAGAGAAAAACTTAAAAATCCATAAAGTTGCACACTGAGTGACACGCCGTAGATGAGAACATACTGCTCTGCACGTGATGCAAATCTGAAGTGTCTAATGCACCTGCCTAACCATCTCGTAGTGCCAGGAGAAATCCCCTATGGCCCTTTCCAGCTGAAGTATTTAGACTTCTCGTGACTGGGTCAGAGGCACCGGCTTACATAAATACACTCTCAGGTTGCTCCACACTGGGTTTAGGGGCAAACCGCCCACACTGGATTCAGTTCCTTCCAGTAATGAGCGCTGTCTCATTTGACCCATTTAGTGTAACATTATGCTTACCCAGCTGGTATGATTTCAACCCTCTCCTGCTATTTCCTCCCAAGCAAACTACCCAGAAGAGAAATTCAAGACACTGATGAACAGACAGGCTGTTAATATCCCTTTATGTTAAGCCTTTAAAACACAAACTCTCCTCTATCTCGCTGCCGTTTTTGTGATGGAGGTGTCAGAGCGCTGCATTGTGATGCAGCTCCAGCGGCTGCCTCTGATCTGTGACCCCCACTTGGGGGTCCTGGGGCCTGGCTGCCTGTGGGGAACACACGGATCAGCCTCCTTCATGTCCTGAACCTTGCCCCTTCCACTCATTACCTCTCACATTCACTTATCAGGGGGTGGTGGTGAAGCCAAATAAACCTCGCTTTCGACACATTCGGGGACTCTTAAGGAAATTGTGGGAGGTTGCTGAGGAAAATGCATCACCTTTATGGCATACATTTTTGCAGTGATGTGTCTTTATGTTATTTTGTGTGTTCAGCTCATTCAGCTGCTCGAAGCTGGAGGATTTGTCTGTTGTAGCCTTTTAATGGTAGTGTTAATAAACAGCTCTCTGGTGTGTCAGCTGCTGTAATTGCCTACAGGATGAATAATTCCATAGTCAATCAAATTGATGGTGTATTTTCATTTAGGAGATACACTGCATCAACATGATAAAAAATCTCTTGCAGCTCCCCATTGGGATATAAAACCTCCACAAAGTTAATTCTGAATGGATAACAATAAACAACAATTAAAGTAATTTATTTGCTCAGTGTTTATTCGTTTGGTTTTGTGTCATGGTTGTGAAATGAAGTGATCAGTTACAACATAAAAAAAATGGAACAAAGTTCCTTTGGGACTTAAGTTTCACGTCTTTCCTCAGATGTTTGCAACAAAGTCCAGAACTTTGGTGCTTAAACATGTCATTAAGGGATCCTGACAAAATGTCAACCATGGAGTCTTAGTAACGGCAATAATAACTCAATAACAATATAATGATCAATGATCAACCAATTTCTTCAACCTCCTCCAGCCCTGTGACAAAGGGCCCATATTTACATGTATACAGCTTATTTTAAGCAACTGGAAATCCGTATTTTATTAAAAAAACAAACATATTGTCAGTATTGAAGTCTCAGCCTTTTGCAGGCTTTAAATGTGGCGATAATAATATGTCAGGGTGTTTGTCCTTTAGGAAACTGCAGCTTTGTTCAGTTTGTCCATTTAGTAACACTTCACGTGTGTTCTAACTTTTCCTCGCAGGTTTGCTTCCCATTATAAATGAGACAATCATGCAGTGGATCAGCTTTTGATCCAGATATCATGATGAATGTATCCGACTGAAAATGACACTGCATTCCATATTTATAAGTGAATGTGCTACAGTGCAGCAGCTTTACACATACAAAGGTGGATTTACTCCTTATTCAGATTGTCCATCTGTGTGAGCTCAAACAAAGCCCACTTCATCATAATGAAGCTCTGTCACAGTGGATTGAAGGCCCTTGTAATGAATAATTATAGCACAGGGAAGGAACATGGCAGAATACAAAACACAGAGGGAATGTGGAGGGGGGCAACTGTCGAGAAAACAGGTGTGTGCTATGAATTATACATTGGGAGAAATGCCACCATACTTCACATGCATACATTAAAGATGGTATTCTGCCTGCTTGTGTTGGGAGTCAAAATCTGTGTCTTGTTGGGTAAATGAATCCAAGACTTGTGAAAAGGTAAATGTAAAATTATATACTGTAGAATCCATTCAGAGGGATCACATCCATTTAGGTCAAACTGATCCCGAAAAGTTCACAAAACCTTTTGTTTAACACCGAATCAATACACCGTTTTTCATTCTGCTTACCAATAGGTGGTGGAAAAACGTCATGAAACAACATGGCTGGACTC